>JAKTXB010000003.1:0-629667 GCA_030582355.1 Yamadazyma spencermartinsiae | reverse complement strand
TTCAAAATTTTCATCAAACGGTCTTTTTTTACAATGTCACTCGGTACTATTTCCTCCGTCGATGCTAAACAATACGAAGAAGAGTATTCTGCTCACAATTATCACCCTTTACCCAATTGAGCTGCACTATTTAAAGACCCGTTAATCCCCCGTTGCATTTAGTTTTTTGGATTTTTGGTACGGATCTTTTACTATTCAATCGCTATGAAATTGTTCACTGCCATCTTAGCTGCAAACTTGGTTCCTTTATCGTTAGCCACCTTTGACAAGGGCGGAAAAGACAAATGGGACTGGCCCGAAAAGCCTGACCATGAGAAGCCTACCAAGCCAGATTGGGATTGTGACACTACTACCACATCTACTCCAACTACTGATTGTGATACTACCACATCTACTCCAACCACTGATTGTGACACTACCAAGCCACACTGGCCCACTACTAAACCACATTGGCCCACCACTGACTGTGACACTACTAAACCACACTGGCCTACTACCAAACCACATTGGCCAACAACTGACTGTGACACAACTAGTAGTTCTACAACTACTCCATGTACTACTACCAGTTCTTCTGCTTCTTCAAGTGCACCATCTAGTTCCAGTCCTGTACCATCTAGCTCAGCACCATCTAGTTCCAGTCCTGCACCATCTAGCTCAGCACCATCTAGTTCCAGTCCTGCACCATCTAGCTCAATACCACCTAGTTCGAGCGTTGAATCCACAAGCTCTGTCCCATCTAGTTCTAGTCCTGCATCCTCCTCCAGCGTTGAATCCTCAAGCTCGGTTCCATCCAGCTCCAGTCCTGCACCATCCAGTTCCGGTCCAACTACCACCCCACCAATCGGAACTTCTACTGATACCGTTACTGTTCCTGAAACAACCGTTGTTACCATCACATCTTGTGAAGAGACTGGCTGTCATACTTCTCAAGTTACCACCGGTGTTACTGTTATTACGGTTACGACTGAAGAAGTCACTACTTCTTACACCACCTACTGTCCTTTGACTTCTACTACTCCAAGTCCAACCACTAGCACTCCAGCACCAACCACTTCTTCATCTTCCAGTGTTGTTCCATCTTCTAGTGTTGCACCATCTTCCAGTGTTGCACCATCCTCCAGTGTTGTTCCATCTTCCAGTGTTGTTCCATCTTCCAGTGTTGTTCCATCTTCCAGTGTTGTTCCATCTTCCAGTGTTGTTCCATCTTCCAGTGTTGTTCCATCTTCCAGTGTTGTTCCATCTTCCAGTGTTGTTCCATCTTCCAGTGTTGTTCCATCTTCCAGTGTTGTTCCATCTTCCAGTGTTGTTCCATCTTCTAGTGCACCATCTTCTAGTGCACCATCTTCTAGTGCACCATCTTCCAGTGCTCCATCTTCAAGTGTTGTTCCATCTTCAAGTGTTGTCCCTTCGTCTAGTGCACCATCTTCTGTCGAGCTTACTTCAAGTGCTCCTTCCAGTGCCCCAGTCACTGTCACTGAAATTGAATCCACTGTTGTTACTGTCACCAGTTGTGAAGACAAGGAATGTGCTACTTCAACTGTTACCACTGGTGTTACCACCGTCACTGAAACGAGTGATGAACAAACCACTATTTACACTACTTACTGCCCAATTACCACTAAGAAAGAAGTAGTACCATCTCCAGTTCCAACTGAATCTGGAGAAACCACTACCGAGCCTGAAGTTACCAAGCCTACTGAAGAAGCTCCAACTACTGAGAAGTCTGAAGTTAATGCAACCACTGAAACCACTGAAAAAGCTCCAACTACTGAAAAACCTGAAGCTCCAGCTCCATCATCAGTGGCACCAGAAGAAGAAGCTCCATCGTCTGTAGCAGCAGAAGAAGAAGCTCCAGAATCAGAAGCTCCAGCTGCCCCAGCTCCATCTGCTGAAGCTACTACTTTCTCCACAGTTAAAATCACCGTCACTTCCACTTACTCCTTCGAATCCACTTCTTGTAGTGGCGATGCCTGTGAAGTGAGTACCTTGGTTGGTACCACCGAAATCCCTTCTACCACCGTAGCTCCAGTGTCCGTGGCTCCTGAAAGTACTGGTGGCTCCGAATCTGTTGCTGCTGAATCCACTGGTGCTGTGTCCCAGTATGAAGGGTCTGCAACCAAATTATCTGGCGCGGGTTTTTTTGCAGCCATTATCACCATCGTTTTGTCCGTGTTTTAATTGACCCGTAACACCACCGTTCGTTGACCATTTAATTGATCCCGAGATTCATTGATACGTTAATGTCCTGGGTCCGTTTTCATAGATACCCTTTGTTTCGTTTCTTCGCATGTATTGTGCACGTGGATGTATTATTTTATATTTTCTTTATTCTATTTATTTCGAACATAGTCTTGCATTCATAAGTTTTTCTTTACGATTTCAATAAATACATATATTTAAACAAACTTCTAGTTAACCCATACCGTTGAGGATGCACTATACACAGGTGACTAAAAACAGGACTATAAATGAACCATCAGCGTGCCAATCACGAGTAATCACGATGTAACCACTGATGAAAATGATGTAAATTTAACCAAATTGTTGAAATGAATATACTTTTAAATGCAAAATCCCCATAAAATCTAACCCTCGTTAACATTAAAACATAAATGACATGAAAACCACAAGTATACTTGGAGAATATGGTCATGGGACCTCAGCTTGTGTTGAGATCAAACTGGGATCATGGCATGTTGAGTGCCAACCTTTTGTATAAAAACCTGTGTCAGTGATTTAAAACACAATAAAAATAAAAAAATAAAAAACTAGCAAATTCAAAAATGAAATCTAATAAACGTTAATGATACTCTAATCCTTCAAACACTTTGAAAAGCTGTTTGGCATCATCGGTGAAATTGTTGTTAACAACGTTACATAACACAAACTCTTCGGCAAATTTGGTTAAAAATTGTGCAAAGTTGCTAACCTCGGTTTCTCTTCCTTTAATAAAGTCTTTGGCCAAATCACTTTCAAATATTCTTACCCATTCGGCAATGAGACTATAAGCTTCATCTTTCCAAGCCAAAAACGAGGTTCTTTCCACAATAGTAGGCTGAACAATCTCCTCACCAGGGAAAACACCCCAAGTAACAGCATTGATGTCTTCTTCGTTGGTGTTGGTGATTAACTCTCCATTCTTATCAACCACATAATAGGTCAACACTCTAGCGTTGTCGGGACTAGAACTATTGAACCCGTCAATCAGATCGAGAAGCTTGGTTAAGACGCTCTTGTGACAGAAGAATTCCAAATATTGCTTCTGGAACACATATCCGTTTTTGGGCCCCCATCCATAAATGGAATCGTTTGACTTGGTGGCATTCAAAGGGGGTTGAGAGTTAATAGTAATAAACCCTTTTCTATTCAACTCGATCAAATCATCCACCATAATGGAAGTATCTCTACCAATTGGACCATCTGACCAAGGCATGGACTTGATATCACTCTTTAAGTAACCAATGACCAAGTCGGTGAATTCTTTCAAACATTGGGGGCTGCCCCACAATTCAAATACTCGCTTAGGTGATTGTCTTAATAAATCAGTGGCATTCAAATCTATATCACCGAATGCCGGTGAGCTAGAATCCCCCCATCTCCCGTTGGGAAATTCGTCCCAAGTGGAAGTTCTTGAAATATAAGAATGCTTTCTATTCTGCCAAAAGATTGGCCGGATTGTTTCGTTCTGTCTGGAAGGGTTTAACGACTTCCTCCAAGGTAAAACGGCCCCACCAATTGTTTCATGGGACTTGATCTGCTCAATCAAATTCAATCGTTCTAAGCACATGATGGTGGATCTTTCCAAATTCATGGTGTAGAAATGTAAGTGCTTAATATAACCGGAGTCGAGCAACTTCTGACACATATCCCCCACCAATTCGGTCCCTTTCTCTCTCACTAAGAAATCATCTTCCTTAATAGGATCCAATACTTCCAAGAAGTGCTGAGGAATCTTAACTTCCGACCATTTGGCTCTTCTAATAAACGCAGCGTACGTGGAGATAGGCATGATACCTGGAATAATAGGAATATCCACCCCTGCTTTCCGGATGGCACTGCACCAATTAATGAAATTTTCGGCGTCGTAGAACATCTGGGTAATGATAAAGTCGGCCCCGGCGTCACATTTCTCCTTCAAGTACTTGATAGTTAACTGTCCGTCTTTTTGTTCTGGGTGTCCTTCAGGGTAAGCCGCCACTCCGATATTGAAGTAGTCTCCGTAGTTTTTCCGGATGTATTTAATCAAGTCTTTAGCGTACCTGAAATCCCCGGTGCTTTCCGATCCGTCTAAGGGAGGATCACCTCTGAGAGCTAATATGTTCTGACAACCGGATTTTTTGGCTCTGTCTAAGGCTTCGTCGATAAGCGCCACTGACATGTTGGTACAAGTCAAGTGCATGCAGGTTTCCAACCCTAAGGTGGATTGGGCGGTATAAACCATCTCATTGGTCAATGAAGACGACCGTCCACCGGCGTTCCAGGTGATATCGATAAAGATCGGGTTGAGGTCGTACATTCTGTCCATTCTATCGTAGAGATTCTGGACCCCTTGAGAGGTTTTGGGGACGAAGAATTCGAACGAGAAGGTGGCAGGTGGAGGGTTGGGGCTTGAATAAGCCTGGTTCAACTTCTCCGAGATCCTCATGGTGTTGACGTGGGTATATTGGAATAGGTTTGTGGAGTGAAAAATTTAATCAACGCTCGTTTAATTGGGTCGTGCGTCACCAGATCGGTCCCAGGTGGCACGACTATTGACGTAGTATCTGCCTTTAATTTGGCCCCAGTTCGCGGTGGCTGGTACGCACCATTGCTGCTAGCTAGCACCAGGTTGAACCAGATCGCACCACAGCACGAGGTAGCACCTAAGACAATAGGAACTAATTGGCTAATTGACTTTCGAACGAATAGTAGTCAAGTCTTTCACTATCTACCTTTCACCTAATATCATCAGATGTTTAGTTGGATTGTGCCTTAATAGAATCAACACCAATAGAAGATTTAGCAGTATCAAGTCAAGGGTATTTGTATAGAGTTAGTACTATAGTTTGGAGTTCAAATATTAAGGAAGAGATAAAACACGTACAGACTTGAGGCAATGCTCCAAGCAACTGTACCTATTTCGGTATTTTGACAGATTCCAAAGAAAGAGCAAGAACTTTGGGGTGAACTTCACAATCAGAAACAGGATTCAGTCTTCTGCTGTGACTTAAACGACAGTTTTTGGCTCTGGCTGCAAAAATCTCAAAAATCAAAATAGTTTCTACCAATTCGAGATCAATAGTTGAACGAGTACACGACCAGAGCTTTTTCAAAAATTTCCAACGTATGTCTCACCTCCTGGTTGACCTCCACGTCCTGGTTTACCTCCACATCCCGGTGTGAAAGGGGTTCCTTGCATGCCAGGTTCACATGCATGTCTGCATGATGGTTTCCGATCTTGAGTTGCATTCACCGAAGTTCCCAAATATAAACTTGGCTGCAAAACACTTCCAATGAGTCCGATAGCAAAGGTTTTTGTATGTGTTTGTGTAGCACAAGTGCAATCACATTTAGACATTTCGCGAACGGTAAGATGGAAGAAACAAAACGGAAATGTCTGAAAAACGAGATCTCGAAATTAATGGAGTTATTTCTATGAAGGCTGATCCTAGGCTGGTAGAGTTGCAGATGTGTTTCCTCTGTTTACAGGCATACCCTAAACTGCGATGCTTTCTCCCACAAAATCTTAGAAAGCTTTACGAGCGAAGTATACGAACAGAGATCAAAATATAGAGTCCATTTAAATAGGGTTGCTTGGATTACACAAGCACAAATAGAATTTATTGTTCACTATCAACTTAGTTGTACTCTGTGAAAGGAATTTACCAATGGCTGCAAAAAGTAAAAGGAATTTCTTGAGAAAATCGACAATTGAACAGGCCACGATCATTGTCTGTCAACCTTTTGATTCAAAGGATTTCCTATGAATCTGGTGCATGGATTCTTTGTGTCCCCGCAGGTTCACATATACATATGTACTAGTGCCCCCACCTTGTCCACAATTCCTGATTCCAGGAGGTTTCCCGGAATTCGCACCTCTTCCAGTATTCTTCATGTCCCCCACTGGTTTCACAAATGAAACAACGTGAGACCACAAGTACAAATCGATTTGTGTTGCAATCCACAATTGCTGATAGCAGAGGTTTCCCGAAACTCAATTGAATTCCGGGATTCCTCATATTGGACCACATATTTATTCACAAACCGATTTGTGTTTGACCACAAATACAAACAAGTTTGTGTTTAACCACAAGTACAAGCCGAATTGTGCATGAGATCCACATTTACTGATTACAGAGGTTTACCGGAATTGCAGTTTTATTCCTTATATGGTCCACAAGACGGAACTCTCCACAAAGACAACTGTAAACCATATCCACAATTCCTATTTTACAGAGGTGTCCCGGAATTCAATGCTCTACATCAAGTTTTTGTTTTATTTACTATAAGTAAATAGCTGCACCGTGCAGCCATGCTTTCCCAGAACCCTTTAATGACTTCCAGTTTCTTACAATTCATCATGTTCCATGAAATCATCGTCGTCTTCTTCAGTCTCCTCTGCGTCCATTCTCAAAGCGATAGAACCAGAGATATTGGCAGCTCTCACCTCTATGTTTGCTTCCAATTCAGATACCTGAGCATCATAGCTATCCCATTCTGGCAATAACCTTTTGGCCATGGCCACTTTGTTCTCCTTACTCAAGGGATTATTACACAAATCAATATTCTTTGCACTTTCAAAGGTTTCATCCGAACACCAAGTTTCACACCATAAATACTCTTGCGGTAAGCTGTAAATAGGAACTTTCCGCTGAAGATTGTTAGGTAAGTCTTGATCCAAGTTACTTAACGAGTTCGGATCTGACGACAACTTTTGATAATGCGATCTTAATTTATCTCCAGCTCCGACCTCTCGAAACTTCTTCAAGTTCACCTTGAATAACGCACTGATATGGTACTGAAGATCTTCCCCCAACACGTCTGACCAGTACCCCGTCTTCCAAAACCGGAACCCTTCCATTTCCTTTCGTGAATCGCACATAGGAACAAATCCATAAGGATTCTCCCCCATATCCAAGTCCACCAACTGCTTCATATCATATCTGTTGGTTTGGTCTGCGTCTACAAATATCACCTGATCCAAATCCACCGGGAATAACACGTCCAAAAACAAGATCTTGTATCCCCAAATGGTTCTCTGTCTCAGAGATTGTTGTCTTAACCACATAGGCCATTTGTATGTGATTAATTCATACTCAAAGTTATGCTTCTCAGCTAACACCGGCAATAGCGCCTTAAATTTAGGAGACAAATAGTTCTCGAGCAACCAGAACTTCACTGACGACTTGGTGTGTTGCACTATGGATGTCATCATTATGGATGTGAGTCTCTCGTACAAATGGCCCGTTGCAACCGAAAAGATATTAATATCTGCTTGCTTAGCCGGTTTCTTTGGAACAATGTTCTCATTCCTTCTTGACACTCGAGGACGTAACACCAACCCATCGAGAGTGAACACGTTAACTTCAGCACTTTCTATCTCTGCTGTGTTCAAATCAAACGGGTTTGGCGAGGCCGAAAGAAGTCCATACGGCGCCGAAGCAGAATTGTCGGCATAAAGCTGGCCAGAACCATACTTTGCTGGTAGCTGGAAGTATCCTAAGTTAGACATCACCACCGTACTAGGGCGATGCGTCCCTTGTTCCAACCTAAACGTTAAGCCCAGTGGTGGTAGAGCGCTTCCCGTCTCCCTGGCAAGACCTTCGATCAAAACGTTGGAAACCTCATAAACTATCTCTTGTGTCTGATTGGAATAGTGAAGGAACTTGATATTATCGGGGTCCAATTCTTTTGATGCCGAGTTGGTTGCAACATTCCATCTCTTAGGCTGGACTATATCAAGGGTATAAATATCATGTGGTGGTAATTTGGAGAAGGTAGCAGAATCTATTTGGTCCAAGAACCCTTGCCCATTGAACACGTGAGGATATCTAGGATACACCCCTCTAAAGAGCCTGATATTGGGCAATGTCGAGTATTCCGACTGAGGCTGAATTAAGATCCTGGTTCTTACAAACGGCAAGTCTATGCAACTATCAACAAGACTAACCAACTGCTGAGCCGTATCCTGAAGCGGGTCGACAATTACAAATAGGTCTACAATGGGCTCCACGTCCTTGTCGTTATCGATCACGAAAGAGTTGGCTTGGTTCAAGGAGCCAAAATCAAACCTGGAAACATCATCAACGTACAAACGATCGTCAGAATGAAACGATTTAGTAAGAAGAGATATCACTAAATCCTTCCAATCGTGGTACTGAACACCACTCAAGCTGTTGTGAAAGTCTTCCAATTTGGACCCCTTGAAAATATCAGGGTATTTGCCCATAAAGCTCTCTACCAAGCCAATCCGCTGGATATACTCAAACTCACCAATTTGTTCGAGCTCTTTGGGACTAAACGGGGTTTCTATGCGGAAGTATCTCGAGTTGACAAGCATGAATGAGTGGTGTGGTGGTAAGCCACTCTCAGATAGCATCTCTTTCACCTGGACGTTCTCAGCCGCCTTCTTCTTAAGTTTTTTAGATTTGGCTTTCAAAGTTGTCGCCAAATTCTCAACACCGGCCAGATCAAGGGTTCCACTTTTTAAACCTGGCAATATCTTACTCTGGGAAGTATCAATCACCCTTAATTGCACGTCAAAGGAGGAGATATCCATAAACTGAACCACGTTGATGAATTGGTCCACAACAGCGTGGGAACTTAGGTCTCCAATTATCCAGATTTCCAAATCATCTTTGGAAACAATGCCATGATCCACCTTAAAAGGAGTTGATACGGATAATAACGTCTTATTGATCTTTTTATACCGAAACTCGTTCAGATCTTTTGGGATGATTCTCAAATTCCGTTCTTTTTTGGCGTCCCGGAAGAGATAAGACTTCATGGAAGCCCCTATCTCATCTTTCCTAAGTCCATTGACAAGTTGGAAAACATCTTTGGCGATTTGACTCCCCATTTGTCCTCTCCACTTGTCGGAAGACAAGTCTTGAATAACCCCATTGAAAATAACCGAGGGCAAGGTGATGGAGAATCTCTTCAAGGTGTTCTCATACACAGACTCGTCAAAGTCATAGCCTTCGACAGGAACCAGATTATAAATATCTTCGAGCTCATCATCTGATTCTCGAGTAAACACCTTATACAACAATGCCAAAGCCTCTTTAGGGTCGGTGGTATCAAAAAGATAGTAGAAGCATCTGGCAATCATTCTATCGTGATACGAGTCACCAAGAGCAATGACCCCAATTTGCTGAGGAATTGACCGATCTAAAATCACTTTAGAAAACGTAAAGAATACTTTAAGTTGCTCCTTATCAGAGAGGTTCAATGCAAATATCAAATCGTGAATGTTCTCCTTAAGTGGAGGCATTTGGCCCCCGTGCTGCTGCACAGCTCCACTCAAGTATATGTCAGACCTCGACCGAGAAAACTTTTCATAATTTTCATCATATTCAATGTTATTAATAAAAGCAACCCCGCCCTTTTTGTAGGCAGCACCAGGAATAAACTCATCCTCATACACTTTATACCGATTATCCTCGCCTCCACCTAGAAACTCACTGATCTTAATGGCTCTATTTAAAGCGAACTTTGTAAGAAGCGTTCTGGCTTGGTCAAGGTTAAACCCTAACTCCATGAGCTCCTGGATCAATTGGGCCTCTTCTTCGATCTTGTTTATAAGTTTAAACACGTCCATCTCCAATTGATTCACCGGTGCCCCGTTCACAAAGAGTCCCGTGGTGCTCTCGGAAATGCCGAGTTTTTCATTGGCTGCCACATTTTGTGCTACTTGCTTGTCAATGCTGACGTCGTTTAGCTCGTCCACCTGAAAAGGAAGGTTATTGATCGTGGCCCTAAGGCTCTCATACTTGGATTTCTCACCCTTGGACTTTTGTGACAACACAAACGAAGCAATTTTCAATCCTAACTGCTTGATATTTTCTTTTGTAAAAACCCCAGACAACGAACTAACCACATTATCTTCATCTCCAGGGACTCCGGGATCCCCCGAATCTCGTGTCCCAGAACCCGTGCTCAATGTATCGTAGTCAGACCTCTTTAAACTCAACAGAACTCCGTAGTTTCCTATCAACTCTGTCTCTTGAACATACGGAACATACCGCCACACAAATCGCAATTTGCCCGTCTCAGCACTCTGATACAAGTGGTCAAACATCTGCCGAAACCCAGCGTGATTCAAATCTCCATATAAAATCACCACCGGGCCCTTGGCTCCAATTACTCTGTCGTAAGCCTTTAATCCACGGGCCATGTCGCTCTTTTTCGACAACTGTAACGCAAATAAATCATCGGCGGAACAATACTTCCGGTCTCCCGTCACAACTACAGCTCCAGTTATTACATCCTCGGGCCCTGCTCGTTCGAAACATCCACTCTGTTTAAGCGCTTCACCACTTTCGTTATAATGGGCCTGAATCCGAGGCAAGTAATACTTAGCGGCCGCTTTCAAATCTATAAAAGCTCGGGAAACCTCATCGATTTCCAACTCCCCGTGAACTAATTCATGAATTCTTTCGTCGTTCTTCATTATTGGTTCTAGTTCGTTCTTCACTACTCTATAAGCAGCGGGCCCATACAACGTCTCATCGGTTGCTGCTACACTTTCGAGTAAGTGCAAATAATACGGTGCAGCTGGAGAATTGGACGTCAATTTGACATGGAGGCTGTTTTCTGAAGCCAGGGCTGCCACTAACCACACTAAAGTGGTTAATATTGCTAACCAATTGCCCATTGAAGATAGTTTGATTTAGCGATGCTAGTTGATTTAGCGATGCTAGTTGATTTAGCGATGCGATAGCGTAGATTCATAGCCGGCGATGCTCGGGTTGGGCACGACCTTTATTTGGCTGCAAACTGATTAGTTGCAAATCAGTTAAAGCAGGAAAGCTTGTTGTATATTTGCTTAACATATCAATATTATGGCTGCAGTAAGGGAGTTAATGAGATGTATGGTTTTGATGACTATTTCGTCATTTTTGTGGAGTTTTTTTTTGGCTAAATTACTTTTCCTAAAATTATGATGAGCTAAAGTTATTAAGCAGGTATTTGGAACAACTTTGCTATGTTGAGACAAGTGGCCCCACCATGCTTATCATGTTGGCACAACTACGGTTTAGCAGTCACATATCATTTTCCTTTACTTTTATTTACTTTCATTCGTACTAACCTTAACTAATCTAAGCATGAACTATTCTCAACTAATCTAAGCATGAACTACTCTAACTACTCTAACCACCTCCCCCTTATTTGTTTCGTCACTCAGCGTTTCCTTCTTAGAAACGAAACAATCATCCATGCTGCTTTCCAACTACTCTTCACTCTCAAGCCCTCTTCACTCTCAAGCCCTCTTCACTCTCATCACTCTCAATAAATCAGGCCCTCAATCAAGCGCTCCATACTCTGCTAGCCACATTCGCGCTCTTTCACAAACAATCCACACAACAACTGTTTATCTCCATGGATCCTGACGAAGACGGTGCCATTGCATCAGAGTTATACTTGTCAGACGATGAGGCCAATGACATGGAGGTAGAGTCCGATGGCTCCAACTATTTGGATCCGTCAGATGACGAGCGGCCCCAAAATCTCCCACAATCAAACCACAATCAACCACTCCAACCCCAACACAATGGAAACGACGACGAATCGGAATCAGAAGAACTATTTATAGGATCTCCGGAAGGTGACTCCGACTCCGATGAGTATGTATTAAGCGACATGGACGACGCTGGTAGCGACAATGAAGAGAACCAAAGACGCCAGAACGAAAAGCAAAAACAGATCCAGGCACGGGAAAAGTATAAACGGAACAAGAAACGGGCCTACATGAGGGCGGTTTATAGTAAGAAGAACAATCCCGAGGTTGCCTTCAACTTGTCTCAAGGGAATGAAGCTTATGTCAATCAACAATATGATTTGGCTAAGAAGTATTTCGAAGAAGTGCTTAGATTGGACCCCAAAAACGTACTGGCATTCAAGAGTTTGGGAGATATCGCCAACAAACGGGGGCTCCGTAACGAATGTTGTACGCATTGGTACTTAGCAGCTGTAAACAGTCAGTGGGACGGTGATCTTTGGTCGATGGTGGGAGAGTTGAGTTCTCAATTGGGCCACAAATCACAGGCGATTCAAGCTTATGGGAAAGCCATCTCCTTAAGGACCGCTAATAGAAACCAGCTTATATATGAACGGGCTCTTTTGTATAAGGAAACCAATCAGTTTGGTAGAGCTTTAGAAAGTTTCCGGAAATTGAGTGAGATGTTCCCCACGGATCCTTCTTATTTGAAAGAGTTGGCAGAAGTATATCTTGAAGATCGAAGAATCAGCGATGCTATTGACCTTTATTTGCAACTTCTTCATAAAAACATACACCAGCCAAAGAATGCTGGGAGGAAGTTTCCTAAACTTGGCTGGCAAGAGGTGAATATTTTAATTGAATTGCACACCACCAAGAGGAATTGGCGGATGGGATTAAAAGTCTTCAAGATAGCTGCTCGTTTTCTTCACGACAGACTGTCAGAAGAATTTTGGGATGATATAGATAACGATGCAGAGTTCGACGAAAGAAGATGGGGCGTGCTTAACACCATGCCTAATTTGCCTCGTGCTACATTCACCAAAGAGTTTGATATTCCTATTGATTTAAGATTTAAGCTTGGTCAAATGCGGTTGGAGCTCGATCAAATGGAGGAAGCCATGAGGCATTTTGATATGTTGTTGGAAGAAGATCTAGCTGATATCTCCGATCTTATTCTGGCTGCGGGTAGGTGTCTTGAACTGCATGGGTATTATGAAGAAGCATTGAAGTTCCTAGAACGGGCTCACCTTGAATTCGATGATATTGTTGTTCTAGGAACTTGTTATTTAGAGCTTGGTCAATTTGAAGAGGCTCGAAAGACTTTTGAAGCCGTGGTTGAGGCTGATCCTGACGATATAAATATCAAACTTTCGTTGGCAGAATCTTTGTATCATCTTGGAGAGACGAGCCAAGCAAAATTGTTGTTAGATCAAGTCTCCGTTTCTCGTAGAAAACTTGCCGAAAAACTCCCTTCTGATCAAATGCTGGAGGAATCAGACGATCAAGGTGTTGATACCAGTGATGCTCTTGTCTTGAATAAACTGTATGTTCGAAAATCCAAAGATAAGAAGTTAACAGAAGAACAGAAACAAGAAATAGAGGAGCATTCCAAGAGAAAGGTTTTGGATACCTTCCGGCGAATGCAAAGATTGCAGGATGCTATCACAGCTGGAGAAACAATTGCCATTGATACCTGGTTACAATTTGCCATGAGACTTATCGAAATATTCACGTCAGTTCCTAATTTCTTCCCCCGGGATAAGAGTAGGGTTTTTAAGGGCATTGTTCTGTACAGACGAAAAAAGCCCATGGAAGTAGATGAAAGAATTGCTAGAGTGTATAACCTTTACGACGGAGTTCCTGCCACAGATCTAACGGCCCGACTGTTCCTAACGTCGGAAAAGGAATATAGAGGCTTGAATTATGACGATTGGTTCATGGTATTCGTGCAATACGCCTTACTTACAGCAAAATTCAAAAACAATTTACAGTATGCCACCGAAATAATTGACATGGCCATGGACGTTAATGTATTCATTCAAAATAAAACCAGAGAAGCCATCTTGAAAATGGTCAGGCTAACATTTGGAATCATGGCCGGTGACTTCCTGACTGTGGTCATGAACCAGGTCAGATACTTCCTCATGAGTAACCAATTTTCTCCTTTCATATACAAATTCTTCCTTTGTTGTTTCCCCTCTGGTTTGAATGCCTGGGAGGCTTTTGGTAACTACAATCATCAAAAGTTCTTCCTAAGACAATTGAAAGCATTTGACTCCATTCAGTTAAACAAGAAAATCACCGGAATGGCCACCGTCACCATCGACATAAACAATTGCAGGTTGGGTGATGAACATGCCGACTTACTGTATGTTTATGCCAACCTCCTCGGAGGTAACAGAAACTTCATCTCGCCTATTGCTTATTTAAACCGGGCGTATAACCGTTACAGCAAAGAACCCATGATTTGTCTCACCTTAGGTTTGGCCCATGTGCATCGGTCTATGCAACGGTTAACTACCAATAGACATATTCAACTCCTTCAAGGCTTTAGCTATATGATGGAGTATCAACAACTAAGACTTTGTGATGCCACAGATTATGAAAAGCAAGAAGTGGAGTTTAATATGGGCAAATTGTTTCATCTAATCGGACTCACTTCCGAGGCAATTCCTCATTATGAAAACGCTTTGTCGTATCATGAAAAATTACAATATGATCCAGAATATGATCTTCTGGTAGAAGCTGCTTATAACCTCTGTCTAATCTACAACATCAACGGCAATTCGAATTTAGCGTATGAACTCACGCAGCGGTATCTCACTGTGTAGTGAGCGTATAGATGTATAGCAGATGTATAGTAAGTGTATATTAAGTGTATAGTAAGTGTATAGTAGACGTACAGTAAGTGTACAGTAAGGCTATTGCAGTGCATAATAAACTATTACGTAAGTGCTTACGTAATCGGTGGTCTTCTCATCGCGACATTTTCAATCTCAGACATTTTCAATATCACTAACAGATGGTCAGAAATGGTCAGATTAAAACAGAGATATATCTTATTTGAAGTGCTCTATCCCGGGCCAAACCAGCTCGACGTCGCACAAAGCCCGACCCAGGCTTTAATTGCTCTTCACAAACTGTCGCCAGCTTCCATCAATCCTAAATCAATTACAAATGCAATTCGTCACACCGTTCAACACATGTATGGAGACCATGGAGCCAGTTTCTCCATGCAACTCAATTTGAAATATTTCAATAATAAAACATCTTCGGGGATTCTTCGATGTGGGGTGCAGAATTTCCAATATGTACTAGCGTCATTGCCTTTAGTCACTAACATTGATGAACAAGATATAATAATTAACTGCAAACATGTAAGTGGGACGATTAAAAAGTGTGAAAACTATGCTATCAAGGAGAATATGGTGCTAATGAGAACGATTGAGAAGTACCAGAAGCTAGAGGAGGGGAGACTAAGGGAGATCAGATAAATGAAGGTATTTCTAATACTAATGGCTTGTATAAAACAATAAAGTAGAAACGAAAGCATGGTAGAACTGCATACTTATAAAGTAGAAACAAATACATAATAGCACTGAAAGATCATAGAATGGTAACTAACTACACACTCACCACACAACTCTTACTATATATCTCGCTATACATCCCTCTATCTCTCTCGCTATTCATCCCTATATATAAAACATCCAGAGTTCGTCGCAGCTAAAGAATATGCGCTTAAAGATCCTTCCCTCATTATATTTATATAAGCCAACCCATTTCTCACTCAATTCCTCAGCAATGTCGGTCGATTACAGCTTGTACTTGGTGACTGACTCCACCATGGTCCCGGAGTCCTCCACTTTCTTGAAACAAGTGGAGGCTTCGGTTGGGGCCGGAGCGACCGTAGTCCAACTAAGAGAAAAGAATCTCCCTACCATTGAATTCATAAAAAGAGCAAAAGCAGTTCAAGAAATCACCAGCCGTCGTGGAGTCCCATTGATTATAAACGATAGAATCGATGTCGCTTTGGCAATTGACGCCGACGGTGTTCACGTTGGACAAGACGACATGCCTGCTGCTTCGGCTAGATCAGTTTTGGGCCCCCACAAGATCTTGGGTGTCACTTGCTCCAACCCTGAAGAAGTAGAAATAGTGTGTCAAGAAGGTGTAGCTGACTACGTGGGTATTGGTACCGTGTACCAGACTCAAACAAAGACTGATACCAAAACTCCCCTTGGAACTGGGCCCATCGGAATTCGGGCCATGTTAACAGTGTTGCAAAATCATAATCGGGGTCGTGCCAACCCCATAAGATGTGTAGCTATTGGTGGAATCAACGAATCAAACTGTGCAAAGGTATTATACCAATGTCAGGTGGAAGACCAGAAATTGGATGGTGTAGCGGTTGTTTCATGTATCATGGCCAGTGAAAATGCGTTCCAAGCCACAAAAAACCTTCAAGCACAATTAACTGCGTTGGTGCCTTGGAAACAAGAGGTAGTGAGCTACAATGTGCCAGAACCTGGTGAATATAAGCTGATGGTGAACGCAGGGGCTTTGGTTCATCATATTACCAATAACGTGGTGAAGAATTTCAGTGCTAATGTCACTTTAGCTGTAGGGGCATCTCCTATAATGTCGGAATTGGCAGAAGAATACGAGGAGTTCGCCACAAACATTCCCAACATTTCTTTAGTTCTAAACGTTGGTACCCCCACCGCTGAAATGATGAAAGTGTTTATCCATGCCATTCACACTTACAACAAGTACGGAAAGCATATCATTTACGATCCAGTTGCTGTGGGAGCTACTAAAGCCAGACTTGAGTGTAGCAGGCTCCTTTTAAATGCCGGTCAAATGTCGGTCATCAAAGGAAATGTCGGAGAAATTCTGGCTATTTGGAAGTTAACCAGTCAATACAAAGAGCTGGGTGCATCTGAATCATTGATGAGAGGCGTAGATTCAATAGCGCAGTTAAGTGAAGACAAAATCATTGAAATGGGTTCTCAAGTGTCTACTGACTTCAAATGTGTGGTGGTTATCTCAGGTGCCATAAACTATGTCATTGACACCAATTCTCATCCGCAGAACATTGTTAAAGTCCCCGGTGGTCATGAATTAATGGGTTCAATCACTGGTTCTGGCTGTTCCTTAGGTTCCACCATCGCCGCATTTATTGCTGCAAAAAATGATACTCCCTCCAATAACACCAATTTCAACATCTTCAAGGCCGTTGCTAGTGCCGTGACGTTGTATAACACTGCCGGATCCTTAGCAGGCCAATCATGTGACGGACCGGGTTCTTTTGTCCCTGCTTTCTTAGATTCTCTTTATAGACTAGTTCATTGAGTAATGAAACCATCGCGCACTTTTAATCTGTTAGTAACCAATTTATTTGATCTGATCTGTCGCTTGATTTCGAGATTTCTGTGCTTATTTGAAGGCTGTCGACGGAGTTATGTATGAAAATAGTCCCACCGTCGTCTGAATATACATTGTATCTAGCCAGGTAACATCAAAATATGGCACAAGAGAGAAAACCTCCGACTTCTAAAATCACCAAGATCGCGTCGTTAAAGAGGTTCCCAGATAAAGATTATGCAAACTCGCTTCTACATGATGTAGCCAAGATGGTGGCCCCTATAATGCACGAGAATAACTTTAAAGTGGGGCTTCTTTGTGAAATGTATCCTAAAAGTGGTAATCTATTGGGACTTAATATAAATGGAGGCGCCAAAATCATGCTTCGACTCCGGTACCATTCCAATTCCCGGTCGTTTTTGCCAATGGGCGACATCATTGGAACCATGCTCCATGAATTAACTCATATTATTCACGGTCCCCACAACCAGAAGTTTTACAGTTTCTTGGATAATTTAAAGCTTCGGTTTGAGCAAATTCAATATAATCCTCTGGCTGTGCAAGGATATATCTGTGAAGAGAACACATTAGGAGGAAATTCCCGGTTTGCGGGCTATTCAAGTATTCGAGATAAGCGAATCAAGGCTCTAGGAGCTGGCAAATTCAAAGCGGAACGGCGTCGACTTGGAGGCATTAACCAAAACCTGAATGATCCACGTTTAAGAAGAGCTTTGGCTCTAGAAGCGGCTGAACGAAGGCTAAGAGATTCTAAATGGTGTAACCAACAAGAGAAGGACGAGGCAGAACCCCATTTGGATGAGTTAGAGATTATAGACGTTGATAAAGAACCAGCAAATGTTGTTATAGACTTAACAGAAGAGGGTCTGACCCACAACAACGAACTCAAAAGAGAAGAATCCAAACAACAAGACCCCAAACAGCAAGAACTCAATAATGTCGACCCCGAGGTCGTGGTTATAGACTAGCGCCTCACAGTTAAATTGGTCCAACGCCTCACAGCTAAATTGGCCAAACGCCTCACAATTAATGCGGTCTTGGCCACCACCCTCGTACCACACCGTGCGAAGAGCGCGACATTTTGTTGATCAAGTCATTAATTAATTCCTTTACACCATGGACTCAGAAACACCGGAACAGTTGAAGAAAAGGATAATTTCCAATAATAGTCTTAAGACTATGTTATCATCCAAGCCCTCGTCAGGGGCTTCTACCCCAACCAAGATCGAAAAGACAGACTCAGTTGTAAACTTGACTAAACCATCGTTGTACAGTATTTATAATGATAACTCCATGACAGCTTTAAACAAAGATGAAGACGAAGAGGACGATTCTAATGGGCTCTACGTGGCACCAACTAATAAGGAACCTGAAGCAGAAGAATCTAACGCAGATGCTCCGCTTTTTGACGAAGCAATCTCTGTGGTAATAATGAAGTTATTAATGAAGATTGTGATTTTGGCTGTTTGTGCCCATGGATATAATGAAATCACCAGCCATATTCGAAATGATCACATTAGATTAGATAGGAAGACGTTCGAGCCGTTATATTTAACTGAGTTATTGTTAACCAATTCCTTTAAGAATTTCAAACCTTTAAGTTATGCTTCAATCGAAGCTAGTGATTATATAAATTACGGTCTTGTCCTATTAGTGCAAGGAATGATCATGGGATTAACTCATCCAATGTTAGATTTTGCTATGCCTCCAGAACATAATAGAAGAATTTTATCGTCAAACCCTGATCCCAGAAAGTCCACTGATCCTATGACTATGTTTAACGATATTTTAAGACTGTTGATCACATTCTTGGGAATTAGTTATGCCATTAGAAATTTGGAATGGGCTTCCCCTTTACAAGCTTCGGCTGTGTGGTCCTTGTTAAGTCCATGTTTATGGTTGTTGTTAGATGGAACTTTGGCCGGATTATTGGCTGGGATTTCCATCACTGTGTACGGATGTATGTTTCTTTACTTGACGAATATCCCGGTTTTTCAAGCTTATTCTGGTGTCTTTGAAAACCCCAATGAATTCGTGCCTATTTGGTTGTGGACCAGTAGTTTTTTCTTTTGTGGGTTGATTATCTTTGGAAAGATCGGAAGAGCCTTTTTTAGCTCCAACTAAGGTAGTCATGAAATCTCAGAGAATATCTACAATTTTAATTGGTTTATGGCTTCCTCTATAGATCTACATAGTGTAGTACAAGACTCTATGATGTGAACGTGTTGTATCTCCACATCTCTGTATCGTTTCTCTCCTACTAGCGTCAGTCTTCATACTTAAACCAGTGGTCTCATACAAAAATCAGAGCCCGCGTGTGCGTACCATTTTCTTCACCTCGCACTAAAGCCAATGAGAATTCAAACAAATAACCAATTATCCACATACAATGTCAGGAGGTCCAGTTCCAGTCTGGAAGAAGTATACGTCAGGATCCAAAGGGATCTGGGAAAAAGTAAGACAAGTGTTAGTTCCAGTACCAAACAGATCCACCGGTAATCCGATTGCCACTTTATATAGAGCACAACCACCAGGAGCCAGAATCGATGAGGCTAGAAATTATAAAGAGCCTGTTACTTTACCTACTGGAGATATAAAGGGCAATGATTACTTCAGAAGAGATTATAGAAGAAACTATCCGCAGGTTCATGCATTTGATCAATCTAAAGTGTCGGGGTTGTTGAAATTAGGCTCAGCTGCCAGTCCCAGAATTTCTATTGGTGATAAAGGAAGTAAAGAGTTGCAGGTATTTACCAATCCAAGTCAAGAAATCAGTTTATCTAGCACCTTAACTGACGTGGATCCAAAAGTGGTCAAAGGAGAGTTATTGGGGACCGAAGGAGAACCTATTGTGGCCCCATCATTAAATAAATTCCAATGGAAAATCTTACGTCCAGCTCAACATGGATTATATAGTGATGAATATCCATGTCGGATATTTTCTGAAGACAAGCCGGAAGCTGCCCGATAAATTGCATACATAGATAATATAAATGTACTAATAAAAGTGCTAGTAGAATACTGTAGCTATTTAAAGGTTTGTGAACTGTTAAATTGTGAATATGTAATAATTTGAATTATACGATATTTCCCTATTAACTTGTATTAACTGCTATTAATTGTATTAATTGTACTAAATTAAGTTTTATTGATGGTTATAGCTGTTTTAAATGGTACCACCTTGTATATACTTGCTTTAAACTGTATTGAACTGTATTGTTTTGTATTGAGTTGAAAACGTTACTCTCCATATCGTAACTCTAGATCCCTAAACACCCCAGTACCATAAAGACAATTCCAGCTGACTAGATACTTCAAAACCCCTACGTCTTCACTTATTTCAACCCCTGACTCGATAAACATCTTTACACTTTCTAGGGCTTCACAAGGATGAATGCAGAAATAGGTTCCCGGTAATAATCCATGATTTTGTATAGAAACTGCCTTGCTTTCACACAAGAGTTCAAGACGATCGATATCAAAAGTCTGTACCAATTCATCCGCTCCCCCTATACATTTTTCTACAAATAGTTGGAAATTCAATACGGGTACCTGGTAGAATTTATCATACGAAAATACCAAAACTAACACTAATTTCTTGAAGTCAATGCTTAACTTCAAGAGTTTTTCCTGGTTTTTGTGGATTATGTTTGCTTGTAACAATCTTAGAGGTTGTGGTGATTCGAGAGAAGTTAGTAGAACTCGTTGAAACAGTTCTAAATGTTTATTGAACTGTTCATTAGTTATCATTAGTTATCGTTAGTTATCATTTGTTAGAGTCGCATTTTTGCAGCTGAGGTGCTTATATTAAGCATAATGTACTATAAACAATAATGACATGAATCGGTTGATGGCGGTGTGTCGGGCTCTCAATTCCTGGCGAATTGAATCAGAAATCAAAAGTATCCAATAAACGAATTAATAAGTATTCAACTGAAACGTGGTGTGGTGCATCTGTATTCTGAACATTTATAACAAACCGGTGGCAGAAACAGTCCGTAAGTCTTTGGGTCTTTGAATGTATGGGCAGTGAGGAGGTTTTTCTTGCTTGTCGTTCCTTTTTATTGCAACGCTTCTCTTCAAATCCTTGAGTGAATCTTTCTCAATCTATACTTGCTCTTGCTTGGTTCAATGCCACTGCTAATACTGCTTCGGCTTGTTACTCCTTCTAGTTTCTTCATTCGTATTTTGATTCCTTACTTCCTTCTTTAACACTATTTCTTCTCTTCTTCGTTGGGGGTTTGCTCGTTCAACAAACCCAGCTTCCCATTATATAATACTCCAGCATTGCTAGCACTTATAGAATTCCGATTATATATCTCCTTAACTTTTTCAGCATTTGGGTGTCTTAATGGGATATTGGAAGGAGTTGATGACTTTCCTGGTCCCAATTGTTTCTGCATAGCGTAATCCCCACTGTCAAAATATTTCTTCTCTTTAAACTTGGACGACAAGATTTGCTGCCTAGTTGGCAATTTCCCGTACATTCTATATATTTTCAATTCATCGGGGGTCAATTTATCTAAATCCAAGTTCTGGGTGTTCTGTGGGGGTCCTAATGGATCTTCTTCGTTCATGGCGTTGGCTAATTGTGTTTAACTGTGGTTGTTCTAATTATAATTACTTGTGTTCCTTAAATGAATGATTAAATTAGGAGCGACTTTAGGTATTCGCACTACTATATAATATCTTGAAAGATAGAATTTGCAACATCTGGTTGACTTATATTAATAGAAAGGGGATAAGATTACATAAAACTACCAGTATGTCCACAAGGTATACAATGATGTCGTAAACTTCCAAAGGTATAGGAATCCATTTGTTAGGCAATTTTTCTACTACCAATTTCAATGGAGGTGAGTTAATCGCGACATTTTTGGAAAATGTCTGAAAATTGGCAGTGTACGTTAACTTTAAGTAGATATCAAAAGAATTTAGTTTGGAATTGAATTGGTGAGAATGGATAAATTGATGCTCCAATTCAATGTCCACGGGGTAGGTGGCTGGCCAGCAACATTTTATAAATAACAAATCATTGGAATTATATGTGGAATTTTCATAGTTATTGAGTCTTACTAGGATACTTTTCTGGTCCTGGTGGTGCAATGTCGCATTCAATTGGATGGTGTCCGGCAAAATGTCGTAATTGTACTTGGTGGTGATGGGATAATCATATATAACTGAATAAGATTCATTTAGGGTCGCCACATTCACTTGCTGGAACCCTGTTGCATGGTTTGGGATGTTGAAATAATTGGGAATTCGAAGTATATGAGTTTCGGTATTGGCCCGAACATGTATGACACTGTATAAGAATATGAGAAGCCAAAGCATCGAGTCAGCAAGTTGTCGATTTCCCAGGTTGCAAGTTTCGTTGACCGTATCACTGGCTCTACTGTGGGACTAATATTTGTCGTGTAAGACTTTGTCTGTTTTATATTTCCCTATAGTATCCCTTCTCGTAGAACGTTAGTGGTACCAATTTTCAGTGCGAGCCGATGCGCGCGTTAACGCGTTAATTCGAAGGCAGCGATGCCCTAAGGTGATGAACTGTATCTCCATTTAATACAATCTTCATGGGTCGAATTGGCCATTCAAGCCCTTGAATATACAGTTTTAGCGTAGTCTTATCCATGTTCCATCCTCTCAAACTCAATTGACTTAACCTGGGGAAGTTTCTACTATTTAAAAACGTTTCAAGTTGACCGATAGAAATGTACCGTAGATTATTACAAGCACTAAAGCCAATGTCTAGAGACTCTAAACAGCAATTTGATTGTAAGGGACGCTTTAAAAATGTTGAGAACCTCTCTGAATGGGTGAATAACACACTGGCCCCTATATAGTCTAACTGTAGTGAGATCAAACTATTATTTTCGTTAAACTGTTCAAGACTAAATGGGTATTCCCAAGTACAATTGATCAACGACAAGAACTTTAAATGAACTATGTTTATCCCTTCATTTTCATTCCAATTGAAGTGAAATCCCGTTAGTTTAAGCTGTGTTAGCGCCGTAAACTTTGTTAAATGATTGAGGTTAAATATCTTTGGTAAATTGGTTGAATGATATAATCGATTAATATTCTTAGGATTAGGATTCTCATACAACAGCTCAGTTTCTCTATGATCGGAATCTTGGTACATCTCCAATGTTTTTATGGTCAGACTGTTTTCATATTTTAACCAATTCGTTGAATTGTATGAATTTATTACAAATGTGTGCAAATGTGGTAATCTACTTAAAATATCCCGAAACATATGTGTGTGCCATTCTCCGTAGCTGTAGCTATCTATTATCCGAATACCTCGAATTAACTTAGCTTTTGACACCAAAAACTCTTTGAACTGCTCCGAATCTAAATCATGCCAGATGGTTTTGATGTAACTAAACACAAACGATTCAAGCTCTTGTCTATAAGTTTTATTAATACTGGAGACAGAGATGAGCCCGGGCCTGCCGGAAAACAAAAATATCCGCTCTAATATTTGGTCGCTTAAGGCTGTAAGCGTTAGTTCCCGTTTCACCCTTTTGTTCATCATCTTTCTGTGGGTTCTATTTGTTTGTATGTCGTTTATTTGGTGATTTGATTTAATAGATAAGAATTGCGAAATCCGGCTGCGAACTTTAGCACTACATAAGAGACATTAGGAACCATTGAATGGTTCATTTACTACATGAATTTTTGTCTAATCGACGCAAATCGGTGAAACTAGCTGTTCGTGAAACTTTTCTCGTGTTTTCATATATTAATCTATTCTTAATTCATCATCGTTCCTTCATCATTGCTCCTTGTTCTCAATGAATCATCCTGCTTCACAATATTTCATAAGCTGCGCACTGATAAATTGTGATTTATGGCAGAACAAGAGTTTTTCCAGGTCCTTGGATTTATAGGCACGCTATTCATAGACTCTTTCAGGAACATCCAAGACGACTTCTCCCACAACATTCTCACGGCCTACCCAATTGTTATAGTCATCAATCCCGATTATTATACTCCACCATTTATAACTAATCTTTACAGACTCCTTAAACATTCGTCCCTCTCTGCACCAGTTAAAACCATAGTCCACGTTAGTTGTCTATTTCTAGACATTTTTTATGGTTTTTTTCGATTAGTGGTGTCGCTTTTGATTTGTGGCTTTTTTACGTGCTTTCAGGCCTTGGTGATCTTTTGGTTGATCGTAATCTTGGTGTATCGGTGGGAACCGTTGAATTTTAATCGGCTTGCTGATTGGAGGTTGATTTCTTGATGAAAACTCCTCCTACCATGGGATTTCCCAGAATCCCTCCAGCTTTGCAGTACTCAATTGTAGTAAGTTTGGTGATTGCGTTGTTTTCGTTGAAGTATTCTCCTAATGATTTGAGCCAAATCACCAATTTCTCTTGGAGTACTTCGCTTCCTTCGCAAGAAGTTCCTTTATTTGGCAGAGCCGTATTTAAGCCGGTAGACCGGTTTGATAGCTCCAACATAGGTTATACTTGGATAGTATTTTTAATTGTTGTAGTTTTGGTTAGTTATATACTTGCATAAACGTTTGTCTAATTGTCTATATACTTTATATTGTCTATATATTTGTCTGGGTGTCCCACACCAAAGTAACAGGGCCATCGTTAACAATACTAACTTCCATCATTTCCCCAAACTTGCCATCCTTAACCCTTTCTGGCCCTAAACTGTCTTTCAATTGATCCAAAAACTTGTCGTATAATTCTTTGGCCAATCCACCTTTTTGGGCCGCGTGGAAGTCGGGTTTGGTTCCTTTCTTGATGGTTCCATAGAGTGTGAATTGTGATACACAGAGAACAGATAATTTACTATCATCCAAAAGACTCTTGGACCATGGTTTGCCTTGATATTTCTCTGTATTTGTGGCTGTAGATAACTCAATATCTTCGAATACTCGCAAGTTGACAAGTTTCTTGCTCATTTTACTCACATCTTCCATAGAATCTTTGGTAGAAATCCCCACCAATAACATCAATCCTTTTCCAATTCTTGAGCTGTTAGTATGGTCGGCTCGTTGTTTTCACACTACACTACAACTTACGTACGATGACACAATTTCATTGTCCACTGAAACCGAGGAACTCTTTACCTTCTGAATCACCACTCTCATAGTTGAAGAAGAAATTACTGCGAAATTTGGTCGCAAAATGTCTAACAACTTGACTCACAGAGCCAGCCAAAGGAGTTGCAACGCACAAATCTACTAGCTATAAATAGCAAACGTATATAAAAAAAGTAGTACTAAAACATTAATCGGTTTCTGTTATGAAGTTAATGAAATATTCAATGCCAGCAAACACTTCTCTCCCGACCGGCTCGATATACTTTGGTGGTAATAGAAACCCATGGTTCCCACTATCTCTTAATTTCAATTGGTAAGCCCACCAGGCACTGTTATGATACATATAATCCAAGGAAGTTCCAGCTCCCAAATCTGGAATCAAGTCACTATCTTTATCTTGGCAAGCAGGCAACACATTGTATTGCTTACCATTTTGTAATCTGATAGCTTTAGAGATTCCGTAAGCCAATTCAATAAGATTTTCTTCATCTCTTGGTTCATGTGCACAACTGTAAGCAAAAGGATACAAGATCTCTTGAGAATAAGAGTGCAAATCGAGATATCCATAGATCTTATGATCTCCATTGGTCTGGTTTAAATAGTTGTACCAAATTTGTGATTCGATAGCTTCAAAGGGAGTTTCTCCGCTATATTCTTCTCCACATGGCCAATCTGAGGATTTGGACCAGTGGAAGTCAAAAGCATGGTCAATATCAATACCGGAGCATCTTGGTAAGATTGTGTTTTGACGGTTCTTTCTCCATAATCTATCGGTATTCCACGAATAATCATATCCATCTGGATTCAACAATGGAATAAAGATAAAGTCCAATTCTTCTAAAAATTGGGGGTTGGCGGAGTATTCTTGTAGTAAACTATACAATTGATAGCACACAGAAGATACAGAGATCCACTCTCTAGCATGGACTCCTCCAGTTATAACTACAGTTTTCTTCGTGCTATGGTCCGCATTGACATCATCCGATAAATGAATGATATTGAATGGTCTATCTTCATAAGTTCTTCCAATTTCTTCAACCTGAAGGATCTTAGGGAACGACTGTTGAAGTAACATCAACCACGTATCGATAGCTTCCAAAGGTCTGTAATCTTTGAAGAAAAGTTCCGACATAGCTGTGATTGGTTCATCTCCCTTACTTTTGGCAATCAATTCTTCAGTAATCTTATACTTAGGTCCTTCTTCAGCCATGTTCATAGAAGCTTTGTGGTCTTTAGGGAATGTTTCAAAGATAGCTTGTGGTAAGTCTTCAATTATCACCTCATAATCCAATTTGTCGTTCATGGCCCTTAATTTATCAAGTCCAGTTTGACTAATTTGCAAGTCGATAGTATGAGCACTAGAAGTTTTAGACCAAATCGAAAATTGCTCTTCTTTGACCGTCAATAAATACTTTCGTAACTGGTCATCAGTTCCATAATTCACTCTGACTACCATAGTTTCGTGGTACTGCTTTAAATCTATCGGTAAATCTTCAGGATTAATTGATGAATAATGAACTCCAGGAGGTTCTACGGTTTCAGAGCTAGAAAAAGTTTTGAGCCGATTGAAAAATGGAAATTGGAAGTCCATGGCCGCAGCGGCAGTGCCGGCCATAAGAACTCCTACTAACTTGGATGCATCAATCCTCATCTTAATAGATAAAATCTGATAAAGAGGCTTGTTGAGATGAAATCCTCGTCTTTTCGTGCGATGGCTGGCCACGCACCTTGTGCTCACACGAGCGTTAAATGTGAGGGTAATAAATTTCAGCTTGACTGGCTGGAAATTGAACGGAAGACATGTTGGCCTGGACGATTTTGGGGTTTGGGTTGTGTTTAAAAGGTCTAATAGAGACATGTTCCTTGCCTTTGGCGGACTACATGGAAAAAGGCGGTCAATTTCAGTTCTTCACTAACTTAACTCTTCTTATCACTACCATATACTATGGATTGCAAATAATTAGCGACATTATTCCACTCCCAAGGTCTGTTGGAAAGTGGTTGAAATACTTGCATAAATTGTGCCACAACTGTGAGTGTACAGTGACTGTGGTGTACTGGAGCTTATTTTTTTGGTTTCCAACTCTTTTGAATATCGATACTTTTGATGTGAGTATAACATTGGATCTTGAGATCCATTTAATACCTTATCTATGTTTGACTGTTAGTGAATATTTAACTGGAAAGCAAAGACTTTGCCAAAAGATCAATTATCTTTTGGTGGTATGTTATTTAGGGAGTTATTGGAGTTATATAGAGTTTATTTATAGAGGAGAGGCTATATTTCCTTACCCGTTTTTGAGTAAAGAGCCATTTTCAGTACGATTAGTATGGTTGACAGGGTTTATAGGACTCGCTTTTGTTCACAATTATATTCGTCAAGTTATAGATAGAGCCCTATAGAATAACACGTCATGTAATCTTGTATTGTATATACTATCCACTCTATTCTTGTTTTTTAGGAGACACTTGGGGAATGAATTTGTTATACAAATATCTCATCAAGAGAAACTGAATAAACGCAGAAACCCCAATTCCCCAAAACACACATGCCCTAATAATCTTGCTCTCGACATTCAAAAATTCGTAAGGAAATACCCCGCCATTGTCGAAATCAATAATTTGATTGAGCCAGAGCCAATAAACCGATGTTAAGGAAATACAGCCCAAAAACGCCAATTCAGTTCTAATGGAGAAGTTGGGCATGAAAAGAAAAAAGTCAATAGCCAATGATACAGCAGGCATAAAGTGAATCGACAAATCCGTCAAGAGACTTATTCTAATCTGACCGTCTTTGACCAATTTGTTAACGAGAAACAATCTCAAGGGCCAGTAAACTGAGAACACCACAATTTCTGAAACAAATCCAAAGGTATGGATGAAATTCTTAATGTGGAAGAGTTTGGCGGATTTGGTTATGTGGCTTATTAAACCTACAGTGAATATAATTAACGAATATACAAGGGAAAGGTTTGTTAAAAACTGCCATCTTCCAGCACCTTTTAGATGATCCGGCAACTGAAGCAACGAAATGCTATAAAGGCCATAAAGCCCGATGGCTAACGAAACGATATCCAATACAATTACTGTGGTGTTACCTACAGTTCTACTCATATTTCATACGTTTGGAGGTTTTCAAGATGTCTTACAGACGATGTGTAGTTGTTAGATAAGCAAAGCAAGTAGGAATGCTCAACGATCAAGAGTTTGAGGAAGATTAAATTTTGCATGTTACGATTTGAGCCAGTTGCAGTTTACGTCTCTTTTACAGGATCTTGCTGTCATAAGTCTTTTTACAGTTTAAACCGGTCTCACTGCTGTCAATGTCACAGTACTAACCGGTTTATCACCGACACCGAATAAAGTTAGACTTAAGTTGGGGTAAAATTGCTTTATTAACTGGTTCAAAATAATAATGATCAATTCATCGCTTGCTCTACCACCGACCACAAGTATATATAGTCACATCACCCAACCCCTCCTATTTGGTAGCGCCCTATAAGTTGTCGTTGTTAATTATATAATAATATACCAAATATCACCTAACCACAGTCCAGCAACGGCTTATTCATTAACGTACTCAAATCAATTCATCCTTCGGCAAACCCTGTTCAAATCCTGTGCAAATCCTGTGCAACTGTCGTACCAGCTCTGTACAACTGTCGCACAACTGTCGTACAACCGTCTGTCGTAAAACTGGTTCCGCCGTACTGAAACGGCATAAACGGCCCCGTCGCATCGGAAATATAAATAACCCGGCATCGGCCAATTCTTTTTCTAGCCGCAAGGCTTCGTTTCTTCTAGTCTTACAGTTTGATCTCGTCTGGAACATGGCTTCGCCTTCGAACAAGAACAGCTCCACGAGCACCGACAAAGAGAAGAAGAACAGCAGAAGGTCAGTGGCGTGCAAAAGTTGTCACAGCTTAAAAGTCAAGTGTACACCATCCGATCCCAACAACCCCTCTGGTCCTTGTGTAAGATGCTTGAACTCCAGGAGAGTGTGTGAAATCGATTTGAATCAGCCCAGAAAGAGAAGAAGAAAGGCCGAAATCCAAGAAGCGAGAGCCTTGGAGCTGTCTCGGAGAAATGGTCGGGATCTATCTCATGCTTCTACTGATAATGATACTTTCAACCAAAGTGATGAGAACGATAATGACAATGAGTATGACCAGGAGAGTATAGGGAAGAGATCCAGTCATACCCCACAGTCCATGACACCTAAAGTACCAGGATTTGATCATTTAATTACACAAAACCCGTCGGACCAGCTGGAGATTATCAACCAATTAAGCAACCAAGTACAAAATCTTAAGGCTCAGTTAGCATTTTATCATCACAAAGCCACTGAAGAAGAACCTCCGCAATATATAAGCAAAAAAGATTTGGAATATGAACTTAAGACTTTAGCCAAGAACAGTGCTTCTGAATTTATGAATTTGAGTTCTGATTTAAGACACGCAGCAGCAGAAAGAGCTGACTTCATCAATAGCAGTACAGAGCATGTCGATGTTTTATCACGAAAGATCATCACTTTAGAAGAAGCAGAGTTACGGCTCTCATTGTATCGTGACAAAATTTATCCCACATTTCCTTATATCGACATTGAAGATGATCTACCGGCGCCAGAAGTAGCTAGAAAAGCTCCTTATTTGTTTAATGCTATTATGTCAGTAGCTAGCATCATTATGCCAGACGGAAACCAGGGAGTATCCCAGGTGATTGATATAGAGACCACTAAACATCTAATGACACAGGTATTCATAAAAGGAGCCAAAAGTGAAGAGTTATTGAAAGCGCTTGTGGTGTTGTGCTTCTGGTATAACACTCCAGAATTGGTCAAACAGAGAAGATTCCATCTCTTAAATGCTTTGGGGATTTCTATGCTTCATGATCTTGGGATCGTAGCTAAGGGCAGCCTGAATAGTTCCGACGACAAAGATGATACGGACATCAAAGAGCTTGAAATCTGTTCTCAACACAAATTGATCAATAAAGACTTTACCAATGTTCAGCAACGGAAGTTGGTGATGTTATTATATATTTCCACGGTATCCATCTGTATTATCTTACGAAGATCGATCTACGTGAAGTGGACTCCGTATGTGGAAGAATGCTGTAGCTTTTTGGAAAAAAGTCAAGATGTGAGAGTACTACATTTGGCGTTGTTTTCTCGATTGAATCATGAATTAGAAAAGATCCACAATATCATACATTCTTCAGAAAACACCCTTGATAATTCTTCTGCTACCAAATACATCGTCCGAGAGTTTCAAAAGAAGTTGAGTTTGATCAAGGCCAGAATCACTGAGAACCAACATGGTTTGTTAGCGTTCTATTACTCTATTGAAGCTTACTTACATGAACCTATGTTAACTGAGGTAGCGGGCATTGATGAGTATGGAGAGGTATTCTTCAAGGAAGAAGCGTTAAAGTCTATTTCGCGTTGTACTTTATGTTGCTTAAAATGTCTTGAAGAGTTTGCCAATTTGGGGTCGGAAAAGATCGCTATAGCACCACTAGTGTACACTTCTAGAATCATTTACACTGCCGGGATCTTGTTGCGGTTGAGATATTTGATTCTTTCATTTCCTTTATATATTGAACGAGAGTTAGTGCCACCAGCAGCTATAACTGTGATTCAAAATACCAACTTAGAGTTCATTAAAGCCTCCAAGAAATACCCTTTTAATTTCTCCTTGAAAAAGACTTCCTTAATGCTACAACTATTTATTCAAACTTATGCTAATCAGGTGTCCAATTTGTTAGACTCCGATAACGGAACTCCTAATAACTTCAAGACTACATCCAATGATAATAATGAGAACATGAAGCCAGACATTCCTACTAAGGAAGCAATTGATCAGTTATTAGCCGGGCCCTCTTCTGCCACAATCACCTCGGAATCGGGTATAAATCAAAAACCTCATGTGCCTTTAGAATTATTATCTAATGCTGCCGCTTGGACAAAAGACGTGGGAATTATCAAAGGATTGAAACGTAAAGGAGTATCGCCCAGTTCCCAGGGTCATAATAAGTTGGACATCACCAATTCTGAGCCTAAGTATTCCAACTTCTTATCCAACCTTCCCAATAACAACACTTTCAACATTAACAATGGTGGAATATCCAATTATATGCCTAAACGAATAAATATATCATCGAATAATTCCAGCGTCAGGGTCAATGGTCCAATGCAAACAAGAAGTCCACAGAGCCCGTTGCATACTCAAGTACCTGTTAATATGAATTTAAATCAATCCCAACCCAACCCCAACAATGTACCAGAAGAAACAGCTCCCAATTCCTATTCATCTCCCCACTTACTGAACATTCTTAATACCCCTAATCACGTGGCTGGCACCCCCATGGGTCCAAGCTCAGGGGTCCCTAGTAACAGTTCATTTTTTGGTGTTCCTGGGTTTGAAGAGTTGGATAAGAGTTTCTACAATATTGGCGAAGAGTTTTGGAGCGATATTGTTAATCCTGATTCTAATAATTTCAACTTAGAGGGGAAAGGAACTGCATCAGGTGATGTGTTCCTGATGGCGTCCTAGTCACGGCTTTGTCTCCGAAATTAAACTAGAACATGGCGTTATAGATTTAAATAGAATATATCGATTATGTAATATAGTTATTCTTGCTTATGTAATGGTCCCTAATGGCTGTAAAATCGCGGATATTGAAGAACAAAGGTGTTCTTTACTATGGCTACATCAAGAGAACTGCCCCCGAAACGGCCCCCAGAACGGCCCCATAGGTCTCCCAGAGACTCAGAATCGTTCGGGATCATCGACATTCTACGAATATTAGGAGGAATTTTGTTGTTAAACGCCTTACTCTCTTATTGGTTCACGGGGTCCCAAACCTGGGGCTACGATGGGAAATGGCTAGAACCACGGTATATAGCACTAACCATGACTCACGGGTATCACAACTTCACGTTGGATGAGCTTTCGGCGTATGACGGGTCGAATTCGGCCCTTCCCATTTATATAGCAATCAATGGGAAGGTATATGATGTTACCAGAGGTAAGCATATCTATGGCAAAGATGGGCCCTATAACTTTTTCAGCGGCAAAGATGGGGCCCGGGCCTTTCATACTGGATGTTTTAACAACCCGGATGAATTTACTTACGATTTAAGAGGTTTGGATGAAGAGGAAGCCATGAAAGACATTTCTCACTGGCAGAGTTTCTTTGAAAATAGTCACAAATATTGGTATGTAGGAACTGTGCAACATGAAGAAATAGTTGGAGACCCGCCAGCTCCTTGTGAACACGTGAAGTTTCCTGGAAGGAGCTAACTTCACAAGAGAAGTAAAAAGTACTCCATGTGGCAATATATATTAATGGTCTCTATTTTCTCTATTCTACTTGTACTTTTCAAGAGTTGTATCCACACTTTGTTGCATTACCGCCAAAATGTCGTCTTTATCTTCAATCCCCACACTGATTCTGATCAAGTTTCTATCGATGTCCCATTTGGCCACTTCATCTAATTCTTGATAATGGGCCAAAATGGTGTAAGGGCACGCCAAGGTGAAGTTGGTCCCTAATGAGGGCCCTTTATGGAAATTCATGGCATTGAAAAACGTTACGGCGTCGGAAGGTTCATGGAATAAAAATGAAATTAATCCTCCGTATCCCCCGTCTTTAGTTTTCACTTGATCATAATATTTCTTACTCTCCACTACTGATGGATAATACACTTTGGATATCAAAGGACATGACTTTAAAAACTCCACGATGGCCAATGAAGTCTCATTCACTTTGGTAGATCTCTCTATGAAATCCCGAGAATTCCTTTCCATTACTAATGCATCTTGGACCCAAAAAGTGTCTTCAAAGTGGTCGTCGAAGAACTTCTTTAAAGTAGCATATTTGGGAGCTGAAGAATTCAACACTAGGGAACCGCCCATGACATCAGAGTCACCAGAATAAATCTTGGTCAATGAAGAGGCTACCATGTCAGCAAATGGCAACACTTTAATATTAGCAAAATTCCCCACGGTATCGTCAACGACCACGGCAAAATCAAACTTATCAGCTAACGTTCTAATTCTCTTCAAATCAGGCGTCTTCAAAAGCGGATTAGAAGGACATTCACAGAACAATGCCATGATATCAATGGTGTTATCGTTTAATTGAGTTTCCAAATCGTCTAACGATTCGTCGTCCCCCAATCCTAAAAAGTGTACCCCGGGGCCAAACTTCTTCAAGATATTCAAGGTATCAACGTATGGAAATCCAAAGCATACCGATTTCTTTGGTTCTTGTGAATTTAACAATGCCTGGTGTGCGTTGAAGATGGCTGACATTCCACTGGGGTATAAGTACACATCGTTCTCGCTCAAGTGTTTAGTATTAGATTTGTCTCCAGCTGTGTCTGGTTTGTGTTCTTGTGCTCCGTTAGATTTAATATGTTCAATGTCAAGCAACGAAGCTTCGATATTCCCAATAATTCTTCTTCTAAGTGCCACCTTGGCGGCCTCCCCAAATTTCAAGTCCAAAACTCTTCCATACTTCTGATCAATATAAGTCTCGGACTCTTGCACTGATTCTTCATTTGTCACACTCTTCTTTTGTCTAGCAAAATTCATACTAGGAGATATCTGCTGGATCTTTTGTGCTTGTATTTCCGACTTGGTGGCCCCTAACTTGTCAAGATCAAATTTAATCGAATGATCTCTCTTATTAGCATCCTGCTGAAAAAGAGCCCTTAACAAATACTCGGCCAATCTCGAACTAATTCCTTCTCCAGAGTGCTGCCAATAACTCTTAGCTAGAGGGAAACAATCTGGCGGGTAGAAAACCACTCCTATAGACGTAGCCACTACGGTGGACCGTTCTTCCTCTGTTTTGGGCCCAGGTGTACTTAACTGTAACACTCTCACTGACGGCTTGGGATCTGCCTTGGAATAGAGAAACTCCCGACATCTTTTGGCTACGGTGTAAGTGGGGAACACCATACAACTTTCTCCTTGTCTTCCGTATTTGTGTTCGATGTTAGCACACAAGGCTTGGATTATAGAATGAATATAAAACCGGGGGTATCCTGATGACATTTTGCTGGTAACCCAATCTTGACCTTCTTCGTACCCGACGGTGGCTTCCCAGGTGGGGAGGGTCACCGACACCGCATGGGAGGTATTGTTGGGGATGGTGTCACCAATGATCTGGGACGGATTGTGGTTTATCATTGTGTGTTAGATTATGACTCTTCGCGCTGAGCTTGAGAATTATGGCTCTGAAGTATGGAGATTCGTGCGCGCGCTTTACTATGAGCCTAATGAACTGGGTTCTATCAACCTTGACTTCTATGAACCTATTGAACTGTGTTCTATGAACAAAATAGTCCACGTCTTCATACTTATACATTATACTATGCAATTAATCTATACATTTTCCCATAAATTACATTGAAGCAAATAACTTTTTTGCGGGGTATATTATGAACGAATACAATTAATAGATCCTTCCTCTAATCTTTTGATGTCAGATTGGTTTAATGCCTTATCACCGTTGGAAACGCTCTCTTTGGCGGTACTGGTGCCATTACTGGTGGCACTACTGTTAGCATTGTTACTATCATTGTTTGGTTTCCTGTTGTGTTGCATGTGAGACTGAACCAAATGACCAGCTGCTAAAGCAGAACAAAGAGAAAGCTCTCCGGCAAGAACAATTGAAGCAACAATCCGAGCTAATTGACGGGCATTTTCACCTGGATCGGTGGGATGAGGTCCCCGAACTCCCAATAATTCCAACATGGAGCTTTGGGCCTCTAAAATAGTACCACCACCAATGGTTCCCACTTCGATAGAGGGCATGGAAACTGAAATATGTAAATCTCCATCAACATCATCAATCAAGGTAATACAATTGGAAGACTCGACATTTTGGGCTGGATCTTGCCCACAAGCAAGGAAAACTGACGTCACCAAATTGGCAGCTTGAGCATTAAACCCTCCAAGAGATCCGGCCATGGCTGATCCAATTAAATTCTTACTAACATTTAACTTAACAAGGGCTTGAACGTCGGATTTTAACACTTTTCTAACCACGTCCCCAGGAATAACTGCTTCTGCTACGACTGATTTTCCTCTTCCTTCAATCCAGTTAATAGCAGCTGGTTTTTTGTCAATACAATAATTCCCGGACACTGATAATACTTCCATATCGGACCATCCACACTCTTCAATCATGTACTTAAGAGAATGTTCTGCCCCTTTTGAAATCATGTTCATCCCCATGGCATCTCCCGTAGTGGTTTTAAACCGAATAAATAACAACTTTCCGGCAATGGCCGTCTTAATATTCTGTAACCGAGCAAACCTAGAAGTCGAATTGAATGCCTTTTTAATAGATCTTTGACCTTCTTCAGAATCGAGCCATACTTTGGCAGCACCAGCTCTTTTTAATGAAGGAAATTGCACACATGGTCCCCTGGTCATACCATCTTGAGTTAAGACCGTCTGTACCCCACCACCTGCATTCATGGCTTTACAACCACGCATAGCTGAAGCCACTAAACAACCTTCAGTAGTAGCCATAGGAATGTAATAAGGTTTGCCATCAATAACTAAGGGACCTGCAACTCCAACAGGAATAGGCAAATATCCAATAACGTTTTCGCAACAAGCACCAAACACTCTATCATAGTCATAGTGATTATATGGTAACCTATTGGTTTCTAACACAGGAGCTTTGGCAATTCTTGCCATAGCCTTACGACGAACTAAAACTGCTCTTTTGTTGTCAGCCAATTGTTTCTCTAAAGCATATAATGGCAATTTACCTGCTACTACCAAGGATGTCACTTCATCGTTGTTCAAGGTTTTGACCTTACCGTCTTTCATAATGGAAATGCATTCATCCAAAGGTAAAAGCTTGCTCTTAACAGTGAGTTGCAATTCATCTTCTTCAGAAGTATCTGGTTCGTCCACAAGAGTGGATTCTTTGCTAACATCATCGGTGGCTTTTTGGGACTTGGATTCTGTCTTAGGTCTTTTGAATTCGTGCTCAATTAATTTATTGGTGGCAGAAATTTGATGACGAGAAGCATTTAAGAAATAGGCATTGATGGAAATCGAAAGCGTCAAGGCAAATAAAATCAATTTCGATAATATGTCATCTTTGATAGACCTACTAATAAGTTCAAATAATGTCATCACTGTATCTTCAAATTTGACAAATATTCCTAAAGGAATTACGTTTTTTGGCGATAATATAGTGACGATAGTCCCGTTAGAACCAACACTAATATGTTTAGCGGCAGTTTTAGTTAAGTAAATGGTATTGTGAATGGTGTCGACTTTTTCATCGCTGGCAACATTGTATAACCAGTTACTACCCAACCAAAACGCATGAAATCCAAAGAAGCCTGCAATCATAGCCACTTTGAACGAGAGAATCGAAGTATTTTCTGAGCTGAAAATCGAGTCAACTCCAACATTATCTTTCTTAGCATCTTGCTTAGCAATATTATTAGCTACCCAAGAAGATACACCATCCTCTTCTAAAGCTCTTTTTAGATTTTCAGTCCGACGAGCTCTATTAATTTCAACCTTCAACGTCAAGATTGAGGAATAGAAAGTAAATGTCATTAAAAGATCGAACGATAAAATCAATGCTGCTAAAGCAGAGAAATTTCTTAACCCCTCTAAATGATTAGCATAAGCCACAATAGCCAACAAAGCCCCAATCACCGCTACGTGATCTCTAAATAAACTGATGAAATGGCTAGAAATCGAGTCGGAAATAATAGTTTTCACATCAACTTGTGACACAGAAGCCTTCAGGACCACAGTAGAAATAGAAACTTTATGTTTAAACCCTATGATAGCCACCAAAAACGGCAACCCTTCCGACATGCTTAATAAAGACACTTTAATCCCCAAAATCTTGTTGGCCACCACCAAAGCATATAAAAATGCAAAAGTCGACGAAACTAAAGTAGAAAATGCTAACCAGAACTTGGAGCCCGCTTGTTTCATATCGAAAAATACCTTAATTAAAGTGTACCACATAGCCAAATAAGCAAAAGTAATCAAGCCAACGTCAAAGGTTTCGGCTAATTGTATCAAAGATTTTGTTTTAGTAAAACAATAGTTCAAATAGTCATAGTACCGGTGAAGTTTATTGTGATTTCTAATCTTCCAAGAAATCCCATCATAAGTCAAATTATCAAGCTGGTGCAAAGTTTCCTCGGTTTCTTCAGAATCAACTATCACCAATCTTTCATTTGCGCCCCATCCGTAGAAGGAATTGTCGATGGCGGGGATATTATTATTCTGAAGTCTCTTAAATCTCAATGGTATTATACTCACCCTATTAGCTTGAGCGTACTGGTCTGAGTCCAAGTCGACGGCGCTAATCTCCATCCAATCTTTGAAGTTGTTCGACCCTGGTGGGTGGTAGTAGTTGGCCGACCCGCTGGTCTCCATGGCGTCTGGAATATACTCATCTACCACCCATAAATATGAAATCGAGGCTAGCAACGTAGCAATAATTATCACGTGTATAGGCCGTTGGGCTGAAGCCCTTGCCAATGTACAGGCAATCGAAGGAATAACTCCCATCACGTATTTACTTCTATATTGTTAGTACTTTAGTTTATAAAAGTGTCCATTGCCAGCCACTACTTTGTATGACAAATTATACGACGAGTTAAACGATCACCGCTTGCTATGTTGCGGGTGAACAGCCATATAACAGGGCAGTGATTGTTTATAAGTGGTCGTGGTTGAGTGGGGGTCTTGAAAACACCAGACTCGACCGTTTGGTCCAAGTGCTATACATACTTTTGGTATGGTCGTTAGTGAAAGAGTTGAATTTTCTAAACGATGTATCGAGCATTTGGTGGGCGCACGGTTTTACGATGAGCGACACGTCTAGTGCGACACGAAGGTTGCAAAAATACTTATATTATAGGGAAATATATAACATATAGTTGACAATCTTCACTAAACGCCTTCGAAATGGCGAAAAAACTGAATTGTAATTCGTTTAAACACTTGCATTCACAATTACACACTGTTTATTTTCTATTTACTGCCCTTACTTCAAAGATACCAATTTGATGTCAAAAGTCAATTCAGAATTGGCAGGAATTCCTGGTAAGGCTTGAGATCCATAGCCCATTTTGGCTGGGATAACAACTCTTCTTTCTCCTCCAACAGCCATACCAGCTACCCCTAAATCAAATCCTTTGATACATTCACCTTTGCCTAAACCAAATACAAATGGTTTACCTCCAGTGTTTTTATCAAAAACTTTACCGTTTTTCAATTTTCCAATATATCTGATTCCCACTCTGTTCCCGGATTTGGCAGTAGGACCTTTACCTGTTTTTCTATCTTCGGTGACAACTCCTCCCAATAAGGTCTTGGTAGGGAATTTAACAGGAGGTTGTTCCTTTTTAGCATCTTTCTTGTTGTCTTTCTTGTTGTCCTTTTTAGCAGCGGATCCTGTTGGTCCTTGTTCTAAGTTTTCAGCAAATTGCACCTCCTTTTTAGCTTTTTGTTTAGCCTTTTTAGACTCTTTTGGTTTGGGAGCTTCTTCTTCTTCTTCTTCCTCTTCAGATTCTTCATGAGTTCTCTTTTTCCCGTTCTTCTGTTCATCTTTTTCGACCAACTCTTCGATTTTGTTTTCAACGTCAGATTCTCCTTCCAAGTCATCCAAATCGTAATCTGGTTGTTCATCGAGTAATTCGTCTTCGTCTGGTGTCAAGTCATAGTCATCTTCATCGTAATCTTCGTCTTCTTCATCACTATCTTCATCATCTGGGTGGTCCACGTAGTTCCCAATCAAGTGAATTGGGTAAGATCCAGTGACAATAAAGTAAACTTCTTCATCTGGTTGAATAGTAACATCAAGAACTTGCTGGTATTGAACCTTAGGAGATAAAGTGCATACGACGTATTCTTCAGTGTCGTCTTCAATTTCATCATCGTCGCTGGACCCCATGTCTTCATCTTCTTCTTCATCTTCTTCGTCTTCTTCGTCTTCAGCTTCCTTTTGAGATTTCTTCCCTTTAGGTTTTTCTGGTTTTGATTCTTCTTCAGAATCTTCTTCGTCTAATTCATCAGATTCATCTTCATCATAATCTTCGTCGTCTTCAGAATCAAAATCGTCTAAGAATGGTAATTTTCTCTTCAACATTCTTAAAGTAGATGGATGCTCATCATTATCAATGGCATCTGGATCCACAGCGGCAGAAGTTATTCTTACTGTGACAGGATGATCGTATTCAATAGCAGCAGCTGGTTTGAAAGGCTGCAAATTCAAGTTATAAGTAGCAATAGGAATTAAATTGGCCATATTGTAGTTGTTAATAAATGCTATAATACTATGGCTGGTGATGGGCTTAAATAATTTTTCAGAGCGATGAGGTCTTTTGGTGGAGGCACTACGGTCTGCTAATAAAAATCCTACTATAAAATACCATATTACTGCCGTACCACTGCCATATTGCTAAACTTAGTGATGTATCTAATATATTAGGAAAGTGGAAAATTCAATCGTATCTACAACATATTCTAGACGTTTAAAATGTATTAAATATACAAAGTTAAAAATGATAATAACCACATTATTATAATTTTTTCATAATTAATTGTAAGTATAAACAAAAATAGGAAAAACTCAAAACAACCCAAGAGTTATTTAGAATTTCAATAAATGAGGTTTGTCACCATTTTTCAATGAGAAAGAAGCGGATAAGTATTGTTTTAATAAAGGAGTCTTTTTGATTTCAGATAATAAAGCAGAGTCCACGGTTTTTTGATCAGATACTCTTTCAGCTTTAATTTCTTTCTTTGGTTGAGCTTCGTTGAAAAATTCGGCTTCAGATTTCTTGGATCTTGGAACTTTTTCTCTGGCAAAGTATTCAACGTTGAATTTAGAAACATCAACTCCTTCAACATTAACTTTGGTAGAAGTAGCAATCACATAACGAGAGTTGACTCTTCTTAATGGAACACCATTAACTTTGAATGGACCAGACACTAATAAGGTGTTGTCTTCTAAGTTTTTCAAGTAAACAACTCTTTTACCTCTGAATCTACCAGCTAATAAAATTAAAACAGTACCTGGAACTAAAGAGGCACGTAATTTTTGAGGATGGTTAGTTTTTCTATTTTGTTTTGGAACTGGAACATCCTCAGCTTGGTACCATTTAGGGGCCTATAATCTTGTTAGTATTTTGCTATTTATGAATCTGGGATACTTCAGTATATATGACTATTAGGCTGAGTGGTTGGTTCTTGTTGGATATTTCGATAGTTTTTAGGTCATCATAGCAACCAAGACGCTTGCAGGTCATATATTCTTCTTGTGTTTGTAGTCATTCGTTATTTAATCTTGTAATGGATGATCTTGGACATAGTTCTATTCAATGAACTGCTTTATAACACTTGATACATCTTGGTTATTTCGGGCTACTGCGTTGTCTAAACTGGCCTATTCATAATCTTGGACTCATCTAGTTCATGTATACTTCATATATCCTCTGTATCACTTGTAATTTCTACATACGGCTTGTGACATCTTTGATAGTAATATAGTTATTGAAAATTTTTTTGTTAGTGAGTTCAGAATATTTCTCAGAAAAAAAAATTGAAAATTTTCCTAACAAACGAAAAGTGACACAAAAACCTTGAAGTAGTGCGAATGTGGGCGCTCCCACCAGAAAACCGCAGTCACGTCATCACGTGTTGTGGTTGTCGATGCTGCTGCTGCGATCGTTGGCTGCAAAATTAACGATGGTAGTGCGGCTACTATTAAACGAATACATTTACAACAAATACATTTACAACAAATACATTTACAACAAATACATTTACAACAAATACATTTATACGCCTACTTGAACTAAGAAGATAAGTACCTCAAATTCACCAATAATGATCCATTGGACCCTGTCAATGTGATATCTTCATGTTTATCCACATGCTCAGATAAATCAATCGTAAAGGTATCAGCCTCCACAGATGAGCTAAAAGTGTGGTTTTCTCTCAAATGTAAGATAAGCTGACCCGACGAAACACTTTGGAATGGGAAACTTTCATTCCATTTATATTGTCCCAGCTTATCTTTGGTAGATCTGGTTTTATATAATGTCTTATCGTGTTTAGCGGTTTTCAAAGTAGCCTTGATTTCTAAGTTCTTTTTTGGATATCCAGTAGCACTGATGATGTTTAATCTCCCAGGAAGAGCATTGGCACCATTGATGCTACTAGCAAAACTACTGTCGGCAGCAGCATGGGAACTAGCTTCACTGCTTGTTCTAGCGTGGCCAAAGCTAGGTTTTTGTGGTGGGGGTAATGCTTCAGCGTGAATATTTGGCACGGCTCCAATTCCTGCTTCTGGCTGTTTTTGTGGAGCTTCTGGTTCATCTCCCTGAACTAATTCGGGATTTTCACCTGGTGCGGTTTGTTTTCCTGGAGCTCCTCTTTGTCCATTAGCACCTGATCTTAATGACTGTACATCATTTGCGTAATGTGATCCGGGTCTATTACTCTTGGATGGACTATTAGCTACACTGGTACTAGCACTAATACTATCATCTTCTTGCATAGATCCTTTACTTGGTGTTGCAACACTTCCATTATCGGTGGCGGTAGAATCATCAGCACTATACTTCTTCTTTCTCTTCAGCTTTCCGAATCCTTTCAAAAAGGATCCACCTTTACTTAATCCGTCCTGTGCTACTCCAAATCCACTTCCAGCCAATCCTGTTGCTGCTCCAACTCCACTTCCAGCTAATCCTGCTGCTCCTCCTGCAATCTTCAATGGAGCACCAGTAATATCTCTGAAATTTATTGGTAATCCACCACCAGCACCAACTTTAGGTCTAATGTATTCAGGTTTAAAGGTACATCTTAAATGGACATACCCTTTAGTATCCAATTTAGCAGTGAATTGAGTAGAACTATGAGGTTCCATGGTGGAAAAGTCAATGTTGGCAGTACCTAATAATTCGGGATCATGTGTCAAGTCCCAATCGTAAACTTGCACTAATACTACTTGTCTAGATCTGGATAACATAGGGAACTCGGTGGTATCATTCCATTGAGGATCCACTGTCTTACGTTTCTTATCGGTTTTGAAAACCTCCACCCCATCCAATTTAACCACGGCCATTGGATCAGATTTACCATTCAGGTCCACGGCTGGAAGATTTTCTCCTCTTAAGATTTCCATCTTCATGTAACCTACATCCAAAATGGTATCCAATGGGTGTAATTTGACAGCAGTAGGGATGAAATCCAACTGGACTCTGATAGTATTACGTTCATCGATTCTTAAATCAATAGGCTTATTATAGGATTTCTTCAAAAGATCCGCAGTATCAAAAGTTCTCTCAGCTCTGATATCATCTTCATCTTTAACCTCAAACTTTTTACTAACTCTAAAGATGATCTTCGAATTAGGCAAATCTCTTATGAAACATTCTGCTGCAGAGGGCACAGTTAAGTTTCTAGATTCATTCTTGGGAGTAACTCCAGATGGAGAAGCCAATTCATCAAACAAAGTATGAACAAATAGATCTGGCTTGTCAAATCTTCCTTGTAATATGGTAGCAGTGACAGTACCAGCTCTATACTTGATTAAATCAGCCAATGGCATCTCAACTCTTGGAGGTGGAGGAACATCATCATCGCCTAACTCAGCCCATTCAAACTCGTCTGGGTGTTCGGTGATCAATTTTATTTCATGAGCTTTCTTAGCTTCTTCCTTTTCTTCCAATTCCTTCAAATGCTTTTCGTAGGCTTTTTTGTTCTTTAATTGATTATGAGTAAAGATAGGAATGTTAGGAATAAACGATACTGAGTATGATAAGTATCCCTTGTTCTCCCCATTAAACAAAACTGGTTGTTCAATGATTTCATTGGAACCATCGTAACCCAAATAATATCCTTTATCATTCTTTTTGATGAAATCATACACATGAACCGCACATGAACCTAAAGCTCTATCCTTTTCATCGGGTTCTGCATCCATAATACTCAATAATAAATGCTGATGTTCATTGTCAATAGGGAAGAAATAGACGGTATCGAACACTGGGTTACAAGTTTCACCAATGGTAGGAGTTTTGGCTCTTAATTTACCATTGACCATGATTTTAACATAAGGATCAACTTCACCAACAGCTTCAAGGTTCTTCAAATCAGTGGCACCTCTGACATGTAATCTTAATCCACCAATGGAGGCATTGAAATTAGTATCGACCACTTTATCATCAGTAATACCTAACGCTTTCCAAGTAGCACTGATTTTAATTCTTGGGCTAACTCCATTAGGTTTAACAGGCGGACACTTGATCCATTGTTGGCCCCTAGAAGTTTCAAAAATTAGATCTTGTAAGTTTGCATCCAATTTAGCAACAACATTCTCATTGGCTGAATCTTTAATTAACACCAAAACCTTAGTTTCAGACTGTTGAGTAATTAAAGATTCAAAGCTTTGGTTCCAGGATGGCTCGTTGGTCTTTCTTAGTCTTCTACAAGCTTTAGCCAATTGATCGTCCACATAAATTTCTGCGTAAGGATTTAATATTCCGATAACCGAGTCAGATAATTCTAAATCTTCAGCAGCATGCAAATTGATCTTCATAATACCCACCTCAGCGTCAGTATTATCTTCTTTAGATCCATCATCTAATACTAATGGCTCCAAGGAAGGGAAGTATCTAAGGTCAAATTCGATTTTTCCAACAATTTTACCACTCTCAATAATGTTTTTAACCACGCTGGTTTGAACTTCCTTCTGTAATAAATCCACTAATGGCACCTCAACGGAACCTATTAATTTGTCGTCTGGTTTGTCTTCAACCAAATCATACACATTAAACGTTAAGAAAACCCCATCCAACTTATTGACCAAGATGTACTTGGTTTCCATGAAAATAGGATCATTAACTAACTTCTTAACCTTGGTTCTCTCTTTAATATCGGCATTACTAGAAACCTTGATTTCCACATATGGATTAATGCTATTCTCTTTTGTATTAGCACTGGTCTTTAATTTGGTACAACGTCTTACACTAACAGCTACACAACCAGTGGAATCATTAGATTGCTGAGAAATGATTTCCTCCACATCAATATCTAAAGAATTAGGAGCATATAACATAGGTCTAAGATTACTATGGATCAAGGTATTCACAAATGAAGATAACCCCGGAATAAAGGTCATAATATCCAATCCAAACGTGTCACCTCCTACAGGTTTTAAAGCATAATCAATAGTTGGAGCCTCTAAAAATTGCACTGAAACCATCTTCACATGTGGAAAGTTCTCCGACAATTTCAACTTGATATTCATTCTTCCTGTGAAAGCCATATCCTCTACCAAGATCGGCAATGATTTCGAGATGAAAGCCTTACCTACAGTGACCCCTAAAGCCACCTTAGGGTTGATTTTCTTCTTAATTTCATTCTTGGTCATATCATCAGTATCATTAGGAGCAAACGAAAAGGCCCAATCCATCTCAATGTGGTCTCTCCCTTTTTTAGTATAAGACTTAATACTGTTAACTCTAGGAGCTTTAGACCCCAAAGTAAACTCATCTAACGAGATCTTCTCAATTCCCATCCCTGGAGCTTGGTCTTTTAATACTTCATTAGCAATATACATCACCTGTTCCGACAATGCTGGCATATAAATCACCCAAAACTTGTCCAAAAATGAATTTAACCATTCCATCGACTCCAATTCTTCTTCTAGCCGATTAGAAGCCTTAATTCTAGTCATATCGTCACGAATATCCCGGTTGAATCTTCTAAATTCAAGCCGATAAACTGAATTGGTTCCCAAAAGTACCACCAATAATGAAAAGAACCCCAATCCGATTCGGGCCACTAACCACGAAAAGAAACAAGTCCCGATCATAATAGCAGTATTCCAGTACCAGTCTCCAAAGAAGTGATCCAACACGTACGATTCGATCTTCTTTAATGTCCTGACGGATTTCTTCTTGTCATCACTAATGTCGCTATCCCATGTTCCCACATTCTTCCAACTGAAAGTAGTATTCTCTCTAATTGAAACCTTAGGAGCAGCTTTGGAGTCTTTTGTGGGCGGTTGAGGACCGGTTTTATTTTTGACCTCAGTGTTGTGATCTTGAACTTCTTTGATGTTTTGTTGAGGCCCCCGTGGGATACGGGTACTATCTTGTGTTTGGGGATTGCCCATGATGAACTAGCTGAAGCTGTTGCAATACAATTGATCCCACTAAAAGAAGGCTATATAGATATATATAATACTAAGGGGAAAAACAACAGCAATAAAATGCGACCACCTCGCCGCACCGACCTGAAATTTTCCATGGTTCGGACACCGTGAGTGTTTGTGGGTATAAGGATGTTGCTTTGGCAATAGAGGACGGTTATATTGATGGTGTCTTGTAGGAGAGTTAGAGTTGTATGGGGGTGTGATTTGGATGTTTAACACTAATGAAATGTGGTGTTTTTTAGGGGCTTTGCAGGAATTGTGTGTGAAAAATTGTTAGCGAGGTTTTAGTTTGTACCTGAAAATTGCTGCAATTGTGAAAATCGCAAGAAAGGCTAAAAACCGTGGAGAAGGGAAGATATTGAGAGTTGGAGAATAGTTGGGAGACAGTTGAGAGACAGTTAGGAGAATAGTAGGCAGAACAGTCGAGCGAATCTTAGCAATGAGGATTGACTAGAAAAGTGCGTAAACATCTGATAGTGTGTTGGTATAAACTACATAATACCGGTAGATGCTTGTTATATTAATAGTCTATAGGGATAGAAGGTAGAATTGACTTGCGCACACCGATTCAAGGTGTTCTCATAGCGATAATTGTAAAAATGTGTCGAGCACGCTTTTGTGGGAGTTGGACTTACAAACACTTAGTATGATAGGACAGAACAGTCCATGCTATTCTTGTTTTGGATCGAGAGAAACCTCAGCACAGAGCGTTACTTTATGAATCTTATCTTATTGACAATTATATACGACTAAATTGGATTAGACAGCTTCTAACACAACATCCTTGAAACCAGATTTCTTAGAAACTTTTTTACCCTTTTCTTCGGTAGAACCTTCACCGTGTAAGGCCATTAAAGCCCCTAAGTCGAATTTTGGTTGTTTTAATAATTTGACTTTTCTAATGTGAACGTTTTGTAAAGGATAAATGGTTTGAGTGGATTTTTCAATTTCTCTACCAATGACTTCTGGAATTAATTTAGAAGTTAATTGAGCTAAAGTAATATTAGACACTTCTCTTTGCATGATTTCAATCATCTTCTTTCTAATTTCTCTCAATTTAGAACTTTGAGCATAAGTGGTCTTTTTAATTTGGTTTGGTTGTCTTTTGGTGAAAGCAATAGCAAAGATTCTAATAACGTAGTCATCAGAAGTCTTAACAGTGACATTAGCTTCCACTAAAGATTGCCATTTTCTTACTAAAGATCTTAATTTGTCAGAGGTCATGTTTAACCCATGGAAGTTGGTTAACAAGTTTTTACCTTGAACTTCATCAACTCTTAATTTGATGTTTCTGTAAGAGTGGTCTTCACTACCTTGTAAGTCAGCTAAAGAAACTTCAACAACTCTTCCTTTTAATCCATCAGCAGCATTTTTCATACCAGTAGATTTGTTGATTAAAGTCTTACCAACATTTCTGTCTTCAAAAGTAGATGGTGCTTTGATGTCAAACCAATCTTTTCTTTGGAATGGGTCAACGGCCTTCTTCTTTAACCCTTTTTTACCTTTGGATAATCTTTTATTCTTACCTACAGCCATGTTTGCTTAGAAAGAGATATAGTATATGGCGAGTTTCCTAGTGTGAGAATGAAAAATTTTTTTTCCGTCCTCTGAGTCTGTCAGAGCTGTGTCTCTGCCAATGTTATCGCGAAGTTGCAAAATGTTACATAGTAAGAAACAGTGTAGTCAACCAGGTATAACTGGGACAAACCAAGAGGAAATAGAGGGATTAGTGGATAGGAGTGAACTAGAGAAGGTGAAGTAGGGTATTGGGTTTTTTTTCCCCAAAATTTTGCCTTGTAATCCAAAATAACTGTAGGGTGTTATTATTATTTATTCTCACAATGATTAAGGTGCTGCAATAATAACGACAGTTTATATGCTTACAGCAAGCCATAAACTCGGGATCAAGTATCTAGTGTGCTTGATGTACGTGGTAAATGCCCCAATTTACTTTACATCTCTACGCCTTCGAAATTTCACTAGTAAAATGGAGGTTCAGATAAACTGTGACTGCGTTGCAAGATCACATGACTCAGTTGTGAGTGCCCTAATTTGCGTACGCGAACTCAAACACATTTGTTTGATCCATAATGTAAACAACACATACTATGGATCAACAGCACAATCACAACCAAGACACCGACAATGATCAAGGTAATCAGTAAGTACTCTTCATTACTACCAAGCCAACTCAAACTAACTGAGGATTTAGGGTTTCGTTGAAAGTAGGATTGATTGGGGATTCCCAGATCGGCAAGACTTCGCTTATGGTCAAATACGTAGAAGGAACATTCGATGACGATTACATCCAGACATTAGGAGTCAATTTCATGGACAAAAAAATACGAATAAGAAATACGATTATCACTTTTTCCATTTGGGATTTGGGAGGTCAGAAGGAATTTATTAATATGTTACCATTAGTATCTAATGATGCAGTGGCCATCTTATTTATGTTTGATTTAACCAGAAAATCAACCTTGAATTCGATTAAAGAATGGTATAGGCAAGTACGGGGCTTCAATAAAACGGCAATTCCATTTCTTGTGGGAACCAAATACGATGAATTCATCGATTTACCTAACCATGATCAAATCGATATTACTCAACAAGCAAAAAAGTTTGCTGCTGCCATGAAGTCCCCAGTGGTATTCTGTTCCACCTCCCATTCAATTAACGTGCAAAAAATCTTTAAAATCATCTTATCTAAAGCATTTGATTTGAAATTGAATCTTGAGGAAATCTCTAATATTGGGGAGCCGATTCTTATTTATAAGTAACGAGCTGACGCATTTTTAATTCTGCATTTTACTTCTCTATGTATATTAATATATTTTCTATTCTGTTTATTCAAGAGTGGCCGTGAGTCACGTTAGTTACAATCTAATTTGGTTAAAGTCTCATAGTTAAGAGTCTCATAGTTAAGAGTCGCATAGTTTAGGCTCATAGTTAAGAGCCTTATACTTAACACTCATCTTATCGCGATTTTGCTTCTGGCAGTGGATCTGTACTGATTCTCCATTACTATGGCAGTACACCGCAAATCTCTAAAAGACTGGGAATATATTCTCAATGAACCAGAAGGTTCAACACGGTCTCCCAGAAGAAGAAGGAATACTGCTTCAGGGGACAATTCTTCTCTAACCATGAGACGTAAATCTGATGGTCTCGAAATCAAGCCTGGTGCTCACATCCTTTATCAAGAACCATTGGACGATCCACAAAAGGAGATTAAACACCAAATAGGATTGGTGATAAGCTTAGACTTTGGAATCGACTATTTTCTTGACATGCAAGTTCTATGGTTTGACAAGATGGATGAATTGGACATTGAAGATATAAGGCAATTCAAGTTTGAAGAGAATGAAATTTTTTTGACTCCGTTGAATCAAAACATTTTGGCCCAGAATATTGTTAGAACCGTGGAAGTTGTAAGTCTAGACGAGTTGAAGAGGCTGGCTCCTAAACTTACACACAAGAGTGATACTTACCTCTGCCGTCGAGCTGTGAATGAAGATGGTGATAAATTGACAGACGTGTTCGATTATGGTGAAACTGTCAGGAAATGTTTACATACGAGAGGTGCCAAACCATTAATGGAGTTTATCCGTACAGAAACGGCCAAATCACCACCTTTGATTAGTACAGAAACCACAGAGATACCAAGCAAGACGAAATCTGATCACCTGGATAAGAACGAGCCAAAAGACAAAACCGAGCCAAAAGATAAGCACGAGCCGAAAACTAGGGGTAGGCTAAGAAGACAGCCAAAGTCTGATACTAATAGCGATAATATGTCTGTAGAAAAGGATCCTGAAATAGTAGTTGTTGATAGCAGTACTTCTGAAGGAGATTTTGATAGTGATACCTCAGATAGCTTGAGCCTGGAAGACGAACCTAAACCGAAGCGGAAAAAAGTGAAGCAACCGCCTAGACCAAAGAAATCTCCAGTTAAGTCAGAAACTCCAAAACGAGCCTCTGCTTCGAAATTAAAACTGAGAGGTGCAAATCAACTGCAAACCCGTCGAGAAGAATATGCCGCTTCATTAGACTTCATCCAAAAGATAATGGGTAACAAAAGAATTCAAATCCAAGATAAAGTGGACATCCCATCGTTTCATCTTGTTTCACCTAAAAAACGGAAGCAGCAAGAAGTAGATTACCAGCTATTGGACACGAAATCCGGAGCGTTCAAGGATTTGAAAAGCAAATTACATGCTTCAACAAAGTTGGCTTCCTTACCTTGTAGAGAGGATGAATTCACCTCTTTGTATCTAAGCATTGAAAATGCTATACAAGAGAGAACCGGGTGCTGTTTATATGTAAGTGGAACCCCTGGGATAGGTAAAACAGCCACTATACGAGAGGTAATGCAACAAATAAACGAACTAAAAGAGTTGGGAGAAACCGCAGACTTTGACTATTGTGAGATCAACGGATTGAAGCTAATAAGTCCCAATTATGCCTATAGTGAACTATGGGCACACATATCCGGATTAGAGGTGAGTTCATCACACGCTTCAAACTTCTTGGACGCCTATTTCAAAGAGCCGTTCGAGAACAAAAAACCTATGGTTGTTATGGTCGATGAGTTGGATCAAATAGCCACCAAGAAACAAGGGGTCATGTATAATCTATTTAATTGGCCCACTTATCCCGAGTCACAATTAATTGTTATTGCGGTGGCCAATACAATGGATTTGCCAGAACGTGTGCTATCCAATAAGATCTCCTCGAGATTAGGGTTGAAGAGAATTCAATTCATTGGGTATACTTTCGAGCAATTGGGCCATATTATTGAGCATAGATTAGATCTATTAACTCGACAATCAAAACATAACGTGATTGTGGATAAGGATGCCATTAATTTTGCATCCAGGAAAGTTGCCAGCGTTAGTGGAGATGCTCGTAGAGCATTGCAGATCTGTAGAAGAGCAGTTGAAATCGCCGAATTAGAATACAAATTGAGATTATCTGATAAACAACTAGTTGATGATGAGGATGAGGAACATTCGTTCCATGTTAAAATCCCCCACATAGCCAAGGCAATCAATGAAACCATCAATTCTCCCATCGCCAAATACATTTCCAGTTTATCTTTTGCGTCCAAGTTACTCTTAACCGCAGTGCTATTACGAATGAAACGATCAGGGTTGATGGAAAACCCTTTGGGTGACGTCATAGATGAAATGAAGATTTTGTTAACTATGGCCTCCTCTAAGCATTTGATTTTTGACAAGGAGTTGAATCCTCCTTTGGACATGTCTGATGTGTTGTTAAACAATAAATTGGCAACCACCAGAGCCATTAATAATATTCGTATTGAATCGTTCCGATTTCTACTAGTAGAGTTAGTGGACAATGGGATTTTGTCGATGCAGAACATTAAAACCGAAAGGTATAGGCAAGTTTCATTAAATGTATCCCAGGAAGAAGTCTTGTCCACTTTGAAGAGAGATCCTCTTGTATCTAATCTTTTATAGAAATACATAATTAATTTTCGGCTGCAAAATTTACTGGCATCACCGCGCACTAAAGTTGCAACCGAAAAATACTTCACTCCTCATCGCAAATACTTAAAGGGAACAAAACACAACGAATATGACCAGTATTGACCCAGCTGAGTATGTCGAGGCGATCGACGGCGGCAGTTTAAAATTCGGAGATGAAAAACAACAGGCTCGGTTTGAACTTGCCGTTTGTATGGCTTTGGCCAAATGGGAAGAGCTCACCATCGCAGTGGATAATCTGTGGGGAGGACCCAATTCCAACGATAAAAGAGATTGGATGGCTGGAATAGTGATTGATTTGTTCGATGAAAAGGTGGTTGATATCCAATATATTGAAGAGACTTTGCTTTACGCCATGTTGGATGAATTTGATGTTCAGGTTGACAACGACTCAGCTCTAGAAATCGGGGCTTTGATCTTGAAGTTCTACAAAGACGTCCAAGCTCATGAATATGGAGCCATAGAAGAACTATACGCCAGATGGCAAGCTAAACAAGAAAGCAGACAACTAAACAAAGTCAAGCTTTCTTCTGATCCTAATAATCCTAGCAGTGATGAAGAAGACGAAGATGATGAAGAGGAACAGCATCAACCTGTACAAGAAGACTCTATGGAGATTGATAATGGGCCAGTAGTGGATGATGATGGATTCACGTTGGTACAAAACAAAAAAGGATCCAGAAGACGTTAAATACCGGTGATATGAAGTTGCATGATATAGTTACAAAAAATGTGTATAAAAGTATATAAATCTTAGAACTGAAATGAACATTGAAATGTCTATCGTAATTACATGCTAATTGAGTTTCTTGGAGTGTTGGTTCTAGACCTGTTGATTGTATTGAGGGACTGCAACGAGTTGACGGAGTTGACTCTTGGAAAGTAACCCTCTGATTCTTCTTTTGGAGTACTCAACCCAGAGTTTGGAATTGATCCACCTCTTTGTTGGTTTATTCTGAGATCGCTTAATCTTCTGGTCAAAGTGTTGGGTCTTTCCATGGAAGGAGTTTTAGGGGTGGCCTGATGCTGGGAATTGATTAACTTGGAGTTTAAAACGTCAAAAAATCCTGAGGTTTCAGTCTCGATTCTAAAGAGCCTGATTTTCGTTTGATGCCAATGGTTAATTATGGTTATGGACTTTTGTATTTGTTCAATCACAGCAGGAATTTCCAAACTTGCAATTGTTGACTCGTCGGAATCCTTTGGGTCACTATTGAAAAATTTGCCAATTGACATAACCGAAGAAGTGATGTTCTTCAATATTTTATTCTTTGCTCCTGTCAAATTGTTGATGTTATCCAAAGTATTATAAATGTCTCCATAAAGTAGGGATATATACCAGCCAAGGGAAATACGACTCCAACTAAACTTTAGTTGAACCAATGGTGATGTGGGTAAGAAATCATAGTTGATTTGCTTAGAATTGTCTTGCAACAACTGAGAAAAGTCGGAATTCCCTATATGTTTTACTAATTCAAAGGCATCAACACTGCTTCCATTTTCACCTGACCAAATCTCGTTCATGGTGAGCTTTAAGTAGGGAATTATAATGGTTAATATAACTCTAAGGGCGTCATTTCCTCCCCAAGCTTTATTAATTGGAGTTCCTTTCCTTTGCTTGCCTCTAGCTTTCGGGGTCATTCCTGTTGGGGGCTGAGGTCTCAATGCTTCGTCAATGGCCTCAGTTTCGGCCTCATATTCATCTATGCTACTTCTCAGATTGTGACTGGCGATGGATGAATTCTCGTCAACTGACATGCGATTATTTGTAAAGTCATTGGTTTCAGGAGTCAGGTCGTTGATGGTCAAACTACTAACTGAATCATTCCCAAAACCATTTCGTCCTGAGTTCCTATAAACATTGTTATTTCCCGCATTGTTGATACTGCTAGCGTCACTAACGCTCTGGGTTTCGTTATTATCACTGTCGCCAGTTTCTTCTTTATCTTCAATAGACTTTAATACCAACGTTTTTCCACTAAAATATTCGTTATCAAGACTATGTATGCTGCTCCATATGTGATCATAATTCTTTTCTCCTTTCAATATAGAAAAGAGTAACATCCTTGAAGCGCCCGGATCTCTTAAGGCTGCTGTACAAATGGACCTAACCAATAAGGCCAATAAATCCTGATTGAACGAGGTCTTGAGAAGAAAGGCACGATCTGAAAATCTCACTAGTAAATTTGTTAACGCAGTGGAGGCCAAATATGACATCCCGTTTCTAGGGTTCACGTTATTCAATTTTTTCGAAGGATCATTAGTTCCTTGACTCTGTATGGAGGAGATTAGAGGGATAATATTGTATAATATTTCAACAAGTGTTGTAGCCAACAAAGGATTTATACCCAGGTTAGGCTTCAAGGATGCATGGTTACTTAGAATATGGCAAAGCTGAACAACAAGGAAATCCCTGGTAGACAACCGGGCTTGGTTATTGACGTGAATTACCGAGGATATATGATTGACAACTTCAGGAGACACTTCCAATAACTGGTCATGGAATGATTCGTTATGTGACAAGTACAATAGAAAGCAAGACGCCACTCTGACCAAATTTTTGTCCCTGTGACTGTTATAAAACTGTTTAATATGAAATATTAGCAAAAAACACAACTCGGAATAGAACCGTTTTCCTGCAATATCCCGAAGTTTGGCGTTACATTGAAACAATTCCCACAACAACATGATGACTTCAGTGGCCCAGATCGGAGACGTTGCATTCCCTACTCCATAATAGTTAAACTTGGAGAAGAAATTATTGGGGTCATTGTCCTGATTAGACATATAACCACTTGTGTTCCCATTGGCATTTAACACCGATTTCAAATGAATTATTAAACTGGAGCTCAAAGACAAGATCTCATTATCTTTATGTAATCTTCCTAAATACAATCTGGCCATGTTGTACGGCTTTGCGTTCTCGGGAATAATATTCAAATCTTTTAAAAACTGGGTGTTTTTCGGTAAAGGATACACAATCATCAACGTTAAGAGCTGAATGCAGTAAGTCACATACAAATAACGTGCAAACTTTAAAGTAGGATCATTAAACTGAAGCATGTTATCCAAGGGCAGGTATCTCACCGATCTACAAAACACATTTATCAAAGAACACACCAACGTTAGAATCTCTATTCTTGGTAAAGTGGCCACCAAAAGAGTAAGAAATAAAGACCCATTGGATACAATTTGTGACGGGAGCTGATATAATGATATTCCACACAATGTTAGCAATAACTTCAACACTGCCGTCCTATTAGCTTCCATGACCAAATCAGGCACCTGATATTTAGAACTGATACCGATACCTGGCTCCCAAACCGATAATTGTTTCATACTCTCGGACTTGGACCGGCCCCCTGAAACAGAAAACCCCCTATAGAATAAAAGCGTTACTAGAGCTTTAGTGAGCCTGACACCCAAGACATCGTCGTGGTGGGGTACCTCGGACAGCGGTTGAATTATTCCTTCAACAAAATTAAGCGGATCGTAATAACTTTGTAACCAGAACTTCGTTTCTATGGTGCAATAATCTGGATCTTCCAATATAAACGGCGTCAATTTGGTTAATAACCGGATACAGTTAAGCAACCGGCGACTATCGACGGGCTTCTCCGATTCCGATGCATCTATAATATACTCCACTGACTTATATATCAACAGTAGGTAATTCGATCTATTCTGGTCCAAGATGGTTCTTAAATCGAACGGCGTGAGAAGCTCAAAGATATCATTCACGGACTCAGGTTCCGACCAAAAGTAATTCCAGTACGCCAGATCCGACAATTCTATTATTCGGCCCTGTCCCAACTTGAACAAATGGGTTTTGTATTGTAGTTTGTCTTCAGCAGACTTCATGGACACTTCAGTGAACAAAAATTGCTCGGAACAATTAGATGATGTAATGAGAATCGTGCCAAAGAAATTGGAGTGCGGGCAAAGAATATTTCTTAGTGAGTGAGCTCTAGTAAGGGAATCATATGAGTGTAACATATGAGTATAGAGAAGTGAATCATGCGTATCGCCATATGAGTATAGAGATAAGTGAATCAGGACTATAGTCATATGAGTGTAGACATATGAGTATAGAGATAAGGAATCAGGACTATAGTCATATGAGTATAGAAATAAGGGTGATAGAGTGGGTGCGACGGTGTGGTTTCTGTGATCTGTGTGGTCGTTTATTCTCTTCTTCTACATTGTGTATGCTCTCGAGTGATTCATTCTGTTGAGCCTATTGAAAGCCCTGTTCTCTTCTATAATCGCTTAGCAGGGTTATTTTTTGATATGCTTGTTTTACAAGTCCACAAGCCCTACTTTTTATACTGTACATTCTCTGATTTACGACCTTGGTCGAGTATATTTTACAGGCTCATAGCCTCCTAGACTTATTATTTTCACAGTCTTCTGGTTCTCTTCTCCTAACAACTCCTGATATGGGGCCATACCCTACATCCACAGGCATTCCTGCTTGCTCTGGGCCCTCTGGTTCATGGATATCTTCCAAGTCATCAGCATCTCCTCCATTATGAATAACTCCAGAATCACCATTGATCCATCGTTCCGGGACCTCTAATGCTGGTATTTGTTCCTCGGGGTTTAAACTAGAACTACCAAAATCAAATCCTTGTTCCATCTCCGAATCTGACTGGGAATCATAGTTCATATCGGAACATTTAACCATGGCGTGATAAATACTTTCTATAGATCCAGGAACTCTTCTAAAAATCCTTGTCTCTTGCAGGACACCATTTGGTCCTATTTCAAGTTCCATCTCCACCGTAGATACAAATTCATTGACTTCAGGTGGTTCACAACTAAATAGTTCATTGCTTTCTACTTGAAGATACAATTTATCATCTTGCAAAGCATGCAATAAGATTGACTGATAAGGAAACTCGACTCCTTTGTTTAAGGAATTGGACCACATCAAAACTCCCGTATTCAATATAAACACCATTAGGGTTCCAGAATCGAAGCCGGTGATGGTGTTAGCCGTAACCACCTTCACATTTGGATCTTTATCCAATATATTTAGGAGATAATTACCACCTCCGGCGTAAATTACAAACTTATCATCTGGTAGAGAAAACTTCTCTGGCGATGATGACTGGTATTCGTTGTACGGTATGGTATTTTCATCGTTAGGGTACTCATACACGAGCCTTGGGTTGGGACTCATTGGTAGCGTGGTTTGTGGTTATGTGGTTTTAGTGCGAATGGATGCAAAATTCTCAACACTCGGCCTAGTTTTAGGTCCAGTCGTGGTAAGTCTCAGTGCCAGTCGCGGTGAACCCCAGTACCAGCCCTGTCCGGTTGCTGTACTCACTAAATTTCAGTGTCTAGGAAGTCAGAGAAGCTACAAACTTAGCTTGATTTAGTAAGCCATACAATCAGGCTGTGTTGAGCTATATAATAAATAAGTATTTACACTTAAGAATTATGAGTTATTGTTGGATAGCTTTCTCATGAGTCTATGGAACACAGGACTGGAACTATCAGGACTATTGATTTCTTTCTTAATTTGTTCCTGTCTTTCATGTTCAAGTTCCACTTGTTCTTCCTTGCTAGGAGGGAGTTTTTCATTGACCAAATCAACTCTTCTAGCTTCTTCAAACGAACTTATAGTGGTCTTTAACCCTTCACTCCCGTGCAATAGCGATCCTTTAGGTAATTGTCCTTTATTTAAATTTTTCAAATGAGCCACATCTGCAGTTTCTTGTCGTAAGATTTGATACATTCTGGACACTCTTCCAATGGCAATAACCTTATTACGTAATGCTTCCCTTCTAGCTTCGAAAGTGTCTCCATTATTAGATCTAGCAACAACGGGAGCTTTGGGTTCAGCAAATGTAACATTAGCAGAAGTATTGGACTTATATTCATAACTGTCATCATCTGCATCCTCACTCAATTCATCTTCAGTACAAACATTTAAAATCGATACTAACATGTCGGTGACCTTTTCTCCCACAAATGGTAACGACCAAGTAAACACATCCATAAAATGGGGTAACCAATAAGGATGGGGGGAGCTATTAAATTGTCTGATATTCATAACGTTATTCTCATATTTCAACACGGCAGCCTTGTTATTATAATTGTCCAAATAATTAGGAGCACTAAACATCGTCAACAACGAAGGGAATTTCATGGTTTTAGTCCGCTTATACATTCTATACCCTGCGTCTTGAGCTTCATGAGCTCGAATTATCGATAGCAACCCGGTTCTTTCCAAAAACTGACACGAAGCCTTATAAGTAAACGAGTAAGAACATCCTCGTACCGTGTTTCTCATAAACGTTTGATCCATATCATCTTCATCATAATCTTCAATAGGGTCGGCCCATAATAGATCACACATTAACCCTTTAGTAGGAGGCTCTCTGAATCTATCCAAAGCAATTAAGTCATTCAAAGTCTTTAATTCTGGCGACAAACCTCCATGAACACAGAAGAATTGTTTGTTCATTATAGCCCCCAACGGTAAAGCATTAAACGATCTCAAACATTCTTCATATAAATCCTGAGAATACTTATGTAAACATTCATTTTTGAAGGTGAAATACTCCGTTAAGTGCTTACACTCATGATTCCCTCTCAACATAAATAAGGTATCTGGATAAGTCAATTTTAAAGCGTATAAATATAACAAACATTCGATAGAAAACGACCCTCTATCTACATAGTCTCCTAAAAATAAGTACGACGTATTAGCTGGGTCTCCTCCAACCTCAAATAATTTCATCAAATCGTAATATTGTCCATGGATATCACCGCACACCGTCACAGGAGCCGGTACTTCCAATAAATTAGGCTCACTGGCCAATAACTCAGTAGCATCTCGTAAAATTCTTACGGCTTGGTTTTCTGTCACTCGACCTTCCTTGAAGAAATGGTCTTTTAAAAATTCACAATTGGGCAACCCATTGGGCAAGAACACTTGATCGTCTGAAGGCTTGAATGTTGCCGGTGGTTCTATGGAGGTTACTACTCTCTTCCTGGTATCAATTTCTTCTCCATCTTCGGTGATATACATTTGAAATGGTCTTGCGACTGCATCCTCCTTTTTATCCAAGGCCTTGATGGCGTTGTCTATCTGTATTTGTTTGTTAGAGTCGGCCATGGAAACTTAGATGAAATATTTAATACGTGTTTGCGGTTAAATTTTTGTCGCATTGACAGACTGATCATTCTACTGCGAGACGCACTGATAAAGGCAGTGAGGAGATACGGTAGTGTGAGGAAATAGGTAATGATATACGAGGATACAGAGGCGATTGGAGGTACCTATATTGTGGGATTATGGTGAGATTATGGTGAGACTATGGTGAGACTATGGTGAGACTATGGTGAGACTATGGTGAGACTATGGTGAGACAATGGTGAGTAGCTGTTAGTTGAATTGAGTAAAGTGTTATAGGGTTAGTACTAGGGACGCTATATACGTTAAATGTAAAGCAATTCTATTTTTAGTATAACGAAGTGAGAAAGTGAGCCTCACTATGCTTAACTATGTGAGCTTAACTATGTAGCTTAACTGTGTGAGCCTAACTATGTAGCTTAACTGTGTGAGCCTAACTATGTGAGCCTAACTATGTGAGCTTAACTATGCTTAACTATGCTTAACTGTGTGAGCCTAACTATGTGAGCCTAACTATGTGAGCCTAACTATGTAGCCTGAATATGTGAGCCTAACTATGTAGCCTGAATATGTGAGCTTAACTACCAATAAGCATTACTACTACTCAACCTTTAGCACAGAACACTCAAACATCCTCTGCTTACAAGTAAATCAGATTAACAACATGAATAGAACTCTAAACATCTATAAAAACAATCTATAAAACATCTTCTGAATCCACATAAATCACTTCAGTTTGGTTGGAGAATCCATTGAAGGCAGTGGATGCAGCAGACGTATAAGCACCAATGTTAGTAAAGTATAACCAATCATTGACTTGAATCTCGGTGGAGAATCCACTCTGGGAACTAACACAGTCCAATCCATCACATGTTGGCCCCCAGATAGAATATTGATACCTGCCCTTTTCATGAGTATCAATATTCTGTCCATAAACAAACTCACCGTTATGGCACAAAACTTTTGGCGTGGGATGTTGGTGATCAAACAAAATACAATTCAAGTTCCCATAAACTCCATCATTGATATAAATCATCCCATCCATTGCTTCAGATAAATTTCTCTTTGCAATCACATTAGTAGCTAAGGTGAAGGCGTTGGCCACGATAAATCTGCCTGGTTCGGCAATAATTCTAATTTGGTTCTGTTCTAAGAATTCATTGGGGAAAAACTTGGACAATGAATGGTTGACCATCCAAGAAGCTTCGTCAAAGGTTTCTTGTTCAAATCCTCCACCAATATCTAACACATCCATGGAATATCCAAATTCTTGAGCTTTATCAAATAAAACTCTTGAATCTCTTATAGCAGTGAAAATAGATTGGTGATCTTTTGCTCCTGACCCAACATGAAATGCCACTCCTTTGACGTTCAAGTGTAATCTTTCAGCAAGTGGTAATAATTCCTTCAAAGCATAATCCACAGTGCATCCAAATTTGGTGGACAATCTACATTGTGCCGTGGAATCATCAGTGACAATTCTAATTAAAATCCCACAATCTGGATGATACTTCTTCATCTTGAATAACTCGTCCACATTGTCAACTGTGGTCAAATTAACATGATTGTCCCTTGCAAATCTAATATACGAGCTGGTCTTGCAAGGATTGGCATAAACAATTCTATCGGCACCAATTCCTAATCCTAACACAAATTCAATTTCAGTCTTGGATGCACAATCAAAATTAATTCCTTGAGAAGCTAACATTTTCACCACTTCACGGTCATTATTACATTTCACAGCGTAATGAGGGTGAACCTGAGGCAATTTTTCATTCCAATATCTCACTGCCTTCTTCACTTCTCCTAAATCAGCAACAAAGAACGGATCTTCTTCTCCTGGTTCGCAGGTTTCCGAATTAACCTTCCGTAAACGATCTAATAAGGCCAGAGAAATCAACCTTTGCAGGTGACTTGGTTTATGAATAACGGTTTTGCACGCATCATATTCATAATCAGTAATTTTCAAATCAATCGATGGGGCCATACTCTTGGATTCAAGTCAAGTATGCAATTTCTAATGTACACTTAAGGGCAATAGGATAACTAGTTCTATACGGCTCACACAACTTTGCGGAGCTCTCACAATATAAAACTTCAAGCGGCAGCTCTCGTAGGTGAAAAATCGGTCTTAAGCAGGATTAACTGTTAAATATATACAGCAATTAAACGGTCTTAAATGATGTCTTATATCTATTAATATGTACGATTAAAAAATTTTCACTTGTCTCACATTTGTTGCTGCGAAACGGTGATCTACGGTTGCGCGGCGGGACTACTTTTAGATATTATATATTACCAGTAAATGACGTTACAAACGACTTGCCAAATGACTTCCAAACGATCTAGAGGTCGATTAAAGGTTCCTCGACTCTTTTGACCTCGTTAAATGTGGTGGAAGGAGGTTGCAGGGTTTGTGGCTGGGTCTGTGGCTGAGGCAAATCAGGCAAATGTTTTGGCTGCGAATTTGGCTGCGAATCTGATGGAGGGCTTGGATATTGGGCATTGACTTCATCTATTGGAGGGTACCGAGATTTGGTAGTGTTCATTGAAGAATCTGTACCTTGAGATCTTGATGGTGGAGGGAAACTGGCATCGGTGGGGTTGTACAGAAGCTGGGCTCCGTCATCAGGGGATCCGATATTTTCTACGGGTGGATAGGCCGACATATGGCTATATTCAGTTTGAGGATATTGTGGTCCAGACAGAGGAGCAGGTGGGTACCGGTCGTAAGGAGGATACTCCCCAGTAGACTGGGGATCTTGTGGGGTTTCTGAGGGGTGTGGTTCTTCATAATTTGGTTCACTTCCCTGCAGAGAGTACTGGGGCTCTTGGGGGTGGCCATATTGAGAATTTGGTACCGGTCCTGTGTGATTTGGTGCTGCAAATTGTTGTCCTCCGTATTGATTGTTATATTGTCCACTGTATTGAGGTCCCATATATTGGCCCGTAGTTTGAGGTCCCGTTGATTGTGATCCAGTTGATTGTGGTCCTTGAGATCCTGTGAATTGTGGGGCCGTGAACTGAGGTTCTGAACCTCTCGTTTGGGGTCCATTAAATTGAGGCGAATAGCCAGGATGTGTTTGTTGAGGTAATTGATTAGGATATTGATACATGCCTTCAGGTTGTGGCTGAGTTTGGCTATTTTCTGTAGGATAAGGAGAATATATTGTGTGGTTTCCATATGCTTGTGAGAGCTTTGATTCTAGGAATTGATCATATAATCTGGTTATAGTACTGAGTTTATTGTTTAATGCAACAAATGATTCATAATTTTCAATGGCACTTCTTAAAGTCTTGTTCAACTTTGGCTTGATTTGAATAACTTGTGAATGTAACTCATTCAAATCCTTATCATATAAGATATTAAGCTGACGGGATTTATCAGTCTTTATTTGGTTGATTAAGGTGATATATAGATTAATTGATTCCTCTTCCTTCTGTGTTAGATCTTCCATTTTTCTATGCCTTTCAATGTGATTCGCCGGGGTCATTCCTTGGGGTCTAGGTTGTGATGGCTCATTATATTGAGATGGTGGTGCCACTTCCTGCTGTTGCCCAAACGATGGTAAGATATTACTGTAGAAATCTGATTGCTCCTCTTGCTGTGGCTGCAAAGCTTGTGCCTGTTGTTGTGGTGCTTGAGATTTATATAATTTTTCTTGTTGCTCAAACTCTTTCAAACTAGCAGCAATAGCCGCCTTCATTTCCTCATCTTCTTCGTCTGGCTCAGCAGATGTAGGGGCTACTGATTGTGGTGGTTCGGGTGGTGGCCCTACAGCTTGCCCTCCTCCTGATTCCTTTAAACTCAATTCAATGGCCCTTTTCAAATCGTCGTCTGCCTCTTCTTCATTAGCACCACTCCTTGATCTCGATTTGGACTTAGATCTAGAATCATTGTTTTTTATTGACATGTTTGAATTATCATTTAACTTATATTTCAACTTAAAATGACAATTGTCACACACTCTCACGGGTTGCATGATCCCCAATTGAGGCAAAGGTGCAGTTTTGGCCGAATGCTCTTGACAGAATACACCTCCACAAGATCTACAATGATGTTTCCTATTCATCATAGAAAACGGCTTATAACAAATCATACACTCGTCATTGTCCACCCAATCGGCAGGGGCTTCGGTATCAATGAAATTTCCGTTATAATCAGAGGTATCTGTGTCAGGGAACTGAAATCCCTTGTTAATTAACTCTTTATAACATTTCTCCACATAACTTAACTGGAGCTGATTCTGGAAGAAAATGGACCAATTCTTCACCAACGTCAAGATTAAAGTCCCCACATCCATTTTAGCTTGATCATCAACAATTTTGTAGTCATTAACATTATAATTTCCCAAGAATATAAAGTCTACCAAATAATCCATGAATTCTTTACTACTTAGTTCCACCAAGAAATGATAGCCCCCATTCTTCACACAAACATCAATCAACTTCAAGGTGGATGTGACCAAATTGGGATTTCGAAACGTCGAGGTTAACCGCTTCTTTAAAGCTCTCATACATTGTTTAGGAGGGAACTTCTTACTCCTAATGATATCTGTGATTTCAAATGCTACCGACACATCAAACTCTCCATTGGGAATGGATTCCGATGTGGCTTCATAAATCTTGTCTTCTAATTCTTGTATGTTGGCATTGGCGCCACCAAACCAAGACATGTTCTAGATTTTAGTAGTTGTGATTGTGGTTGTTAAAGGTGTTTAATAAAGGATCTTCGCCGCTGTTTTAAATTGATAGTGATCGGGGTGCGCGCACTACCAGAACAAGTAGAACAAATATTAGTAGAATAATAGGTAAAACATGATGAAAGGAACTTATATTCTGAAACTATAAACTATTGGCTAATGGAAGAAAGCATAGATGGCAGCACCGCCCAATACACCAGCAGATATGTACCAATAAAAGTCAAACTTGGAAGTACTGAAATCCTTAACAGCAGTAGTTCTGTATTGATTTTCTAAAGACCTCTTGACTCTCTTTCTTAAACTACTCTTGGTTTCCGAAGCCTTGTCGGTAGGATTTAAAGCATAAGTGGGTAGCATTAATGGAGGTCTGTAAGCCAAGTATAAAGGTTGCATTTTAGACCCATCAAATTGATAAACTTGTAATTGGTATCTTCCATGATAGTCACTTACCATCACTTGATACTTCTTGAAAATAGTGGGTTGAACATATCTATTATAAATAGAGTTTTCGGAATTTGTTTTTTCATTTCCTGACCCACTAATGGAGCATGGATCACTTAATAATTGTCTTCCATCCACTGCAATCGGAGTTAATACTACAGACCCATTACTCAATATTTCATAAGTCCCGTGTTGATAAGTTAAGGAAGCTATTGGACATGAATGGTTTACAGAATTGGAAGTAACTCTATACATGGCTTCTTCGTAATGTCCATCGCTAGTAAATGAATAAGAAATCCCTGGTAAATCTGGTTCAATTAATAACTCATCTACCGGATCGTAAAACCCAGGTCCAGTGAATACCGTGTTAGATTTGGAGGTCCAGGTTCCTTCTAACTCTTGCATACTTGGTTCTGCTTGCACAAATACCACCATATACATCAAGTATATCCATGTTATTATAGGTTTTATCATGGTTTAGCGATTCTAAAAATAAAACTACTCAGCACCAAAGTTATATAAACGGGGGTGGTTTCCAGCTTTTGGATATTTAAAATGGTGCTTGTATGTTGCTATGGTACGGAACAATACTTCAGTAAGATAAAATCTCCAATCTAATAAAGATGAAGCACACTAATATAAAAAAAAACTCCTTAGTTACCAGATTCAATCGATTTTGTGTCTGGGATGTTTTTTTCTCTACGCATTTTCTCATTGATTTTTCTTTGCTTCCAATATTGTAGGCGAAGTAGAAAACCGATGCGGTTTGAAATCATATCGTGGTATTGTGCTTAGAAACCAAAGAGGTGTTAGAGTGATAGAGGTGATAAGGTTTGGGGGGCCCGACCAATTTGTTGGTCATTTTTGTAGAGAATTGGCAGATGTCTTCAAGTTAAACTGTCGTTTCTATCCCAATGGCGTGTACATCACAATGTACCTGAAAATGGCTGTACACGCGTACTTAAGGACACTAAGGCGCTGCAAGAACCACAGGATAAACTGGTTACGTAAGTTCTTGTGTAAGCACGAATATGAAACGGTTGAAGCTATCCAAGGGCCCGGTACATTCAGGTAGACTTACAGTTTTGTTGACTTTGGTGCAACATCGCTTGAGCCGGGCGTTTGTTGTTCTTTGAAACTTTTCTTCTCAAAAAAGCCTAACTTTAAGTAACGAATCTTCAAGTAAATAGAGAAGTACTACAAGCAGCCCTCAAGCAGACCCAAGCGGATCCAAGCAGACCACAAGCAAGACTACACCTATTTATGCTCGTCAAACACATTCACCGTATTCAACAATCCAACGGAACCTAGCTGTAATAATTACGGGGTGTCCGGGCTATGATTGGCACATACTTTAAATTTTGTGGGACCCTATTGTCTAAAACCTTAAGTTCAACCCGAGGCAGGCACCTGCTTGGCCAGTTAAAGTGTCGTAAATCTGTAATCTAGCGTATGTCATCCAACTTGCATAACTTAGTGTTTCTGTGCTTCTATCCCAAACCCTAATTGCGTATATCACATACTCTAGATTCTAGAATTTAGTTTCTCCTTACCGAGCTATTGAACAAGCTTTAACTGGAAGTTCTCCTGGTACAAATTCTCCTGTTAAACAAGGGCAATTTAAAGTTTTGCTCCAATAAATCCGAGTTAATGGTAAAAGATTTTATATTATATGAAACTATATAAACATGATGCCAAAATAAAACACAAAAAGAAGAAAAATGCAACAAATCATAGACAACAAACACGAATAGAAGAAGCAAAAAAAAAAAAAAAAGATAATTTGAAGAAAGAAAAATTCTAATAAAACAACATGGAAACTGAATGGGGGCAATGATTTTTGTAGACGTGTAAATTATGCAAACTTATAGTGACCACGGTCTTGTACCAGTTGATTGAGCGGATGTAATTGAGACCCATTGAAATGTTTAACATGATTCAATATTGGGGATTCATCATCGGACAATGGGGTATAAACACCCAACTTTCTCGACTCTAACTCGAAAAGCGAAAGGCTGTCTGTAGTATCTCTTGATCCAGAAGAAGTTAAACTAACTTGACTATTATTATGTTGGTGTGTAGCGGTATTTATGAATTTTTGATTGGGATTAATGCAAAGTTTAGATAACGATTCACTATGCTGCGAATATTTTTTCAATATTGACGGAGTAGTGTTGGAAAGTGGGATTGGTTTGTAAATGTAATTGGAAGTAGGTGTAGGTGGAGTGGGGACTTGTGGAGGGGCGGCTCCAATAACACTACTATTTGACCTGCTTTGGGGACTAATAGGTGTAATTGGTGAGTTGACTGGAATGGAATTAGTGAAGCAACTATTGGAGGAATTGGTCGAACATGCAGATGAAATGGATCCATTGTGACTCTTAGGAGCAATGACACATGGGTCTTCAGAACCAATGAATTTGGTAAGGTTCTGGAAAGGATCTTTGTAAGTGATGAGAATTTGGTTATATAAGAATTGAGGTCCTTTAGAATCAAATAACTGCAACAAGAAATCCGAGGTATTCAACACAGCTTTAATCAAATTCTTCTTGATGAACTTATAAGTAGTGAAATCAATTGGATGATTGGAAATATTTACAGCACCACTCGCACCTTCAATGAAAAAATCCTCGTCTTGTTGTTGTACGGGTTCGTTGATTGTTTGATAGTACCCGGATTTGGGAGTCAAATTAAACGACTCGTTGACCAAATCCACCATAACTTTGGCCAAATCTCTAATATTACAGTCGATCAATTCATAAGAATACAATGACACCGATGCTAAAAACTCCTTGATTTTGAAGAAATCATTGCACTGCCTTAAAACATTGAATTCATTTGATTTGATCAAGAATTCTTCGATGGAAGGATCGTTGAAATTCCATTCCAATGTAGACAATATATGTAATTCCATTTGTTTAAACATAGAACCATCGTATTTACATTTATTCCCGCACAATTTAATCAACTCGTGTAGTTTAGGCAATCTGAATCTTTCGGTTGGTCCCAAATATTTCCCTCCAGAACCATACCCCAAGTCATTGATGGTCTTAATGTTGGACAACTTTTCCAAGTTATTCAAATTAATGAAATGATTATTACCACCTTGAATTTTGGCAGCTATCCACAAACAAGTAGTAATGATCAATTGTGATTGATCCAACAAGATGATTCTTTTGGAACAGTATCTATCAAAGATTTTCACAGCCTTAAAAACCACAAACGGTAAAATTTTCAATCTAATAGACATCTTAATCAAAAACTCAATCAATTTGCACCTGATTGTGGTAGTTAAATATGGTTGTTGTTGATACAATTCCAAGTTTGGTTTGTTAGCTTCTAAAGCTTCCATCATGGTTTGATAAATATCATGTTCATATTCATCCACCACCTTGGAATGATCCTTGATTTCTCGTTGATATAACTCACTAGAGTAATTTATATGTTGATATTGTACTGGAGAAGTCATTTTGTGTAAGAACCGAAAAGTTTTTAATATGCAAATGAAATTATGTTGGAATTGTAAAAGAAGTAAAGGGACTTTTATCTATAAGAAATGAATTGAAACGATGGAACCAGCAACTTCAATTGTAAAGCGACAGAAACCAATACCGATGAGAAGATAATATAATATCTTCAATAATAGTTGCACCAAGATACTAATTACTTAGATAGTACCTGTAGATATTCAAGATGAAAAAAAATTATCAACCTGGAAACCACAAAAACTTAAATGGTTGGAAATTGACCTGATTATGTACCTGACTAAAATCGAGGTTTGAAGAATTGGCACACTAAGGCAATTAAGAATAGGCCAACTGATCGTATTTATAGGATAAACAACAATACAATTAACCGGAAAATCGACTACAGCCAAAACCCTATATTATTGTATAAAAAAGAAATGTATGGGCTAATTTTGCCTCAGGTTAGAACTTTCCTATGTATGCACCACACAAACTATACGGGGGAGAATGCTTCTGGTCTGTGAACAACAAAAAAAAAAAAAAAAAAAAGAACTAGACATTTGACCAGGAATTACCCTAAACTTTATAATTGAAAACACCAGTGTGGTAAGTAAGGGGAGAACCACCTTGCAAATATGGTAGGGGGCAAAACCTTAGTAGGCTAATATTAGGCGGGGAAAAAAATATGGTTTTGGCTAAAAATTTAAGTTTTTCAAATGTAAAAAAAAAAAAAAAAAAAAAAAAAAAAAAAAAAAAAGGAGGCAACTGGCCCACACACATTCACACTAAGATAAAAGGTTAGATGCATAGGTTGAACAAGCGCAGCACACCATGTTCTGGGCCCAAGACATTGGCGAGAGCCGATGGGGAAATGCTACAATTCAACACAGAAACAAATTAAAGCAGCATGATTACAGCCAAGTCACCTGCTTCTCCACTTAATAGTAAGATGGTAAATTGTTTCATCAGTGTAAATCATTTCCTCACCAGAGAATGATCATAGTAATTACTCGTGTAATTGTTTCAGAATTACTAGTAAATCACAGCCAGTTCCCAATCGAGCGAAATTTTTCACTTTGATCTCACAAAATTTTCAGTCCCAAGTGTTAAGACCGATCGTGGTCAAGTGTTGTTCCCGAGAACAATCAAAACAAACAAAAAGGCAAACTACAACAACCAAAACGCCTATGCGTCTCATGAATGGGAAAACCGTTGTGGTTGGCATAATATTACAATACCCCGTCAATAATGGAGCTTGGGACCACTAGCCCTAAACCAGAAGTGCAACCTAGTGGATGTAACCATTTTTGTTGTGTGACTACAAATATTCATGCGGATCTATTATGGGAGCTATTGTGTGTGAGGCTATTGTTGCGCATATACAATAGATAACAACAATAGGACATCTGAGTCGATGCTCTACCAATTGGGAATAGGCGCGAGAAACATTGTTAATTGTGCATATTTGTGCATCAAAAGGTACACCACATAACTGACACTAACAATAACTAGGCATTTACAACTAGGCGTTCGATAGGAGTTGGATAGGCGTTTGAAAGATTGCGCTAAACCGATAATCAGAACTAGCTAGCGAGTGCCGAATCAACTAGCTTTCACTAGGTCGATTCTGGAGCCAATGGCTGGGGCTACTTCGCGTAATGGAGTGGCACATTCTCTGTTCTCTTGCTTACATTTAGTGCTAAAACTATTTTAACCTCATTAGTGGTTAAGTGGGGACAACTTCAGTACCACTTCGGCGCCAATTGAGGTATACCTTCAACTCCTTTTTCTTGATCCCTCCTTGTTGATGTGCCCCTCTTCCCCCTTTCAAGATTGGCTCGCTTCACCTCCTTCTGATGCAACGGTTTTTGAGCTGCATCAATTACGCCGCATGAGATAACTGTGTTCAGGTCCTCTCCTTTTTTGCATTCTGTATTTGGCCATAGGCGTTATGAATTGAGAGCGTGACATTTTTTTGTGGACAAGATAGGAAAGATAGGAGAGTCGTTGGCATAGGAGATGTGCCTTGTGGCATTTGGAATATCAATTTAGAGTTGCATAGGTTAGCGCTTAGTTCACGATTGATTAAACTTTTGGCTAAATTATTGTTTAAGCTTTTGACAGAATACTGGTTAAGCTACTTGTTAAACCACTGTCTAGGTTATTGGTCAATTGGTGCAGCTAAAGTATTTGTCTAAAGCATTTGTCAATTACATCACAGCTGTGCGCCTGCTTTCTGCTTCTCCACTGGTTTTTCATTCGACGATGGTTAGGCTAACTTCCTAGCGCGGTGAAAAATTCTCAACCGCAACCAAAATAGCCTCGTCTAAGAGTATCTGATGAAACTTTAACAACATCAACGAAAGCATAAGATAGTCAGGTGATCTTATGGTGGGGCCATAACCACGGTAACTTCAATGCATTAATTAGCGCAATTTGTTTAACGCAACTGTATTTACTAGTTCATTCATTTTTTTTTTTTTTAGTTTTGGACAGATCAAGCGAGATGGTAATGAATCCCGGCTATAATGTTTACAATTAACTTCCAAATAGTAAGAACCATTACCCAAAAGAGCAGAGCTTGGGATATGTGGATGAACATTTAGACTATACATCATTTACTAGGCTATAATCATGTGTGTTAGCCTGGAGGCATGTATTGTGCCAGAATAAGGGCCGCCATTATACCCTCGCTTATTGTTATTGGTCTAAGTTATTATGGACACAGTAATTGTTGGAAGTATTTTTATAATTGTTAACCCTTAATTGTTAAGGGCAATTGTTAAAGAGCTTGTTCCATATAACTAGGGTAATTACGTGTAATTGTAATAACTGTGTGGTGTAGATAATATTTTAAACAATCCCTGGTGTTGGACAATAATTTTTTTCACAGGGTCTGGAATTATCTAAATTGGTAAGCCAATTATATATTGTATCGGTGACTGTCAATTTAGATCTTGTAGATGATTATATGTTAAGACCCGCCTCAAATAAATGCCAACCTGTTACATTCTTAGAATTTGGTCTATTGTGGTTTTGGTCGTGTAAGGTCCTTTAATGTGCTCCGGCTATAAGTTAAGATGGAATGTGCCCTTCACTTGTTGTAAAGTCGATCTCTGTTACCGAAGAAACTATATCTGAATCCCTTGTGCATGAATATGCAAGGGATAACGCCTGTAAGGCATTGGAACAAGAGGGAAGTTCGTAAGGAGAATAAATTGTAATAAAACTAAATGTACTAAGCTGGACGTGATCCAATATAGTAACAAAGCGAAGCAGCTAGACGAGAAATTAGATTCCTTGACTACACCCTGAGGTCTAATCGATCCCTCTGTTTAATTGCCCTGTTTGGTTCTTTTTCCAAGCCCTGTTCACTTCCTCTTGAATTCTTCTTCCAATCTCTGCCATTTCCTGTTAATGATTGCAAAAGTAGGTCGTGTGCACACTATTTGTTGCAGCATTTGTGTTTTGTGACAAACGCGTTTTGGTGTTTCTCATCTGTCAGTAAATAGACATGGATATAACAAAGAATATCTTTAACAGGGCCTATGATGGTCTCTTTGGTCCTTCAAGTCCCATTACTAATGAGCCAACTATAGACTACAACAACACCATTCATAGTTTCTCGAGGTCTCCAGGAGTTTCTTCTAACTTTTCCAAATCACTGAGGTTTTCACCTGTTGATAATAAACCTAATAGAAACTTCACTATAGAAGACGATGATTCAGATGATGAATTAAATAATGACATGAACTTGATTTATAACCAATTCACTGAGACAAATTCTCGATTATCTAACAATTACTCTAACGGCCCGGACACTTCGTTACCTGCCAATTACCCTGGGTCTTTTAATGACAAGAGACCTTTTTCCAGTCCAGCGTATGACACTACAAAAACTAGGAGTTTTAATGATAAGTTTTACGGGAGAGATTCTGGATACAATTTGTTTGCCAATGAGCCAGAAGTATCAAGACCCTCTCGGTTCAGTCGAGGTCCCAGCCGGTTTAGTCAGTTGAGTCAGGATAGACTGTTGGCAGAAGATAATCCATTAAGAGTTGATAAATATGATAGAAGTTCCAGGTTTGATACTTCTAGGTACGACAATATTAACAAATATGATAATATCAGCTCTAAATATGATAATTTTAACAAGTATGATAATATCAATTCAAAGAATGAAAAGTACAGCATCCCCTCAAGGTATACGAATGAGGTTAATAATGTTAGTGCTACTGCATCCAAATACGGTCCTGAAAACATACCAAAGTACTCCACTTCAAAGTATGATGAGGAAATTCCTTCCAAGTACAATTCATACCAAAATGGTTTTACTAGATTTAATCGCCCCAAAAACACATTTGATTATCACGATACAACTTACAATGATACCAAACCTAGGATTAACCGAATCCCGTCTCATACACCAGTGCGAGATTACAATAAATTGACCCTGCTCAATTCTAAAATTAATCGATACGCTAATCAAGATAAGACATTCGATATATATAATGATCCCATCAAGGATGATACCATAGATAAGCAGATTAAGCAATTAGAGCAAGAGATTAATCGAGAGTCATTGACAAAGATTAACACAAAATTCAACAAAGAGAAGGTTAATCTCAATTTGCTAGAGCTAAAACAATTAAACGAATTGAATAATAGAGTAACAAATAACAACCATTTCTTACAAGACCTCAATGAGTTAATAGACATTAATAATGACCCTACCATCAAAATCAAAGAGTTTGAAAAGTATAACGAATTACGACAAGACTACGTTAAAGAACTTCATAATTATCAAGATTTCTACATGAATTATTTGAAATTGTTCAAAAAATACAAGTCAATGAAAAGAGCCCCAAACGCTGACACTGGAAAACTCATTACAAAGTTGAACCTTATCAAAGATTCCACCAATGAGCAATCAGTGAAGTTAATGTGTAATAATTTACTCAATGATTTGCGATAGCTTTTATTCCCCTTCCATAAAAGGTTGTTTTATGACTCTAACTGAGAGGCCGCCTCCCCCAATCGCACAGCCGTCCCCTCGCAAGACCTTTTTGAAGTTATCTACAAGTTTCAGTTATTTCTTCCAACATATATTACAAATCTTCGTATATAATTAATCTATAAATATACAAACATTACACTTATTAAGCTAGCAAGCTTATAAAGCTAATAAAGCACCAGCAGCTAAAGCACCACCTACGGCGTAACCGAAAGGTTGGTTTAATTGAGCAACACCGGCTTCGAAAGAAGAAACGTTAGACACGTTAGGAGCAGCAGTACTACAACCACCTTCACAAGAAGTGATGGTGACTAAAGTAGAGTTGGTCTCAGTAACAATAGTAACGTTTTCAGCCACAGCTAAGGCAGCGAGGGAAGCGAAGGAAACAACAGAAAATTTCATTATGATATAAGTATTAATCTAGTATTAATTAGAAACAAATTCTATAGCTACTTAGGGGGGTATTTATACCCTTGCCAGCCAGACCTTATTCCTCATTCATTTCTTTTTCGCAATAGATAAGATAGAAGTTTCTTTTTCCAAGCAATTACCCTTCCCAATCGGGATGGGGCATCGCTGCTTTGGGCCATTTACGTGTGTGTACCGGGCCCCGGTGCAACGGCATAGGGGATATTGGGGATATGTGCAGGCATGGTGGTGCAAATTAGCCGCTGAGTGACAGGTGCTGGGCCCCACGGGTGGCCGGTATCCCTGGAATTTTCCCTGGAGCGGCACGAGAGGACAGAAGATTCATAGCAACCAGAGATTGTATTGTGGTTGACATGGGTACTATCAGTACCCTGAAATTCCATGGTCCATTGTATTATTGTAGTATCATGAACCATGTCGTATCATAGTTGTAAAGTGTCATAGTTATGTTGTGGCTGTACATTGGCAGTGGGTGCAACCTCTACTTAGATATGTAGTGGGTGCAACCTCTACTTAGATATGACTCTATGACATGATCTTTTTAGCACCCTGTTTCTTTTTAAGGTCCAGGCGGCATACCATTTATTAATAGTAACTTGAGGCTGATTGCGAGGTAGGCATATTGATACTAAATGTGTCTATTGTTACAGAGAATTTCATGTTTGATGGTTGATTTATTCGGTTGTATATTGATATAAACCCTTTGATAGCATGTGTTGACTGTACTATCATTTATTCTCCATGGCACCACTAAACGCCCGGTAATGTAGAGCCAAAGAAAATCCTTGCTTAAGTTCCAGCGATTTTGGTTCTGGCACGATGAACATCCGATGAGATGCGATGCGATGCTCTTAGATGAGATGAGATGACATTAAATAATATGAGAACTACTCATACTTGGAACAATTGAGTGGGTATCAAAGTTTGGGTTGATGGATCCATTCTCCTCCAAGATCCCTTCATTAATACACTCATTAATAATAAAGTCCCAATCGCAGAAAATCACAAAATACAACTGTAATAACGATAATGTCACCAACGCCATCAACATTCCTAGCCACAACCCCATTAACTGCAAGTTTTTATTGAACGACAAGTAAAATGCCAAAGGCAATGCGATGAAATAATAGCTGAATAAATTTAAATACCCCCCAATTCTCTGTCTTCCTTGACCTCTTAAAATACCTGATGTTAAACACGATAACGAATCATTAATTTGATAGACGGCCCCTACGATTAAGACCTTTTTGGCCAATTTAATAACCGCATCTTCCCTTGTGTATAGTCTCACCAAAGATTCTCTATTGAAGAACAAAAACAATGCATTTATGGTCCCTACAGCGAGGGCCACGATGATTGTTGCATAAGTGGTGATCTTGGCTGATTTCTTAGAAGCAGCGCCAATAAACCAAGCAATTCTGGTGGAAGATGCAATGGAAATCCCAAAGGGGATTTGGTATAATAACACACATGTAGTGGACACTACTGATTGAGCGGCTAACACGGTAGTACCGAATCTGGATGCAGTAAATGTAATAATTTCAAATGCTAACCATTCGGCTTCTACCATTAAAACTCCTGGTACAGACAAATTAATCATTTTAGACCAATTTCTAAAATAGGCTTTATCAAAAATAATGTTTTTAGGTAAGCATTGATAACCGTTGACGAAATAGATATAGCAGTACAATAAAATGAGCATTAAATAATTAGTTATCATAACTGATAATGGAGCTCCAATAAACCCGATACCAACGTATTTGTTCCAAACCAATAGATAATTCAACACCACATTTAAAGGAGCACAAATAGCCAATACATAGGTGGAAGCATGAAAAATCCCTTGACTTTGCAAGAAATGTTTCCCATTTTCAAATAATATAAATCCCGGCAATCCAAATCCCAAAATCTTCAAATACTTCCCAGCCAATTGACATAAATATAAATTATCTTCATGAGAATCCCTAGCGTACAACTTCACCACATTAGAAACCAAACTCGACCCTCCGGCCGGTTCATTGGCTATAATTAACAATAAGATATTTTCACTCAAAAAGAACCATAATACAAATATAGGGATAAACAACAACAACAAAAGATAGTTACATCTCATGAAATGCACCCCCACCAATTGATAATCCTTTCTTCCGTAGCTCTGTGCACATAAAGTATCCAAACAAGTTGATACTCCTTGAATAATAGCGTATCCACTAATATTAGAAGTCATGGACGATAAACTGACCGCAGCCAATTCATTCGACCCTAGCCTCCCCACTGAAAAAACAGATGCTACAGTAAGGGAATATTGTAATAAAAACGCAATAATCAAAGGAATCGAGTATTTGACCAATACTTTCAACTCGGTCTTGGTGGTTGTCTCTGGTTCATTCCGAAGATGTGACGTACTAATAACATCTTGAACGTCTATAAGACTCTGATTGCTTCGGATAATCGATAAACGATCGTCTCCCATGGTCCGTGACGACTTTCTGGTGAGTGACCCTCCTAAAGCTGCCGGGCCCTGTTCATGAGGTTGCATATTGTATCCATGAGGATGTCCTATTGGAGTGAAGGAATTGAAAGCATTGGGGAATTCATCAGCCCCAACCGAGGCAATTGACGCTCTTCTTTGTTGGATATAGCTGAGCACATCATGTTCATCAACTTCGTGGACGTCAAACGGGGTGTTTTCTGGTACACGGCTGTAGTCCCTGGTGTAGTTGGGAATCTCGTCTGTTTCACTGTTTAAGAACGGAGTGTTCTCGCCCAATCTTGACATATTAACGTGCTGGCTTATAAGAACAGGGTTCTGGTGTGATTGATTATAGTTTGATTGGTACTACTTCGGTTGGTATTAGTTTGTTTGACTGCTTTGAACTGTTGCCGAATGTTTGGCAATGCTACAGGCGGGTAGTGAGCAGTTGCAAAAGGTGGTTTTGTGTCATTTGATTCCCTAGGAACGCTTAGTGTGAGAAATGTTTAGTGTGAGAAACATTTAGTGTGAGAAACATCTTACTTTAGTAAGCTGGGATATACGATATTATAGTAATGACTAGAATGTAGTGCTATGGGAGATAGGAGTTACAGTTGTAACAGTTTTAGAGTGGTTCTTGTATGTTGTGTTTACTCTTTTATTAGTCATAAGCTATGTGCTCATTGGATTATAGCGTACACTATATTGTAGTTCTATATCTCTATCGTATTGTGTAACACCTATAAATTTTATTGTAGCTTAGATCTTTCCTCTAGCTAAGTTAATAAGCATCTCTCTGGCGGTATAATACACAGTCATACCAAAGTTCTTGAAATCTAAGGTAGACGAAATCACTTCCACAAATCCAAATGGTAACATAGCAGGGATCCAACCTTGGGCCAATTCCAACGCGTAAGATCCACCGTCCATGGTGAATTGAGTAACATCTCCTCTGGCTAAGTGGTTGCAATCTCCGGGTAAAAACGTAGTACTATTAATGTCATTGGCATAACCAACGTTCTGTTGTCCCTTTAAAATGGTAAAATAATCATCAGCGAAATGGACTCCGGAATGACCATTGGTACTAACAGAAGACCCAAAGATAATCAAATATTCGCTAATGGAAGCATGAATAATAAACATGTTCCCCATCGATCCTCCGGCATTATTAAACACCCATTCGTCCCAGTTTAAGTCATTGATGGCCAATTTATCTCCGTACTTTTCTTTAATACGGGGAATCAAATCTCCAAGAATATCTCCAAGATGGTTATCTTGATGGTCTTTCAATGTATCTTGAACGATAGCTTGTAATTCTTTGTGATCGAAAACATAACGACTTGGTAACCAGGTATAGAATAACCTGTCAAGAGCTGCATAAATAATCAATGATATTATACTCCAGTAGAATAACTTCATTTTGAATACTTTTTAACGTTGGAGATTGTGTTGTTAAATATTTCACTGCTTCGTATAGCTCGTTCAAATGTTAAACGAGTCGTGTGATTATCGAATTATAACAGTAAGGACGGTTCTATGTCTGCACAAAATTGTCTGAACAATTGTTTTGTTGGTTTTTAGCTGGCAGAGGATTGGCCGGGGTGTTTCTGTATTGTGTGTGGAGTGTAGATAAGTTATGGGTGTTTTGTGAAACTCACATAGTTAAGCTCACATAGTTAAGCTCACATAGTTAAGCTCGCATAGTTAAGCTCGCATAGTTAAGCTCGCATAGTTAAGCTCACCCTCACTTCTACAATCTAATACATTCTCATACCAGATAAACGGTACTATGTCCAAAGATATACTTCAGTCAGAGGAAAATGACGTGTCCAAGTATATTCAACTACTTCTATTGAATCTTCTGAATCATGATTTACAGTCTCTCATAGAGCTGGCTCCCACAGGGGCCTGGAAGATTGCCTTTCAAGTAATGCTACTTGATTATAAAATCAATCATAAAGACTTCGAAGTGTCCGAGTTGATCTCTCGGTTAACAGATTATAATTTGCTGATTAATTTCAATGCCTCTGGTAATAGTTCGGGGACGTGGGCTTGGACTGGTGCTGGGGCCAGTGCAGCTACTACCAGTACTTCCACAAATACTAATACCAATTCTAATATAAATCATGCGACTTCTGAAGGGTCTGGAAGTGTGGATGAAAAGCCTGACTTTGAGCTGAACAGCCCCGAGTTATTAACAATTGTCAAATATAAATTGAATGATATATTGACTGATTATTACCATTTGGTAAAAGCTAGTCACGGGGAATTCTTGAGTCACGGAAAATATAAGATAATTGAACTAATCAACAAAAAGATAATTCTTCTCAATAATTTTGGCCATTCTCATGACCAGAATCCTCTAATTAGTCAAGTGGTTAAAATGCCTTTGGTACATAAAATCAGCGAATTGCTAATAGTATCGGGGTATGATTTTAGAAGGCAAGATTTATTTGCTCATATTAACGAAGTCTATTTGGATCCCATGTCCTACAAACTACCACCCACTACTCAACGCTTGTTTGACATCAACTTGAAAAACAAAGAAATCATCACTTTCCCTATTTTACAGGAATTTTTGAATAATTGCAGTTTTAAGCTATTATCAATGCTTCGACTCGATGTTTTAGTAGAGAATTTAATCCAGGTTAACTTGAATGTGCTAGCTAAGTCCTATAAAACAATCTATGTGTCCAACATAAGACTGTTACTTAAACTAGCTGACTTTAATGTGGACCTCCGAATGATCTCCAAAATGATAGTTAACAACAATCTACCTCCAAATACTAAAATTGATCAGCTCAATGGTGTATTGCTCTTTCCTAGTCATACTTTTAGTCCTTTCAACGACACTTTAAAGTTGGTCGATCATATTTCCAATAAAGTGTAATTCTCTACCTTAATAACCTTGCACCCAATTTTTTTTTTCCTTTCTTTTTTGGTCCAGATATAACAAATAGTACCTGTAAACCCATTCATAGTGTTATATACGTTCATAGATTTTTTTTTCAATACAATTCTTCGGGTATTTGTTACGTCGTTTTATTTTGAAATTGTAGTGCAAGAAATCGATGCTGCAAAATGCCAAATTCGCAGAAAAAGTTGCAGCCACAGAATTCTGCTTTAAATCAACATTAAACGCTAAAACAACAATCTAATAAGTCTATTATTTCTATACATATATATATATAGTATATACGACGCAGATAGCAGAAAACTGAATTAAAATAGTAATACGAAACGAAGAAACCGTAATATACAATGCTAGGATAATGGTATGCTAAATAGAACCAAGATATAAAAAACATAGGAAAGAATGCAAATAAACCTCGTTAATTATAGTACCCAGATCCTAATTGTAATAAGGACTTGGCTACAGAAAATGAATTGGGGGTGGCGAAATGCTTTAAAGGAGATGAGGTGTATTTTTTACAGGATTCGTCAATGGTTTCATCATCGATGGTTTGATCATTATCATCATTATTTTGGGAGTCGGCCATATGATGAACCGATGTTAACTTTAATGGGGTTTTCAAGATTTTATTGATAGGAGGAAGATTGGTATCGGCAACTTTATGAGAATCATAAATAGATGCGGTCATTGATTGGGTATTAGGATATCCTATCTGATTGGACGATCCGTGGTTGTTTGTTAAGGGTAACTTTTGATTGTTGTAAAAAGGAGATTCCTTTTTAATGGAAAACAATTTCAAATGAGATTGGTTTAGTGACAGGTTAGATTGCTTGCTCTTGATGAAATCATTCAAGTTGATGGAGTTCTTTAAAGTAGTCCCAGCCAACCCTTTAGATTGAGGCTTAGCTGGAAGATGTTCCGTCAAATTGATATTGACAGAGTTTTTGAACGTAAGTGGCTTGGTAATCTTCTTTTGAGACAATGACTTATAACTAATGGCGGTTTTGGATTTGTTATGTAATTTTGTAGAAGAGTTGGATAATGATGGAGAAAACTTCATAGAAGTTTTGGGGAGTTTATTTTGTTGATTCAATTTCCGAATGGCCATTCTTAATTTGAATTTCAACTTAGAAGCATACGCATCAACGCCATCTACCTCGAGATCATCGTTAACAACATCGGCGTTTTCTTCATCATTATCAGTCCCTACACTGTAGTTACTATTAAAGATATTGAAAGAATGGCTTCTTGAACCGGCATGAGACCTTAAGTCAGAATTGGCCCTTAAGTCAGAGTTGGTTCTCAAGTCAGAGTTAGACCTCTTGGATCTTGCCAAAGAGCTCAAACTGGATTTGGACTGGGGCAATAAGGGAAGGATGCCATTGAACTTGGAGTTCAATCTGTTGCCATCAATCGAACTCAATACCACTCTATCTGTGACCATTGACATTTAAAACGCAGTTAAGTTTATGCCTATGTTCTACCCTAAAAAACAAAGGAACCAGGTGCAATAAATAAAAATCCAAAAACAACAAGATCACGATAAGTATATATAAAACACCAAAAAATAAATATTAGGGACGCAAACCCGTAAATTCGGTAAGAGGAAAGTGGTAAGAGGTAAGGATTAGGTAAAACCGTAAATAGATCAGGTGCAGTTTTTTGGTGTTTAACCTGTAGATTTTTGGTTATTTGTTTATGTAAGTATAATTCCGCGTTTTGTGCCAGCGGTTCCAAAACGAGCACTGACGTGAATACACAAAGATGGATTAGACTAGGTGTTAGCCTAATTGGGATCCTTGCATATGTACCATGCAAGATAGTGCATTTGCGTTAATCCCGTCAACGCGGTGGGGACCACCTCTAGAATGGAGTTATAACATGTACGGAGAAGGAAACAAAGTGGTGACAAGAAGGTTACAAAGATTTACAAAGCGATGAGATCTTACACGGTGTCTTGGTTGAGTATTTCATTAATTACAACCCTTAGGTAAAGCTATCCTAACATCTTCCAGCATCTTCAAGTCGCCAAACACGTATACAGAATATATACGGCGTCTGGCCAGGAACTGGTCATTTGTTAACAAAAATGGTAGGTCATTTCGCATAACCAACAATTAGCCGTTAATTGTTTATTATGATTTTCTGTATTTATTTACATTTGTCCTCAAAACACGAAATGTGAGAAATGCTGCAAAATATTCTAGTGCACTGCCCAGTATGCTAACAGATATTTGGTGTTGCGTGTAAGCGGTGCTGCGTGTAAGTAGTGATGCGTGTAGGTGTAAGGGTTGATATGACGCAGTACCTAATAGGGTATATAAATGTTGGAGGGATAGGTAATGATAGAGCCAATCGTGCAACGATATAGAGAATGTGAATTTGTGTGGGTACATACTTAACCATGGTAAACTAGTAAGGGTAGAAAGTGCAGAAAAAGCAGTAAAGCAAAGAGTAAAACACCACAGCAGTAAAGCAGTAAGTGTAGTAAGAGCAGTATATCAGTATACCAGCATACACACACAGCAGTATACAACCACAGCAGTTAGCAGAGTCTCTTCAGGTCACAGTACATTACCATAGAGCTGGGCAGTACACACCAATTCAATGAATTCACGTGACCCAACCTACCAGTTGCGCGATCATTATCTTATCATGTCATTTAACTAAAGGGATACAAATACAACTATCATGCTGATTAGATCGAAATTATCTTCCTTGAGAGAATACTTAACACCCATAAACAACAACTCCAACTTCGAAGAGACGGGCCAGATTTCTCCCGACGAATTCGTTAAAGCTGGCGATTTTTTGGTTTACAAATTCCCCACTTGGGAATGGAGCTCAGGCCCCAGCAAATTACAAAAGGATTATCTACCAAGCGATAAACAGTTCCTCGTGACAAGGCACGTCCCTAGCTACCAAAGAGCATTTAATTACCTCGGAATCGATTCAAATTTACAAGAAGATGAACAGGAATTAGAAGATGGATGGGTTAAGTCCCATAAGCTTGATAATGCTATACCTGAAGAAGCTAAGGATATACAGAAACATGAAGATGATATCGATGATTTAATTGACGACACCGCGGAAATGAACGTTAATGAACCCGAAGGAGAAGATGAATTTGAAGATCTATCTAACAACCACAACAATCTAAGGAAATATGACTTATACATCACATACTCCACCAGTTACAGAGTCCCCAAGATTTACTTGGTGGGGTTTAATTCTAATGGAATCCCTTTACTTCCAGACCAGATGTTTGAAGATATTTCTACTGATTATAGAGACAAAACCGCCACCATTGAGACCTTACCCGTGAGTTTTAATACCACTTCTGTGTCGATACATCCTTGTAAGCACTCTTCTGTTATGAAAGTATTGATGAAACACGCAAAACAAGCTAGACTAACTCAATTAATCAAAGAAAAACATGACAATGAAGATGATCATGACGATATTAATCAACAGGAATTGGGTATTAGAGCCGACCAATATCTTGTAATATTCTTAAAGTTCATCGCCAGTGTGACTCCGGGCATAGAGTATGATTACACCATGGAAGTTTTGTAGTCGTTTTGCTTCATCGCCCGTCACTAGCTCGTTTGGGGCTCATATAGGCTTCTAAAGGCTCCTATAGTATAGACCGTATAGTTAAGCTGCGAAATCTCAATAGTTGCGAATTGCGTGTGAAGTCGCTGCCCTGTTTGTTTGGCTGTCAACAACGTAAACTTATTCAGCTTTATATATTAATTGTATTTATTGGTAACAAGTTCATATATATATCTTTATTGTCTCCCTTCCAAACATAATGGCTAAACCGGTCAACAAACCAAAGGACCAAAAGTCAACCAAGGAGGTTCCTATAACCGAGTCTCACTCCCACCATACCCGCAACCACCAAGTCAAGGAATCCAAGGCGTTGAAGAAAAAACTTCATCAATCAAGACGTGTCATTTTTGTTCTAGGAGCTATCTTGGGGTTATGTGGGGCCGTTTTCTTCTCGACATCACCGGAATCCTTATTATTGAATGACTTAGACGGGTTTGTTAACTTTGATTCGTTCAGCGATGTGTTTAATGATTGGACAGAAATGTTTCCTACCTCGTTCCAAACCATATTATCGGACCTTAGTACCAAAGATGGGGAACAATTGCACGGGTCGGCCGAATCATTTTCTGTGGGTAAGCGCTTAGTTAGAGATAATCAGCATATTCAAGCGGAACATAACGTGGTGATGGTCCCAGGAGTGATTTCTACAGGGATTGAAAGTTGGGGATTATCTACTGAAGGCGACTGCCCTTCGATAAACCATTTCCGGAAACGGTTATGGGGTTCGTTTTATATGTTGAGAACCATGATCCTTGATAAGTCATGTTGGTTGAAGCACTTAATGTTAGATCCGGAAACCGGGATGGACCCTCCAAACATCAAGTTAAGGGCTGCTCAAGGGTTTGAGGCGGCAGATTTTTTCATTGCTGGATACTGGATTTGGAACAAGATCCTTCAAAATTTGGCGGTCATTGGATATGGTCCCAATAATATGGTTTCCGCTGCTTACGATTGGAGGTTAGCTTATTTGGATTTAGAGAAAAGAGATGGTTATTTCACTAGATTGAAGTCTCAAATCGAAGTTAACTATAAATTGTCCGGTAAGAAATCTACCTTGGTAGGACATTCTATGGGATCTCAAGTAATTTTTTATTTTTTGAAATGGGTGGAAGCTTCGGGAGAATACTACGGTAACGGTGGTTCGGATTGGTGTAATACTTATATAGCGTCAGTCATTGATATCAGTGGGTCGTCCTTAGGAACTCCTAAAACCTTGACCGGATTAATCTCGGGAGAAATGAAGGATACTGTCCAGTTAAATGCCTTGGCCATGTATGGATTAGAGAAGTTCTTGAGTAGAAGGGAAAGAGTGGATTTAATCAGAACTTTTGCCGGGGTTCCCTCAATGATCCCAAAAGGAGGCGATTTAATTTGGGGGAATTTGACTCATGCTCCTGATGATCCCTCTAACACTTTGATGACCAATGATTTAGCTACTAATGAATCTGCAAAATTGAAAGGAACTAAAGAGGAAAGTTTTGGGAACTTCATCCGGATCAAGTCCAAGAAAGAAGGAGATAGAAATCTTACCATGGCTGGAGCTATTGATTACTTATTGGACACCAGCCCAACTTGGTTCAGCAATAGAGTGAAAGATCAATACTCTTTTGGAGTTGCTACTACCAAAGAACAACTAGAGAAAAATAACAATGACCATTCTAAGTGGTCCAATCCTTTAGAAGCAAGCTTACCAAACGCTCCAGACATGAAATACTTCTGTTTCTATGGAGTAGGGAATCCAACAGAAAGAGCTTACACTTATCATGATGCAGAAGCAGGTTCTAATTTGAACATCACCATTGATCCAGAATCTAAAAATCCAGTATTCTTTGGAGACGGTGATGGTACTGTAAGTTTGTTAACACATGCTCCGTGCCATATCTGGCAGAAACAACTGACCATTTACAATCCAGGAAATGTTTCAGTAACAGTGGTTGAGATTAAACACGAACCAGACAGATTTGATATCAGGGGAGGTGCTAAAACAGCAGAACATGTAGATATTTTGGGGTCTGCCGAGTTGAATGAGCTTATTTTGAAGGTTACAGCTGGGAAAACAGACGATATTCAAAATCGGTACATCAGTGAATTGAAAGATATTGTGGCAGGTTTTGACGTCAACTAGACGTCAACTAATGAAGAGGGATATGTAATAAATAGATAAGCAATAAAAGTGTACAGTGTAGGGAGATAGAAGAGTACAGAGCCATTGTAAAGAGAAATGGCACTATAAGCATGAATGAGAACCCCTAATACTTAGTAGTCCACAGTTATCAGTCTCCAAGTTATCAGTCTCTAAGTTATCACTCTCTAAGTTATCACTCTCTAAGTTATCACTCTCTAAGTTATCACCCCATAATCAATCTCAATATTTTCATTAAGTTTCTCAACAATCAAAAGTCTCACTCCTCAAACTGAAATATCCACAACTGAACGCGAACCAACACAGTTTATCACCAACCAAAATGAGGTAAGTAAGTATCTACACAAGTAAGCTGAGACTATCGTACTAACGCCGTATAGTGGAAAGTTTGTAAGAGCGTCCAAGTATCGTCACGTGTTTGGCCAACCTGCTAAGAAAGAACTCTGTTATGAAAACTTGAAAGTTACCAAGAACGCTTGGGATTCCGATATTGTTCAAGCTAATGGAAAGTACCTCGCATTGAATTGGGATTCGTCAGGTGGGGGTGCGTTTGCAATTATCCCCGTGGCTGAAGTAGGAAAAGCTCCCGATACTGTATCGTTATTCAGAGGTCACAAGGGCCCAGTATTAGATACTTCATTTAATCCTTTCAATAGCCAACAAATTGTGAGTTGTTCAGACGACGGCAAGATTTTGTTATGGGAGATTCCTGAAGATTATTCATTTCATAAATATTTGGACAGCAATGACGAAATTAAAGACATCACCGAACCGGCCAAGGTGTTATCAGGACACACCAGAAAGGTTGGAAAGGTGAAATTTCATCCATGTGCTGAAAATGTCATTGCTAGTTCTTCTTTGGATTATTCTGTTAAAATTTGGAATTTGGAAACTGGGAAAGACGAAATCACTTTACAACATAAAGATTTGGTTACGTCATTCACCTTCAATTATAACGGTTCTTTGTTAGCCACGGCTTCTAGAGATAAGAAGATTAGGATTTGGGATATAAGATCAGGAAAAATCATTTCTGAAGGTCCAGGTCATAATGGGGCCAAACCCTGTAGAATTATCTGGGCTGGTAATACTGATAGAATTATTACCACAGGATTCTCCAAATTATCCGACCGTCAAGTTGGGGTTTGGGATGCTAACGCAATTGACAAAGGTCCAATCGATGGGTTTTTAGTGATTGACCAATCTTCAGGGGTGTTGATTCCGGTATTTGACGAATCCACTTCCATTTTATTCTTAGCTGGTAAAGGGGACGGGAACATTCGTTATTATGAGTATGATAATGACTATTTACATGATTTATCCCAATATGGCTCTACCGATCCCCAAAGAGGGTTTACAGCCGCTCCGAAAAGAGCTGTCAATGTAAAGGACAATGAGATTTTGAAGTGTTATAAAACTGTAAACGACCATTCTATTGAACCATTATCCTTCATAGTTCCTAGAAGATCAGAGATGTTTCAGAATGACATTTTCCCTGATTGTCCTTCCAGCAACCCAGCCCTTTCTGCTGAAGAGTTCTTTAGTGGGAAGGATTGTAATGGCCCATTATTGATGACCATGGACGCTTTATACGAAGGAACTGAACCTTCTATTACTGAGTCCAAGCCTTCTATCAGCGTTAATGAAGTCAAGGAGCAAGCTAATGCTACCAAAGAGGCTGAAGCTAAAGCCAAATCCGAAAAGGTGGAGACACCTAAGAAGACTTCTCTTGACAAAGTGAAGGAAACCGAGGTGGAATCTGCTCCTAAGTCAGTTGATGATTCTTTGAAAACCTCTGAAAAAGTTAATACTTTGCTTGACCATGTTAATGACACCAGTGACATCGAAGAGGATACTGTGAAGAGTGGAATTAAAGACGATGAATGGGAAGAAGTCAAGAAACCCGAAGAGCTGGAAAAGTCTTCTAGCAAAACTAACTTAGATGCTAGATTGGTGGAAGAAACCAAGGAAGATGTTTCCTCGACTGCTTCTCCAGTCCCAACTTTGAAATCAGAACCAGTTTCAAGAGGTACTACTAACCAACCATCTCCTAAAGTGGAACCAGTCCAAAAATCAGACCCAGTTGTGGAGGTTGAAAAGTCTCTGACACCAGCTCCAACATCCAAGTCCGAACCAGCTTCCACACCAGCTACAAAGACTGAATCCAAAGCTCCGACTTTGAAAGGGACTATTGACAGACTTGCCACAATCGTTGACAATTTGGAACAACAAATAACCAAATTGACCGCTGCTGGATTAGAAAAAGACGAGAAATTGGCTTCATTAGAGAAGAAGGTGGACGAATTATTGAAAAAATGATGCTTCAGCTCCTTGATGTATAGGTCGTTCTCTTTTTATTATAGTTCTATGTACTATAAACAATCAATGTGACAATATTAGACTTAATTACTCTTTCTTTAAATCATAGAATTTTTTGAAGATGAAGGAAGTTAAATTAGAAGAATCAAATATGGCCATTCCGTCGAACGCTTCATACTTATCAGCATTTTCATACTGGAGATTTAATAATTCGTCCAAAGTAATAGAGCTAAAGCCACCTGGGACATTCACAGACCCGCTGGCTGCTTCTATGGTGAACTTACCTGCTTGGTGACAACTGAACATAAAATCAAGTTTAGATGAGGATGCGTATCTTGCGTTCAATGCTCCACCAAAGTCGATTAAGACCTTTTGCTCCATCAACTTTTTAGCTGAATACTTGTATGAGCCAAACTTGGGCAATCTGTTGGATTTCTTCAATTCACGATGATAGAAGTATTGTTTGCTGAAAATCGGAATGATATTGAACAATTTTTTGTCTTTTGGTTTCAGCTGTAACTCCGATAAGATATTGTCTATATGGTTATTATAATCACTGTGTTGTTTCTTCAAGAAAAGCTCCTTCTCAATCAATTTCTTATCAGTTCTAATAGCGATTTCTAATTGGGATTTTCTGCTGACTCTTTGTTGATGTTTGGTCTTGATATCAACAGCTATCTGATTCAAGATTTCTTGATAAGAATTGTTTCTGGATACCAATCCCATGAACTCCAATTGTAAGATTGTTTCCAAGGCATTTTTCTTCAAGTCATGATAACTAATAGTCGTTAAATCACCTAAGGATGTCTTATGATAGGCTTTTTTCTTCTTATTAACGTTAATGTCTTCAGCTTCTTTCTTCTCTCCATGAGTGATTTCTTTGAACCTGGCTTCATGTTGAGGTTTTATACCTGCAACCAACAAATCCAACAACTCATTACCCTCTTGAACTCTAATGATATACAACACCGATCTTTTGACTTGAGTGAACAAGGCGTTGCCTTTGGTATCTGCTATGGATTCTTCCTTTGTAGTTGGATTCAAGTTCAACGTTAATGCCCCCAATTCTGAGAGAGCCACCAAGTCGTCAGCTGAATTTATGGCGTTATTCAACTGGTTGGCAACACCGTAGAGTTGATCATCGGAACTGGGAGCAACAGTATCAATGTTTCTTTGGATAATTTTCTCCATTTGAACCATATCACTGACCTTCATAGTTAGTTTGGGTCTGTCATGTGTGACTATGTCGTCATAATCATTTAATCTGTATTCAGATTCCAAGCTGCCCACGTCGATCAATTTCATTATTAACGATTTGGCCGTATCAATCGAACCTGCTATGTACTCATTCAATGGCTTAAGGTAATTATCACTGAAAGGTCTTAAAGAAAAGAATTGCATAATGACTTTATTCAAATGTTTCAAGTTGGCTTTCACCTTAGTATTATAGATAGCAGCATTGAACTGGTCGTTCATCATGAGACCAAAGTTCTCAGGATATTGAAGGATGCTGGACAAATAATGTTTAACAAATATGACTCCTGCTACCGAGAGATGCTGCTGCTCAGACTTATCTGGGAATGTTAACTTGGACATCTTGTAAGCCTTGGAACAAATAATTCTTATATGGAGAGGCACTCTATCAATAACAGCCTCAAGGGTATTCAAAGCTTCTGTTGTAAACTCTCTTAAGTTCATTAAATTTTCAACAAATTTAGCTGCCACGTCGGGATCTTTTATGGCGACTTGAGCCGAAGCTTTAGCATCTCTATCACTGAACCCATTGATCCTCATGTCTCTATCTACGAAACCACTGTTTATAATGGAAGGATCAGGCTCGAAATCGAGTTCATCATCGTCAATTATGGTGGTAACCAATTTTCCTACTAATCCTTTGAGATGCAATCTTTGATAAGTATGGTTATTGAAGTTCAACAAATAATCAACCCAGAAACAGACGTTGGATTTGGTAATGTCAGTTAAATTTCCACACTTAGTTTGAACATCATTCTCCATTAAAGAAGTAATGAACTTGACTAAGAAGAACTCTTCTCTTGAGTGGTAAGTAATGGAAGAGTCCTTTATGGGGAACAACAAAAGGATGTATTTCTGTAAGTTTTTGAATTCCTTGGATTCTTTAAGGGTTGAGTCGATGTTGTCATGGAGTCTTACCAAGTAAACGGGCTTAGTCTGAAGAAAGTAGAACAAGGATTGGTAACTTTCAATTCTTTCTCTAGATGATTTGTTTAGCTTCTCCAAGCTTTTAACATTGACTTCATCTTTCATATTATCTGATCTCTTATACTTGTTCTTAATAAAGTCTTCAATGGAGATTTTATTTTTGTCCAATAACCCCAACTTGATATCCAAGTTTTCAATCAAAGTTTCCAATTCTTCGTTGGCTTTTGATTTCTCAATGATCTTGTCCTTTAACTCAGCCAATTCCAACTCTTGTTCAAAATCAGTATCATTATCACTCAACAAATACGCAAAGCTTCTTATAATCGACAATGGGGGATTCTTCATGGTAATCAAGGATTGATAAGCTCTTTGAGCGAAGTTACTCTTGATAACCGCTTGGGCTTTGATTAATCTATTCATATTTTTATAGTAGTATGAATCGATGGAGTTCAACTCATTTCTGAGCCACTTACCTCTGATGACCGATTGAAGAGATATTATATCATAGACATTATTATAACAATCTTCCAAGGTGATTTCTCTTTGGAACCTACAATAGATTCCTCTAAATCTAGCCTGAACGCCGATAATACCAGTTTCATATTTGTATAAGAACTGTTTCTTGCTCGACACCTCCCTTCTAACCAAATTACCTCTAGCTTTGGCAAATAGTTCATTCATAGCCAAATCTTCGTTAATTAAAGTAATCAAGACATTGTTGCAAAGTTTAGTTCTAACAACACCACCTCTAGCTACACCTTGAAGTTGGGTAATTCTTTTGCGGGACTTATATAACAAATATTGTTTGGTGAAGAATTCCTTTCTGGAGTTCTTTCCTCTGATGAAAGATTGTAAAGCAACTAAACCTCCCCCATTTTCTAAATTGCATACAACATTGCTGATTTTGTTTCTCTGAAACAAGAAATTTCTGGCAATTGACTGAAATTCAATCATAGACGGCTCAATTTGATCTTTATGCTCCATCACTACCATAGTCTTCTTGTATACCAACAACATCTTCAGTTGAGCTTGTAACTCAGAAAGGGACTTTTGACAAGTAATTAATCCAAGTCTGATATTTTGGAGTTTGGTTCTCTGTAATTTACCCCGAACAATAGTTTGAAACTTGGTGATACAGCCAGTGAATGGTTTGAAGTCGTAATTCTGGGTAGCCCGTAACATTTTACCTCTGGTAATTGCCTGTAAACTCACGATTTCATATTTAAACAACATGATTTCATTTCTATGTCTATGGATGGATTTCATTCTGGAGATGTTTCCTCTTATTATCGAATTAAAGTGAGTGAATTCATCACTGTAAGATTTTAACACAATCTTATTGACAAACATCCCGTAACGAAAACATGCACCCCTAGATAATGCTTGTAGCTTGGTAACATTCAACCAATGGGATTCTAACTCTGGGGTATAATATTTGCTCTCCTTGTAATTGGTAGTCTCCAAATGGGCTGGACGGCGAATGATTTGGGACTTTGGGGTATCAAGGTTAGAAGAATCCTTCACAGTCTTGTGGTTATTATGGTTATCATCTCTGAAAGGATCATCATGGGTCCCTAGTGGCTTGCGTTCTATTTTCTGAGGAGATGAACCCTTTTTAGGAGAATTGGAAATGGCCGTGTTCATGTAACTGTTTTCAAAACTATTGTCATCACTATCTGCACTGGCAAAATTAGGTAACCCCGTTCCCACCAAGGACCTATTAGCGGTTCTAATATCTTCAGGAGCGAAGTCACACTTCCCAACCAAGCTTTCTATTAAAGGATAACTGGGGTCTGATTTATGGAGCATGTAGCTCATAGCATGAAGACAAAACCATACTTTAGGAATGTTTTTAGCGTCGTATAAATCGGTCAACTCAAACGTAAATAAGTCTGGCACACTCATGAAGTCCAACAATTTGAAGAACCGGTTGATGTTCTCGGTGTGTCTGAATTGTAGCTTGGAACTGGTGAATACCGATCTTTTGGTGGGCAATATCACATTAGAGAGCTTGGCCAATAAAATCCCGTTTCTAATGTCGGAGATCAATTCGGCTGGGGTTTTTTCAATAGGTTCTTCGAGAACATTCTCTAACCACAATTTAATAGCCATGATTCTACACAAATATTCATATCCTGGAGAATCTGTGGAAGTACTATTGCTAGGAGAACTCAAATAAGGCTTTGAGTTATCAGTGGAGGCATCTTGTTTATTGAAGTCATTCTTCAAAGATGGGAGTTCTGTTGTTCTCTTAACAGGAGTTTCATAAGGTCTGTGGTTTCTCTTGATAGGAGATCCCGACCTACTGGAAGAATTAGACGATATATTACTCGGAGTCTTAAATGACGACACCGTAACCGAGGGAGTTTCGAACTTGGTTCTAAGTAACGCTGTTTTGGTGGGAGTACTCACGGGATTGACCTCCAATTGCATGGCTAGCTTATCCAAGTCTTCTTCGGGATGAGATCTTTTAATAGATACTTTGGAATTGTGTTTGGCAGTCGGCTGCAATGGTTGTTTGGAAGGAGTTGTAAGATAGTCCTCATCGTTTATGTTATCCAAATACCTTAGAGCTATGTTACTCATAGTCGAATGCTATTAGAAGTTGTAGTGAGATGATATTAGAGATTATAATAAACAAGAGAAGAGATAGACCTGAGGTGGGACAAATGGCTGTCAGGCACATTAAACATGAGAATTCCCAAAACAGTGGAATGGTAAATAAAAACTGGAACATTTGGGGGACACACGCCCCGGCAAGAAAGAGTAGTGCGGATACCTACAACGGTTGCAAAATCGTTTGGGATAAGAAGGGATACAATGGCCATAACAACCGTGGGTACAACGCCATGAGTACAATATCATGGGTACAACTGCCGTCACACTTACAAGCTCAATAACCCGTTACTTATGTTAAGTTAGCTATTTCTCTCCTTTACTGGGCTACAATGGATGTGGCTCCATTACTCGCATACAAATAACCTGGTTAATAGTTCTTTCATTAGTCTACATTAGTGTACATACGTCTTTAATTGTCTTGTTGGAATTTCTCCTCCAAAAACTCGGTTATCTCTTTCAACTTATCTATGTCGGCTCGTTGTTTGGGAATAGAATCTTTTAGGTCGCGTAGTTGTTGTAAGTGAGCCTCATAATCTGCGACCATCTGATCGAGCCTTGGAATACTTTCTTTCTCACTAGTCTCATTAGTCTCATTATTCTCAGTCAGTTTACCATTAGTCTCATTGAGTTTACTCTCATTAATCTCGTTATCTACTTCCGTTAAAAACTCCGTCACCAGATTATCTGTATCCATCACCATCTCTTCGTATTTACCCCCAAACTCTTCAGGTATTTGTTTTCTTAAACTTGTCACTTCTATAGTTTCTTGTTCTATCCTTTGAAGGATATCCTTTAACTTAGCATTCAACTCAAAATCAAAGGGCTGGGTCTTCTCTCGAGGCTTTAGTGACAATAAATCACTGATAGAACTAGCATTTTTGTGGGACATATCCACCCCATCTATTACCATGGCGTTTTTAGCCATTTCAAATACGTCTTTTAAGTAATCATGAAGTAAATTGGTGACGGTGTTTTTCAATGGATCATTATCACTGGTGGGTAAATGGAGATCTAGTTTGCTGATGATATTATGAAGAATCTGCGTGTATATATATTTCAAGTCCTGTTTAGAGACCTGAAGCTTTTCATAGTTATCCATTTTGTTGTTCCAGTATAGTTGTTGTTGTTGTTTTAGTGTAGTGTGTTAAGATCATAAATGTCGTGCGCTCACAAAGTCGCATTTGTGTCGGCCATTCGTTGAAGAAGTTGAATTGAATAAGGAGCACCAAGAAGCCATGTCAGAAATCCTTGGAAACGAATACACCCCAGCATTTGCCCCATTCTTGGGTTTTGCTGGATGTGCTGCCGCCATGGTTTTGTCGTGTACTGGAGCCGCCATTGGAACCGCTAAATCAGGCATTGGTATCTCAGGGATAGGGACTTTTAAGCCAGAATTGATTATGAGGTCGTTAATTCCCGTGGTTATGTCAGGGATTTTGGCAGTGTATGGTTTAGTTGTAGCGGTGTTAATAGCAGGAGGTTTGGACCCTGCCAATAATTACTCCCTTTTCAATGGGTTTATGCATTTAGCTTGTGGGTTATCGGTAGGATTTGCTTGTTTAGCATCTGGTTATTCTATTGGAATTGTGGGAGATGAAGGGGTTAGACAATTCATGCATCAACCTCGGTTGTTTGTAGGAATAGTATTGATATTAATTTTCGCTGAAGTTTTGGGATTGTACGGGTTGATTATCGCCTTGATCTTGAATACTAAGGGAAGTGAATAGTTTGATAAATATACGTCATTTAGGGAATAGTACTACAGATATTTTAAGAGAGGAAACCTTATGAAACCACGTTTTTTCCACTTTCATGGAGAGAGCTGTTACACTTCTTAATGAACTCATATTCACTCTGCTGAACTACTTCAACACTCTATTTAAATGCCAGCTTTAACTCGATATGACTAGCTACATTATACATCTTAATATGGAGCAAACAACAAAACAGTTTCGCTTTTATTCCACATCACATCTTTATATCTTCATGCTTGCCGTAACACAGACAAGCCATACTACAAAAACTTCTCTTGACATAGCAATCAGCTAGTCGCAGCCGGGCCCGCAAAGAGTTGAGTAAGACAAATTAAGCAATAAGACTCAATGGTTCTCGAATATTCTTAGACAAAGCCAACAGAATAAGAACAACCCAGAACACGTTCATACTAAAGAGCCTTTTGAGGTACACCCATCAATTACACAGCAGTCACTTGATCTACTTTTATTAAATTCTACAAATATCCAAATTTACAAACCACAACAATCTAATCAGTTTCCATCTTATCTTTATTGTCATCATTACTGGTACCGTTAGCATTACCATCGATTCCAATGGTGACTTTCCCGTCATCATCAATATACTGATGCTTGTTTTCTTCCAAATATTGGACGGATCTGTCGGAATCCAAGAATAACATATAGGCTCTTTTGATGTCACCCAACTCAACGGTATTAACTCTTCTCTTCAAGCAAATTTGTTGAGACACAGAGAGCAAATTGGAAGCGTATCTCAAACTGGTTTCTTGACCGATTTTGGTTAGCAATGCCAAAGCATCACCAGTCAACTCGATTTCTTCTTCTTGGGCTCTAATGGATAAAATGGTTTTAATTTCTTCTTGATTATAACTGGAAGTGTGAATAATGATAGATCTATCTAATAAATCAATTGGCAATCCATGAGGAGATTTATAGTTGGTCCCTCTGGTGGTGGACATTCCCCTGTTAGTGGCCATTATCACAATGGGGGCAAAATCATCTTCCAAAGCTCTGTTGATAAATGAAAAACATTCAATGTCTAACATATGCACCTCGTCAATAAATAATACCCCTGGAACAATTTCCGCCTTACCTTCCTCTTTCCATTCGGCCACTTTAGTATTAATTTGATCTCTGACTTCAGATCTAATTTCTCCAGTATCCCCGGAAAACAAGGCCAAAAACCCTTGTTGTCTGGAATTTATTACGTCAATTTCATGAAGAGAAACAGTATGAACCACCTCTTTTCTTTTTTGTAATTCTCCTTCAGGGCATTGGACAAATTTAGTTTCTGGCCCCATAGCATCATAGTCTCTAGCTCTGGTGAAGGATTTCCCTAATTTTGTAATCTTACCAGATGATTTGTCAATAGACACAATATCCCCGGCTAAAATCTTTTCCTTGGTTAAACTGTCAATCATTTTGTTACCCAATTCATAAATGGTTTCCATATCTGTAGTTTTGATAGTTAATTTCCCTTGTTTATGTCCTCCAGTAATGGATCTATCAATTTGGATCTCTACTACTTCCCCTTCAATTATTTCTGTCTCCTCTTTAATTCTGATTCCAATGGATTTCCGGAATGCCTGAGTTAACGATTCGGTTTTAGATAAATCCAATGAGAAAATTTCAGATCCTGCCAAAGCAGTAAACGGAACTTCTGAACCCAAGCTTTGAGATAATCCGGTGGCAATAGCGGTTTTACCGGTAGATGGTGGACCTGCAATTAAAACAGCTCTCCCAGCAATTTTTCCGGCTTGAATCATCTTCAATATTACTCCGGCAGCTTTTCTGGCTTTCAATTGCCCAACCATTCCTTGAGCCGATTCTTTAGGTTTCAAAGTTTCGTCCAAACCCAACCCGCTGATATGCGAGTGGGCGGCAATTAAAGACACTCCATTCAAATCTTTAGTTTCAACGTTTGTAGAAATCGTGGTCGCCTACGGATGTTAGTATAAACTGCTAATATAATAATACCTAAAACAGTATCGAATATAGGGCCAGTTGTAAGTCCACGAGTTTGGAAGATCCATCCCTGGAAAAAAGTTGATGACACTTTTCACTGTGTGCTAATAATCTAGAGATATAGAAATCTCGTGCCTTTTATGATACTTCTGGTCAATGATACATACCATTTTTGAAGATGTGATGAAGGTTATAGTGAAAGGTTTTCAATGAAAAATCGACCGCGCACAAACCAAGCTAAACTGCACTATACATAGTTAGGCAAAAAATTACAGTTTAGAGAACATGCGATTATATGGCTGCAAATTCATTCATATAATAGTATATAAAGTGTCATACATCTATAGACTAAAGCTTCGATTCTGTCTCTACTATCGACCCCTCGCTGTATAAATCATCTAAGATGTTTGCAAAGTATTTCTTTGCTACGGGCCGTTTGAGTTTCATGGTTGGTGTTACCACATTCCGTTCGAGAGTCAATGGCTCGAATTCCACATAGACATTTTTAAGCTTTTGAAACCCTTGCAAATGGGGGACTGCTTTATTTAATGTTTGCACCAAGATACGCTTATTTTCAAGGGAATTTATAAGCTTCAAGAGCTCGTCTTCAGATAAGGCATCCACATTATCTTTGACCTTGCAACTGTGGCGGAGGAAATGAACAACGGCAGATTTCTCGATTCCTAGGATTCCTACCAAAAAGGTTTTAGAAGGGTCTCCATAAGCGTACATCTGTGTCAAAATAGAATTATGAGATTGATAATTATTCTCAATGCTTTCTGGAGCAATAAATTCTCCTTGAGACAATTTGAAGAAACTTTTCACTCTGTCAATAATCCGAACCCTCCCGTTATTATTAGTAATTTGAGCGACATCCCCTGTATGATACCATCCATCAGAATCAAGGCAATTAGCGGTTTCCTCAGGATTCTTATAATAACCATAAAATCCTTGATGCGTCCTCACTAATAATTCTCCTCTGGGACCTCCTTCATCTTTTAAAGTATAGTTCATTTCTGGCAATTCTCGAAGTTTGAATTCAGTATTAATTCCTGGAGACCCCGAAGTACCAGGTTTGGCATCAAATATGGGGGAGGCACAAACAGCTGCGAACATCTCAGTGGTTCCATACAATTGAGCAAGTCCAACTTGCATGGATGCCTTTAAAAATCTTACGGTTTCTGGATCTATAGGAGCTGCTGCCACGAGCATAAATTGTAAATTGTCAAACCCAAAGCTAGATCTAATTCCTTTGGTAATAAAAGTATCGTAAACAAGGTTGTTTCCTTCAGATCCATCGTGTAAAGCATGTGCTTGTTTTTTGTCATTGAATACTTTATGATACGCCATTTTTGTCAATTCAGAATTTTCGGGGTTGTTAATAGTAGTGGCTTTAATAGAGGCTTCAAACTTGTTCAAAACACGAGGGACCAAGGAAATCCTAGTTGGTTTGGCCACCTTAAGATCCTCGATCAACGTTGAAGCAGAATAGTTATTTTGAGGAAAAATCACACAGGCACCAGTCCCCAATGATGCCATAGTGGTTTCCCTCTCAAAAATATGAGCCAAAGGTAAAAAAGCAAAACTATCAGGAGTTCTTGGGAGTTGAGCAATATAAAACGTCAAACAAGAAGTAGCACATCCATGGCTCAAAGAAACCCCTTTAGGATTTGCCCCTGTAGTACCAGAGGTAAAACTAATAGTGTATAAACTCTGTGGAGACGGAGGCAATATCTCCAGCGGGTTCATTTCTCCTAGTAAGGTCACCAGTTCAAAATCATTCAAGATGATGTTATTCTTAGCCGCATACTTTCTCAAGTAGTAATCAGACTCTAGCAAAGGATCCATAGAAACAATGGAGATAACGTGATCCAATTCCTTAGGGAATTGGCATTTTAAATCAATAACACTCTTAATATGGCCCTTGGAACACACTACTATAGGAGACTGAGTCGACTTCAAAATAAACTCCGAAGTTTTCGCTCCTAAAGTATCATACAAAGCCGTATTGGTGATGGAATAACTCGAGCATGCTAAGTCAGTCACAATCCATTCGTATCTGTTGTTGGAGTACATCGTCACCACAAAAGAGTGGTTCTTGTCATCATAAGATTTGTAATCTCGGACATGATTATCAATTTTTCTGTGACACTCATACTTATCAGACCGTTTATAAGGATTGTTTTGTAAGTGGTAAAGGATGCCTGATCCTAACCGGTCTTTTAATTCTTTAACCTGGTTGTAACTAAGCGTCCTATACTCTTTGGGCCGATTCAATTGATAGTCCTGGGGCCGGAACTTAACACAAGGACTGTCTCCACATTGTTGTGCCACATCTTCAAAAACCGCATGGCAGGTTTCCACTCCTTTCACCAAGAACCTTTTTAGCTTGTTGGGAGAAGCGCAATTCCTAAAAATCAGAGAATACCCGGCGGTGGCGCTTCCTTCTACTGGAAACGAGTTGGTGCTTTCACGAAGCGGTAAGTACTGCTCGTAGAGCTTTAGCAGAGGCACCGACGTGTCCTTGAATACATAGTCCGAGTCTGGATCAGCAAACATTTGTGTACACGTTGCAACTAGATGTCAAATAGCCTTATTATTGGCTCATATATATAGTTCAGTGAAGGTTTCCGTGGAAAGTTGTGGCCTCTATAGCCGGGGTTTACCCCACATTTTTAGGTCTCGCCGCAGGAGACAATAAGTCCGCGCTAAAATATATACACGGAAAGGATATATCAACGGACGGATTATGCACCAAGAGGAGATAGACGCTAGATTTACAACCTTAATAGGCTCTAACATTGCACAAGCACAAGTAACAAACGGCCACAAGAGAACATGCGAAACAATCAATTGATAAATTCACCAATATTAACTAGTAATCAACTAATTAACTAATTAACTAATCAACAGTTTAAATAATTAAGTCAACAAAACTATATATCTTTATAACTTGGATTCAGGGATGATCTTTCCCTCTTCATACAATCTGTCTAAAATAGGCCCAAAGAACTTCTTTGCAATCGGTCTCTTTACCTTCATGGTAGGCGTCACCACGTCTCTATCTAAAGTTAAAGGTTCAAACTCCACATAAATGTTCTGGATCTTTTGAAATCCCTTCAAGTGAGGCACATTACTGTTAAGAAATTCAACCAAAATCAGTTTATGATCCTTCTTGTTAATAAGACTCAAAAGGTCGGAATCACTTAAAGCGGATGCCTTAGGGATTTTACAACTCTTGGTAAGGAAATTTATGACATTGGTTCTATCAATTCCAGCAATTGCCACCAAATAGGTTTGGATCGGAACCCCATGAATGAAAACTTGCGACAAGATTGGATTGTTGGATTGGTAATTGTTTTCAATACTTTCTGGGGCAATGAATTCACCTTGGGCCAATTTAAAGAAATTCTTAACTCTATCAATAATATAGATTCTTCCGGTTTCTTTTGAGATTTGGGCAACATCTCCGGTGCAATACCAACCGTCTTCATCAATGGCCTTTGCGGTTTCTTCTGGATTCTTATAATACTCCTTGAAGTTTTGATATCCTCTTATCAACAATTCTCCTCTTGGCCCACCTTCATCGTTAGCAGTGTAATTCATATCAGGAATCTCCCTAAGTTTGACCTCGGTATTAATAGCAGTGGCCCCAACGCTACCAGGTTTAGCTTCAAAAGCTGGAGAAATACACATTCCAGCGAATACTTCTGTGGTTCCATAACCTTGAGCGAGCCCAATTTGCATAGAAGCTTTCAAGAATTTGACGGTTTGTGGATCTATAGGAGCTGACCCCACAATTAAAAGCTCCAAATTATCAAATCCAAATTGAGCTTTAATCTTTTTGGCAATCAACTTATCATAAATGAAGTTTTCCCCAGAAGCTCCATCTTCTACTGCCTGAGCTTGTATTTTATCATTGAAAACTTTATTAAAAAGCTTTTTAGACATACTTGACCCATTAGGATTGTTTATAGTAGCTGCCTTCACAGCTCCTTCAAATTTATTCAACACCCTTGGTACCAATGAAATCCGGGTAGGTTTAGCCAACTTAAGGTCTTCCAATAATGTCAAAGGAGAATAGTTTAATTGCGGGAAGATTACACAAGATCCACCGGCCAAAGTGGCCAATGTGGTTTCTCTTTCAAAGATATGAGCCAATGGTAAAAACGCAAAGCTATCTGGAGTCACAGGCATCTGTGATAAGTAAAAGAGTAAACTAGAGGTAGCACTAGTATGGGTCAAAGAAACTCCCTTAGGATTAGATCCAGTAGTCCCAGAAGTGAAACTAATAGTGTACAAAGTATCGGGAGATGGAGGCAAACATTCTAAGGGATTCATTTCTCCTAATACTATCACCAGTCTGAGATCATTCAAAATGATCTGATTCTGGGAAGAATAGCTTCGTAAGTTATAATCGCTCTCAAACAACGGATCCATGGAAATAACAGAAATAACATGTCCCAATTTCTCAGGGTATTGTCTCTTTAAATCAACAATAGCCTTCACATGTTTCTTGGAACAAATCACAAGTGGAGATTGAGTCAATTCCAAAATAAATTCAGAGGCATTGGCCCCCAAAGTATCGTACAAAACGGTGTTAGTAATTGAGTAACTGGAGCACGCCATATCACTTAATAACCATTCATATCTGTTGTTAGAATAAAGTGTAACCACAAACGAATGATTCTTGTGATCATAGGTTGCGAAATCTCTAACATGGTTATCAACTTTTCTGTGACATTCGTACTTGTCCGACTGTTTATAAGGACTATTCTGTAAGTGGTAAATAATTCCCGACCCCAACCGGTCCTTCATTTCCTTAATTTGGCTGTATGTCAAAGCGTCATAATACCCCATAGGTTGATCCACGGAGTAGTCCTGAGGTCTGAATTTTACACAGGGAGCACCACCACATTGACGGGCCACGTCTTCAAGCATCAGGTGACATGTGTTTATGTCCTTTCTGAGGGACCTCTTCAATTTGTTGGGGTATGCTCCATTTCGGTAAATATGGGAATAACCCGGCTTCTGGGACCCATCGAGGGGAACTGCTTTGGAAGCGGTTAGGTCCAAAGGAAGCAAGGTTTTGATCAATTGCAACAGAGGAGTCGAAACGTCGTCGAATATATATTCAGATTCAGGAGGAGCCAACATGTTAAGTTAGAAAATTGACAGTGTGGAAGAATTGAAGTTATATATTCTGGGCAGGAAAGAGGGAAATATGGGGTAAATGGAGACACACACGACCGCACTTACAAGCCATCGGCTAAAAGAATAGAGCACAGAGTTTAAGTATTAAGTATTAAGTATTAAGTATAAAAAAAAGGAGAATAGATATACCCAGAAAGGTCTCGTGATATAGAAAGCCATAGTAGTTCGTTTATTTCATTATTTTCTTAAAAAGAATTTCAACCCATCCGAATAATCAGTTTTATACATCATCAATTCAATGAGCTCCAACTTGTCCTCGTCTTCATTTCCTTGCCTGGCTTCAAAGTATTGGTCAAATTCGTTGCCGGTGCTTAATTTGACGTACTTGTGACGTTCTTCATTGATGTCACCAAACATCTTTCCAGCAAATTGCCAGTTCCACAATTGGATATCGTTATATGATTTGGTCTCTCCCTTGATAGCTCTTTCAATAGTGTACCCCTCATTGTTCATAAGGAAGATTTGTGGTTTTGTGATATTGAACCTTAAGTAGGTGGATATCTCTTGCACCGTCATTTGTGCCGAACCATCTCCTTCAAATAAAATCACTCTTCTGTCAGAGATTCCAAGGTCCTTTAAAGCTAAGGCAACACCCAAAGTAGCTGGTAAGGCATACCCGATGGAGGCATAATATGAATTATAGATGAATCTGACGTTTTCTTTAACGGTTAAATTAGGCATATCGAAGGCAAATGAAGAAATCTCCGCCAAAACAATATCATTAGGCTTAATATAGTTATTGGCAAAATTAAATAATTTACTTTGTGATATTCTTCCTTCTTTGGAATCCTTGGTTTTGTTTTCACTGGCTCTCAAGAATTTGTTTTGGCTAGGATTATGCTTCAGAACATTATCAATAGATTTCAACTTTGAAGTGTCTAACCGTTCACCAAGTTCATTAATCAAATCGTCCATCGAGAAGTATCTTTTGTTAGTTTTCTTTTGCTTGATCAAAATATATTCATCGTTAAACTTGACGTAATCTGGATGAATTTGAATCACGGTTTTAATATTCTTATAGTGATCGTTTCCATAAATTCCGTTGGTCTCAAAGTTGGTGTAGCCAAATATAACCAACACATCGGTGTCATTTTGATAACTATCAATTACAGATTTGTTAGGAGAAGGATATACTCCAATGAAGTTATCCAAGGTTTCGTCGATATATTTAGCAATTCTGGCGCTGTATAATTTCACAAACTTGTTGTTAGCCACTTTATTAATGATTTTGTTAAAGCTTTCATACGCTCCGAATTTATGAACCAAATCATCACTCATAAGCGAAGGCTTTTCTGATTCGTACAAAGCTGTTAAGATCCTGTTTGAAACGGTATTCAACACTTCAACGCTGGCAGCGTTGGTTTCGTCGTACTCTTTATGAGAGAATGGTTGGTTGACCAATCTTGAGCTTGGAACCTTGATATCGGGCAAGTCAGCAGGAATGAATAAGTAACCGGGTCTCGACTCGTTCAAGATTTGTTTAATGACATTATCAATTCTATCAAAATTCTCATCGTTTAATAACCCCTCAGCAGTTAAAGTTTCACTACAGACAGAAACTGGCTCACTCATTTTGTTAAACACATGACAATCAGGAGCTTGTAAAGAGTCTTTATTCTGAACCAAATGATGCCAGTTTTGGATTTTGTCTACAGAAGCATTCTGGTTATGTTTTTCCTTAAAGGTTGGTATACTTCCTACAATATGTAAAATAGGAACAAATTCCGAGAACGCACTAGATATCCCGTTCAAAGCAGATAATTCCCCAACACCTAAAGTGGTAATTAACACGGAAAAAGTCTTAAGGATCTTAGCGTACCCATCACTAGCATAAGCAGCATTTAATTCATTACAGTTTCCAACGAACTTGACATCTTGTTCTAGAATAGAATCTTTATATAAATATTCCATCAAGTTAAGATTATAATCTCCGGGAACCCCAAAGATAGACTTCAATTGAGGATTGGCCTGAAGAATTCTTAAAAACACATATTCACCTAAAGGTATTTCAGCGGAAAGGACAGTCATGTTTAACTATGTATTTAGCAAGACCATAAGACCAGGAAATGGGGACATTTTTATAGTCATCAAAGAAACATCGCTTACTCACGGTTATGCGCGGCATCACGGGTATGCGCGGAGATCACAATAATTCTTCTATAGCCGTGTATTAGCGCTGTCCATGAGGTGTGCGGCAGTGGCTAGAAGGTACGACACGGCACATTGCTATTGCCCCTAGTGTATGATTTGAATGTGGTTCGACCACCCCTTGCCGTCTTATGTAAATTAACCCCGTGGCGTCTTATTACCTCTTTGCTAGCTTGTGCGGCTCCTCTTTTCACTTATTAATCAACAATCTGAGTGTCTCTAATAACTTATCCTTATCAAAGTCAGTGCTATTGACCCAGCCCAACTTCGATTCGTCTATCATTACCACTTCGTAGTTAGTCGATTTTTGGAAACCGAAATCAAAATCATTGACGTTAACCTTATTATTAAACCTTAACCGTTTACATTCTTCTATGATAATTTCGCTGGAAATGTTCGTCAATATCAAACAGTTCGAAAGGCCATGAAGTCTCAACTGATGACAATTGACGATAAGTATACAATTATCCATGTTTGTAAGGGTTATACTTCCGCTGATATCCAATTTGAGTATACAACCGGTTGCTTCATAAAGATTTATAGATAAGCTCTTGTGATCATTTATCAAAACACAATGCCGCATTTCTCTTATCAAGAGATGATTGACTTGATCGTCTATATTAACGCGCTTTTCCACGATCTGTTTCATGAACGGTTCTATGGTTACCTCAGGTTCAGCATGTTTACCAACCTCTTGACCCAAAACTATAGGATCCCCTTTAAATTGGAAAGTTTGGGCGGAAAGCGAATTCTTCTTTGCCTCTAATAACCGGAAAAGTGCTTCTGCTTTTGCCATATACTTCTGTTTGTTGAAGTTTGCCATGTCTCCGATGTTGTGCTCAATCGTATTGTTGAACTGATTCAATTCCTCTCTCACCGTTTTAATCGACTCCATACTACTACATTGAACGATTTCACGCTGAATTCCTACAGTGGTTAGTTAGTATTCAAATCATATCTCTTGGTCGAACCTTTTCACATACGCCCACATTGTTGGTCTAGTTGCTCATACGCCATTGTCTATGTAGTGGTCAAATTTTTTGGAATTGCGCGCAGTCTTGCAACTCGGCTGCAAAAAGATATGATAGTGCTGAAGCACACAGTTTTTGCACCATGTTGTTGTGCCTTAACATTTGGCCATTGAAAAGAGAAGGACTGTAAGGAGAAAACATGTATTAATATAGCTGCTAGAAGAACCACGAGAAGACTTTCTCTTTGAGCAGCAATTGCTTGTACACCAAACGAGCCTCTGCAATAGCGTACTTATTGTCTTGTCTTGATTTAGAGTCTTTAAAGATCCCTTGGGTAAACCGAAATGACCTCAAATCGTTTAGCATTTTAGACTCTCGGTGGTAATAACAGTGTAGGCATTTGTGAATAATGTAGCAGAAGAATATTGTCAACAAATTGATATTTCTTTGCAAGATTTGGAATGGAGTGATATTTGATATAAAACTCAGAACCACGTTACCTATGACAATACAAATTACTAAAAAAACTCCCGAGTAGGAGCCAAAGACTCCAAAAGTGGATGAGAATGGTAATTCATTTGCAACAGAAATATTCTGAAGCTTCAAAAGGGTCCTGAACCTGATATGGTCGACACATATTGTTCCATAACTAAAGATTACTGAAGAACCATTAAGTGAAATCAACCATTCAAAAAGTACTTTAGAGCCATTTGGTAGTAATATGGATAAATATGCAATCGCGCCAAAGCTCAAAGAGAGTAAAAGTGACATGACAGGTCGGCCTTTTTTGTCGACATAGTTGAGAAATTTAGGTGCTAGATCATTTTCTGCTAGTGACATCAAAGATCTGGAAGAAGCATATATGGAATTGTTGCCCACTGATAGAATTGAGATTAGGATTACCCCATTGAACAAATTACTCAGGAAATTCATATTGACGGAGGAGTTTAACAATGCCAACACGAAAGGAGAGGCACTCAAATGGCTTGAGTCTTGGTTGATTAAATATTCGTGATCGTATGGTACCAACAAACCAATTACAATTAACGATGTGAAGTAAAAAATGGAAATCCGCCAGAATATTTTTCTAATAGCTTTCGGAAGCTGCTTCCCTGGGTTGCTAGATTCTGCTGCTGCTAAACCCACCAACTCCGTCCCGGCAAAACTGAAAATAGCCGTAGTGAACAATTGAAACATATGGTGCCATTGGAAGGATTGTGAAATTACTCCTGGAGTCTTCAAATACTTAAACCCAATAGGTTCTTCTGCGAATACGCCCAAATCAATTAACACCCCAACAAACACAAATCCAACAAGTGCAATCACTTTAATCAAGGAAAAGATTGCCTCTAGAACACCATAATAAGAAACGCTACACAAACTTAAACCAGACATAATTATAAAAGAAATAGTTATCACAACCCATTTTTCAATTTTAATGAATGACCAAAACTCCATAACTAGTGTGGTAGCTACTAATTCCAAAGGAAACAAAGTCATCCACTGTAAGCAATAATTCCACCCCATGGTATATCCCCAGCTCCTATCAATCAAATCCACATTGTACTTTATAAAAGATCCAGTTACAGGAAGTGTCACAGCTATTTCTCCCAAGCCTTGACACGTTGCAAAAACAAATGCTGATATAACTATATATGCGATTAATACCGGCAAAATACCTGCTACACTTAATAACTTACCAGTACCAATTAACAACCCTGTGCCTATAGAACCGCCCATAGCAATCATTTGCAAAGAAAACCCCGACAATTCTCCTTTTAGTCCCCCATTTCCATCTAAATCAGTATTTTGAGTCCTTCTAAATGAATGGACCATCTTCAATATTGGATTAGACGTCTTGTGGTACCTCTTGGTAATCGAGGACAAAGAGGAAACAGGTGTCTTCTCTTCTACGCTGCAACCATTGCTGGTTAGATTTATATTGGGTAAACTAGCAGAGTCCAAGTTTAGTTCTATTCTGGTAGATTCTCCTAACGGGAAACTATCGTAGCATGAATTGGCCCTTTCTTTTGAAGGGGACATTCTGGCAATAAAAATGGTTGCAAAAAAAATTCGATTGCCGCAAAAAAAGTTGGTGCGAAACGCAAAGAGAACACTGCAGAGACAATACAACCAAGATAACGTAACGTGACGATTGATCCAACTTGACCTACCTAAAGGTATAAAATGACTATGACTAGTATGAGGCTACTGGTTTCTAGCAAGACGAGTTCTTCCAACCAATTGGTCAGCAATATCTCTAGTCTTTGCCCAAGATATCTTCTTAGGCATTCTTCTTCCTAATTCTGTTTCAAAATCATACAAGTATCTTATGGAAGTGAATCTGATATGAGAAGACTTGATTCCTAAAACGGCAGCTGTGTTAACAATATCCTTAGCGTCATGTTCAAAGTCCACATTATATTTACAAGGTTCAATAACGTCGATGTTATCTTCAATAAATTGCACAGCTTTAATGGCATATCTGGCAGCTCTAGTTCTATCAATGGGTGAAGGTAACCCCCCTTGCTGTACATGACCTGGAACTGCCGTCTTGGTGTCAAATTCTCCATTAGATTCTTCATTTATGATGTCAGCTAACACTTGAGTGGTTAAAACCTTGGAGGCATTAGAACTCTTTAAAATTAACTTACCAGCTTTTGATAAGCCCTTTTCTGAAGCAAACGATTCTCTTAAAGACCTTATATCCATTTCCAATTGGGCCAATTCAATTCCTTCTTCTGGGACATACGAAGCTTGAGCCCCTGTAGTTAAGGAGGAATAAGTGGCAATATAACCAGAATTTCCTCCTTGAACTTCAATTACAAAGGCTCTATCACGAGTAGCCGATGCAGACTGTTTGACCACATCACAATACTCAGTTAAAGAATTTAAACAAGTATCAGACCCTAAGGAATACTCAGTACCAGGAACATTGTTAGAAATAGTGGCCGGTACTAATACCATGGGGATTCTGAAAGCAGGGTAAGAAACTCTAGCTTGCTCGAGTTCATTTAATGATACAAAAGCTTCAAAACCACCTACTATTACTAACCCATCAAATTGATATTTTTCGAAATAATAGGCTATCATTCCCATATCAGTCTCTGATGGGGTATTTCTATTAGTCCCAATTTCAGAACCCCCGATAGAATTCCACCCTTCAATCTGTAACCAATCAATCAGTCTAACAGATTCATGTCTAGCTAAACCAGAGAATCCATTGTGAATGGCATAAGGGGTATGACCTTGCGACATACAATAAGTAGCCATAGCATATACAGCACTATTCATACCTCCGGCTGGAGCACCGACATTAATAATGGCGATTTTCTTTCTCTTTTCAACTGGTAAATTGGGTTCATTGTGGTTAGCTGAGTTCATGGCTATAAAATTTTGTAAATGTTCCACAAACTCAGAATCTCTTAAGGCCATAGCTTTATCAAACTCTTTGTTTTCAATAGCAGTAGCCACAGACTTTGTAATTCTAACTGCATCCACCAATGGCTTTCTAACAAGCTTATTCTCCTCAATGGTGATCAAAGGAGAGGGAGTGTCGGGAGTACAATCCAAAACTGCCTGAACGGCCTCTACCCCTTGTAAAGTAGCAAGAATACGATCATAAGCTACAGCAGTACCACCTCTTTGCACATGCCCTAAAGTAGTGACTCTGGTATCTAACCCTAATACGTCCACCAAGACATTTTTAACATCATTACAAGAAATAGGCTCTAAATCGTTGGTGATGGCCCCTTCAGCCACTATAACAATTGTCTTTCTCTTTCCCTTACCTCTATGTTTGGAAACAATCTTACACATTTGATCCTTCCAATCTTGAGAAGAAGCAGGCTTTTCAGGAATCAAAATATAATCAGCAGAAGTGGCAATCCCAGCCATTAATGCCAACCAACCACAGTGTCTACCCATAACCTCCACAACAAATGCTCTGGAATGAGAATTGGCAGTAGCATCAATATAATCGATAGCTTGACAAATCCTGGCCAACGAAGAATAACAACCAATGGTAGCATCAGTAGTAGCCATATCGTTATCAATGGACCCTACAGTTCCACAAATATTCAAATGCTTATGAGTCTCATATTGCTCCTTAGTAATTTGGTTGGTATCTCTCAATTCTTCAATTAAAGAGGGCCACTCTGATCTGAACAAATCAGCCCCCGTTAATGACCCATCACCACCACATACAATCAACGCATCAATCCCGGCGTCAATAAGATGCTTACACCCTTTTAATCTACCAGCACGTTCTCGGAAATCCTTACATCTAGCAGTCCCAATATTGGTCCCACCATCACTCAAGTAGCCCCGGACATCTTCCCAATTCATCTCTCTGATATACTCAGGACCGCCTCTCACTAACCCTTCATACCCTTCCATAACGGCAAATGCTTTACATCCTCTATAAATAGCAGCTCTGATTACAGCTCTAACATTGGAATTCATCCCTGGAGCATCCCCACCAGAAGTCATGACCGCAAGATTTCTTCTTCTTTTGGGGGGCACAGTCATGGATTCTAAGTTGGTGGTCGAATTGGACGTAGAAATAGTACTACTGGCTGGTACCATATTAAGTTTTGGAGCCAATTTGTCCACGGGGGGCACCGAAGTTAAAGGATTTCCTGCAATAGTAAAGCCAATAAGGCCTCCCAAAGGGTCTACAGTATAACATTCACTGGGGAACAACTCATTGGGCCACACTTGGACTGGTTTCTGGAAGTTAGTCAAATTTGTAATAAGGTGGTTTAAGTTCTGACACTGTAAGATGAACGTGCTCTCCACCGATCTTAAGTCATTGTTAGCTATTTGGCCGGTCAATTGTTGGATTAAGGAGCTGATTTTATCTGGAGAATGGGCTGCTGACTCGTCAATAGAGATTCTGAGAGACAACTTCCCATTTGCAGACACTAAATAGCTAGTAGTACCTTTCTGAGAATGGTATTGAAACCCAACAACATTGGTATAAAAATCCACGGTCTCGGCCAATAACTGTTTATTGGGGGCCGAGAAACAAATTGATGAAGCCCCATTGACTAAAGGAACCAGCATAGTAAAATAATTGCTTGAATAATATGATACAACGGCAGCTAATGGGATATTTTAAATATGGTGAGATCATCTCAAAAATGCGATCGGATGGGTGTCGTGCGAAGGACAAGTTGCGTGGTTACGTCATGAGATGGCCGGATTAATAGTTGTTCCTTATGATCTCATACGATTCGATATATGTAGGCATACGACGTATGGGATGAGATAGGTGGACTTAGGTTTTTCAGGTAGTTTATGTTTGTAGCTCTTCAAACTCTCAATGATACTCTTTTAGAAAGCATCTTCTTGTATAGTGTTTCCAGATAACTGGTGAGTGCTATAGAGCAATGACAACGCAAGGACATATATACAGTATGAGATGGAGGTAGAGATGCCGAGAGATACAAGAGAATACGCTATGGTGTATAGAATACCGTATAAGAGCAGTATAGTTAAGTAATCATAGTTAAGCATTTATAGTTAAGCATTTATAGCTAAGCACTCATAGTTAATCATTTGTAGCTAAGCACTCATAGTTAATCATTTATAGCTAAGCACTCATAGTTAATCATTTATAGCTAAGCACTCATAGTTAATCATTTATAGCTAAGCACTCATAGTTAAGCACTCATAGTTAAGCATTACAGCTAAGCATTTATAGTTAAGCACTCATAGCTATGCACTCATAGTCAAGCATTACAGCTAAGCACTCATAGCTAAGCACTCATAGTTAAGCATTTATAGTTAAGCTCTCATAGTTAATCATTTATAGCTAAGCACTCATAGTTAAGCACTCATGGTTAAGCACACAAGCTCATTACGAGAGAAAACACTAAATTAGAGAGATTAAATAAACATAGCTAGCACCATAAACTATACCCCTTAAGCCATAGAGTGCACATCCAAGAGCCTCCTAATATACAGAGCTATAACATGGAGCTCATTACCCACAGAGAATCTGTGGTGATAATATATACCATCTACTGTGCTCTACCAGTCTAGTCCCACATTTACCCCCGCGGTACTTCTCATCACACTCCGTTCTCATTCTCATTTTTTTCACATTTTTTTTTTTGCTTCGACATCCTACCGTTCCTATAATCTAATTCTATTATGTCTGAAGACGGAAAGACCCAAGTTCCTTTGAACGACATCTCAAAGTTAAACGTCCCTACATTGCCGGCTGCTACCTTGCAACCAGAAAAGGGCTCCTCCAATCCTTTTTTCCAATATATTAACGACGTTTATACCACCATCGCCGAACACAGAAAATCGTTGGATTTAACCAATCCTGGTACCATTGAAAACATCAATAAAGAAGTTAGTCGTGATGTGTTCTTAAATCAATATTTCTTTACCGGGTTAAGAGCCGATTTAAATAAGGCTTTCTCTATGTCTCCCGTGTTCCAAACTTCTCATACTTTATCTGTGGGGTCTAATGTGTTACCACCTTATGCTTTCTCTGCTTTATACTTCGGAGAAAAATGCTTTTTACAAGGTAACGTGGACAATGACTTATCTTTCAGTGGTAGAGTCAATTATGGCTGGAACAACAACAACATTTCGAAATTGACGGTGCAATTAGCCAATGGACAACCAGCTATGGTTCAATTAGAGCAAGACTACCAAGCCAATGACTTTTCTGCCAATTTCAAAACTTTAAATCCATCGTTTTTAAATGATGGATTTAGCGGATTGGCTGTGGCTTCTTTATTACAATCTTTAACCAAGAAATTGTCGGTTGGGGTTGAAGCTAGTTACACTAAACAAGCCGGTTCTATGCCAGCTGAATCTGCCATGTCTTATTATACCAGATATAATAACGGTAACTGGATTTTCTCCGGGCAATTATTGGCTCAAGGAGCTTTCATTGCTAGTTTCTGGAGAAAAGTTACTGATAAAGTGGAAGCTGGTATCGAATCTCAAGTTAGTGCTGGAATGAAACCAGTTTCCGATAGTTTAATGGGAGCCCCTATTGGGTTTGAACCAGTCATTGAAGGGCAAACTACTTTGGGAGCCAAATATGAATACAGGCAATCTGTCTTCAGAGGTCAAATAGATTCTACCGGGAAAGTTGGTGTATTTATGGAAAAGAGAGTATTACCAACCGTATCGATTTTATTCTCCGGAGAAATTGATCATGCTAAGAACAATTCTAGATTAGGTCTTGGATTACAATTTGAATCTGCTGGTAATGAACAGATAATGATGATGCAACAAGGATTAGTGGATGCTAATGGTAACCCAGTTCCTGGTGCTCCTCAAGTGGCTTAAACCTAGCCCAATCATGAGTCAGATGGTGGTCAAGTCATTTATATATCATCTTTTTCCCTACATTTGTATATATAACCAAATAAATATCTTAAATAAATAAAATTACTATTATACACTGGGTTCTTACCAACCAAATAATCTTGAAGCAAACCCCTTTTTCTCGGATCCTGGTTGGGGATACGTCCTACTTCTGGAGCTGGACCTGGCAGAATCAACAGCCGTGGCCCCTCTTTTGGCACTGATCATTCTGTAGACATCGTCAGAGTTCAACTTGGTACCAGAATTAGATAACGACGATTTTTGGGAACTTACAGAGTGATTTCTGGGTCTGCTAGCACCATACCTGGAATTACTGTAATCATTTCGTACTGAGCTAGTCAGGTATTTTCCGGGAGGTTTATTGAAAGCTTTGGACTGTTCAATGGTTGGTAATCTTTGATATGATCTCACCGATCTCATATCATCATTCTTATCATTAGCCACTTGGGCTAAATTCCTCTGGGTAATGGATTTATATATCTGGTGATAAGTACTGTTCAAATCTGAATTTCGTTCATGGCCCTGGTAATGACTAGAGACACTGTAACTGGATCGTGAATGGGGTACTCTGTTATTATTATTTGGGTTTGGCTCCATCCAATTGGACTCCGAGGTATAAAGCTCACTTCTGGAAGATCGCCTTGATCTGATGTTGTGCAATTTGTTATATTCAGATAAAGATGTGGTTGGAAACAAATCGGTTTCATTTTGCTTGGAATGGAAACTATTATTATAGTCTAAATCGTTGTCGTGATCATTAGCCTCTATATTACCAGGAAAGAATTCCCCTCTGGTATAATTAACAGGAGGATGGATAAAGGAAGAGCTTCTTGACATGGGTCTAGATGGGGCCCTAGATCTGGTATGAGTACATGGTTTAGATACTGACATGGACTCTTCATACTCATCAAGTAACGAATCCATGGAAGAATCAGATTTATTATCGATTCGGGAAGCCTTTTGATACGGGTTAGCCGTTGGATACTTTTTGGATATTTTCGTTTGTTCTAACTTATTAACATCAAAGCTGGCCAAGGCACTAGTGATTGACTTATTTGAGTTTTCACGAGGGATCATGGACTCCATATGATGCAATTCCGCAGTCATAACTGGTGGTTTTAAAGGGGAATCCAAACGCAAATCAAGAACTTCATGATGTTCATGGTGAGGAGACAATGGTGCTGATGGCGGCGTGTCAGGAATATCTTTGGAAATTTGTGCCAAATTAAAATCAAGCAAGTTTTTATCGTTAACTACTCCAGAAGATCGAGGCAAAGGTAAGCTATCATGAGACTTTGCAACAGGAGGTTCAACCCCAATGGCCAAATTCCGGTATTGTACCACTTGTTCCAAAACGGCTTCCAATTGTTGAATAATGTTTCCATCCTCAGAATTGATGACAATCTTCCAGTACCGGTCAGGGTTAACTAGTGGTAATATAAAATGGTTAAATGCAATTCTTAATATTTTTAACTTAGGTAATAAAGGATATATGAAAGATGTCCCACATGCCAAATAAGTAACGTCTCCGTTATGTAATTGGAAGATTTCGAATTCTCCGTGCCCCAATAATCTTCCAGAACCATTTGGCTCGGATTTGGGATTCACTTCATCAAACACTAAAATTCTGGAGCTTTTAAACTTGAACAAGGAGAGTTTTTCATCCACGTGAGTTTTTGGTTGTGGTGAAGTGTCCAATTCACTTTCCGTACCATTTGAAACCTTTGGTTTTGGTTGGGACTTTAGACTTCCCTTTACTTGGTTTATTATAGACCCATTATTCATGTGGTCGTCACTCTTTTTATATCTCATGATGGCCTGTCTTCTGGGGCTCATTTGCGACCCAGGGCTGGTTTCAAATTTGTTAACGGGCATTTCCAACTCAATATTCGGAGACTGCAAATGCAATTGGAAGTCAGGAGGGTCTAATAATTTAGGAGCTGTTGTCGTACCGTCACTGTGGTAAGTAGTAGTTCCTGAACCGCCGGTCGTTACTTCTAAACCAGTCTTTGTATCCCTAACACCGTCTGTGTTCAAGTGTGGATTTAGATCTGTTGGTATTGCTCCAGGCGTACCCTTAATCTCACCGTTAGGAATATCGTTCTTAGCACTGTTATGTGTAGCGTTGTTCTTAACGCCGTCGTTATTGAGGTCTCCGTTTTTAGACTCTGTAGAGTCTTTCTTCTTCTTATTTCGTCTTTTGCGTTTCTTTAGACCTTTCTGTTTAGAATCAGACTTTTTGTGTGTTTGTGACATAACTTGCGACAGTGCTTGTGAGTATGAAGGCGGAAGGGGCGTAGTGTTCACAGATTCAGTCGGTAACTTCTGTGATTCAAGGCCCATCTCTATGTTCTTATAAAAATAACTTGAATTCCGAACCTAATTTCACAGCTTTCATTAACGGTTATGTTTTGGCCCGCGATAAACTTAGTGGGGATTGATTTTCCTGTGAATTGGCGCGATTGTACAAAATGTATGGAGAATATAGAAATTGATGGATAGAGGTAGTAGAATTGAAATTGCTGAATGGAAATAGAAGAATTGAAGTTAGAGGATGCAAGTAGAAGAGTTCAAAGCAATACAGGTCGTATAGAGCCTTCTGAAATGGAAATGTACACCGAGTATGTATATATACACGTATTGGGAGTCAGAGACAAACCGCGCACACATAGTTAAGTCTCTACACTCGTAGGTCCCTGTGAACCAGTATACAGTTGTTCGCTGTGAAAGCTGTAATAAAGGTCTTATTGACTATTTACACTAAACAATTACGCACCCACTACATGCCCTTCACCTCTAAAGCTGTCTCTAGCATCTGAAGATGAAGTAACACCAACTACCTCTACATCTTGGCCAAAGATTGGCTTATAAGCGATACTTCTCAAATCTTGAGCTTCCAGTTCATGAATAAAGTCAACCACTCCGTCTAATAATTTTATGGCTCTAGCCAATTTGGCTTCGATCCATACAATTACTTTCAGCGGTGGATATAACACCTTAAGCTTGCCATAAGCTAATAAATAACCACTTGAGATTCCTGCCAAGTGACCCCAAAACGAGGATCCAGGAATTAAGACTGCCAACGCAAACAAAGTAATAAAAGGACTATACTTGGTAGGAACCGTCCAATCTCTGTTATTATATCTATAAGTAAATAAGACCGGCTTGAAATCATGTTCTTTAACAGAATAATATGTAACAAACAGAAACACAATTCCTGATAGTCCAATGACTTGGGAATGGTTAAATAAAATCATTCCAGCCACACAATATTGTAACGCTGCAGAAACCGCCAATAAATTAAGAGTAATTCCCGTATGGACAGTTCCATGGGATCTTTCAAAGTGATACATTGGCGACAGAAGAGCAAATATATTGAATAACCAATGAATGACATTCTGATGAAAAAGGACATAGAACGATATCCGGTTTAAATCGAAGTTGATTGGTGCAAATGGGTACAACGAGAACGTATGGCTCAAGGAATCATTGGTAATGGAATCAATAATTAAAAGGATGAGGGTGAACGGAACCATTCCTACCGTCAAAGCCGGATACTTTGATAGGTCAAAGGCTTCGGGAGCAAATCCTTTTAAACGGGAATTTAACAAGGACATTAAATATGAGAATAACAACGCCAGGAGGAGCAACTTGAAGGAATCACACGGTGATAATGAGTATTTGTTATTGATGCGAAATTAAGCGTGTTAGCGTGAATATGTTGTGCTTAGGTAAGCCTTGCTTATATAAGCATCTGAAGAGTACTTGTTTTAGTTCAGTCATAGCTGGTATACAAGTAGAGAATATAGTTAATAGTTGTATTATAAGAGAGCCACTAGCTATAATATATAAAGCCACATTTAGTTCAGTCATAGCTGGTATACAAGTAGAGAATATAGTTAATAGTTGTATTATAAGAGAGCCACTAGCTATAATATATAAAGCCACAATATAGAGGATAATGCCTTTATATTTGGCATAACTACCATTGATTGCCATCATTAACCAGCATTGCTTGTAACTAATAATAATCGTTTATTGCTCTATCTTCTTTTTCACCTCTGTTCATTGACCCTTTCAGTGAACTGATTAATTAACTCCACCTTCTTTTCATTATTAACCTGTAATAACCGAATCTTCTCTTGTCTCTCTTCAATAGTCTCTGTTATGCCGGGAATTTCCCGTAATGTTTGTTTCATATTACTTAATCTAAGTCGTATACTTCCTAACTTATTATCAAAATCTTTAGCCAGAAGCTTTCCCACTTGAAGCTCGTGCAAAAGGGAGAAAAGCTCGGGGATTATATCTTGGTGATGAAGCTTGTCTAAGGGATCATCTTTTTGGATGTCTATGTCCATATTATCAGTATCATTATCATTTTGCGCCGGGGTAACCAGTTTAGGGGGGCTAACGGATATCAATGGGGAGGAGTATTTGGGGGACGCCATATTATCAACTAATTCTTTAATTTAATAGTTCTTTTAGTTTAATGTCCCAATTCAATAATATACAATATACACAATGCGTCTTTTAGAACCTACGAGATCTAACAAGTTCCGATATAATATCAGCTGATACTTTCGCCCTATCTTTGTCTCTTCCAAACAGTTATTCTAATAAACTGCTAAACTATTTTACTAAACACCAAACTAACTGGAGGTGAAATATATTCTCACATATATTCTCATCTGCGTTCTCATATATTTAGTGCGTACTACTTCGTATTTGAGATTAACCCGCTTAACTATGGACCAAATATTATCGCTAATTAGTACATGTCTTCCTTGCCTTCCTGACTTTTCGACGCCGTATCTCTCTATAAACGCCACCAAATACAAAATCATCCGTTTATTGGGAGAAGGGGGGTTTTCGTACGTTTATTTAGTTTCACCTAAACATGATAGTAATTCACATTATGCTCTCAAGAGAATTAGATGTCCATACGGATCTAACGATGAAGCTTTTAAAAATGCCATGAAGGAAATCAAGAATTATCATAGGTTTAATAACTCCAAAACTCCCTATATTATTCAATCGATCGACGAGTCTGTGATTCAAGAGAATGATGGTTCCAGAACTGTGTGTATCTTATTGCCCTATTTCCAGAAATCTTTACAAGACATGATCAATTATAATGTTTTAAACAATCAGGTGATGGAGGAACTTGATATCATCAACATATTCATTGGAATTTGTCGGGGATTACAGGTAATGCACAAATACAAGAAGATTTCTCGTACTAATGCCAATAATACTAATGATCTGGAAGATGAAGCTGATTTACTTTTACCAGCTGATAGTGAGGAAGAAGATGGGATGAGCATGGGTGACGGAACTAATATGGGAGATGGGATTAATGAGACTGGCATTAATATGGAATCTGGCATTAATATGGCCACGGGGCTGGAAGAATTAGTACCTTTTGCTCATAGAGATATTAAGCCAGGGAACGTCATGCTTTCTGCCGAAGGGTTACCGGTATTGGTAGATTTAGGTTCTTGTATGAAAGCCCGTTTATCCATTAAAAACCGTCAACAGGCTTTGACTTTAACTGACTTTGCCCAAGAACACTGTACTTTGCCTTATCGAGCTCCAGAGTTATTGGACGTCGAAACCAATAGTGAAATCACCGAGAAATCAGATATATGGTCACTAGGCTGCTTATTATACAGCTGTTGCTTTGGGTTTTCCCCGTTTGAAAAGTTGGAGATTGAGCAAGGTGCCAACTTGACTGTGGCTATTTCCAGTGCTAAGTACTCCATCCCTGATGATACAAGAGGATATTCCAAAGAACTTATAGCGATTATAGAGTCGTGTTTAATTCTAGATCCTAAGGCTAGACCTTCGGTAGATGATCTTTTAGAAACGGCCCTTGAGTTGGCCAGAAGAGCTTAGAGCTTACATTGTGAGATCACAAGCTTTGTGAAATTTTACGCGAGATTCGCTGTCACCTTTACAATAACACTGAAATTGATGATATAAATTGAAGCACCCGCTCACAAAACACACATAGTCAAACAAAGCTGACCCAAAGACTTTCGCTCAAGAACACTCAAAGTACGACAGCCACCTTACGTTCATTATGACTTTAACTAAGTATCAGAGGGGAGATTTGATGGAGGGTTGGAACGACTGTCCGCCAACCATGATACGAAGTTTGAACTCCAGTTCCACCAGTGTAGACCAAGTTGATGCGGAATCCACTCAAGATATTCAGCAAGTTATAGAAGAACTCCTACAGCTTCCTAATAAGGTTCCCGAGAAAATTTCTAAACTGATCAAAGATAAGTTAACTGCAAACGTTGACAAGATGAAGAGCCATAAAGTGTTTGTATTTGAAATATGTCAAGACGTGAAGCAGGGAGCGGATATTACATCCATTAAAAGTAAGATTATCGAGTTTATGATGGTTAATGATGGTGTCAGCGGTTGGTGTGTACCACTAAAGAAGCTAGTAGAAAATATTGAGCAGTTACCACATAATTAGTATAAATCAAAAAGTCAATTCAATAATGTGTTTATTAATATGATACATAGGTATATATAATGAAAGACAAATGTTACATCTTCTTTCTCTTTCCCACTTGGGCTTGGAACCCAGTCTTAATCGAAGAAACGGATCTAGTAGAACCACATGCATTACAACTTAAGAAATGTAATCTGTTGGCGGACTCTCTCTTTAATACCGTATTCATAGACTTACATGTCTTACAAGTGACATATTCAATAATATATCTTCTTAAAATCGATTCCATTTGTTTAGGTTGAAATTTCCCTCTCAACACTAATCTCTTTTCCCCATCGATCGAACCGGAAGTCCCCAATTCTGCAAATAAATATTGTATTAAATGCTCAGGGTTTCTTTGTAATACAGTGGCGATTTCCTGAACGTTAGCAAACAAGGTCTTTTTAGAACCTTCTCTTTGACATACTGGAGGAGGAATTCTGAATTTGGATCCGGTTCTTGCCCCCGCTAATTCTGGATTATTTTCTTTTAAAATCGTGAAAAATCTCGATAATAACTCGTCATATGGTAATCCCCCTAATTCTTGGGCCGACACTTGCACTTCGCCATTCTCTGGACCTTCATCGAGTCCGGCTTTTTCCAATTGTTGTTCAAAATCGGCTACATCAGAAGGTTTGGCCGCTTTCTTCTTCTTCTTTTTCAATGCAAGCTCATCAAATTGAGCTGTTAAATCATCAGGAACTGGGGATGACTCAGCACTTTCTCCTTCTGTTGGCTTTTTAGCTTTCTTCTTCTTCTTTAATCCAGCAAACATATCATCCATTTCGCTTGAGGGGGCGGGGGATCCTTCTGCAGATTCGGACACCTCTTCCGGCTTCTTTGATTTCTTCTTCTTCTTCAAACTTGGATCAAAGCCTAAATCACTCATTCTGGTATTGGTCCTTTAACTAATTGTGGGTTCTTCTGTTAGTCAGGTTGTTCACTTGTGTTAAATGAGACGCACTCTGAAAAAATTTCAAGTAGTCGCACGACCGGAAAATTTTATGCTATTAAGGTGTACTACTATATAATAATATACAATGAACTATTCGACTGACAAATTCTTCGTACCCGACTCGAGATCTTGGGTTTGTTCTTGAACTTTCCTAGCCTCTTCATCAGCTTGTTTGATTTCAGTCCCGGGTTTGTAGGTGATCTTAGACTCTTCATCTCCTTCCTCAATCTTGAAATCGTCTTCAACTGAGAATTTTTTCAAGAACCACTGTTCTATCTCTTGTTTGTCGTTATTTTCAGCTTCAAACATTACGTCATGGCCAGACTTATTCTTTATAAACACATCTCCTTCGTACTTGTCGGTCAACAATTCAATGACTTTCAAGTGGCCATTGAAGGCGGCCCAGTGTAATGCGGTGTTACCACTGTCGTTTGGAGCATTCACTAGTTTTTTAGCGTCTTCCTTAGGAATGATCGATAGTAAATAATCCAACACCTCATCGTGACCGTTGGCTGCTGCCATATGAATAGGGGTACTTAAGGTTATGTCGTCTTTGATATCAACTAATAACCTGGGAGATATTTCGTCAAAGATTTCTTTCAAGTTTTGTAAATCTCCTGCTCTAGCATCGTATATAACAGCATCCATCTCCTCTTGTGTGAGGTTTACCATTTCAGTGCCTGACATTGCGGCGAGTATTATGATATATTATGTATGTTAGTGTGGAAGTATTTATAAGCGTAGTAGCCGTAATCCAGTTATTAAAGTTTCTCTATTAGTGGTCTCTATAGTATGCTTTATAGCTTCTAAAATGCTATCGGTGAGATTTATGATGCGATGCGATGGGTTGCAATGCTCGAAAATTTTATGATTTTGCGGCCTAAGCAACACACACTACAAGAGAATTGTAACCCATGAGCGTATTCAGAGAGTGATGTTTTTGTGTTATCGTATGTATGAAAACATCATTCTATCATCACTTCGACCCACTTCGGCCTATGTCATATGCTTCTTTCCGGCCCCGTCTCTATCACGTCCCTCATCTCCATCACCTTCAGCTCTTCCCGCAGTGTTTGCGGCAATCAAAAATGCGACAAACTTATATTACTAAGTATTAGAATCATAGATGGTCTTTTAGATGCCACCTAAAATACAAGAGTTGCCAGCCAATCCTAAACCCAAGAACAATCCATTTCTTAGTTCCGGAAAGAAAAAGACTGTAAAACAAGATGCTAAGGATATCTATGGAACGGACCTGCTAAGAAAAGGTCTTAATACACCTGATTATATTAAAGGAACCCCACTAGATAAGCTATTTCTAGAATTAGAAGACAAATTACGTGGCACCATAGATGAGGTAACCTTGGCCCAGCTTGAAGAACGTATCTTGGGCCAATCTGAGTCTCCGGGATCGGATCACGAGAACTCGAGAAGGTACCAAGTAATATCCAAATTATTGGACTACTTGCTACAGATTCAACAATTATCAACCCAAAACAAAGACTTGGATAAGAACCTAATTGGGATTTCTTTGCACGATATAAAAACCTTTAGTAAACTTGTAAATTTGATAATTATCCATGGGGTTTATCCTGCCTTAAATACTTTTAAAATTGGAGTTCCTTTGGCTAAAAGACGGATAAAGGATTTTATGAAGACTCAAAAACCAGTTAAAATGGATACACTTCCGCAGAATACATCTGCCAAAAATTATACTGATAGGTTTGCTGATAATTATAAGTTATTGGAACTTTTGTATGATAAGCTTAAACTCGTATTCCAGACTGAGTCCGATGTGAAAGACCTATTGATAAGGGGAACTGGATATTCTGATTTTTTGACTATTTCGATAACTTTAATAACTTGTCCATATTTTCCTCAAGATAGAAAACCTTACTATATCAAGGACTTTCAACAATTTGTATTGAAAGTTCCCGGAACTTTTGAGTTGTTTCAAACGTTCTCGTTACTCGTGTCTTCACAATCTCCCGGTTATTTTAAACAGTTTGTATTCAAGCATCTTCAGTTATTGCATTATAATGCTCCAGCAGGTGATGGTCTTTTAACTTTGGTGGAATTTGTTCTTGGTCTTCGAGACAACGAGGAAATTAACATAGAGAAATTTGACAATGTAGCAAACGTTGTGCTACTGAAGCCTAGAGAAATATCTACTAAAGATTACTTCAATAATATTGGTTCCCAGGCTTTCGAGCTACTTGTAAATATTAACAGACCTAACGTCACTAGTTGTATAGGTCATACTATCGAAAGATTATGGGACAGAAATAAGCTAGTGGTTAAGGATTTCTTTCTCAAAAGAATCTGGGATGCCTTGGATCCCAATGTTGCTGACAAAGACACCAGTGGTATTTTAACGTCGGAGAAAGCTTTTAATGATCTGATCAACGCATTAATTTCTTTAACACAAAAGACTTTGTCCTCATCGCTTGCACAATTCTTATTCAAGCCAATAATATTGACTCTATGGGCATACCTTGTATTTCTAAGAAAAGAAAAGAAGGAGCACGAGGTTTTGATGAACATATTGGTTGGATACTTTGTTAGTGTTAGAGAAGCCGAAGATCTTGACAAGGATATATATGGGTTGGATACTATTGGCAAAAATTTAATTTTCGAAGGGAATGATTGGGAAATTCAGTTGGGACCCAATAACTTGCCTCAGATAGTAGAGACCTCGAGGGAGTTTGGTACAGATAAAGATGTTAAAATGAATCAATATCTTACTAATTTGGACGCTTCCTGTGAGTCCTTCGTTGAGCTTTTGAAAAACCTTGATGATAGTTTTGTTCTAGCTATTTTCAAACGTTTATTGAAGCGGTGGTTAAAACTCGACTCTGGGTCGGAGACTGTGTTGGGAGACTCTGAGAATCCGTTTTTGGTTTTAATTGACTTGCGCTTAATAGAGTCGATTGGTAATGACTTCAAAGAGGATATTGCTAAAAGTCCATCCGATATACTAGAAATAGTTGACGAGTTCTTGTCAATCCGTAGTCCTAAGCATCAGAGAAAGCCTGCGGTTATTGTTGACTCTGACGATGAAGGTGACTCTGATGATGAAGAAGACTTTGACGCCCATATTAACTCGCAGGCTATGCCTGTCTTGTTGGAGCTTCTTTCTGCGGTATTAACTGAAGTGTCCGATAATGATTTAACCGAAGAATCAAAAGGCATATTGAGTACAATTTTGAAGAAGCTTAAAGCGTTAACAAAGGAATCTGATAATCAACTTGTTCAAAACAACATTAAAACTATCGAATCCTTGGGTAGTCGTATCCAGTTAATGTTATCGGGCGACACCCCCAGTAGTTCTGTAAGAGATTTACAAGCAAAAGTTCTCAATAGAGCTATCGCTAGTTTAAATGATCCGTTGGTACCAATTCGGGCACATGGATTATACCTTTTGAGGCAACTAGTAGAAGCCAAGAGTGAAGTGTTAACATTAGAATTTGCCATTGAATTGCATTTAATTCAATTAAAAGACACCGAGCCTTTTATATATTTGAATGTTATCAAAGGTCTCGAAAGTCTAATTGAATTAAACGAGTTCGAAGTCGTCAAGACTTTGTTAAAAATATATACCAATGACGAGAAACAACAAGATATAGATGATAGATTGAAAATTGGTGAAGTATTGTTAAGATATATTCAAGGGTCCAATGAGTTATTTAGTGGACAAATATCGGAAATGGTTGTTGGGGCTACTATTTCTATGATTAGACGTCACGATGACGACACCAGAAACCAAGATATCAGAATCAGAATGTCGTCAATGTCTCTATTGGGAACTTGTTGTAAGGTGAATCCTTTAGGTATGATCGACCACTTGGCGGATGCTTTAGATTGTGCCATTGGGATTTTACAATTGGAAACCGACGAGGAACGGGCTGTGATGAGAAGGTCAGCTGTTGTGTTGATCCACGATTTAATCATAGGAACGTCCAATACTGCTGACGTTCCATTTCCTAATGATTACAGGCAAAAAGTCGTTGATGTTCTAAGGTATATACTAGATACTGATAATGACTTACTAACTAGAGAACAAAGTCAAATTGTGTTGGATGATATCGAAGAGTTGGTTAAAATGGCGTACGAGTCAATGGATCAATGAATTATTAAAATTACCTTATATATTAGTATAAACAAGACAAGCGAGTAATATATATGTATATATCAGCATTAACCAATTAAGCGAATAACTAATTAACTTTTTATAATATTCCACAACCCTTAATCAACTTCTTCCATAGCAGATTCAGCTGGAGCATCAGAGGTAGAGGCAGTAGTAGTACCACCAACTTCAGCTTCGACTTCTTCATCTTCATCGATGTTTAATCCCAAGGAGATTAATCTGTTGATTCTAGAAGCAAAAGAGCTTGGTTCTTCTAAGGAGAAACCAGAAGTCAATAAAGCAGTTTCGTATAATAAAGTGGTTAAATCTTTAACGGTCTTATCTTCAGCACCATCGGTCTCAACCTTGTTCTTCAATTCTTTAATAATGGCAGATCTTGGAGAGATTTCAAAGGTTTTCTTTGAAGACATGTAAGAAGACATAGAGGTGTCTCTTAAAGCTTGAGCTTTCATGATTCTTTCCATATTAGCAGACCATCCGAATTGGCCAGTTCTTATAGCAGCTGGAGCGTCAACTAATTTGTGAGAAACAACGACCTTTTCAACTTGTTCACCTAAGATGTCTTTCAAGGCTTTGGTTAATGGTTCGTATTCTTTAACTTCTTTTTCTCTGGTTTCTTTTTCTTCTTCGGATTCTTCTAATTCGAAATCTTTAGTGATATCCACTAATTTCTTATCTTCGAATTCCTTTAATTGAGTCATAGCGTATTCATCAATTGGATCAACTAAGAATAACACTTCGAAGTCTTTAGCTTTCAAAGCATCTAAGAATGGAGATTTTTCAACAGCTTTGATAGATTCACCAGTAATGTAGTAAATATTCTTTTGGTGTTCTGGCATTCTAGTGACATAATCAGTCAAAGAAGTTAATTCATCAGAAGATTTAGTAGAGTTAAATCTTAATAATTTAGCTAAAGCTGGTCTGTTTTGTTGATCTTCATGAATACCTAATTTCAAGTTCTTAGAGAATGCACCGTAGAATTTGTCAAATTGTTCTTGGTCTTCGGCAATTTCGTTGAAGGTTTCAATTAACTTTTTAACAATGTTTTTCTTGATAACTTTCAAAATTTTGTTTTGTTGTAAAACTTCTCTGGATAAGTTCAATGGTAAATCTTCAGAATCAACAACACCTTTAACGAACCCTAACCATTCTGGGATTAAGTCATCAGCTTCATCAGTGATGAAAACACGTCTGACATATAATTTGATGTTATTCTTCTTCTTTTTGGATTCAAAAGCATCAAATGGTGGTCTCTTTGGAATGAATAAAATAGCTTTAAATTCTAATTGACCTTCAACAGAAAAGTGTTTGACAGCTAAAGGATCTTCCCAATCATTGGAGATGGATTTATAGAAAGCATTGTACTCATCTTGAGTAACTTCAGAAGGATTTCTGGTCCATAAAGGTTTGGTTTTGTTTAATTCTTCAGTCTCGGTGACTTGTTCTTTAATGGTCTTCTTCTTTTCTTCTTCCTTTTTACCTTCTTCATCTTCAACCTCTTCTAATTTAGGTTTTTTGTCTTCACCATCTTCGGTCTTTTCTTCATCTTTTTCTTCAGATGGAACTTCTTTTTCAACTTCTTTGGTGACCATCAATTGAATTGGGTAAGAAACGAATTCAGAATGTCTTTTAACGACTTCCTTTATTCTCTTTTCTTCCAAATATTCTAATTGATCTTCTTTTAAGAACAATCTAATGATGGTACCTCTAGATAATTTTTCATTGGAGGCATCTTCTGTAATGGTAAATTTACCACCAGCGTTAGATTCCCAAATATATTGTTCATCATCATTATGTTTGGAGATAACTTGAACATGATCAGCGACCAAAAATAAGGAGTAGAACCCAACCCCGAATTGACCAATCATGGTAACATCAGCACCAGCTGATAAAGCTTCCATGAAAGCTTTAGTACCAGACTTAGCGATAGTACCTAAGTTATTGATTAAGTCAGTCTTGGTCAAACCAATCCCGGAATCTCTAATTTCCAAAACCTTTTGTTCTGGTCTTGGAGTGATTCTAATAAATAATTCTGGTTCAGATTCTAATTTGGAAGGATCAGATAAAGCTTCATATCTGATTTTATCCAAAGCATCAGAAGCGTTAGAAATCAATTCTCTTAAGAAAATTTCTTTATTAGAATACACGGTGTTAATGATCAAGGACATCAACTGAGTAATCTCAGCGGTGAACTCGTGAGTTTCGACTTTCCCAGACATATTGTTAATTATTTGTTAAGTGAATTCGGTGAATAAAATTATATTGAGTATTTTATTGCCTTATATATAGTAATGGTTTTACCGCCAACGCAGCTGCAAATGCGTCGAGAGAATTTTCCATAAAATTCTATTCGGTGGGACACGCTTTTTTTTGCAATCATTTCTAGAAGCTTGATAGAGATGCGATAGGAAAAGGTGGGGAAGGGCCATAACATAGTATACCATTGTAGTTGAAACCTATTATATATAGAATTAGATGATCTTTACACATTGAGTTTAAACATATGATGTCTTGACAGGCATGATCCTATAAGCTCTATTGGCCCATATAATTGAATGTCATTCTATTTAATAGTATAGTGCGGTTATCAAATGTGTCAAATTATAGCTGCAACTCGTCGGTTTCAATTCCACAATCGATACACCTCTTTTTTATGAAGTTCATTCCGTCTCGTTCAAAGGGAACCGGCTTAGCCCAGTCGTGAATATGTTTATCGTTAATAGATTTTCCATTCCGTAGTTTTCTAGTATATTCTTCCGCCCTTGTCTTACGTCTCATGTCTTTAAGTTTATCATTATATTTCTTATCTTTACGTTTCAACCTCATTTCTTCTCGTCTTTCCCACTCATTATCCAATTTTTCTAAAGATCCCCATTTTTTGGCCGCAAATTCTTCCACTTGAAATCTTAAGAACAACTGCATTCGAGAATACCCATGGGGATTGGGCTTTTCAATTCTAGGTAATAATCCCACATCTTGCAATTCAGGTTCTGTTAACAAGTAATCACTTTTACATTCTGTCTTGGTTAATAAGGAGTACTTCTCGGGTTTCTCTTTAGCGCATCGACGGCAAACTCGTACCTCTCGAAAATTACTATAAAGATTTGGATCGATTTCTAAAGACTCGCATTCAAAACATTTAGGGGCCAGTGACGGGTCTACCGGTGGGGCCAAGTCTCGTACTATATGTTCTCTTTTCTGTTTTTCTTTCCATTCCTCCAAAGATTTATTCATATCTTCTCCTTCAGCATCATCATTATCATCCATAAACCCCCCGTGAGTATCTTTCATGGTAGAAAAATCATAATCAATATAGTCCAGCTTCTTGGTAACCGGTTTTATTTCCGGCTTTGGGTTTTTCTGCTCTTGCAACCCTTTGGGCACTGGTAATTGTGGAGTCGAATACGTGCTGGCATCACGGTTATTCTGATCCAACTTCTTTCTAATCTCTAACGCCTTCTGTCGATTTTCCTCTATTCGCTTCCGTTGTTCTGGAGTTAAATCTACTTTAGGCCGTTTAAATGGGGTTTCCTTTGGTGTCTCGGTGGGAATCGGTTTGTGATTTTGTAAACTGGAAGTATCTACTCTTATATTCTTATCAATCTGAGACACGATAAGACCATTTTGTATTCCTTTTTTCTGTAGTCTTTCCAACGCCTTCCGTCTATTAGATTCCTGCTGGTGTTAGTAGTTGGTAAATGACACGTCTAATCATTGGTTAACACATACTATACGCTGTCTCTGCTCATCTGAAAGGGTCCCTCTTACAAACGACATTGCTTTGTAATAAAATTTGTGTGCGAATTGCGAAATAGTTGCAGCATTAAGTTATTGCGAAATGCTCCACAGTAATAGCACAATAGGTACGTCTCAACTGAAGAGGTAAGACAATGGCTCAGATCTAGATTTGGACCTATGGGTTAGATTTAGGTTTAATTAGATCATCTGAAATCACCTGCATCTTTAAAAGGGCTTATTGTTCAGCATTAAACTTGTGGTTCCATCTTAATGAGCAATATTGCAGCCGTTAAGATATGGTTGCAAAGTGGAAATGGCGGTTTTATGTTTGAATATTTACAACCTGGTCAAAGATAAAGGCTGATGAGCAATAAAAGGTTATCTGTATTAGCTTTTTATTAGGCTTTCCGCTATTTGCGTGAGTGACCGGTCCGGTGCCAAATGTATTTGCTAGTGTGAAATCCATTACTCTTGGAATTACTAGTCTATGAGCATGTATTAAGTTAGGCAAGAAACACAGCTCCCTATTCTATTAGTTTGCATCAATTCAGTTGGAATTTTCTGGGTATGATACGGACCAAGATATCGCTTTTCAAAAACACTCAACTTGGAGTGCTTTACTACTGTAGTACTCTAAAGATCGATCCTGTACATTTTAAGGCATACTAAGATATCATACCAGAGATAATTCACCAATATGAGCCACCACTTTCGTCCCGGAGTTATGTAATATATACGTTTCTCTATAATCCACCGTTTCCTATTGGCTCTTCAATTGCCCTTACTACGGAAAAACTATTTAAGGTTTGTTGTGCCAGCGTTGATGCCACCACAGTTTTTGGTTTGCAAACATTGAGAATTGGAATTGCACCCGAATATGTGATAGTGAAAACGATTAAGCCACCAAACTTCCACAATTATGTAACTTTTCAAGAACTACAAATAGTCCTGGTTCTGCCTCTTACTCTTACCTCTATTACGGACTGGGAAAAAGTGTGAAATGAGTTTGAATAAACAAGAGCACTTATATAAGGATTCAGCTGTAGATACTTCGAATAACTCTCTTGAGTCTATTGGGTCTGGAACCAGTGAAGATACCTTAACAGATAAAAATCCCTTTTTGGACCCTAAAGTTGCTGAGTACTACAGGCTCATCTACGAAGACTGTCAGTATGAGTGTAGGGGAGCTTTTGATCCTCATTACAAATGGACTCCTGAAGAAGAGAAGAAACTTGTCAGAAAGTTAGATTTAAGAGTGGCTCTAACTTCATGTATTCTTTTTATGGCATTGCAGGTGGATAGAGGAAACATAAATCAAGCGGTTGCTGATAATATGTTGGATGATTTAAATATGACTACAAATGATTATAACCTTGGTAACACCTTGTTTTTAGTAGCCTTTTTACTAGCAGAGATTCCCATGTCTTTGGCTTCAAAAAAAATAGGACCAGATCGATTTGTACCTTTCCAGATCATTGCTTTTAGTATTGTGGCAGCAGCACAATTCTTTTTACGAGACAAGGCGGGATTCTTGGTTTGTAGAGTGCTTTTAGGATGGATTGAAGGATCGTTAATAGCTGATATGGTGGTTTGGTTATCCTATTTCTATAAATCCAAAGAATTGCCTATAAGATTATCATGGTTTTGGACTACGTTGTCGTTAGTTAAAATCTTTACATCGCTATTGGCTTTCGGGCTCTTGAGAATGAGAGGTGTTGAAGGAAGAGCTGGTTGGAGATGGTTATTTTTGATTGAAGGTTTATTCACTCTTTGTATCGGAGTTGCTGGTTTCTACTTGATGGTGCCATCGGCGGTCCAAACCAAAAATAGGTTCCATCCCAAAGGGTGGTTTAGTGATCATGAAATTAAAATGGTTGTGAACAGAGTGTTAAGAGATGATCCTTCCAAAGGAGATATGAACAATCGTCAGGCGGTGGATTGGGAAGGACTCAGAAGATCGTTATTTGACTACGATATTTGGCCGGTTTATATTATTGGATTAATGGCTTATACTACTACAAGTACAGTGGGACCCTATTTAACCTTGACTTTAAAACAGGTTGGATTTTCCACTTTTAATGTCAATTTACTTACGATTCCGGCAGAGGTTGTTCATATTTTGATCTTGTTATTCATAACTTGGGTAAGTGAAAGAATTAATGAACGGTCATTATTCAGCTTGATAGTTCCAATTTGGGATTTACCTCTCTTAGGAGTCATGGCTTGGTGGGGAGGTACAAACAAGGATGTTTGGGGGACCTGGGCTCTTTATACGGTGTTAATGGGGCAACCGTATATTCATGCTATTTGTGTATCATGGTGTTCAAGAAATTCGAATAGTATTCGATCTAGATCCATTTCTGCTGCCGTCTATAATATGGCGGTACAATTAGGCAATGTTTACGCTAACAACATTTATAGAGAAGATGATGCCCCACTTTATAGAAGAGGTAATCGGAACTTGTTCATTTTGACCTTGTCGTTGATTCCTATTTTTATTCTTACCAAGGTTTACTATATCTGGAGAAACAAATCAAGAGATAAGATTTGGAACGCCATGTCCGCGGAAGAAAAGGAGGACTACCTTTACAAGAACAAACACTTGGGTAACAAACGGTTAGATTTCAGGTTCGCCCATTAAATAGTATATTGACCCACTAGATACGGTAGAAATATATATTGCCTCTATTTTCATAAAACGTTACAGATCGAGGGTCTATATCCATCAATTGTTGTCCAAGGCTTTTTGAGCGAAATTTGGTAAAACAAAAGCAGCTTCATGAATTTCTTTAGTATAGTACTTCATGTTTTTATCAACAAACTCATCAGACCATTCGAACTTCACGGGTTTTTTGACATTGGCATTAGCATCTTTAGAGCAAACCATGAATCCAATTGATCCGGAGGGATAGGTTGGGATTAAACAGTATCCATATTCAGCCACTGGGAAGATTTCTTTACAATCTTTCTTCAATTGAGAAATAATTGGCATGTGTAAAAAGATGTTTTCAGCTTGAGTAGTGATAACCCCCTTTTCAGTTAAAGCACCATTTAAAAGTTCAAAATAAGGTTTTTGGAACAAACTCTCAGCAGGACCTTCTGGGTCAGAAGAATCGGTGATAATAACATCAAATTGGTTCTTATAGTCTGCCAAAAATTTAAACCCATCACCAATATGGATCTTCACTCTTGGGTCTTCATAGGACTTGGACATATCCGGTAAGTATTTTTTAGAAACCTTGATGACGGTTTCATCAATGTCACATAACCAAGCTTCTTCAATGGATTTGTGTTTTAAGATTTCTCTTAAAACTCCTCCATCTCCACCACCAATAACCAAGGCTCTTTTAGGGTTAGGATGAGAATTGAGTGCTAAGTGAGCAATCATTTCTTGGTAGGCAAATTCATCTCTTTCAGTTACTTGAATACAGTTATCCAACACCAAGACGTTACCGTAATCGGTGGATTTGAAAACTAAGACGTCTTGGTACTTGGATTTTTCAACGTGTAAGATTTTTTCAACTCTTAAAGACATGGCTTGACCAGGCCACATAGTGTCCGAGATTTCAGCGAACCAGCCATCTTTAACAGAAGGGTGAGTTAATTCTTGTGCCATTGTGCGATATGTTGATCTGTGAATTAAGAGAAACCGTTTATATATAAGCCACTTCTGAAAAATTCTCACATTTTTGCGGTGCGAAGATCATCACTACGGTAACTGCCCAAATGGGACGGTGCGATTTGACTCTGGTTTCGGATTCAAATTCCGTATCTGGAGTTTATGATTCTTTATAGGTAGATTTGTTTTTGGAAATGACGACTGTTCTGGTGTACCTTATGATTTCTGGGGTTGACAAATTATTCAAGTCGTGTTAATTGCGATAATTGTGCAGAGTTTTTTTTCCTATTGGGGACCGATTGGTACTTTTTGCAACTATCTGGCGATGTTTCGCAACTGTTGCAAGGGAACCTTTTAATACAAACTAACAAAAAAAAGCATTGAGAAAGAAAACAAATGAGGATATGCGAGCTAAGACGTTCGTGGGGAGCGGCAAATCCATAAAACAAAACTCAAAAGTGTTTTAAGAACCAAAATCTCTATAGATAACCAGCTCCTGATTACATAACCAACACGTGACAAGTGCAACAAAGAGATTTATTATGATTAATATCTCCGTACTTCGGTTCGAAAAAGGCAAGAAAACTGTTTTTAACTACTTCTACTATCCTATATTTGTTCACAAACTAATATCACCGTTAATTTCTGCTTGTATTGCTATTAAAATAACGAAAAAAGAGAAAACGCTTCACTTTTATACAACATGATTCACACTATGCGAATTTCAAGCGTTGAAGGCAACTTGTCCGAGTGGTTAAGGAGACAGACTTGAAATCTGTTGGGCTTTGCCCGCGCAGGTTCGAGTCCTGCAGTTGTCGTTACTTTTTTTTCATATCCTATAATTACATACATATAGCTCTTCTTTTAGAGCCATAGTTAATTGTGTGTATATTGCACGTGTCTACGTTCTTGTTCTACGACTTAGACCAAATGGTTCTCATTTCAGAAAGCCTCAACTCCGGAAAATCAGAAAACGCGATTTAAAACCGATCATTTAAAAAGAACGTTTAATACATATTTAACCTCACAAAGATTATACGCTTTTTTTGCATAATGGGCTGGATAAAGGCAGCAGAATTGGGCGAGTATATAAACAATACTGGAATTGATGCCCTTAATCTTTCAGGATCTTGGGTCTGGTATTTGGTGGGGTTCTATTTGTGCTTACCAATATTAGGCTATATAGTCCTTCCGTTTTTGTTCCACAGTGGTACCAAGACTGGAACCAAAACCATCTCGATCTTTGTGTTAGGTGACCTTGGACATTCTCCTCGAATGTGCTACCACGCCAGATCATTTGCTAATATTGAATACTCTGTTAACTTGTGTGGATACTTAGAATCAGAATTGCCAGAAGATTTAATTGATAATCCAGCCATAGACGTTTTTGACATCCCGGTAGTGAAAAACACCTACGATTTACCATTTTTATTATTTGCTGTTCAAAAAATCGCCTTACAAGTTGTTCATCTCTTTAAGATGTTATTTGAATTCAGAGGCACTCACTATATAATGATTCAAAATCCTCCTTCAATTCCTATTTTGTTGATTGTGGTGGTATTTATTAAGATATTCAGCAGAAATACCCAGTTGATAATTGACTGGCACAATTTAAATTACTCAATTCTTAATTTGAGGTACAAGAATGAAGCACATCCTGTTGTAAGGGTGTTGAAGTTATACGAGAAGATGTTGGGGAGGATGAGTGATTTGAATTTCACGGTGACACAAAATATGAAACTGTATTTGGTTAAAGAATTTGGATTGAAAGAAGACAAAATTGTCGTGCTATACGATAGGCCAGGAAATCAGTTTGGCCTACTAGATGATCTAGAGTACACTAAGGACGAGATCCTTCTGCACGAAGTATTCGATGGCATTGATAAATCTAAAGATTATAAGATTATTATTAGCTCTACTTCTTTCACTCCTGATGAAGACTTCAATATTTTATTGGATGCCTTAAAGATGTATGACCAGTCGGATATGAGAACCCCCTTGCTACTAATGGTAACGGGTAAAGGTCCTTTGAAATCTCAATTCTTGCAAGCAGTTAAGAATCAAGATTATCTGTCAAAGGTTGTTATTAGGTCTGCGTGGTTAGATATTGAAGATTACCCTATAATAATGGCAGTAGCAGATTTGGGGGTTTCATTACACACTTCTTCCAGTGGTCTTGATTTGCCAATGAAGATCCTTGATTTCTTTGGATGTGGAATCCCGGTGGTTTCTCTTAATTTTGAGAGCATTTCAGAATTAGTGAAGGATTATGAAAATGGGTTGATCACCCAGAGTGACTCTAATAACGAAAAGAAAACAGAAGCTTCAGAGGTTTTCAGATTGATCAAATTAGCATTATCGGACGATGCCGTCTATTCCACCATAAAGAATGGGGCTTTAAATGAAAGTAAATTACGGTGGAAACAAAATTGGAATAAAACTTTGGCGGATAGGTTCAAGTATCGGTCCTAGGTACATTTATTTATTATAGACTCTTTTATGTCGTTAATATATTCATTAGTATTATGATCTTTCATGTTACTTCCTCGACTGTTCTGCGGGGTCCAAAACGAAAACCCACTGTCAACATAACAATCTAAATATTCGTGGTCAGGAATCATCCCATGCTCCTCTTCACTTTGTAAGGCAACTTGAGTTAAATGTGTCCAACATTTAGCCACCTCCTCGTTATTATATCCGCCACCTCCAAGCAACAAGACAGGAATATCACAGGCGTTTAGTAACACCCGCAACACGTTTCCAAAGCCTTTTATAGTGAGATTCCATTCTTTGTGCTTATCAGTAGTTAGCCCATCACACCCACACTGAACAACTAAAACATCAGGATCTTTCTTGCGGATCACAGGTATCATAATGTCATTCACAACTTTCAAAAGCATTTCATCACTGAGACCTTTCTTCATAGGAATATTAATCGCAGAGGGTCTAGAAGATTCAAGCAGTCCAGTACCAGGAAAGAACCCTACATCGTACCTATGAACAGAACAGGTCGTGATGCTCTTACTAGATCTAAAGGCATTTTCCACTCCGTCTCCGTGATGGAGATCAAAGTCCACATAGAAGATATTCTTAAACCGAGATCTTAAAGTATTGATGGCCAACACTATATCATTAACATAGCAAAACCCAGAGGCAAAATTCTTGTGGCAATGATGTCTTCCTCCATACCAATTGATGCAAATGGCTCGAGAAGCACTAGTGTCAGACACATGAACGAGTTTCTTTGCTGCTGCTATACTAGAGCCAGCTACTAGCTTAACGTATTCGTCGAGACCTTCAAAAGTATAGCAGTCATGAGTCAATCCAAACTTCGAGAGGTGTTCAAAATCTTCATCGTCACTTTCAGTCTGCTTAACGTCTTTACTGAACTCTTCGAAGCTAGCATTGTCAATCCCTTCTTCGAACTCATAACAAGATTCATAATCCTCTGTTCTCCTTTTAAGTATCTCTTCTACATACTTGTTGCCGTGAAAAGCTTCTAAATCCTTCTTTGTTGCACGATAGATTGGGATTGTTCCGCTACATTTGGTGTCTAACGCATACGCTTTAATTAATGAGGTAACCAAAGACTGCCTCCCAATGTTAGAAGGAAGTTTATCACATACACGAGATACGTAGTCAGAAGAGGTGATCCACACCTTTGAGTTTGCTTCCATATGGTTGGCTTATGCTGTAATTAAACCATCTCATATAAAACCAGTAGACACTAAATGTCAGTCGCGTCGACTTTTATGTTCATTTGGGTGCAATAATGTTGCACCACACTACCAATATTATTACGAAGAACACGATTCCACTCTTTAAACCCGGGGGCACGGGACTGAGTGTTGACAGTTCTGTCAATTGATGCCTGGACGTTCAATTCTGCTCTTATGGATTCAATCAACTTCAAACATCGACTTATATTATTTTGCATCAATAATTGTCCAAGATAACGAATGAACTCTGCAACGTCATCTTCATGAGGTCCATCCTGGTCCAACGATTCATTTATCCATCCACTGACCATGTCCACCATATCTGAGTACGAGTATGGAGTATTTAGAAATTCTGGTGGAGTTGTCAAAGTAGGCTGCTTTGAAACCCATTCTTCTGTTATGGGTTCATCTACTTCTTTATTCTTCTCAGCTATCTGAATAAACTTTCCTTTCAAGGACTGGGGATTCAACTTTTGTCTCTTGCGGGATTCCAAATCTTCTACGACTTCATCTCTTACTGATGAGGGCAACTCATTCAAAACAGAACTATCGTAGGATAAATCGTCTTCATAGGCTTTAGGAGTGACTGATGCAGCTTTCTGAGGCAGGCTCGTTCGTGATTTTTTCTTTGGCCGCTTTGGTGATTCTATTACCCTAACGTACTGAGGTTGGCTCTCATCATTCATTGGTAGAAGCTGTTGAAGGTAAACTTTGTCATCCAGACGTTTGGGAGTTGTTTCTTTCGACATCATTCCTCTTCTTATCATTTCGTCCTTAATCTCTTTCCGAATATTCCAAGGCAAGCTATCGAATACTTCCCAATCGATCTCGGGTCCCTCTATGGGGTCCTTAAATTTGGTGGTATCAATTGATCTATAGTCTTTTTTAACCTTGACATTTGATAAAACTCCAAACGGAAGTTTTTGCTGGCGGGCTTTCTTGAATTGTTCATAATCTTCTAGTTTAGTGATGGTCACTGCCACGCCTCTCAATTCTTTTGGCTGAATATTTAAGCTCCTGGTCAAAGACTTAAGTTCCGCTGAGATGACCCCCCAATCGCTGGTAGGCACTCCAAATCTGGCGGACTTATTGATAAAATCACATCTACCCATTCCAAGATACTTTGGTGGATTCACTGGTGCATCTTTAGCTCTTATAGCTAACTTTAAAGAAATCTGGGACCCAATGACACCTAATTGTTTTAATCTCTTACTGACTTCTCCTGCCATATTACCCATGAATGTCTCGACCTGAAACATATCATCAAACCTGATTCCAAAGTTGACATCAACTGAGACAGACTTTCTTCCAAGAAGAGAAGGTGCACTAGTAGTATCGAGTTCTATCGACGTATGGTCAATTCCCCTGGAATATTCATATAATTTATCACCTGTTTTGGGACCAAATATATTCTTGAGCCTTTCTTTCGGGAGCTTTTGAAGGTCCTGCAAACGTGGAGAGTCTTCATTAGACCCAATTTCCTTACTCAACTTCTCAATAAGAGCATATCCCACTCCCGGTAAATCACGAACCGGTACGTCACTCAAAAACCCATCAATGTCTTTAGAGAGATGATAGAAGCCATTCGGCTTTGCTTTTTTCAATGCTAGTTTCGCTAAAAGCACATTATGAGAAGCTCCTATACTCACGGTACAATTGGTCAAATCGAAAATATCCTGTCGAATTTTGTTGCAAAAGTCAGAAACATAGGACTCCGTATCGGATGTGTCAGCCAGTTCCAAGTACGAGGTAGCATCAATCAACACCTCATCTATCAGAACTGGATATATAGTATCAAAGTAGGAAGCCATGTTGATTAAGTAGTTGTATAGCGCTTCAGCATACTTCTCATACAAATCAAATTCGTAATCAATGACAATCAAATTAGGACAGAATCTTTTAGCTCGACCGACCCACATTCCATTCTTAACTCCTAATCTCCTAGCCACATAATTACAACTGGCGATGTCCGAGGTGTTGTTACCGTGAGAAACAGCTATAGGATCCTTTTGTAGATCTAAATTCTTGTGTTTTTGACAAGAAGCCGTGGCGAAAAAACAATCAAAATCTATATGTAAAATCAACTTCCTGTCGGACTTTGTATTATTCTGCTTTGTCTTTCCAGTGTTTACGACCTTTTTCAAGAATGCTAGTCTTAAATCAGCTTTCCAAATACTCAAATGATGCAATCTAGAGTTAGCAAAGAAGTGTTCAAGGAAATCAGGATGTTTGGCATCCATAATGGACCTTTTGTCCCCAATATTACTAGAGTCATCCCTATTATTGGCCAACGCTATTTGCGACTCTAAAGGCTCTTGAAAAGCAGATTCAATTTCTTGCTCGAGAATTCCCATGTCGTCGCCTTCCTCATGCAAAGCTTCAAGATTATACTGGTTAGTCGCAAAATTTGCCGACTGGTTGTTAAATCCTAAACGTTGTTGATCAAATGCAATCTCTTTAAACAACCGATAAGGTTTCCAATCCAAAAGGGTTCCAGCTTCTATACAATCCACAATCCATTTAGCCTTGACCACCCGACAGTTTTTAAACTGGATTTGTTTTCTTGGTGTCAACCGATCACATATAATATGAGTGGCAGCAGATTTGTTCCCTAGAAACCCCAAAAACTTTCCCCCATAGATAATCACAAGTTTGTGAATTTCATTGATAGAAGGCACTGTATGGCCGTTTACATGGATTATACAATTGTGGAAAATGGGCTCTTTAAATTCATCTTCTCCTTGATCCTGACGTCTTCGTAGGTCCCATTGTCGGTATTCGTCATCCTCTTTCTGCTGTTTTTTAAGCTTATTATCGAAATATGTCCTATAATCACCAAAGTCATGAGCGGGTCCTATTTCAGCCTCTTCTTCTTCTTCTTCTTCTTCTTCTTCTTTTTCTTCTTCTTCTGTATCTGTTCCATGCACATCATTATGCTCATTTGCGATATCGTTCTGATTAACCTCAACATCTCCTAGATGAATACCCATTTCTTCTTCTTCGTGTTCCTTAGTTGGCAAAATTTTATGCTTGTCTTCCACTACTTTGGGCTCGGGGTTGTTCTGCTTAGCCAACAACGCCTCATTGAAAGAATCATCAAATGGGTCACTTTGTGTGGTATCAAGGATGCTTCGGAGCTTACTATCAGGTTTTAAAGGCGTGGAATTACCTTGGGGATCTACAACATCTCTAACTTGAGAATCATCTACTTGTGTAACCTCATCTTGGCTCTGGCTAATATTACTTATATGTGATAGGAACTCTTCGTTGTCTAAAGACTTTAAAAACGACCTGTACTGCCCGTCCATTTCATTTCATCGTAGTAGATCAACCGAATCGGGTTCATAAACTGTTATAGACTAAACAATTACGCTATGTATCGCGTCCTAATATTAGATACGCTTAAGTATGGACTCTAATTTTAGAAGTCGCGATTTGGCCATCCACGACCATCACTTTTCCTTGCCAACCGCAATGAACAAACAAAACATCAACAACACCTATTAAGTTTATTCCACAACATAATGGTACGTAAGCAATTGAGGGAGCATAGGCCCAAAGAAAGATCCAATACACGCCGAGGGTGTGCTTCATAGACGCTTTCAACATGTATCCTTTGAAAGCAGCTGGTTACGCGTGAATGAGTAGCCTGTTTTAAAGTATCAAAGGACCAAAGCGTCACACGGATGATTAAGAAGTATACTAATATATATAGGCTGAGAAATTATCTGAACAACAAATTGCCGAATTCAAAGAAGCGTTTTCTTTATTCGATAAAGACAGTGATGGGAAAATCACCACCAAAGAATTGGGAACTGTCATGAGATCGTTAGGACAAAATCCATCCGAAAGTGAGTTGACTGATATGATAAATGAAGTTGATATTAACAGTGACGGGTCGATCGATTTCCCCGAATTCTTAACCATGATGGCCAGAAAAATGAAGGATACCGACTCGGAAGCAGAAATTGCTGAAGCCTTTAAAGTATTTGACAGAAATGGAGATGGGAAGATTTCTGCGGCTGAATTAAGACATGTGTTAACGTCGATTGGAGAGAAACTATCTGATGCTGATGTGGACCAAATGATAAGAGAAGCTGATGTAAATAACGATGGGGAGATTGATATTCAAGAATTCACCAGATTGTTGTCCGCGAAGTAAACTAAGTAATATTGACGAGTGTATAGTTAATGTTATATTTGGATATAGACGAAATGATCGTTGAGAGGATAATAAATAAAGCGCGTCTATGAAATATATAAAGTAATCTTCTATACGTAATGATTGTATAATTCTAGTTAATTCAGCTTATCTCTTTAAACTGTTGAATCTGCTCATTCGCGCTGATGATCTTTGTCTAAACATCGTTGAAGGTGTAGACGAAATTCTCTTTCTAGGGTATGCCCTTCTATCATTAATGTCTTGATAAAGACTATCATCTTGTTGAGTATTGTTATTAGTATCATCCTCTTCTTCTTCGAAGATGGCACTGCCATGATCCATGGATATTCCACTCATATCTCTATCAATCATATATCTTAATGCGTTGAACCATACGTTGTGTCTTCTTCTATTGGAACAGGTAAACTTAATGGTCTTGGATTGCGAGTGAACTACAATACTCTTATGGTACAATCCGGTGGGTAATGGGTTATTGTCATCGACACTTTCCACTGATACAATGGCAGCGGCTTTAGTTTTCACCTGGGATGGATTGGAGAGTACCGGATTGGCCGTGGACCAATAAAGAGTCAAGGTGAATGGATGGACCCAGAAAAATCTTTCATGGCGAGTTTCTCCGATAGAAGAAAAGGGTCCCAATTTTCTATGATATTTCCAATTGTATTCCCCAATCACCACTTGAGCTATAGCGGGAATCATGGATTTATCGGTGAGGGATACATTCGTGGCCATAGAAAGCATTCCGGTGGTGTTCATGGTGTCAGCAATACTATGGACGTTGGAGTGAATCGACATGTTGGACCTGGACATTGGTGTATTTCTAGTCATTGGAGAAGTTCCCACGGAAGTTCGAATATTAACCGGTGGATTCATTCTTGCTACCAGTGCTAATTCGGGACTTGGTTGTTGGGAGGGAATATCTGATTCTACATCACTAGAAACAGTAGGCGGAACCAATACATCTTTTTCGTGAACATACCCTTTCTTTTCTGCGTGTTTTCTGAATACTTCTTCTGAAACTTTTTCTATGTTCAAAGATTCGTTTCTTAATAACTTGCTGTAATATGAGGTTGGAAGTGCTGTCACTTTCAGACTATCTGGCTCTCTCAAAGCTGTAGTCGGAATGAATGAACTAGATGGTAACACGAGGTACCCCATGTCTTTACCGGCCTTGGAAAACCTAACGGGATCGTTGAGAATTCCTCTAGAAGTCATATAGCTTTCATGGTCTACTTTAGATATTGGAACCAAGCCGAACTTGGCTGCAACTGACTCGATTTGATCTCCAGTTATATTGTCTATTTGAGATCTCTTCAAAGTCTCATATTCTTTTCTATCCAACACATACAATCCGAGGTCTTGCAGTTTCTCTACAATAACTTCTCTGTTGATATTGGACTGATTCTGCGACAATTCATAGATTTTGGAATCTCTCTCGGCTATGTCTTGTTTAAATTTCAAAACTTCGGTTTCAGGTACCAAAACGAGACCACACTCTCTAGCATAGTCTTCGACAGCTTCGTGATCTACCCTTTGGTTCAATAAATTGATGTACTCGTCGTGTTTAAGAACAACCATGCCAATTTTAGAAGCACTGATGGATAATTCCTCTTCGTCCAAGAGGAACGAATCTTCAGCATCGACAAAGTTATTATCTCCAGAGTAGAGAGAAACGTCTCTTGAAGATCTTCTGTTTGATCTGGCTTCCATAATTGAAGTTGCCACATTTTCCGATGGAGCAAAACTCTTTCTCTTCGTTTCTTCTGTTAACTTTTCATACTCTCCTAATGGCAAAACTTTCCATCCTTCACTCGTTAACGTTTGAGTTATGGCAGATTTCTCCTCTTCAGAGCCTCTTATTAATGCCTCGATTGTTCCAAATTTAACGGAATCGTTTAAAGCTTTGAATTCGGCCCTATCAACCAAGACTTTATTATCTTTAGCGGCTCTGGCTTCCGTTGTTTCTAAAGACCGATTTTTGATTTCAGTGAATTCTCCAATAGGAAGAATGTGTAAATGCTGCTCGTCAGCCTTATCTAACAAGTACTGTAAACTTGGGGCATCATACTCATCCTTGGATACCGCTACAAAACCCTCTTCGGCAGCTCTTTCAGATAATGGTTTAGCAGCTGATTCTCTTAACGATTTCAATTCTTCTAATGGTAGGACAGAAAGCCCATGTTCTTTGGCTCTTGCCTCGAACATGTCAAGAGACGGCATTGTTGCTTCAAATATAAGCTTATCATATTCTTCATGGGATAATAACTTCATGTTGGATTCCTTTGCTCTGGATTCCAAGGACTTGTTTGCAGAGACAAGTAGCTTATCATGTTCTTCATTTGTTAAGATTCTGGACGCATATGTTGCCACGGCCCCTTTCAAAGCTTCTAGAGTTGGGTTCTCAGACTTCTGTTTCATGGATGAGAAGTCTAAGTCTGACAAGAGGACCATGTTCAGCTTTTTGGCCCTTGCCTCTAAAGGTTCGTTAATGGAGTCGTGGAGTTCTTTCAATTCGGCTTCGGGTAAAATCACCAAGTTCATGTTCTTAGCATGAACTTCAATGTCTTCTTTTGATGGTTTTACTAAACTCTCATACTCTTTTACTCCTAAAACCACCTTTTGTTCTTTCTTAGCCTTCTCCTCTACCGATTCTTTTATAAGTAAATGGAGGCCCTCCAATTCTTTAGATTCTACCACAGAATAGCCGTGGTGGCCAGCCTTCAGTTTTAAGAAGTCTAAAGAAGGACTTTCTGACAAAGCTATCAATTTGGAGTGGGTTTCTTTATTCAACACAATCATATCCTCTCTAGAGGCTTTAGTGTGTAATGGCTCTTCCGAGGCTTCTTTCATTTTGGTATAGTCATCTTCCTTGACAACAACGCAGCCAATTTCACGAGCTCTGTTATCCACAGATACTTCGGCTCTGTTCTTCAAGTCAGTGAACTCACTATTAGATAAAATAACACAATTCTGTAAGCTGGATTTCTCTTTAAGATACTCGAAATCTGGTTTAGCTAATTTGGTCTCCAATTCTTCTATGTGTTTCAATACTTCGTTGTGTTCATCCTCGTTTAATAGAATTTTATTCATGGACTTAGCTCTAGACTCTAATGACTCTTGAGCCTTCTCGCTTATCGACTTGAAATCTTTTGCTTCCACGACAACATGTTGTTGGTTCTTAGCATGCTCTTGCAAGAAAGAAAGGGATGGCTTTTCACAGACTTGCTTAAGATCATCATAAACTTTGGAAGGAACCACAGAATGGTTAAGGTCTTCGGCTTTGCTCTTCAAATGCGACAACGAAGGCGCAGAACTCATGGCCTGCAACTGCTTGTGTTCAGCAGGCGACAAGAGCACCATCTTCTGCTCTTTCGCAAGATCATCAAGGGATTTGCTCTTGTGTGTCTTTAATTCAGTTAACTCAGAAAGAGACAATAACCCGAATCCTAGAGCAGTAGCCTTTGAAGTTAAATGCTTATGAGAAGGCTTTTCAGCATCATCTCGTAAGGCTTCATACTCGCTCACAGAAAGAAGTTTCATGTTAGCCTTATTGGCAGCGTCCTCAAGGGTTTCATCTGCCCTTTGCTTGAGCTGGTCATAATCGGATTCCTTGACCACAACAGAATCCTTCTTTGCAGCGAGACTCTTCAAACTTTCAAGAGATGGGTTCTCAGCAGAAGCCTTCAACTTCTCGAATTCACCTGAAGCAACTGCCACCATGCCTAACTCAGCGGCTCTTTGAGACATTGACTTCTTCACCTCATGATTTAAAGAGTCGTATTCTGAAGATGGTATAACCACGCAGTCGTGTGCTTTGGCTTTCTGGCTAATGTGGTCTAACGAAGGTTTGGTAGCATCTTTTTGTAACAGGGCTAACCTTTCCTTGTCAATTACATCCAAGTCTACCATAGAAGCAAGTTTGGCCACGCTATCAGGAGTAGGAGAATTCACCAAATTACTCAATTCATCATACTCCTTTGTGGCTACTGTTGTATATCCAAGTTTGGCTGCCTTTTCGGAGATGTAGTCTAAGGATGGATCATTAAGCTTTTTGGTTAATAAATCGTACGATGTCTTGTCCACTGCTAAAAGGCCATGGCTCTTAGCATGAGATTCGACAGTCGCCTTGGATGGTTGCAAAAGCTTCTCGTGTTCAGATTCTTCGATTACAACAGAACCATGAACAGCAGCTTTTCTTCTAATATGGTCAATATCGGGATTCTCGTGGGATTTGAGTACATCATTATAGTGCTCCCTCTCTATTAATACCATATTCTCAGCGCCAGCTTTCTCTTTCAAATACTCCATAGTTGGCTTTTGTAACGCTGTTCTCAAATTATTTAATTCTTCTACATCAATCACAGTCAAGTTCATGCCTCTTGCCTTATCTTCTATGAAAGTCTTCGATGGGGATTTGGAAATGGCTTTCAACTCGTTCAACTCAGCAGCCTTGATAACGGCATAACCAAGGACCTTTGCCTTTTCTTCGAGATATTCTTTGTCCGGTGAGTTGTGAGCCGTATTCAAGGACTCGTAGTCGGCTTCATTTACCACGGCCAACTTCAACCGCTTGGCAGCGTTTTCAATGAATGATGGCGTGGGGGTTTCAACTAACAGTTTCATATCATTGTAGTCACTTTTAGGAACTACAACCAAACCTGAGGATTCGGCTTTTTCCTCAAGATGCTCTCTGGTTGGAGAAGAAATGATGGATGACAATTTTGCAAATTCGGTCAACGGAACAATGGTGTGGTCGTAGTTCTTAGCGTGATTCTTTAAATAATCCATTGATGGTTTATCTATTTGAGATTTCAAAGCCCTATGATCTTCTTCAGCCAAAAGTACCCTATTATGACTCAGAACATGTTTGGTAAGGAAATCCAAAGTAGGCGATTCCAAGGTACTTTCAAGTTCTTTTAATCTGCCGTGTTCAACCAATGTATACCCCTTTGAGTCAGCATGCTCGGCAATGTAACTTTCAGAGGGCGACTCGATTTGATTTTGCAATTTCTTGTACTGGCTAACGGATATCAATGTAGAGTCAAAAAGACTTGCCTTTGCCTCCAAGTATTTAATATCAGGACTCTCAACACATTGCTTCAATCGATTCAATTCGGCAGTAGGAATAACGGAGCTTTCAAGGGCCAGGGCCTTCGACTCAAGGTACTCCTTACTAGGTTTTTCAAGAGTCTCAGTCATCTTCTTATATTTGTAATTAGGCAAAGCGGTCATTTCTAATAATGCTGCTTTCTCCACTACCCTCTCTTTGGTGAAGTTATTAGCGTCTGATAATAACTTGCTATGGTCTTCTTCAGTAAGAGCAACCATGCCTCTAGACTTCGCTTTTGCTTCAATGAATTCTTTTGGAGGATGATTGTAATTTTGTTTCAAATTACTCAATTCATCCTTATCAATTATTGAGCAACTGATCCGAGATGCCATATGTTCAATGTCACTCCTGGTAGGGTTCACCAATTTTTCATACTTGTCATTCTCAACCACTTTATGATCAACTTGTAAGGCTGATTTCATTAAATGTTCTAAAGGTGGATTTTCTTTGAACTTGAGGAGACTTTGATAGTCGCTATCCTTAATGACGGTCAATCCGAGGGTGCTGGCCTTTTCTTTGATAAATTCCCCATCTGGTTTAGAGACTATGGCCCTTAACCTTTCATACTCTTCAGTATCTACAACTTCCATATTCAACTTGGAAGCAACCTCTTTTATATGGTCCACAGGGGGACTAGTTGCTAGCTGTGATAAATGGTCGAACTCTTTCTGGTCGATAACAACATGATCAAGATCCTTCGCCTTTGATGTGATGTGTTTAAGGTCAGGAGCTTCGGCCTGGGACTTAAGTTTTGAGAGCTCCTCCGTACCAAGAGCAGTAAGGCCAATTAATCCGGCGGTTTTAAGAATGTGATCTTTAGCTGGTCTATTAGCACGTTCTTCGAGGTCCTTGAAGTCTTCTTCGAGTACAACCACACTCCTATTATTCTTCGCATGGTTATCAAGTTCGTCTTTATTGGGACTTGATGCTTTCCTGGAGATCTCGGCAAGCTCCTCCTTTGCAATAATCTCAAAGTCCATATGTTTGGCTTTATCCTTCAAGTAATTCAAACTAGGGTTTTCTAGCTTCTCAACCATATCTGTGTAGCTGCTCGTTGGTATGACTGTATGATTGAGGGCCTTAGCTTTATCTGTTACATGCTCGATGCTAGGCGAGGCGGCCACCAGCTTTAACTCATCATGAGCTTCTTTATCTAATGCAATCAAATCATTCTTCAAAGCGTTCTCCTTTATGACGTCCACAGAAGGGTTTTGTAATGACTCATATTCAGCACTTTTAAGCAATACATGGCCCTTCTTACTTGCTACTGACCTAATATGGTCTTCTTCGGGATTATTCGCCAACATTTGCAATTGTTCTAACTCGTTCAGCTTTATAGGAACCATTTTATGAGCTTTCAATTTCAGCTCAAGATATTCAATGTCTGGTTTTTCCAACGAATCTTTCAATTCCTTTAATTCTTCATCGGCCACTAATGTTTTCCCAAGCTTAGAAGCTGACGACGAAAGCTCCTGTAAAGAGGGTTCTTCGACCTTTCTAACTAGATCATCATATTTCTCTTGTTCCACGAGAGTAGCATTATGACTTGCCGCTTTCAGTGCAAGATAATCCTTGGTTGGTTGGTCGATAGATTTTTGCATTCTTTCAAAATCAGTGCTGGCTATCAATTTTTGACCTAACTTCGTGGCCCTATCCGTTAGCTCGTCTAATGATGGCTCGTACGCCATTCTTGTCAAAGCATCATGTTCCAAGACGGGAATGACTTTGTGGTCCTTTTTAGTACCTTGCTTTATAATGTAGTCTATTTCTGGATTAGCTATTGTCTCAAGCAACTGGCGGTGCTCATTATCCGATAACAATACGTGTTTGCTTTCAATCGCCTTTTGTCTTATGTGATCAAGTGATGGCTTATTTGCCGTATCTGTTAACGATTTCCAGGCAACACTATCCAAAACGGTGTGTCCTTTTGCAGTAGCCTTCTCATGAATGAATTCCATTGATGGCTCCTTCTCTAGATTGGATAATCTTGAGAATTCTTCATCTGCAATTAGTTTATGGCCAATTGCTTCTGCTTTTTTCAGGAGCTCATCAAACTCCGGATCGTTAGCTGATTTATATAAGTCAGTATACTGCTGCTTATTTAAGGTAACCAATCCCAATTTTTCTGCATGTACTTTTACTTGGTTAAGGCTCGGCTCATTAGCAGACTTTTGGAGTTTTTCGAGTTCTTTCTTCTTTATTGTAGCATAACCGAGATTTTCTGCCCTGTCTGTGACGACTTCAATGGAGGGTCGTTCGGCTAGTCTGACAAGATTCTTATGGTCTTCAATTGGTAACAAGGTATGATGATTCTTTGCAAGTAATGAACGAGTGTGGTCCAACGATGGTTTGTATGCTAAGTTATTTAAATCTTCAAACGACTTGGTCGATAAAACTTTCATGTCTAGTTCGGCGGCTCTCTTGGTAACACTATCTATATCTGGTTTTAAAAGTTTATTATGTTCATTGCTGGTTGTGAGAACCATATCATGAGCTTGTGCTTTAGACCTTAAATGGTCGATATCTGGATCATTGGCGTTCCGTATTAATTGATCATAGAATTTGGATGACGATACAATAAGGCCCAAATCATTGGCTTTTTGAGTAATATAATCCTTGTTTGGCTTAGAATGTTCGATTTCCAAGTTTTGATAGTTTTGGTGCATTTCCAGTGAAATGGGTACCATATTTCTCTCCTTGCACTTACCTATTAAGTAGGATTCGGAAGGAGTTTCGAAATCTTCCGATAACTTTATATACTTTTGATAACTGTCCATATCAACAGTCTTGAACCCCTGTTTCTCTGCATTGGAAATAAGATACTCTGGTGTAGGGTTATAATAGTTCTCCTTGATGTTCTTATAGCTCTCAAAATCCGTATCGGTGATGGTCACCAAACCTTTGGACCCCAATTTCTTCTTCATCTGCTCTTCATCTAATAGCGACTCGTATTCTTCCTTGGTGAGAGGAACCATATCTCTTTCTTTGGCGTATTCCTTCAACTTATCATCATTAACAGAAGTAATATCATTGGAAAGTAATTCTTCATACTTTTCAAATGGAATTAAAATCAAATTATTGTCTCTTGCGTAGTCCTCGATTTGCTTCTTAGGTTGAACTTCACTGTCCAACAAATCCCTAGATAATATAGACCGGGCCTCCTGGTTGTTGTCAGTGTCTTCAGAGTCGGATTGTTCAAGATATGGCATGCTATAGTCCCCGGTGGCAGCTACGACATTAACGTCGCCTCTGTCCTTACGTTCAGGAGATTCGGATTCAGACTCGTTGATAGTGGTACTATTTACCATGGAGAACCGTTTTGGTTTAGAAGCATCGAGGTCGTCACCTATAAAATCCTCCCATTTTCCCTCTTCAGTAGGAAACTCTTGAGTACTATCAGCTTCCAGAATCATAAACTTTGAGTTTCTCTTGGACGGAGAGAGTACAGCAGAGTTTCTATTGGATGGCGTAGATAACTCTGGTTTGGTCTTCAATTTCTTATTGAGGTTCTTTGGCAATTTATTGGGAGAGACCGCTAAATCTCCAGACCTAGAAGGATCAGATCTATATCTCAAGAGAGTGGACCTTAACTTGGCAATAGTTCTATTCGAATGAGTTAAAGATGCTTTCAAAGTCTCGATCTCAAGAGCAGGGTTATTATGGTCCACTTGTGGTAACTCATGAGGATTGGTGTCAACCATTAAACTATCAAAATCCACAGACTCATTATCTGATTCGTTATCTTTAGTTGAGAGAATTGGCACTTGCTCTGTCGATCTAGTGGAAGATTTCACTTCTGACATGGAAGAATCGGGTTTATGCAATTTCAAGTTCAATTGATCATTTTCATCATTCAATTCTTCAATTCTACTATTCAATTCCGCCACTTCTCGAGAGTGAGACAACCTTAGTTTCTCGTTGATCTGGTAGTAACTATCGTATTTAAGCTGTAAATCCTCGTTAAGTTTTTGAAACCCATTTATTTTTTGGTCTTGATCTTTAGTGGTCTTCAATAGCTTGTCCCGAGTGGCAGATAATTCATTAATCATCTCCTTTAAGCCTAACACGCTCGATTCCAATTCCCAATTTCTGTCCTTTAAATCGGTTTCGTTGGTGACTTGCACGTCTCTTCTACTCTGTAACGACGCAATTTGTTCCTTGAAAACATCCATCTCCTCAGTGCTGGACTTTAATTTAGATTTCAATTTTTGGTTCTCTGCATTCAACCGCCGACATTCCAGGACTAAATTCTGACTCAACCCCACCACATAGTTCATGTCATTTCCCTTAGACTCGGGTCCCAACGATGGAGTGGGTTGAGATGTAGCCATACGTTTATCAGCCTTTTTAGGTGAGGATTTGTCTACCATCACCAGCGGCATGGAAGTTGACGAAGGAAGCTTCTTCTTGGGAGACTTCGGATCCTTGGAAGAGCTGAACAATCGGTTCTGGATATCAGAGAGCTGATCCCGGATATCATTGGGACGTTTGTCGTCTTGACCCATTGTTTAGCGCAGGTTTCAATTGTTGTAAATAATTCTGCGTGAAATGCTTTTTGCGTATAAACAAATCGTCTAATTCTTCGCGTACAAAAAAACTGGTGATGAGGAATAGAAGGCAGAGGAGAGCAAGAGAGAAAAGGTTGTCTGGTAGTGTTTATGGCCCAGTAGTATGCTAAAGCTAGATAAGCGGTACCGGGTGTTGTACTATGACTACTATGTTTTGGGAGTTTACGCATTGTGAACTGGGTTGTGCTACCTAGTATTTAACTAGGGCAAGAGACGATGTTCGATGGAGCTGGCGTAATGTATATCGTATTAAATACGAGTGATCTGATGTTCGACGTGTTCTCCCAATAGTGCCACAATACGGCGCCGTAACTCTGCGTCTGACCACCCTACCTCGCACCAACCGTTCTGCTCGCACCGCCCCACCTGGCACCAGCACCTAACCCCACTATCCCACGCCAACAATGTCCTAACAAAGAAGTCGCGCAAATTAGGGTAAATTTCACCTGTCAAATACCCTCCATGGTCCCAGCTCCATCAGCTCCCTTCACGTCGGGGTCAAACAAATACTCCAATGACCCCCAGTTGACTTCCAGGAGGTCCCACAAACAACCGGCCGCTGAACTGGAGTCCGAAGTCGACCTAGATCACATAATCAGTAAGACCTCCAATTTAAACCTAACCGCCGACCACCCACACCGTGATCTTACCGCCGTGTTCATTAAATACATAAATCCCCTCGTATTAACAGCAGTTTCTGCTTTTGTACGATTATATAACATAGATGGGCTTCCATCGGTAGCGTGGGACGAGGCTCACTTTGGGAAGTTTGGGTCTTATTATATTAAAAATGAGTTCTACTTCGATGTTCATCCTCCTTTCGGTAAGCTCTTGGTGGCCTTGTCGGGTTACTTAGCTGGATTTGATGGAAATTTCAAATTTGGTAGTGGTTTGTCATTTCCTAAGGACCTAGATTATGTTACTATGAGGGCCTTTAATTGTATATTTGGGATCTTATGTACCCCGTTGGCTTACCAAACTGCAGTATTATTGGGCTATAGTCAATTCACCGTGTGGTTTATCACGTTACAAGTGACGTTTGAGATGGTGGCTTTGACATTATCCAAATTCATCTTGTTGGATTCGTTTTTATTGTACTTTACAGTGCTCTGTTTCTATTGTTTGATTCATGTCCATAGATTGAGAGTTAACGATCAATTGCTTACGGTCCAGGGTTTGAAATGGTTAACTATGACAGGGGTGGCAATTGGGTGTGTTTGTTCTGTTAAATGGGTTGGCTTGTTTGTAACTGTGCTAATTGGTCTATATATAATCTACGACCTTTTAATTAAGACTTATCAATTGGGAAGCCAACACTATCCTATAAGTATAGGAAACTATATAAAGCACTGGATTTCCAGAATTGCCACCTTAATTTTCATCCCGTTTGTGATCTATTTAATGTTTTTCAAGATCCATTTCCTGTTATTGACTAATTCTGGTCCTGGAGATGGGTCGATTTCTACCTTGATGCAAGCTTCTTTAAATGGTAGTAAGATCAAATCTGGGCCCAGGTCTGTAGCTTACGGGTCATTGGTAACTTTAAGGTCTCAAGGATTATCACCAAATTTACTCCATTCTCATCCTCATAATTACCCAGAAGGATCCCAACAACAACAAATCACTACCTATGGATTTAAAGACAATAATAATGAATTTCTAATTGAGTTTGATTTGCAGAGTCAAAAAAATAATATTTTTGCAACCGTTGAAGCTGATGAAAATACCACCGTGGATTACCATAGACTAGTAAAAGATGGGGACACGATTAGATTAATTCATAATAACAGAAATTGTCTTTTGCATTCCCACAAAATCCCCTCGTTCATATCCAAGTCCCATTATGAGGTGTCATGTTACGCCAGCTTGCCTCATAGTGATTCGAAAGATGAATGGGTCATTGAAATCCAAGGACATGAAAAATCTCCCTCCCCTGAATTCCAAAATGAAGCCGAAGATGAGATCCATCCAATTTCTTCCAACTTTAGATTGAGGCATAAGGTATTAGGATGTTACTTGGCTACTAGTGGTAAATCGTATCCGGCATGGGGATACCAACAAGGAGAAGTGATTTGTAAAAGGTCATTTTTGAAACAGGATAAAAGTACCTGGTGGAATTTTGAAGATCATGTGAATTCAGATCTTCCCAATATCACCAGTAAATATGTCCCACCAAAACCTAGATTTTGGAAGGAATTCATTTTGATCAATTACGGAATGATGGCTTCCAACAATGCCTTAATTCCGGACCCTAACAAATTCGATAAACTAGCTAGTGAATGGTGGGAATGGCCCATTTTACATTCGGGATTAAGAATGGGGTCGTGGTCATCTAACACAAACTATAAATTCTTCTTGATGGGGAACCCTGCCGTTACGTGGACCAGCACTTTTTGTATCGGTGTGTTGGTATTATTCTATATAGTCCAATTATGGAGATGGCAAAGACAGAAACTTAACTATAGAACTGTGTTTGATCCCAGATGGGACCAAATGATTAGTCAATCGATATTGCCAGTTATTGGGTGGATCTTACATTATCTTCCCTTTGTATTGATGGGAAGAGTCACTTACTTACATCATTATGTGCCAGCTCAGTACTTTGCTACCTTTGTTGCGGGGTTCATAGTGGAGGCTATGATTTATAGACCTTTTAAACAGTATAAGCCGGTAGTATGGATAGCTTATGGACTATTATATTTATCTATCGTGGGGACATTTTGGTATTTGAGTCCTTTGGCATTGGGGATGAAGGGCCCCGTAGCAAACTTCAAGTATTTAAAGCTCTTACCAAGCTGGATGATATAAATGGGTGTAATCTCGTGACATAATCACCAATATATAATGTGTTTACAACTATGTAGGGACCCTTTAGATTCGCTTATGTAATATAGCTTATGTAAGCAGCTGTCTCTATTCCGGTTCGCATTGTTCAGCGAATTTGAAATATTAAACTGTACTCATAGAACACACCGCCAACATGGAGAGATATGGGAACCAATATTTGGAAGAAGAGGAGTTGGAATTACAACCTGAAGAGGAAGCACAGTCCGAGCCAGAATTAGGAACGTCCCACCAAAACATCGTTGATGAAGCTGAATTATTGGCGGCGCAAGCGGCTGCGGAAGCCGCTGCAGCTGAACAACAACAGCAGCCAGGGAATGCGTTTAGTAACGTGGGACAAGGATTGGAATCAACCCATAGAGATTTGATGATCCAATATTGGCAAGAAACTATTGATTCTATTGAAAATGATGAGCATGATTTCAAGAACCATCAATTACCATTAGCCAGAATTAAAAAAGTCATGAAAACTGATGAAGATGTTAAAATGATTAGTGCCGAAGCCCCTATTTTATTTGCCAAAGGGTGTGATATATTTATTACCGAGTTAACCATGAGAGCCTGGATCCATGCAGAAGAGAATAAACGAAGAACTTTACAAAAATCAGACATAGCTGCTGCTTTAACTAAAAGCGATATGTTTGATTTCTTAATTGATATAGTACCTAGAGAAGAAGAGAAACCTAAAAAGGCGCATAGTGCCAAACATATCCCATCTCATGAGGTCAACAACAACTCGGGTGTTCAAGATAACGGTAAACCCGACATGGCCATTAATTCCGGACCCGATGTTACCTCTGTTAATTCCGCAGAGATGTCTCTCAATAAAGGACCGGGACCAAACCGGTCAATTCTGGCAGAAGGACAAGAACCAAGTGGGAATTATATCCAAGGCTATGACCAATTTGAACCGTACCAATAGACTTGAATAGAATAGAATTGTATATTAAACAGCTTTGGATCGTGGGTTACAGTTAGGTTGTATTATAATGTATGGTAATAATGTCGTAACTATGTCGCAAGACCTCCATCTCTCGCTCTCTATGTCTGCTCGCACACCATTCCTGTACATCCCCCACAAAGCAATCCCTTCCATTAACATCAACGTTTTGTTCACGTTTGCTGTCTACAAATTTTCCTTTTGGTTCTAAGGTAATGATCAGAAGTAATTTGAGGAATTTGACCCCTATTACATTATTATCGAGAACAAAGTTTAATCGTCCGCTAGCCATGAATTTAATGACCATCTCTCAATCGTTGGATGAAAGTTTCACCAAACACAAAATCATCCCTGAAGTGGTGGATAAGTTTGAAACTCAAGGTTTGTTGACAATCGAGTATAATGACAAGGATAAAGTGACTTTGGGTAACACATTAAAGGTGGATAATACTCAGAATGTTCCTACTATCCAATTTACTATCAACTCTGCTACCCAAGACGAAGCATTTGATATTGCTAAAGAAGATAGATTCACTTTGGTTTTGACTGATCCTGATGCACCTTCGAATAAGGATCACAAATGGTCTGAATATTGTCATTGGATCGTGACAGATTTACCCTTAAATGAAGCTAAGGATGAATCTCCAGAATCCTTAAGTACTATCTTGGATTATTCTAAAGGTAAGGAACTATTATCCTATGTGGGACCAGCACCTCCACCAAAGACTGGAAAACATAGGTATGTGTTCCTTTTGTATAAACAAGATCCATCCGTGACGCTTCCAACTCCCCCTGATAGACCTACTTGGGGTAGTGGTGTTGCCGGATCTGGGGTTAGAGACTGGATTTCTAAGCATGGAGGTAAGGCTCAATTGTTGGGAGTCAACTTTTTTTATGCCCAAAATGAAGTTCAAGAATAAACCTTGTTATATATTGATTAAAAATGAATTTTCTATTTATGATATTACTATTGTCTTCGTAGAGAGCTATAGTCCTTGGGACTTATAACTAACCCTTTACCTTTAATTGCCCCTCTATATATTACCTCAATTATGTCGATCAATTCCTGTTTATCAGTGATAACAAAGTTTAGCTTATTGTTATTCCCGGTCCCAAAATCACAGAGCATATGTTTATTTCTATAGAAGAACATTACCGTGCACGGATCATAGAGTTCATACATCTTGTTAAAATCTGGTACCTCGTCTATATCACATAAATATATGGTAGCAAAGTTCTTGACTTTTTCTGCTACTCCATACAACAATTCGTCCATAATCATACAATCTTTATCATAGTCTCTTCCGAATCTTATCATTACAAGTCTATCGTCCTCAGACAATATAGCTTGATCTACATGCCATCCCGAATGAAGATGTGGTAAAAAGATCGATCCCATATTAATGTGATATTTTTAAAGTCGTTGCTCTAACGTATCGTTACGTTTCCCAGGGAAGTGCTGCAATATTTAAAGTGTTAAATAATTATAAATTTTTCGAGATGCGCATCTTTTGTGTTGCATCCACAAATAGTTTGCACCCAAATATAATTGAGTATTCGAAAGTATTTAAACTATAGTGATATAGTAGGTGGTAGACTGGTAGGAGTACTTGACCCAACTATGACTAAGAAACATTGGTGGAATAGCCAAAGCGACATTGAGATCTTTTCCTCTAACCAACCACTAGATCAGAGCAGCCCTAAGCGGTACATTCTCGATGGTCTAGATAATAATTCAATCACCGAAGACTTAGAAGATTCTATCCTTAGAGTTAATACCACTACTCAGCACCAGGATATTTTAGAAGAAATAAATGAAGAGAATGTTCAAACTGACAATGTTTTGGAAAGTTCTCTCGATGAAAGAGGTCGTAAGATTACGGTTACTGAAGATAGAAACATCTCAAAATCAAGAAGTAGATCTAGAACACCCTTCCGAATTAGAGATAATTTAAGTCATCTATTTGGCTGGGATAAAGAGTTGGATTCTGATCCAGAGTACGATGAGGAGGTATCTAAAATTGGACTAGGTACAACCACAAATCTCAAGCCTACAGCAGGTTACACATCGAAGTTAAAATATTGGAAGCCTTGTTCAAGATTAGGGTTATTGAATAACGATCAATACAGTGCGTTTAACTTTGAACTCAGTTTGATCAAAGCTCATATCTCTGACTTCCCTTTATGTTTTCCTTGGGTTGTTTGGGTTACTAAAGAGAATAAAACTGAAGTTAAAACAATGGTTGAAAATGCCATTGATCTAAAACTTGCAACTAAATATATGAAGAATATCTATGAAACTTGCAAGATAATGGTTTTCAAGTTAGGAGTGCTTCCAAAGAGAAAAATAGTTGAGAATGTTGATGGTATCAGTATTGATATTCAAGTGAGTCATAGTAACGATTTTGAAGCTTTCAAGGAAATTGTTAGGATGTCATTAAATGGGGCACTATACAAACCCGACATAGATCGTAAGTAAAACAATAGTTCCTCCTCACAAATTGCAATTACTAATATAACATAGTCACCATATGTGGAATTTTGTTCAAAAGAAAACCTCAGTATAGCATTATCTCATGTTGGATCCACCCTCCTAAAGAGCCATTTGACGACAACAATATATTTGATCCTGTGTTGGTGTTAAATTTACTTGAGGCAATAAAGGGTATGCTTCTGCCTCCCCTTCAAACTATAGTCAATTCTGCTGTCATTGTAGAAAACAGAAGCTTGAGAACCACCGGGGTTTATCTCTAACCATTTTGCAGCACTTCGTTTTTTGCAGCTATTTTCTATCGCATAGGATGAATGTCGCACTGAAAGTCTCGATGAAAAATCTTTACGTTTATCTTATCTTATATAGAAAGCAAGAACAGAGAAAACCACACACAGTAGAACATGAGTGAATTAACAGAAATAGAGTTAGGCATCACTGCCGATATGCATGTGCATCTTCGTCAAGGAAAAATGATGGAATTAATTGCCCCTACTGTTAGAGACGGAGGAATATCCGTGGCCTATATTATGCCCAATTTACTGCCTCCAATTACCACTATAGAAAGAGTGGTCGAATATAAAAACCAGTTGCAGGAATTGTCTCCTCAAACCACATTCTTAATGTCGTTTTATTTAAGCAAAGACTTGAGTCCAGATCTAATTAATGAAGCTGCAAAGATTGGAGCCATCAAAGGAGTGAAGTGTTACCCAGCTGGTGTCACCACCAATTCAGCTCACGGTGTAGATCCTAACGATTTTGAACAATTTTATCCAATTTTCAAGGCCTTGGAAGCTAATAATCTCGTGCTTAATATTCATGGAGAAAAACCTGCTAAAAAAGACGATGAAGAAATTCACATTTTAAATGCTGAACCCGAATTTTTACCAATTTTAGAAAAGTTACACCATGATTTTCCTAACTTAAAAATCATCTTGGAGCACTGTACCAGCAAAGAAGCAGTCGAAACTATTGAGAAATTGAATGCAAACTATAAACCGGGTGATAAAGTCACGGTGGCCGGGAGTATTACGGCCCATCATTTATCTTTAACTATTGATAATTGGGCTGGTAATCCAATTAACTATTGTAAGCCGGTTGCTAAGTTTCCTAAAGATAGAAACCACTTGGTTCAAGCTGCTACTTCTGGTAAGCCATACTTCTTTTTCGGATCTGATTCGGCACCTCATCCAGTTGAAAGCAAAGCTAGACACACCGGAGTATGTGCTGGAATTTATACTCAAAAGTTCGTATTGGGTTATTTAGCTGAAATCTTTGAAAGCCAAAACAAACTAGACCGTTTGAAAGCCTTTGTTAGCGACTTCGGATTATCGTTCTATGATATAGGTAAGTTTACATCTTCAGAAAAGTGTTGGTTAGTTAAACAGCCATTTAAGGTGCCAGAAGTGATTGCCAATAAAGAAATAACAGTGGTTCCATTCAAGGCTGGAGATGAATTGAATTGGCAAGTAGAGTGGAGAAATTAACCAAAGTTTATTAATGTACATAATTTGTATAGCTATATAAAAGAACTAGATTTTTTTTCTATAGATTTCTAGTTGTCTTCGACTGATTCAATATCAATTTGAATATCGCTGGTGGATACTTCTTCGTCTTCATTTGGAATGGTGATTTCTAATTCACTTCCGTTGATGATTTTGGCTTTGATTTCATCGAATTTGATGACTTTGTCGAACATAAACACTTTCTCAAATTCAATTTCATTGTTCATATAATCTTGAATTAAAGACTTGGTATCTTCAGCAATCTCGATATCATCTTCGCTAGACGAGTCTTCTTCCATCTCATCGTTTTCCTTTTCTTCCTTCTCATTTTCTTCGGACTTTTCATCAGTTTTTTGTTCTTCTGATTCTTCCGATTCGGATTCAGAACCAGAGCTAGAACCAGACTCAGAGCTAGATTCAGAACTGGACTCAGAACCACTGGAACTACCAGAGCTGGAGTCGGAGGAGGAGGAGGAGGAGGAGGAGGAAGCAGATTTGTTATTTACTTCTCCTTCAACTTCTTCTTCTTCAGCTTCAGCTTCTTCGTCGTTTTCTTCAACGTCCTCGTCGTTGGATTCATAAGAATCATCACTGTCACTTTCTTCACGAATATCAATCTTTCCACAGACAGTTAACTTATTCTCACGCTTGTTGAATTTGATCTTTAATTGGTCATTGATAATAGCAGGGATTCTCAATACCAATTTATGTAAATTTTCATTGATATTAATCAATTCACAATCTTTACTATTCTGTAAATCCTTGGTTAAATCAATGATTTGTCTTTCTTGCTCGTCCTCAGAATCGTTAGCCAACAATAATTGGTCTTGTTCATTTTCAATGTAGTCCATGAGTTCTTCGTCGGTAGAGTCGTCTTCAGATTCTCCGTTTGGTAAATCAAATCTATGTCTGTAAATAGTTGTGCCTTCATCATCAGAGGAATCGGAGTCTGATTCGGAGTCAAATCCATAATAAGGATCCACTTCCATATCACTGTAATCACTTTCTCCACCAAGTTCTATGAAATCAGTAGAATCTTCACTATCAATCTCGAGTTCACTGTTGCTTTCTAATCCATCTTCGAAGTTTTGTCTTACGTTTTCTAATTGTAATTGGTCTTCCAAATCACTTTCATTGGATAAATAAGGAATGTCCAAGTCGGTGACAGAACTATCATCGCTTTCATATTCATCGGAGGAATTTTGCATATCCCTCAATGCTTCAGCTTGTAATTGGTCGTTCATATCGATGACATCCAAGATATCAGCGGGCTCAAGGTAGTAGTCGTTTTCAGAAGCACAGGACTCACATTCAGAGGAGCTGTCTGAAGAGCTGGAATCTGAGTCTGAACTGTCTGAAGAGCTGGAATCTGAGTCTGAACTGTCTGAAGAGCTAGAATCTGAGCTGGAATCTGAGTCTGGATCAGAACTAGCAGAACTATCAGAACTAGAAGAACTATTAGAACTGCTCTCAGAAGATTCAGATTCAGAACTCTCACTAGATGAAGAATCGGTGTCGTAAAATTGATCGTAATATCTTAAAGCATCGTTATTCAAGTCATAAACTCTCCCGTCTCTATCTAACTGGTCAACAGCTTCGTTTTCTAATTCGTCATTCAAATCGGCCATGTCGTCAGAGGAGTAAGGATAGTCATCGTGGAAGTTGTGCAAGTCGAATTCATAGTTTTCTTCTTCGGAGTCTGAGCTAGACTCGGAACTGGAGTCGGAGGAAGACGTGTCTGAGGAAGAAACATCAGATGAAGAAATGTCAGACTCAGAATCTGATTCTTCACTGGATTCGGATTCAGAAGAAGCAAATTCGTCGGTTTCTGGCTCTTCTACATAAGCCGTAGCAGAAGGATGTTTTTGATAATAGCTTCTGTACTTCCTAGGTCTATCAGACTTAGGCTTAGACACATAGTAAGACTTAGCATCTCTGTATCTTCTATCGTTAAAGGCTTTTCTATTGCTAGAATGCTTTCTAGAATATTTAGGTCTAAAGGATCCCATACTGTTTTATTGCTGACCTAAAAAAAAAAAAACTGAAGGAGGCAAATATATATAGAAATTCAAACTGTCGTCTGCTGCTTAAGCATTTACAGCCAAAAAAATTTTATGAGAAGAGATGAGGTTTATATACAGGGATGGACCCACAGAACCAGCACGCGAAGGGACGCGGATTTCGATGGGACTAGACCAAATGGCAAAAGAGCCAAACCAATGAGGCGGTTTGGTGGTGCACGACGCTTATTACTATAAAAGAAAGGCATCCCCTTACAATCCTAAATTTTTCTCGTTAAATCTCTTTGCCTTTTGGCTTAGATCAAGTGTAGTATCTGTTCTTTTCAGTGTAACAACTGAAATGTCATCATTGATGACTTTTAATATTGTTACTGATATTTTTGGACTTTAATCGATAAGTTAGATTCGTTGGGCTTGCTCACGTCTTTCTTATACCGTGTCGTTGCCATTGCACATAGGTGAATTCCTAGTAGGCTTCTGACGCATTTTTTAAGTGGATGATATGAGGCCATATCATTTGTTTAAAGGATGTGTTTTGTGTTTTGTGTTTTTCCTGCTGTTGTGTCGTGTATTCTTGTGCAATATTCTGTATCGGGTATGTAGTACATGAAGAATGTAGTATATAGTATCTAGGGTTTCTGGTATTTGGTATTTCCATTGCTTCCGTCTATATCTCCTTGGCTACTGGTTCTACTCTTTACATATGTCTACTCTCTCCGTCTGCTTTTCTGCCTGCTTTGGCGTCTCTCTGCCTGCTTTGGCGTCTCTCTGCCTGCTTTCACGTCTCCCTACCCTCGTCTATCTTCTCTCGATCTATGCTCTTATCTTCTCGCTATATTTCTGTGGCCCAGATCCCATCTTGCTCGCTCAGAAAAATCCTGTCAACCATTCATTAGTCAGGCATCCTTGATTGTCCGAGCTTTTCCCATTAACAACATCTCCGAAATGGCCCACAGGGCAAGTAAATATTTGCTGGGTTACACCATCGACTCCGATGTTGTTGATAATGAGTTGTTTCCAAACCCGTTTGCTAAAGATCACGGCGGAGACGACAATATAATAGACGATTCCAGTGCTAATAGTGTTGAGAATGCTTTAGCCGAGAATGAACCTGACGGTAATATGTTCAAAAGAAAATCGTTGCTACAAGACAATACATACCAGGAGACTACTTCTGATAATTTAATCCCTGCTAATAGTTCTAATGCCGGGTATGATGGCACTGATGTAACTGAACAAGGCAAGAATCATTTCCGGTCCAACTTTGATACCGACTCGGAAGCAGAATCTACGGGTTCGGGCCCAGATAATGAGAGGTATAGTATCCGGACATCGATCATAGATGAAATGAATCATGGTGGTCTTAATGATAATGATCCTTCTGATCGGTTCAAGTTTCTCACTAATTACCTAAATATCTTTCGTGGTAAGAAACAAGCAGACCGCCAGGAACATCAGCTCAAGGTATTGAGTAGTATGAAGAATAACGAAGATATTCCGTTGGAGACCTTTAAATCCAAGGATTCCTCAGTGTTTGAATTGTCTGAATTGGATGACTTCAATAAATTTGTGAAGATGTCGGAGATCAACGACCTAATATATAAGAAGATGGAGAAATCAAAACCAGCACAGGATAACTTGTTGGACGTGATACGATCGCAGGATTTAGAACAAAACTTCACCACCGATGTTAATAACCCTAATCCAGATAATAACATCGATGAAAGGTCCAAAATCGGCACTTTAAATAATAGTAAACGATGGTATAATTTTGACTGGAAGAAGAATGGAGATAGTTCCACCCAGAATGTTTTTATTAAGAACAAAGATTTATACACAGATAATGAAGCTCCCACGTCGTCTGAGTCTTCTGTTAACAATCAACAAAGTAATCGGTTTTTGTCCAGAAAGTTAAAAGTACGGAACTTGCAAATGATATCGTTTGGGGGGACCTTGGGAGTGGGATTGTTTTTAAATAGTGGTAAGGCTATTACAATCGCTGGCGGTTTTGGGACCTTATTAGCATTCATAATCTGTGGAGTTATTGTGTTGGCTACCATTGTATCATTTTGTGAAATGGTGACATTTGTATCTATCGTTGATGGGGTTTCTGGTCTTTCATCCCGGTTTGTGGATGATGCCTTTGGTTTCGCAGCAGGGTGGCTATATTTCTTTAGTTTTGCGTTTGGTTTAGCAGGGGAAATGGTTGCTAGTGTTATCATGTTGACTTATTACCCCGATTTGAAGATCTTGGAAAGTAAAGGGTCCATAGCTGGCTTTGTAACCCTTTTTTTATTGTCAGTGATTGTCAGCAATTCCATTAATGTTCAAGTGTTTGGAGAGATAGAATATATTTCCAGTTTTATCAAATTAATCTTTATATTAATCATGATCATTTGCATGATTGTGTTGAATAGAGGTGGTTTTGGTGGAGAGGTTATTGGATTCAAATATTGGGATCATCTGAAATCTGACTTTGACCATAATTTAATATTTGGGTTATTTAGACCTAGTTTCAATTTACTTGATACAGGAACCAGTGATCCTAGTGAAGGAACTGGAGGTAATTTGGGAAGATTCATGTCGTTGTTAGTAGCAATAGCTGTGGTTTCCTTTGCCTATAGTGGAACGGAAATCGTTTGTATAGCTGCTTGTGAAGCCAAAGACCCTAGGAAAGCTTTACCTAGCGCTACGAAAAGAGTATTCTGGAGAATCGTGATCTTCTATTGTCTTTCAGCATTTGTAGTATCATTGAACTTATACGCTGGGGATCCTAGATTATTAAGATACTTTAGTGGCTCTACAGGAGTGTCTATCGAAGATTTCGATACGGATTACGCCATCCAATACGTTGGGGGAGCTCATTGTAAGAGCGATTCAGCCGTCTTTGCAGGGTATTCTAGTGGATCTCAAAGTCCGTGGATTGTAGCATTTCAAAGTGCAGATTTGTGTAGTTTGAGTTCGGCTGTCAACGGATTTTTAGTATTCTTCGCTGTTAGTTGTGGAAATGCTCAATTATACGTCAGCTCCAGAACTATGTACTCATTGTCGCTACAAGGTAAGGCCCCCAAGATATTCAGTATCTGTAGCAGACATGGTATTCCCTATTATTCGGTTCTATTTGCGGCGTCGTTTGGATTATTGGCATTTATATGTGTTTCCGAAGAAGCTACAGTGGTGTTTCTGAATTTCTCTAGTATTATTGCTAGTTCTGGGATCATTGTTTGGTTCGCTATGTGCTTATCATATATTCGATTTTATTACGGATTAAAGAAGAGGCCGGATATTATTAGTAGAGATGATCCCGCGTATCCATATAAATCATTCCTTCAACCTTATACTGCATTTGTAGGAATGATTGGATCGGGGATAATTATTTTAATCATGGGATTCACGGTATTTTTGGATGGTTATTGGGATACATTAAGTTTTTTCGCCAATTATGGAACCTTGATTGTGTTTGCCTTGTTTTATTTGGTATACAAGTTTGTGTACGGAACCAGAATCCCCAGTCTTGAAACTTTAGATTTCGACTCGGGAAGAAGAGAAATAGATAGATACATTTGGGATGGGAACAAGGAGTATAATCACAAGAGTTTCAAGGAGGTGTTACATAAATGGGCTTCGTTTTTGGCATAGGGTTTAGGAGTCTATTGTATGAATTAAACCTTAATACATTTGGTTTCGGTTATAGTACAGGATGCATTGTTGTTGCCCCTGGGATAGAGATTATAATGGAATTTAGTTTTGACGCCTTTTAGATTAGAGAATGAGTTCTATTGTTAGAGATTGTGTAATATATAGGTTATTATATATCACTCGTGTGGTTGTGCTCGTGTGGTTGTGCTCGTGTGGTTGTGCGGTTGTGCTCGTGTGGTTGTGCTCGTGTGGTTGTGCTCGTGTGGTTGTGCTCGTGTGGTTGTGCTCGTGTGGTTGTGCTCGTGTGGTTGTGCTCGTGTGGTTGTGCCTGGTTGTGCCTGGTTGTACTCGTGTATTCCTGCGACACATTATGGCCCTGGTTGATTCTGCGATGATCTTTCAGTAACTCTGCGGTTCTATTTCTCTCCATTTCATGTTTATTACATCACCACTGTGCATTCTTTATATGCATTCTTCACCACTAATAGGACATTTCCTACTATTGTTATATACATTCGCTAATTTAAATTCATCATATACTTCTTTACGACAAACCTTATTTGCTGTAGCTGAAATTCCACATTCCTCATTTTGGTTCCACTTCTTTGCTGTGAGAGCCTCCGCGTACACACCTAGTGAATCACTTTCACTCACTAAATTGACTTTCAGAAAAAACTTAATTACGTTTCCTAAAACAGTTTAATTGATTTGAGGCGAGCACAAACTTAACAACCGGCGTCGACTTGAGATATATATAATATCATTGGGTATTAGCATCAATTGAGTCAGCAACGAACACTAAAACATAACCTGTTGTGTTTAAGAGTCTATAGACTTCTGAATAGATTGTATTGTGTTAGTTTTATTGCTTGTATTTCTTTGGTTTCTATTTCATTTAGAAGTTCGTCAACTGAAAAAACTTCAAAAGGAAAAAAATTAGAAAATGTCTGCCTGGGTTCCAACAAGTTCGTTTCATAAAGGGAAGATCATCAAGCCGTTCTTACCGTTTGAAAAGCATCCCAACTTGAACAATGAAAACTTGGCCAATTTATATCCAGGTGACGACGTGTACGTGTTTGAAACCAAGAACGATAGATGGGGAAGAGGATATGTGATCACCAAACCATTCCCTAATGATTTCACCATCACCTCTGTGAACTTAGACGACTTGCCTACTGTGAATATTAGAATTGTGATTTTCCCGCTTAAATACGTGGAGATTTTAGAATATGTTCCTATTGCTTCTATCGACATTGATAAAGAGTTCAATAACATTGCCGACCTGGAAATGATTCCTACTATCCGAGATTCCGAAAGAGCTCATAAGTTTGCTGTTGATGGTAAAACTGATGTGGAATTAGGTGAGAGTAAATTGAAGATTCCTGTTCCTCAATTGCCCCTTCAAACTTTTGATGTCGATAGTAACTTGCTCGATGAAATTAAGTATACTTTGAACTTGTTAACATCCCACATTTTTGCTCTTTACTCCATTGGGGAGTTTAGATTGTTCAACAAATTGTCGGGAATCTACTTTGATTTGGATGAAGCTAGAATCAAGTTGACTCATAATTTGTTAACTGCTGACGAGATTCAAATGACAAGAGAAAACACCACGTTCTTATTGGATAAGATTCCCAAAAAAATGGCTTCCAAGGCTGCTAGATTGAACGAAAAGTCGTATGATTTGGATAATAAAGATACTGATATCTCTGGTTATAAGGCAATATTGGCCAGAAATGGTGCTAGCGGGGAATTGTTAGATAACGAAAATGCCTTACCTCCAACCCTTGGTCACAATCAAGTTTTATGTGCTTTGCAACCTAACTTTCCAAAGAATTTTCACAATAATTCTAAGGAATTCTCCCTTGGTCCTAAACCTAATGCCAAATTATTCCATGAACCCCCATCTCATATTTTAGTGGATTTCAAGTCGGTATCAGGATCTTCTGCTTATCAACCTCCTGGTTTTGCTGGGATGATTGCTTATCTTTATATTCGTAATAACAGAAAGAGATTAACTGAAGCTTTTGCGGTTCACACCGATTCGGTGGATGATTTGGTTCATGTGGAAAAGATTAGTGCCGCTTTATTCAGAAATATTCCTCCTACTGAGACTGAAAATACTAGAGTTTATTTGGTGGCAGTTTTAACAGAAGAAATCGATTTGAACTTGAAAGAGAGTACTAACACCCCGCAAGTCAGAAGAGTTAAAAAGGGAGTTGCTGCTGGGGTGACTGACATTACCCGAATTTTCAGTAAGAATCAAGGGTCTTTGACCTCAGGGGAATCTCACCAATTTTCCATTAGATTATTTGGTTCTTACGTGAACCAAAAGAAGAGTTTGAAAGAATCTGACAGTGTGGTAAATGGGGGATGGGGTGAAACGGTTGATAGAATCATTGCTGGTTCGAGTCACGGTATTGCCATTAATCCAAGAGCTGAGAGATTGATTGTTACTGTTAAGGAATTCAAACATCAATTTACTGATACTTCAAATAATTCCACTAGTAACACCATTAATGGGGTTATGGGTTCAACTCCAATTGCTAGAATTAAACCGATCTTTTTTGATCCCTTGGCTGAGAACTATGAACGGATTTACTTGAAAATGGGTAAAGTGTCCTTATTGAATTCCATTACTAAGGATGATTTATTAACTTTTGAAGTTAGTACCCCTAACAATGATATGATCACGTTTGCCAAAGCTTCAAATCAACAGGAAAAACGGTCATGGCAATTCGTCTCGGTATTCCCAGATGAAGTTGTGGGGGAAATTGTCAAAGTAAATGGGATTTCTTTCAAGAACCCTGCTAAAAAGTTACCCAAAGAAGATCATATCATCTTATCTTTATATATAAATGGAACCTTAGCCGGGGAAGGGAAATTATTGTATAAATCTGCTAATAGACTCGTGGAATTCAATAAGAAAAAGAGTCACAGTATCGAAATTACTTCCACTAGTCATAAAATTCCAGTGGCTCAGGTTGAGGTTACTACTGAGTATATTGGTAAGGTGTTTAATTCTGATGCCTCAATCGATAATGTGTTCCAATATGAAAGGTTTTTCAAAAGCGGCACTAAAGGTATTGACGATTTATCAGCTTCTTTGGTTGCTTTTACTAAATTAGACATCAACCAATTAGTTAAATATTTCCCGGAGTTGTTGAACTGCTTATACAATATTATAGAAAATTCCCTTAGACAAAGCCAATCTCCTAGTATTGAGATCTTGCAAGACAACTCCTTCAAAGCAATTGTCCATTTATTAGATTGTATCTTTGGGAAACAAGATCAATATGCCTACATGTTAGATAACTTTATTCTAAGACAAACTGGTAGACCTGAAATTGGTATCTTCTTGTTGACCAAAATCTCGGAAATATTCACCAGAGCTGAATCAAATTGGAATGCGGTGTCCAGGTCTTTGTGCCGTGTGACTTCTGCGGTGATGGGATTGGCAATTAGTTCCCTGAGAAATGACGACTCCAGAAATGATGATTATTTAAAGGCATTACAATCTTTATTCAAGTCCGTCACTTTCTTCCTTTCACTCGAGAATCCGGCATTGATTAATGATCAGGTACTTTTGTTGGAGGTCATTGATTATATCTTAACATTCAATGTTAAGCTTGACCCCGCTAAGCTTCTCAGTTTTGTTATTTCGTTCGTTGATTCTCTTGGAACTAGAGGATTAGGCGCTAATGACGATCAACTCATGGTCAACAGAAAGCCTGTTGTTGCCCCTAAGGATCACAAGATTATCATCAGCAAATTACTTTTGGTTCACAGATTGTATGGAACTGATTTGGCAAAATCTCCTTCTTCTTTACCTATTTTGGTTTCCAATTCTGTTAGTTGGGCTATGGAAGTGTTGTTGGGCCCTACTGACATTGACGCTTCCAGATTAGCATGCACTATTTTGAATGAAGCATGTACTGTCATCTGGAACTTTTACATTGTTGGTGACAACGAAGATGATCGTAAACTAGGAACCTCCTTGGCCAAGTTTTTGCCAGCTATAGCAAGAACTTTGATTAAGTTTAACAAGTATTCTAGAAGCAGAGAACATTTCAAACCAAAGAGAACTTACACCCCACTTTTCCCTAATGAATTTCCCTTCAAAGAAACTTCTGTGGATCCCATTGTGGGAGATGAAGTGTTGGTGGAATTGTTGTTGGAAATAAGTATTGTTTTCGGGTTTATAGCTAAAATTGGTAAAGCTGTAGCTGGTAATGAAGGATATGCTAAAATCTTATCCACAGAAATCCCCAACGACTTTTTCGATCCAAAGCTCTATTTGGCTAATGATTTTCACTCAGAAGATGTTATTACTTTAATCTCAGGGGTTAAGTTGATTAGGCAAGGTAAATTCTTCCCTGAAGATAAATGGTTAACCTTGTATGGTTCGTTAGCTGAAGGGTGTTTAAGTGCTTTGGAGCTTGTTAGACCGTTGTTGTTGACCAACCATATTCCATCCATTGATAAGTCTGAATTATTTGATAGAGTTATCCGGGGTAATTATTTAAGGACATTATTAAAATTAGGCTCCATAGCTCCTGTGGCTATTGAACACTTATCCGATGTCCCTAAAAAGGCTTGTTTTAAAATTACTGGTACGATGAGAGACCGCATTGCTTTCTTGGTCAATGAAGCTTGGGATGCCTTAGCCTGGGATGCTGTAGAAGAAGATGTTGTCAGGTTTAACTTAAGTAAATTTGGGGGTTATCAAGTGGAATTTATCAGCAATGACTATTCCATCTTGCAAGACTTGATGTTATTTGCCTTACAAAAGAATGACGATTGTCAGATGGTGGCTGTCAAGATTTTATGGTCTATAATGGTGTCTGAGTATATTTTGAGTGACTCGATCATTGACATTGAAAGGGAATGTCTTGTAGGCTTACACGACATTTACTTAAGAAATGCTTATAAACCCAGCGTCTTGGAACAAAGCAGGTTCATTGAAAGAATGAAGGTTACCATCAGATTAGATCGTGAAGATGAAGCATTTGGAATGATTTATAACTTCATTGAAACTCTTCAAGGGTTCTTGGTAGTGTTGAATGATTTGAATAGTGTTCCAGTGGGTCCAGAATTTGACAATGATAGAACCTTCCACAAGTTGAACATCAATGCTTACCTTAAAAATGCTAACAAGCCAGAATTGTTTCATTCGTTTATCAATCATATGTATGAAGATAACCTCAAAAAGAACGATTTCATTCAAGCTGCTTTAAGTTTGGAATTGTTAGCTTCGACTTATACTTGGGATCATCATCTCATTCTACCACCAACCTTCAGACCTAAATTTCCTCAACAAAGTTCCTTTGAAAGAAAGGAAACCTTATATAAAATGATTGCTACCAACTATATTAAAGGTAATAGTTTAGAGAGGGCCACCGATACTTTCAATGAATTGTTAGACTCTTACAGTGAACATACTTATGATTTGAAGAGTTTTGCCTATGTTCACAACAAATTGGCCAAATTATATTTGGACTTGGAGTCTTCCGACAAATTAACTCCTTCCTTCTTTAGAGTGGCTTTCATTGGGGCAGGGTTTCCAAGTAACATTCGAGGCAAAGAACAGATTTATGAAGGGTTACCATTCGAACATATTACCTCCATCCATGAAAGATTATTGAGATTGTATCCAGGAGCTAGGATTGTTTCAGATGACTTAGAAGCACTCAAATTGCAAGAGAAGGTCCAAACCGGAAGATACTTACATGTTAGTACTGTTGAACCCATTAATGAGATTTCCGACAAATTATTTAACGTCTCTATTGGGGTCAGACAATACGCTAGAAATAAGGATTTAAGGTTCTTTACCACTTTGAAGAAAATCCCTGGTTCTACATCGGTGTTTGATTTATGGACTGAAGAAACCACCTATGAAACATACCTTTCGTTCCCCACCTTGATGAATAGAAGTGATATTAAAGAGACCAAAACCATCAAATTGTCTCCCTTGGATAACGCTATTAGAACCATTATTTACAAGAACAACGATTTGGTGCAATTAGAAAGTTTGATCAACATGGCCTTTAGAGAGAAGGCCGATTTCTCTTCATTGTTTAACGATTTATCCAGACAATTAGCCGGTACCGTCGATTCTCCTGTTAATGGTGGGGTTGGACAGTATAGAACCTTTTTCAATGATTCCAAGTATGCCGATAAGCCTGAATACGAGGGCAATATTAGATTATTGAAGAACGCCTTCAATGATTTAACCTTGATTTTGAGCCGGTGCTTACATTTACACGGTAAATTAGTGGCTCCAACCATGAAGACGAGTCATCAAGCCTTGGTCCAATTGTACAAAAAGAATTTCAAAGACGACATTGAAGCCTTAAAGATCTCTACTGATTATGAGAACATCCCTTATAACCATAACGTTAACCACTATCAACAAACCAACGGTGGACTGAGTGATAAACGGTCGATTTCTGCTGCTTCAGGCCATTCTAATGGTAATTCTACGATGACAGGGGGGGCTCCATCTTCTGTTGGAGGGTCTAGATTGACTAAGACGACTTCCAGAACTTCGTCGGCTTCTAGCAACTCCGGTCTTTCTGGTCTTTCGTCTGATAAAGGGTCGACAGCTAATAACTCTTCTATCAGTGGTACATCGTTTAAACAGAAACGTACGGCATTGAACTGGAGAAAGATGGTCAACAACACGTGATCAGACTATGTGATAGGGTATAGTACTTAAAATAGAGTAAATAAATGTTTTGATAATATGAGTAGGCATGGTCCACGGTATTCGTGGTAAGCTTCTACAGATCCTCTTGAAGTATCTATCTATTCAAGCGGAGCCAAAGACACAAAAATGGGTTGTTGCGGCGTGCATCACCCAATTCGCATAACGAAAATTTTGAAACTGCCCAGTCAGATTTGTTATAACTAGTTGTCAGCAATAACGCTTTAAGTACTCCACTATTGCAACAGTCCCACACCAAATAAAATGTTTAGATTTGTTACTCGTGCTGCCCGTACTAATATTCCAAGCACTATAAGGGCCCCATTAGCTTCGAAGTTTGTCACCCCTGTGCGTTTCTACGCCGCTCCACCAATTTCTAAAGAAGAAGTTACCAAACGTGCTTTCGAAGCCTTGAAAACGGTTGCTGCTTTACAAGAATCCAAATTGTCTGCTGAAGCTTCTTTCCAAAAAGATTTGGGATTAGATTCTTTAGATACAGTTGAAGCTTTAGTGGCTTTAGAAGAAGAATTTGATTTAGAAATCCCTGATAAGATTTCTGATGAAATCAAAACTGTGGGTGAAGCTATTGATTATATTTACGAAGAAGAGAAAAACCTTTAGATCTGTATCAATTCCTACCTTGGAGAAAAAAAGAGCTGAGCTGTTAGCTGTTCTTTGATTCTTGTATATATGAAATAAGCAATAAACGTAAGAGAATAGCCGTGTTAGTATTGTCTCTATTTTAACTAAACCGTTGTTTGCTTCTATGCTGTTTATGGCTCTTAGCCACACGCCAAGTGCAAGCCTTCATATGTCGTTAACCCAATTCCACATTTACCTTTGGTTACTCCATCTCTAGCTTTAGTAATTATCCGGGTAGTCGTGTGCCGCGTATGTCATCCATGCAAATCTTGCTATATAAATATTATACAATTACATATTTAATCAAATCATGGTAGAATATACAACCCCGCTAGAGAACACTTCAACGGACGAATTGAATCATGCTGTAGAAGACATTGTTCTTTCTCATACTGAAGATGAAGAAGAAGACGAAATTGGCGGACCAAGTGGAGGTACAGAGGGTGAATCTCTCCCTATAGAATATAGGGGGACAGTTATTCCCGATCCTGACCCCCAGCAAATTGAAGCGGACTCCCAATTAACAGCTGGATACGACTCGGATACTGATTATTTGGAATTAATCCATTTGAAGATCAATTCCATGGCAGACTTGCATCTAGAACGGTTTCATAAACTAGAGTCTATTTGTCTTCGACAGAACTTAATTACTTCTATGGTGGAAGTCAAAGACTTGAGTGACTCGTTGGAAGAATTGGACTTCTATGATAACAGAATCAATCATATCTCCAGTAATATCGGGAAATTGGTCAATTTGAAGAATCTAGATCTCTCGTTCAATAAGATCAAGAATATAAAGAATTTAGAAAAGTTGACGAAATTAGAGAATTTATACTTCGTACAAAATAAGATCAAAGAAATAAAGAATTTGGAAAATAATACCAACTTGAAAAATTTGGAATTGGGGGGTAATAGGCTAGAAGAAATTGGAGAAATTATGTTAAAACTTACCAACATGGAACAATTATGGTTAGGAAAAAATCGGATTCCTCGATTGCAAAACTTGAACAATTTAACGAACTTAAGAGTCTTATCCATTCAATCTAACAGAATCACCAAAATTGAAGGGTTGGAAAATTTGGTTAACTTGGAAGAGTTATACTTATCTCATAATGGAATTAGCAAGATTGAGAATCTTGATAACAATACTAATCTACAAGTATTAGATGTGACCTCTAATAAATTAGAACACTTATCGGGGTTGAGTCATCTTAGTAAATTGACAGATTTTTGGTGTTCATATAATAAAATCTCCGACTTCAATGAGATCAATCGAGAGTTGGGTAAATTACCAGAGTTAGATACGGTATATTTTGAAGGCAATCCTGTTCACACCTCCAACCCTACAGCCTATAGGAGAAAATTGCGGCTAAATTTGGGCGATAGTTTGGCCAAAATCGATGCTACATATGTACATAGTTAGGTTTAATATTATGTGTTTATTGTCCGTATTATCGTGCTTATTTCCGCACCACCTTCGCGCCATTCGAGTGTTGTTCGCCCCATTTTCGCCCTACAGCACAGCAACTAACAACGTTTTCGCAACAATTACTAACACTCCAGAAACGCATGCACCCCCCAGAAAATGAATGAGGCATGGAACGTATGGAAAAAAAAAACTATAAAAGGGGGGATATCTCCGACTAGATCTTTTTGCGCTTTATTTTTGATTACGAGCTTAACATGTACAGTTTACAAGATACTAAACCGAATGAAGAGATCAATGGCCAATCGGTCTTCTCTCATAGTGGGTGGGAAAACCCCCAAATCAGAAAGTCTGGAAACCCTAATAATATAAGTTCTGAATCTTTATTACCTAGAGCCAAACTTTATGATGAAGTAAGAAATGAACAAATGGTGTTTAAAGAAAACATCTACAATGAATTGGATGATGTCAAGATAAAGGAAGAAGTTGATAAATACGTGATCCACTTTAAGGATGATGATATTAATAAAAAGGAATTAAAGGTTGATTTCAATAAAGAGGAAAACGAATTGAAATTGGAGATTTACGAAAAGCATTTTAATGAAACCGGAGAAGAATATTTTGTGTGTAACTTTGAAAGTAGTGTTAAATTTGAAAAGGCGGTGAAATTCGATGAAATGATTCCTGATACCAAAGATGGTAACGTGTCTATTTGTATTCCTAAAGTTCACAAAGATACGGAGAATTTGCTCAATATGCAATTAAAAAACACCTCGGTAGATACTCTTAGAAAGTAGAATGTTTTTGTTGATAGAGATTGCTGTTCTAATTTGCTGATAGACTTCATAGTTTTGTTTGTGTTTTGGTTAGTTTATATTTCGGTATGACAACTTTATTTCTTAGTCATACATTTTGGTTAATAAAAAGAAGAAAACTGTTTATAGTTTTGTAATTTCACGATTTTACTAATGTCTCCCTATATTCTCTTCTGTTGATTATTTGCATCCATTTGTGGAATCGCGTGCAGCACAAATCTGTCTTTTTTTGCAGCCGTTTTATGTAATACACAAATCATGGAAAGTCACAACAACTTTATTACTAGGACTTTCTCTATGGTAAGATCGAAGTCCCGGTCTAGGAAACATAGCTATGAGAACTCTTATGCTGAGAATCCAGTAGGGCCCACAAAGCTGAAGCTTAACAATGGCAAGCTGAGAATTCTTCGTAGAGGGAGTTTGGATCATAGTTTAGTTTACGATAAGTCAAACTACAAAGGAGCAAACAGACCTGTAAAACTACCCTCGTTTAATATAGATGATCTTATTAGCCCCATACTGAGTGAGGAGAGAAACAGACTATTGGTTCGGGAAATAGACACTATGATTATCAATAATCATGGCATTGAGTTGAGGTCAATATTTGATAATGACTTTGAGTCAGAAGACTTTTTTGATGAGCTGAATAAAGAAAATATCCCTGAATCCTATTTCAGCAAAAGAGCAGGGTTTAGTAAAGGGCGTCTCCCTTTAGTGGATTTACATAAAGAATTGGAAGCCAATAGTTCTCGAAGTTACGAAATTCCATTGAATAGGAAAACATTGATTTCCAATAATCCCTATAAAAGCCCTGTTAAAAACAGTAATTTCTTACCCCCAGAAACTTAATATATACACTTGACTATTTAGTACTCTAGTGAATTTATGTCTTATTTATTTTACTATAGACTAGCAAGAAGCTTTATTCCAAACTATTGTCTTCAGGTTTATAATTATCCAACACGATTCTATAAATAAAAGAAGGCGCAAACCCACCAATATTGGTGATATAAATATCAATATGTCCTGGTGGTATATAATCATTCAAAGGGTTTATTACCACATCCACGTTATCAAGGAGCTTGAAGTCGGAATAATTTAAGACCTTACCAGAATTACCCACTTCGATTAAATCAGCTCTATTAAAAGGATATAGTGGTGATAATTTATACAATCCAGCTACCGCAAAAACGGGAACCCTGGCCTCTTTAGCGCATTCTACCACACTGGAAACTCCCGAATTACACAAGCAGCCTCCATTGGCAAATACGGAACTTGAGCCTATAATCACCTTACCAACCCTTGACATGACGGCAAATGTGGTGGTATCTGGTATTAAGATTGTCTCTATATTATTTTCAGCTAGGGCCTTAACGAATTTATGGGCTTGTTCGATTTCATTAGGATAACTCTCAGTCACCAAAACCGTAAATTTTCTTTTGGCACGAGCCTTAATTAAGAATCTTAACACAGTATCAGAATTAGGAGTTGGTGTCAATAAGATTTCATTATCGTGTATTAAATCAGCTGACATGTTTTCCAATCCTTCGTTGACATTGGAAATTTCATCGATTAAATCTCTTATTCCTTGTATAATAAGAGCTCTTAAATCACTACTTTGTTTCTTCAGCTGGTTTAAAGCCTCTTGCTTCACGCTATTATTGGATGTGGATAATAAACTGAATATAGAACTCATCATTGTGGTATTATTAGCTGGATTCGAAGAAGAAGCAGAGTTTTCCACAAGATTCTCATCGATTTCATCTCTTATTATAGCCAACACTCTTCTAACGATATTCCCAGTAATAACTTCTCTGGGTTGAGCCACATTTAAAATGGTTCCTACCCTTCTAATGGTGCTTACTAAATCAAATGGATTCGACCATCTGGCTGTAGAGATTACTCTCATCAAAAGATGAGAAATCTCTAATGCGATGGCTTTATCCCCTCCTAGCTGATGACGTTTTAATTTGTACACAATAGGGTCTACCAATGCAAATAACTCCGGCGTCAACCCTTGAGTCTCTGAAGTTGCCCCAACTGTCATAGTGCCAGTTCCAGATCCCGTCACTGAGCCTGACATCGTTGTTAGTTCTTCCTGTTTCTTCTCGCACCATCTCATTTTCGCGGAACCTACAAATTCTAAATTGTCCTACAGAAACAAATTATAGAGAAAGATGGTGGATTTTAATACAAGTCTCGACAATTCGTTAGAGTTGCTCTACAATTACTCAAAGCATTTTGAATTGACCATAGATTTAATCCAAAAATTGTCGCAACAGTTGAAATTGGATACATTTATAGATACAGATGCTTATGCCCACATACTTGATCAACCTTTAACAGATGAAAATGGTAACCCTATAAAATTTCAAAGACTTTCCATTGCTGGGTCGTTGATTTTAATAGACATTGACTTCTTGGGGAGTACTGTCCACCGAGTGTCGTTCTCGCTGGCCAATCAATTGGATGACGATACTAGTAACTCGTCTCATAATAACGATGGGACCGATTCTCAGTTGCCCATAATTATTAAACAAGAGGATTTAAATATAGTGAAATTGAACTTTTCCAAGAACACCCATTCTTTATTAAACAAACATTTAGAGAATAACATTGAAAGCATTCTTCTAGCGAACTTGAAGTGTTCTAATCTTAATAGCTTCCCCACCAACTTGAAGTATCTTGCTAATTTAGACCGATTATCGAGCTCTCAAATTGACTTGTTTAATTACAATGACAACATTGCATTAATTTTACAAACGTTGTATAATATCGAAATCAATGAATTCAACGGCGAAGATCAAAATATTGACAATAAACCCGATGGATGGCTAGTCCAGGAGGGATTAATCAATTCTATTGGTAAAGTGTTAATTCATAACGGTGCGGAGCATCAGATTGGGATTTTTATTGAATTTTGGAAAGATTTCAGGTATATCAATCATGAGTATGAATTAGAAACAGGGAAGCTATTACTAGGCAAGGCTTACAATGTTTTATTAAATATGAACAGTAAGAACTCTCATAATTCAATTGATTATCTTTCAGATGCGAGAGACCATGTTTGGGAATTGAATAATGGCAGAAAATTTCAATTTCAGTTTAGTGATGATTCTTACTTAGTATCTAGTAGAGGCTCGACAAGTGGGGCTCAGCAGAATTATCCAGTAGACTTTGCTAGAGCTAGTCCCAATTGGGATCTTTCTCTTCTGTTAAGTCACTTTATCTACTTACCTATTAATTTACTAGAATTCATCGGTATACATGATTTTGAAGAAGCGGCTGATGATAATGACTTATTTAATAGACTTAATACGGAAAAAGAGTTGACCTTGGTGTTTCAAAATTACTTTCCAGACAACGAAGACTTGAGAGCCACTATCAAAAGCGATATCCACTCTAAATATGTTCCTACCAGTTCAATCACTTTGAAGAAATTGGTGGATATTCCCTCATTTTTGATAATATTCCGGAACCATTTAGTGTTGACTAGTCTCTTAACGCAATTGACTGATATAGGAACTATTTGGCAAGATAATGATGATGCTCAAGTTACTGCAGAGGCCAAAAACAAATTAAAACAATCGTTGAAATTGTCTAATGATATCACCGACGATAAGATCTTAAGCCTTGGTGCGTTAAATGATCATCATCGTCGGCAAGATGGCCAAATTCAAGGGTCAGAGTACATTAATGGTAATGATGACAATATAGATGAAGATGAAGAGGATATTTCCTTGGACGAGTTCATGAAGGAAACCTCCCCAGTTGATGAAGACGCCTCCAATAATCAAATCTCTATTAAGATTAACGATATCTCGTATAACTTAAAGCGGTTTGATGTTTTCGTCACTATCACAGGAACTTTCAACAACAAACGTTTGAATATACCCTTCACCATTTCCAATGGAGAGGTGGTTCCCAATAACTTAGATCCAAACACCAAAGACGATATGATAGATGAAGAGGTGATCGATAATAACCTCCGTTTTGTCAAATGTCTAAATGTCACAGAAAACTTACTCACAAGTTTGTCTCATACATTTTCTGAGGTTGAGACATAATATCCTGTGCTTCCATGGCGAATGAAAACCTATTGTTGGTGAGAATTTGTGTCAAACCTGTTACAGAGCGCGCGAAAATTTTTATTGGGAAAATTATTCTGTTCTCGTTTCATAAGATAGAACTATGACATGATGAATCAAGTGTCTGGGAATGGATTAGGAGTATTGCCTCCAACATCGTTACGAGACATCATTGCTTTAATCTTGATAATGAATTATTTGCCCCCGTATATCAACGCGGTAATTCTTGTGTTATATATTTTATCGGGGTCCACCAAATTCATTAGTGGAAAGCTATTCATAAAATATATCACGTTAAGAAATAGGCAAATGGATGATTCGTTTTACTACTTGAATTCTAATTTGAATTATTACAAGGTATTAACCTCTTTCGGGCAAGTGTTAGTTATAAATTCCGTTATATTGGTGATATTGAACTATATCTTTCCCAACTTTTTATTGAAGAATGTGGATTTGTTGGCAAAGACCATCTTATGCTCTGAATTGATTGGATCTTCTAACACCATAACGTCAATAATAACTACCACCCAGACGGCAAATAATAACAATAATGGTGGTAATAGTGGTTCCAGTAATAGTACTAATAATGGGAATCTCAATGATCAACTAAAAAAATCAGGTAACCAGTTGTTAAATAACAACTTCCTACGAATCTTATTTTGTTTCACGGTGATTTTAATCATCAGGTCAATCAACAATAGTGTAAACTTTGGTTTGATTGTGCAATTTTTGAAAATTCAAGATTTTGACTCCTTATTCTCCCATAAGATATTCAATACCACGTCTTATTTTAATCCTTCTTATAATTCCAATTTTGGTCAACATTATAATCGAAATTTTATCCAATCGGATGAACATCCTTCCAATAACTTTTACCCTCATGATCTTCTAGGTCAAGATCTATTCACTATACATCAAACGAGTGGATGTACTTATTCGAAGGTATTATTATTTTTTTATTATGAATTATGTATTAACGTTATTACTATTAAATTCAATCCACTTTTTTCTACTATCGGATTGAAAAGACTTTCAAATAATTTGGATCAATTAAACAATTTAAATCCTAATATCCCTATTGATTTTAAGCGAAATCATAAGTTCAAAGATAAAGACGAGACTATAATTAACGAGAATGAACCTTCTGTCCCTATAATTTCTTTGAAGAATAATTTTAATGCTTCCAAATCAATTAATATATCGTTACCTGATGTGATTTCTAATTCAAAGATTAACTTCAAGGCATCTAACTCAATCTCCAGCAAAAATTTCGAAATCTTCTGTTTGAAGTTATTTACCAATAAAAAGTTGCTGAATCTTCCTCACTCCCATCAAGGCAATATATCCGGTGGCAGTAATGTCCATTCTGCTGGTGCATCAAATAATTCCAATAATCATTTTAAATTGAACAGAAATTCTACCTTAATTATCGATAAAAAGTCTTCAATTATTCAACCGTTTTGGTCTCTTTTGGCGGTTATTAAAGTCATTACCAGAAATTCTAGTTTGTTTCAAGGTAGATTAAGTCACTACAAAAACAATCATGAAAAATATTTGGTAGATGTGAACAATGTTAATAAGCTATTACTATCTATTAAATTTATTGATGATCATAAGATTGTATTGAAGACTTTAAACGATGAGATGCCCCAGAATTTGAAGTTGACCGTGAACGGTCTATCATGGGAGTATTTTAAAGTATCTGGCGATTATTTGTTAATTTATTCGTTATCACCAAATTTTCAGTATGAAGTTGAATTAAAAGACGGCGATAGCGATGAGGCTTTGCATAATGTTATTGTGAATACTGTTTCGGCTGATGGGTCTGCTCTAAGAGAATCTCCTAAGATTTCCTCGTTATCGACTTTAAAGACTAGCTTGAAATCTACCTTAGAAAACTTGAATCGGATTAGAACAAATTTAAAAGATTTCAAACGGGAAGAAAATAAAAAGCTTGGTGAGGTCAGAAAAAGTAATGAAGTGTTACAGGAAAAGATTAGCAAGAGTAATACTAATGATGAACATAACTTGAAAAAGATAAAGGGGTTAAAGCAATCGATCAACCAGTTCGAAATAGAAATTGAACACTTACAAACTGAGTTGAGGAGCATGTCGAACAATAATGAAAACTTGCACGAATCTGAACACAAAAAAGAAATCGACGAGGTCAAACTGTTTATTAAGGACTATGAGAATTCTGTAAATAAATTCAAAACCCAGTTAAAGGAAGTGGAGGATTCCAAATTACAGCATTCCAACAAGATCGATAAACTTATCAATAAGCAAAAAGACATTGAATCTGAAATGGATCATTTCATAACTGAAACTGAGAATCTCAAAAATGTAATTGTAACGAAAATGCAACGAAAGTCCAAAAAAATCAACGAAAACTTCGACACTATTCTTCCAAGTGTCAAGAATGCTACACGAGAATTAAATAAAGAATTCGAAGCCATCAGATAGGTCAAGTGGGAAAAAAATGTATTACTTGGATTTAATCTATAAAATAAATTATTCATTTATGAAGTCACCCACTCTATGAAATGCTCTGTTATAATATAGTAACCCGCCTGTTTTGGTGGTATTATTCTCTATTATTTCTATTACTTCTACTATCCATATTTCATGATTCTCTATTTCAATGACACTTTTCTTGCGACATATAAATATTTGCTCACTTTCCCTTATAATAGGAATCTGATAATCTGACACCTTTAACATCTCCCATGACTCTTTGGAGATATTCTGGAACGGAGTGGCCATCTCATGAAAAATCTCTCCGTCTTTTTCTTCACCTTTAGTTTTAATATAATTATCGGTTTTAATGCCGCTGGCAAATATTCGTCCTAACTCGCTAGCATATGGAGTAGATTTAAGGACATGAATGGCAACCACTCCATCGTTATTGTGCAATGTCAGCGAAGTATAACTTGGTAGATGTAAGTTAAACTGTAGTAATGGTTTGGGATATACTGACAATGAGCACACTGAGCCGAGTGTCATACCATGTAATGTTTTGGTAGGTTTTTTAGATCCTGCTGTCAAAATCATAGCCTGACTGGCTACTCCTGCCATCGAGTTTTTGAATTGCTGTTGTATACCTGTACTATATGCTCGTATTATGTTCATTATGATTTATCATACCTTATTTCGACTGAAAATTTTTTGTGATTCACGCTAGGAATGAGCACGAAGTCGCTTCAATTGCGATCAATCTGGGGAAGGCTTCTCGTTCCAATTCTCCCGCAGTTGGACGGAATTACCGCGACAAACTGAATTTTGGAATGGCAGCAAAAACATGTTCAAATAAACACAAGATGAATTGTAAGTTTTTTGAGGAAAATCGAACTCTAAACTATCACCTTTATAAACTAGGATCTATACATATCTGCTCATATTTTTTTCGTGATTTTTAGGGTCTTACTTCAGTAATTAGAGTATATTAACAAAATAAGCCCATTTTGCAACTTTCGCAAATTCAATCAATTAAACTTCCCTGTAGCTGTGTCTTTTTCTGTAAGCAATTTTGTTTCAAATGTTTCTTACGATAGCACACTTTCAATGCAAGAATAGCAACTGCAAATGAACTCGTTGGCCATTCATAAATCAAATAATAGCTCCATTTTAGACGTAGATTTGTTAACAGTATAATAGTTTCTTACGCACGAATTTTTGCAGCAAAGTAGTAGGAAGGCTGCAGCAACAGGGAGAGACAAACACTTTTTTCTTTTTAACTCAGATACCCCATATAAATACATGGATACATATATATACTCAAGTAAGCAAAATTCATGTTTTCATTCCACATCCATTCATTTTGTGATTTAAGCTGTACCGTTATACTATCAACTCCGGTTGATGCAAAAAAACACATCGCGCTACACAAAAACCAAACAGAGAAAAAACATAAACACCTAAAAGCGACTTTAGAGAGGGACTACACGATATTCGGAGTTTTTTTATCAAGTAATTGGGCGATGATAGAAACATCCTCCGAAAGCATGCTGCTAGCCGAGCAGAAATTTCTATCGTTGATAAATTCCAGAAACACATCCCAAATACTAGCGTCTTCAACTTCCCAAAATATAACGGCGTGTAACGATAACAAAGAGATAAAAAATTATGCCCATAAATATATTGACATGATCTTGGGCCTTCCAGGAGCTCCAAGCAAGAATCTAAAAATGAATACCTTGGAGATAGAGCAACTTACTCAATTGGCACACAAAGGGTTTATTTGTTTGTACTACACAGCATCAACCCCTATCGATCTATTGAGTATTTTAAAGAAGCAACAGTCTTTTATAGTAAAGTTGTTTCTGTTTAAACATTTTGATGAATGCCTAATACATTTAAATACCATCCAGCAAGTGCTAAATTCTATGGTGCTAGGCTTTAAGTTTACATATATGGAGAATAATCTGCATGAAACCCTTTTGGAGCCCATCCCATATGTGAATAGCATCATCTCAGAACAAATAAAAAACGTCATAACTGCGTTTCACTTCCTTTCATGTCAATATTTGATTAAACAGATATCCTTACAATTGAGTTTAAAACAATATGATACTCTCTATTATTCCTCGCTAGAACGATTACCCGATTACTTTTTATCCAGGAGTACTTTTGTTAAATGGTTATCATTAGACGCTCCTAGTCCTGCCAAAGAAAAGCACTTGAACAATATAATTAAAATGATAAGTGGCTTTGTTAAAATTTGTGAGCTCTTATCAAAGTCAGGAAATTTCGATGCTAAAGTTACGATATCTAAGTTATCCTTGAAGTTGATTGAGTATCAGTGGATGAAAGATCGTTGTTTCAATGTGAATTTAGGTGATATTGAATTTTCCAGCTTGGAATTAGTCAGTGAATTCTATAATGACTTGAAGGCTACAGTTCCCCTTCTGAATTTCCCCGAGTTAGACGTGCTCTTTAGGGAACCCGAATTGACAGTTTCTAAATCAGAAATAATAAAAATGACTCGGGACATCAATAATCGCCCAGAAATGCTAAACAAACTAAGAACTGCATTATTAGGCCCAAACTGCCCAGAGAGCTTAGCGAGTGATTCCGAATTTATCAGCACATATTTTAGTTCCCTAAAATACTCCACGATATACATGAGACAATTGAGCAGCTTGATTTTAAAATATTTCAATAACAATATGAGACACTTGAAAATTCTTTCAAAGGACCATTTCAGAATCCTCGACTTTATTTCTATTTACCTTAGAGATTCCAGCTCCGATGGTAAATCTAGTGAGTTTGTAATCGAGTTCATTTCCCGATTACACCGTATTCTATCGTCCTTCAACCAATTGAAAAGAATCAAGAATCTTGCAAATATATTATATTCTCTTGGGCTCAACCAGTCACTCTCAACGAGTTTATTGTTTAAATCATTGGAAACTGCGCTTCAATTTGACTTTTCAGTGTACAGTTTGATACCAGAGGTTGAACGGGACGAATTCAGACATTCTTTGATTTGTAAGATGGAGAAGTGCCAAAAGGCTCTTTCTAAAGCAAATATATTTGATAGAAAGTCTCAGACAATTATCGAATTCTTTGATATAATACATCCTAACATTGAAAACTCCAGCGACTTTAAATCAATGAATTTAAAGCACCTGATGAAATCTTTTTTGGATTGTATCAATAATACCAGTGAGCCATCCAGGAAAATATTTGGGAAAGAAAGCAAGTATCTGGATGCTTTCAAGGCTTCCTTATTCATTGAGTTATTGCCCCACTTAGAAATGAGCGATACTATTGATGACAAGCAAAGTTTACTCAACCACTTGGCCAACAATCTATTCATTATGGATCATGGACTCAAATTAACTTGCATCTATCATTATTATACATTCGATGGACTAGACAATTATGTGAGCTACCAATTCGAAGAAGATACCTTCAATGATCCCTTCTGCAATCTCTTGATGAGCGGGATCATGTTATACAAGAATATCAAATTAGAGTGGAGTGAATCTAACCTAAAGGATTGTATTTGTTTCTTTGAGAAATATTTATCAACGACTCAATCCAGTAGTACTTACGAGGTGGAAATAATTACTTCCATTGTAGCATACTTGAGATACAATCAATTATTTACATACACCAAGAGTATTTTGGAAATTTTCTTGCGTTTTAGACCTATTGGTTCAGACCCAACACGTACCAAACTTAACTTTGATGTGTTATTGGAGTATGCAACCGCATGTATGAACTTAAACTTGGGTAGCGATGTCTTGCATACCTTGGACATCACGGCAAAGATGTTGAAATCTTTGTTTTCCATGAATGACAAAGCAGATAAACCATTGATCAGTCCTAGGGATTTAATGAATTGGAAGTTGGTTCAGTTGAACTACTATTTGTCTAAAGGTGAGTACTCGGTTGCCAATGACAAATTTTCGGCACTTTTGAAGTTTGCCAACTCAAAGTCAGAATTTGCTTTGTCAAGTCAGAACCTGAAGCAGCTCTCCATTTTGGAAAAGCTTCAAAATTTGCTTGAGGTAGCTAATTTGAACCTTACGGCTTCTAGATTGAACAAGTTGCAAATGAATTACTTTGAAGCTCATCATCATACCAAAACTGGAATGAAGTTGACCCTCTCAGTAGTTAAAAACATTACGGACAATATACCCAAGCCACAGTACAATCTTTTGATATGGAAATCATCCGCATTATTGGTTGCCTTTTATCGTTCTATGATTGACATATTAAGTCATTTAGGGATTCCAAGGGACCTCATATATTATATGAGCGAACTCAAGAAATTGAATGATCGTAATACTTTTCCATTGTTGAACGGATACAATCACTTTTATTTATCAGAAGGCTATTTACGTCTTGGACAATCGGACAATGCATTGCGTGAATTGAAAAAAGGAAATGAGATAGTTCTCATGAACATAGATGAAAGTTTGAAGTTTCAAGGTATCAATAGCAATATTCTATTCTGTTCGTCAATCAAAGACCACGAAAGTTTGAAAGAACATATCTTTCAGCAACAAAAGTTGACGACGGAAATTGGAAACATCAATCATACACATATAAAATTGCCTTACGATCAAGTGCTAATAGAGAATCATTATAGTGCCAAAATCTTAAGGAAATTGCCCCCACATATTCAAGATCGCTCAAACCCCTTATTCATCTTGAATGAAATAAAAAGTGGCGTTGCTGAATCCCTAAATAGATTAACAAAAGTTGTTTCCTACTCCGATTTCTTAAACTCAGTCATTATCAGCCCGTGTCTTGTTGGAAATAAGATAAACCTGAATAGCGAAGTTGTTTCTTGCATCGAGCAATTAAGTGATTTGAAGTCCCAGACAGAAGCTCTCTTGACAAAAAATATATCATTGCTTCCTGTTCATATAGTTAAGGATATATCTAATCAGTTTCTTTCTTTAGGTTTGATGCTATCGGCAATGCGACCAGAAAGGAGTTCGACACTTGATATGTATTATGCACAAGATATGCTGAAATCACTTGCCTTGAGACATGAGATGAGAATTAGAGACGAAACTACAATTTCATCGAATAGCATCATTCCATCGGAATTTAGGGACGATACAAACGTTTCGTATAATATCAAGGCGTTTGGTGAAGACATCAAGACAACTTTACCTGAATCCTGGACTATAATGACAATTGACATCTGCTCTGAAAAGGGTGCTCTTGTGATATCAAAGTTGAATAAGCAGACAAATTTTGAGCCAGTATATGTGAGATTACCATGGCAAAGGATGCAAGGAATCGAGAAAGATGGCACTGCACTCGACTTTTCTACTGCTATCGCCAGGCTAAATGACGCCATAAAAAAGAGCAACGAGTCGATTAAGCCTGCGGCCACATCATCCATTCAGACAAAGGAAGATAGAAAAAACTGGTGGAGATTGAGGTTCTTCCTTGATTTGGAAATTAAACAACTTTTGGATGATATCGAACATGAATGGCTTGGTGCTTTTTCTGTCTTGTTCGCTGAAGACAATTGTCAAAATAAACCTAGGGCCTGTATCGAGAAGAGTATTGATCAACTTCAAAGCTTGTTTGCTGAGCTTTTGAAACCAGGATTCAAAGAGCTTCGGATAGAGCCATTACTTTCCCAGATGCTCTTGAATTTGAAGCTTAGCGAAGAATTGACCTCCGCCGATGATATAACAAAACAGCGTCAAGTCATGGATGATTTGATGTATTTCTTAATTGACTGCTTGATGTATAGAGGTGAAGAGATTCCTTATGACGAAGTCAATTTGGACAAATTCTATCATGAATTAACAAAAATTTGTAACGACTTTAGTAGTGTACCAGCTGATGAAAGTAATGAGGATCATTTGGTAATAATACCCGGTTCCGAATGTACTGAGATTCCGTGGGAGTCTTTGAGCTGTATGAAAGGGAGATCTGTATCTCGTATGCCCTCAGTTCATTTCACATTGGAGGTATTAAAGCAGAGAAAGACATTAAAGCTAAATGAGACGTCCAACTTGGAGTCTATATATTTGATTAACCCCGGAGGTGACTTATTAAAAACAGAGCATCGATTCAGACCCCTATTTAACCAAATGACCAACTGGCATGGTTTGATTGGTAGAGGTCCCGATGATGGTGACAAGTTTTTAGCGGATATGTTAGAAAAGGATTTATTTATCTATATTGGGCATGGGGGATGTGAACAATACATACGAGTAACTTCACTATTCAAGTTGACCGACAGACAAAATCCCTTGCCACCAGCTTTGCTATTAGGATGCTCCTCCGGTGCACTTCAAAGTAATGGGGTCTTTGAGGTGAATGGAAATCTTTATAACTGGTTGGCTTGTGGATCTCCCATGGTTGTGGCCAATCTTTGGGATGTTACTGATAAAGATATTGACAAATTCAGCTTATCTGTGTTTGAGTTCACCTCATTATTTGGCGATACAGAGTTCAACTCCGATTTCAGTGAAGCAGTTAAAAGGGCAAGACAATCATGTAATTTAAGGTACCTTAATGGATGTGCCCCTATTGTTTACGGGTTACCTTTACGTTTATAGATATTTACCGCATCCAATTATACATTTACCCAGGTATATACCCTATATCCCTTGTAACTTTTACAATCTATAAAGGAACGAATGCATCAATCGATCTCCGGTATATAGAATACTTTTGTATATAATGAAAAGATTAGTTTACAATCTCTTGAGTAGTGTTACCATTAACATTATCATCATTATCGTTTCCGTTATTATCATCATTTATGACCATCTCATTATCAGTTGTATTGGTGTCTGCTATGACAACATCTACCGCGTTACTATTTGCCGTGGCAGGCATATCCTCGTTGTCGACAGTTCCTGTATTGCTTCCAGCACTAGCTGGATTAGCAGCAGAATGATTGGCATTACCAGCAGAACTGGTACTTGGTATACACCAGTTTCTATGACAATGCCAAGCTCTCATTTGACATTCTCTTGAACAATACTTTGTACGTTTACATCTTCTACATTTCAGGAATTCTCTTGGATAAGTTTCCCATTTACCACATTCGAGACTACCACATTGCCTGACACCACCACGAAACTCATTTCTTCTACAGGAATTTCTCATTATGACTCCAGACCAATAGTACATATCAGTACCAGCTAAGAATGTGAATTTTTCAACCATAGGAAAGAGATTCACTCTTTTGTACTCAATCAACGAGTCATCATAATCAGGATCTTTTTGTCCATCAGTGCCATATCCTTTATTAGAATCTTGATTATCGATATTGAAATTATCATAAGTGTCATAATTCCATTTCTGCTTTAAATATTGCTTTTGTTCCAATCTCTTTTTTGTTATAACAAGACTTAACTTCTTACAATCGGTCTGAATACAGTTGCTGACTTCGTCATTCAAGTGACTTAAGGCTACTTCGCGATCCAAATCATCGACAATTGATTCACAATCCACTATGGAATCATACAATTGCGATAATTTGTTTTGATTGAAACCTGGGAAGATGGAATTGCCAAAGTTATCGACATCAGATCCAGAATCAGAGACCGACCCAGACTCTGGATCGGATTCACCTAACTCTACATTGCCAGGGTCTTCAACATTGGCATCATTTACCCTCAATCCATCTTCAACATTAGTGTCATCTTCAGCACAAAGCTCTAACTTATCTTGTTCGAGAATGAAATTATCATCCTGCAAAGAATTAATACCATTTAACATTTGAGGTGAATTTGACGCGGAAGCACTAAACCCAAGTCTCGTGGCCCCGCTTTCATTTTCTTCATTTTCATTTCTACCACTTTCATTTCTGTTGTTTGTGTTCATATCGACGTCGAAATCTTCATTATCCTTGCCATTATCAACGCCTCGGCATTTATCATTATCATCAGATGCACTTGTTATATCACGCGACTGGGAACCACTGGTACCATCAATTTGATTAAAACTTTCCAGCTTGAAATCGACTAATTTAGATTTCCTTGATTTCGGCTTTATAGTGGGTCTTTGCTTAATAGCCAAATTTTTCTTCAACTTTGACTTGAATTGTTTTTCAATAAACAACTTTAACTGTTTGTCCCTAACACTCATGTCAATAACCAAATGAGTGTTTTGAAGTATATCCTTTAGATAAGGGTACTTCGAGATATATGCCAACAATTGCAATGACCATACAATATCATCGTCTCTAGGTATTACTACTCCAGTCTCAGTGAAGTTTCTAGGGGCTACCTTAGAAAACGCCAAGTTAGAAAGATGAGTCGACTTGTCATCCTGAAGATACATGTCTGTTAAGAATTGCAAGTTATTATCCATATCATAATCGGTATCATTAGTAAACCTCGTATCGAGCGAATCACTTTCCTTTTCTTCCTTTAACTTTTTAACAATGAGCAACACTAAATATCTTCTCCTGATATCACTATTATTACTTGAAGCGTAAGACAATTCTCCTGGGGCGGAATCTTCATTAGATTGTTGACCATCAAATGAGTCCCCCACTCGTATCAACTTGAACAATTGTTCAACAGAAAGGTTTTCGTAATCCTCAGTAGTCAAGCTGCTGGCCCTCAAATTGTTGAAAAATGGAGTACCTTGACTTGCAATGTTTGACATTGATGAAGCTGCCATGGCAGCAGCTGAAGCGTCCGTAGGGAAATTGTTTTGAAAAGTTTCAAACTGGGTCAAAAAGTTCAAATTGTTCCGTGTAGTCTCTTCTTGGTTTGGATTGGTATTATTCATGTTTATACCAGTAGTATTGTTGAGCTCAAAATTAGGCTGTGGAGGTGGAACTTGAAACTGAGGATGATTCTGTAGAGCTACGGATTCATGAGTAGAATCCGCCACTTGAGATTCACTGTCTTGCGATTGATTTTGGAAGTTGTTGGACTGGTCAGGAACTCTTCTATTAGCTTGTATGAATGTTCTTTCATGTAAAGTCAAATAATTATCCAAAATTGTAGCAATAATTGGTAAAATGCCTGCTTTAACCACTCGTTGTCTTATAGTTTCAGTACCTCTGGTTCCTATCAAGACTAAACACTGAAAAGCCAAAGTCCATTTCCACGCCGTTAATATTTTCTTTTCACTGTTGAATATATTATCATTTAAATTAAAGGTAGAATTATGACACTCATGGAGGATTTCAATTAATCTTTCTATACCGCCATCGACCGATAGAGTCTCCCTAACTTTAGCCAGCGACGACGCAAGGTATGTTAAGTGATTCAAGGAATTTACCAAGGGCTTATCGCTAGTGACATCTAACGCCCTTCTATCATAAAGACTGGTGGTAATAGTCACAGCAGCTCTATTGTTGCAAACAGACTTGTAATTAGAGTCCCTCATGAATGATTATATCTTATGAAGTATTGATGCTTTGGAGGGATAATTTGGTCGGGCCCTGTTCAAACACACGATAGCTTAGCAGAGGTGAGGTCCCAAAGACACAAAAATACAAACACGGTCTAAGCCCTTATAATTACTAAGCGCCAATAAGAACTAAATGATACACAAAAAAAGCACCCGAATATAAATCCACCTAAACGAAATTAAAAATATAAAAAGAATATATGTTCTGGAGATAAAAGAGCCGTACCTGAAACAAAGGGTATACAACAATACCCTGTTGACTGCAACAAACGAATATAATTGGCTTTGCTCCTCTTTTTTTTTGCCCTTTGTTTTTTCGAGCCTCAAATAGATGAGAGATAAAATATAAATGGTACACACACTACTATCATAATATAGGATGGCACTATAGTTACCTGAAATTACAGAACTTCACAGATAAATACTTGTTAAATTGTAATTACAGGAATTTTTGATGTGTATGCTACTGCATGTGATCATGTTGGTCTGTATCATATACCATGATTTCTATTATATCTCTATCCATCTCTATTTATAGTAAAGATTCTGCTTTAGCTACCAATTTAACAGATTGTTCCATAAACATTAACGTCAAGATCGAATGTGGACCTATTCTGAATAATTGGGCCCAAAAGCCTTTATAAAATGCCGATATTCCTTCAGTTCTGGCGGTTTTAATAATACAATCTATAGGGCCCTTATAAAGATCTCCCTTTTGGTTATACACTCTAGTTAAAACCACATCCCAAGGATTCATAACTATAGCCACTGCAAACCCTGCTACCGATGAAGATATAAAATGTAATAGAATAGAATCAGGTGCTGCTATATTATTGGCTATCACCAAGTTTTTAGTATAGAAATAAGCTGGTAATTGTGCTGATGAACCTGCACCTGTTCTTAACACCGCAGCATCAACCCCTCTGAATAAGCCTTTAAATCCTTCATTCTTATAAATGGTTCTTAATCCAGCAAATGGTGATTTATAATAAGTTTGTTGCCCTACGCTCAAAGACTTAACATTGGCAGCATTGGCAGCATTAGCAGCAGTGGTTGCAGCAGCAGCACTATATGACTGCATTCTAGTTTTCACTAAAAACAACGGATTAGCGATTATGGCTCCAGCTGAACCCGATAAAAACCCGGCACCAACATTAATTCCCAAGCTTTGTGGGATTTGTCCTTGTTTAAACGCTTCAGGATTGAATATTTCCGTCAAATAGTATCTTCCTGGCTCATAAAATCCAAATCTACAACCATTCAATCCAATTTGGTATAAATATCCAGCTACCAACCCTTTTTGTAATCCTCTAATCCCCTCATTTTTGTAAATAACTCCAAATGCTTGGAATGGATTTCTATATAGCTTAGGGGAGGTCTTATCGGTCTTAGCCAATTCTCCTTGTAATTGCATTCTGGTTTTAATCAATTCTATGGGGTTAGTGAAAGTCACAGCCCCACAGGCAGCAATAGCCCCCGCTACAAACCCCCCTGCTGTAGAGACCTTGGGAGTTTCCTTAGAACCCGACATGTTTGATCTCTATGGAAATTGTGTCAAATGTATGCGAATCGCTTGTGAACGGCCGGTATCGCTGAAATTTTTTTAGTTATCTTCAATAGTGTCTGAACCATTTACTCGGCTGCAATCTCATCACTGTCTTAGTTTGAAAAGCTGAGAACTACAGAGACACCTAAGAGAAGTATGCTTAGAAGTTTTACCAGGGGATTTGTGAAGAATCCAAGATTGGGGCCATGTAGACACTATTCTACGTTCGATCAGGCCCGGATCCTTAGAAAATACCCCGTGGGTGCTACGTACCATGGGTTCGAGATTGATCTGGTGCAACCAGTCCCGGAGTTCTCTTTAGTGGCGGTCCATTTAAAACACCAAAGAACTGGGAGTCAACACTTACATTTAGATGCTCCAACCGATGAGAACAATGTTTTTCTGGTAGCATTTAAGACGAATCCTCCGGATGCCACTGGGGTCCCTCATATATTGGAACACACCACCCTTTGTGGATCTTACAAATATCCGGTGAGAGATCCATTTTTCAAAATGTTGAATAGATCGTTAAGCAATTTCATGAATGCCATGACTGGACATGATTATACTTATTTCCCATTTGCCACTACGAACGCCAAAGATTTTGAGAATTTGATGGATGTTTACTTGTCTTCAGTGTTTGAACCATTGTTAACTTATGAGGATTTCACTCAAGAAGGATGGAGATTAGAAAACGAAAACGTCGATGATATTAATAGTGACCTCGTGTTTAAGGGGGTGGTTTATAACGAAATGAAGGGCCAGTATTCTAATTCCGGGTACTATTTCTGGATTAAGTTCCAGGAAGCTATATATAAGTCATTGAACAATTCGGGTGGAGATCCTAAGAATATCACCGATTTGCAATATGAGGATTTAATTGATTTCCATGCGAAGTCTTATCACCCTTCAAACGCTAAAACTTTTACCTATGGGTTTCTCCCATTGCAAAATCATTTGAAAGCTTTGGAATCCACCTACCAAGGATTTGGGGCCAGAAGAATCAAGAATATCATTAAACAATCGAATTTCCAAATTGAAGGTACGTCCACCAATAATACGGCCGTGATTAATGGTCCTATTGATGTTATGACAGGTAAGCCTACCGAGGAACAATATCAGTCTTCTATCACTTGGTATTTAGGGAATCCATTAGATGAATCGGCTCAATATGAGATCTTTAAATGGAAAGTACTTAATTCATTATTATGTGAAGGTCATAGTTCTCCATTCTATCAAGAGCTCATAGAAAAGCAATATGGGGATGATTTCACTATAAATTCTGGATTGGATTCTACCACTTCTTTGTTATCATTCTCTATCGGATTGACTAACTTGACTGAAGAAAAAGCGAAGAACCTTGATAGTAAAGTTAAAGAAGTCATAAAAGATAAAATCTTGCCTGAATTTCAGGGTAATTCACCTGTATTTCAAGAGAGAATTGAAGCAATCTTACATCAACTAGAGTTGAATTTTAAGAAGCATAAACCTGATTTCGGGTTAGGATTATTGCATTCTATTGTTTCTACCTGGGTCAATGATTTGGATCCAATGGAAACCTTACAAGTTGAAAAAATTCTTCAGGAATTCAAAGATGACTATAAAGCTAATGGATTGAAAATCTTTGAGGATTTATTATCCTCCACCTTGATGGATGAATCTACCCCTACATTCAAGTTTGTTATGAATCCTGATGAGAATTTTGCTAATGATATATTAAAAGAAGAAGCTGAGAGATTAAATTCCAAAACTAAGAATTTGACTGAAGAGGATAAGGAAGTAATTTCGGCCAGAGGTAAGAAGCTATTAGAAAAGCAACAAAGTGAAGAAGATGTATCAGTTTTACCTACTTTAACCATTAATGACATTCCAAAACAAGGCAAGTTTTATGGGTTGGATTTCGGAAAGGTCAATGGTAAGAAATTGCAGAAGAGAATCGTTAATACTAATGGGTTGATATATGCAACTGCTGCAAAGGACTTCTCATATTTCCCCGCCAAATACTATCCTTATATCCCGTTATTCATATCTTGCTTGACTAACTTAGCTGGGACCACTGACACTTCTATTATTGATTTGGAAACAAAGATCCAAAAATTGACAGGAGGGGTATCATTTTCCATGAGCAACAAAACCAATCCATTTGACATTTCTGAAACCAACTTGAAATTCGTAGCTACGGGGATGGCATTGTCTCAAAACTCGGAACATATTTATAACTTATGGGAAGAAATCTTAACCAAGACGAAGTTTACCAATGCTCCTGAAGTTGTGGAAAAATTGAGTACGTTAATAAGAAACCTTGGCCAAAACCAAATGAACACGATAGCTGAAAGAGGTCATTCATATGCTTCTTCCTTCTCCAGTTCTCAGTTGACGTCTTCCAAAAACATTAGAAATATGACTTCTGGGATTGGTCAAGTTGATTTCATAATGGAATTGAATAAAAATTTAGAGACAAAAGGGGTGGACTACTTGACTAATGAATTATTACCTATATTGAAGGAGATACAAGATTTGGTATGTAAAGGGTACACAGAAGGGTTTGACAGTGGATTTGAGTATAATTTGATTGGTGATTCGACTGCTATTTCTGAGAATGAAACTTTAGTGCGAAAATTCGATGATAAGATTAATGCCCTTGGAGGAACACCTTTGCCCAAAACGTTAGATGAGTTTGTAACAAACTTCAACCAAAGAACCGGATCGATCAATTCTAGAACATTGATTGATTTACCATTTCAAATTGGATACTGTTCCCTTGGAAAATTGGGGGCTGAATACGCTAGCCTCGATGGAGCCGCCTTACAAGTGTTATCACAATTATTATCGTTTAAATATCTTCATTCAGTAATCAGAGAGGCCAATGGAGCTTATGGGGGAGGTTTAAGTTTTGATGGGTTAGCTGGGACTCTTAATTTCTATTCCTATAGAGATCCCAACCCATTAAACTCTCTTAAATCATTCGAAGAATCGGGTAAAATAGCTTTGGAGAAGTTGAGTAGTAATTGGAACGAACATGATTTACAAGAAGCCAAATTATCTATATTTCAAAGTGTAGATGCCCCATCCCATGTTGCTCTGCAAGGAATCAGTGCTTTTATCGAGGGAATAACCGATGAAATGAGACAAGAAAGAAGAGAACGGTTTTTGATGGTAGACAATGAGGACTTAAAACATGTTGCAGAGAAATACTTAATCAACGGTTCAAAACAAGCATCTACAGTTATAGGAGATAACGGGAAGTTGTCCTTACCTCAAAGTGATACTTGGACGATAAGATCGTATTAGAGGATGAGATCCCATAAATAGATCATAAATTAGCCCAAGGTTCAGGTTCAGACATGATATCTGACTGGCAGAAAAAAGCATCTTGTATATAAAATTTAAATATATATTTATTTCGTACTTATTTACATTAAAAGATGGATATATACAAGGGAATTTATACTCTATGTCTTCTGTAGAAATCTTTAGCCACCACTTCAGGCACTCTTCTCTTTTTATCCTCTGTGAAAAGACAATGTCTTCTAGCCACCGGATCATATAAGATCAAGTTGAGCTTTCGAGTTTGCCTGGGAATATTGAACCATTTTTCATACCCGGTCTTGGCCGCTGACACGAGTTTAACCATGGTGTGTGTAGTTTTGGCCTTTGCCATTTTATATTTAACCCCAAAATGTCTATAAACCGGTTCTATTTTAATAGATGAAATGAAAATTTTGTTCGCACTATACCCCGGTCTAGACTTCCTTATTGAGAAACCAGTAGCAAACGACTGGTGTGAGGATTGTCCTAGTACGCGCATTGGAGAAAGTTGCGAGTTCGCGATGTGGACGTGAAAAATGGATGAATAACTGTACACGTCAGATCAACAACAGCATTTAGTTTGGTTGAAATCTATAAACAGAACCTAAACCATGAAAGTCAGTGTGTTCATCGCCATAACCGCGTTATTCGGGTTCATAAGTGCTTTGAACTTGGAAATATTGGCCAAAGCCAACCCGGAACCTATATGTATTAGAGACTTTGTGGGTGAAGATCAGTTGGTGGTTATCAACATTAAAACCGATGGTAAAGTAGGAGATGGCCAACAATTAAACATGGTGGTAGTGGATTCTCTTGGAAATGAACTCCGTAAGAAAAATGACATTGGTTCTTACGCTAAAGTTACGTTTACTAGTTTCCATAGTGCAGCCTTTGATGTTTGTTTCACCAATTATTTGGAACTGAAAACCAGATATTCTCATTTAGCTAGACAAATTGAGTTAGATATTGAAAGTGGAGCTGCTGCTAGAGACTGGAATGCTGTTCAAGCTGCAGAAAAGTTAAAGCCTAATGAAGTGGAGTTACGTAGAATTCAAGAAATGACCGAAGAAATTGTTACTGAATTACAATACTTAAAAAGAAGAGAAGAAAGAATGAGAGATACCAATGAATCCACCAATTCTAGAGTTAAATATTTCTCCATGTTAGTCATCATGTCTTTAGTGGGGTTGGGAGCTTGGCAAATCCAATACTTAAGACATTACTTTAAAGTTAAACATATTATTTAAATTTGTGTGTCATTTATGTACATAATTTATATTACAAGCACCTAGTTTACAGTGCCTCATTAAGGGAAGAGGTTAGGAATCTTCGAGATCCATAATATGGAGACGTCTTTGTAGGGTTTTTTCGTATATCTCTTGTCTCTTGTCATCTTTTGTTGGATGTTGCTGGAGATAAGTTAAAAACTGGCCATCGTATTTATCAACATACGATTGTATCATTTGCATGGAGTCTTTCCTGGTGGCCGCCCCAGCAAAGAGGCGATTGCCACTGATGGCCCTCTTACAGACGTAATACCCAAAATAAAGCGTAGAATAAATATTTTTTCTGACAATACACCAATTCTTTATTAGTTGGTGGGTTTTTTCTTCACTATCCGAGTCGGAAATCTGGAAATATTCATAAAAGGCTGCCAATGAGAACTCCGAATTCAAATAAGAATACAAAAGATTCCATTGAGATCCTCGACTCATTTCTCGTAATATGTCAACAATTTGGTTGATTAAACAAACCTCACTATTTTGCTCCAACATTATAGTCATAAGTAACAAAAAGAACTGGGATCTATTTTTGTTTCGATAGTTTTCAATGGTTACAATCAAACATAACTTGCTAAACTCCTCAATTATCCTTATATCCAATGTGGATAACTTTGAACTCATTAATTTCATGAGATTGTAAGTACATAAAGGCGAATCATCAAGGAATGGACCAGCCCCTACAGGTTCTTTATCAACGGGACATTGATCGATGTGAAATAAGGAAAAGTAATAAACCAAATAAAGGATTTGTAACCTTAAATGGAAAGAATCAATCATGTTGTCATTGAGTTCACGATAAACGTGCTTTCTAGTAGAATTTAAAGTAAGACTATTCTCCTTACCATAGCAATGAAGAGGTCTAGCAGAAGGTTCGAATAATCCAAGTCCATAAAACACAGATTCTACCACTCTATCGTACCAGTATATTGGTTCATGTGATCTTTGTAGTAACAACTTCGAAATCAACGTCTTATGATTGTTAAGCTCCTTTCGAAAAAGTATAGCTTTGGTATTACGAGGTTCAGCTTTTGCCAGGTAAATGTTAAACCTCAACTCTGACTTACTGCAGTCAAACATCTTGCATAGTCTACCTTTGATATACACATTTAAGTCATAATTCATAAACTCAAACACAAAGTCGATAAAGTCCCTATAATTTCTATAGATACTAGAATAATAATCAACAGACAACCCAGAAGAATTCTCAGCACAATAAAAGGTCCACTCTATCAAATTCCACAAACTATAACCCTTATTTAGGCCAGGATTTAATTTCCAGGAAAGAAGATTATCATCAAATAAGCGTGAACTTTCAAGATCGTTATCATCACCAGCTGGAGAAGGAGAATTCTTTCGGGTGTTAGGAGTTCCCGATAAGAGGTTTAAAGATTCTTCTAAAGACTTAGGTTCTGTGTTAGGTTTACGTCTCTTAGTTGGCAAATAGTCATGATAAGCACTTTCAATCTCTTCTTCAAGAATTCTAGGTTCCATTAACAATGGCGGCTCCTCTTCAGAATTATTCACCACACTGGGAGAAATGGGCAGCTTTTGCAGCCGCCTTTTACGAGGTGACTGTTCAAGCATCTCTAGGATGCCATTAGGCTTTAAAATGCTGGTAATGTCTTTTCTGGCATTTTTACTAGCAGCTCTTTCACTAACTCTTGTGCCTATATAATCGGGTAAAACAATAAATTCTTCCATTAATTTAAGAAGACTGTGATATAATGGGTTTCCTGCCTCCTGTTTGCTATCATATTTCTTCAAAAATGACAAATATACTTGAAACCATTTCATAGCACGACTTCTTAAAGAGACCTGTTTGTCTAGTTCTCTATCGCCGCCAGATTTAATTATGTCATCGCTGCCTTGCTCACTCACCCAGTTGATTGCAGGGATTCTGGTAGCCACTGTTAGCAACACTCGTAGAAGACTCAAGTTAGGAGCCATCCATTTGGCATCTTTGGCGGCCATAGACTCATAATCCAATATACTGAAGAACTGGGTAAGTAGTAAGTTCAATTTCTGAACGTTGGAGACATTGAAATGACCATGGCCATCTGAATCAGAGATTTCTGGAATGATAGACTCTAGGACCTTCAACTTGACTTGAAGGGCTCTAGTCCTAGAAGTTTGTGTCATCATTAGCCACACTAATTAGTTCGCGATAACTTTTATCGTATATACATTTACTATGTGAGAATGCCTTTTAATGTGTATCTATGTAAGTTTCTGATTGCCTCTATTCTATACTCATAACCTCAGTCAAACTCTCCTAGTGTCCCAAGTATACACCCGAAATCTTTTATTCCCACATAAAGTCCTTCTTGTTGTCTATCTAGGTCGAAGTTATTTAGATTTCCCACTTCATCTGTGGAACAACAGCTAAGCATCTCTATTAAGAACCCATCACTCAACTGTTGCTTAGGGTTGGAATCTAGATTTAAATACGACTTGACTTGTTTCAAAGCTGGAAGGGTCAATTTGAAATCGACCACATCCGTTGGCTTGGTAGATGAAGACGCCGCTACGAAAAGCTCCCAAGATTGTTTTATATGGCTGAAATTATCTCTGTACTTGAGGAGCTTATTGGTATGTTTTATAAGTTTATCTATATCTACGATATCGATAATGTCATGTTCAGTTTCGATTTGGGCGGTAATAGTAAATGCTGCTATCATTTGCAACACTATATCTCTCTTGGTACTACGTGAGGTTAATACTTGGCCCCGGACTTCATAAAAGTATTCCACACACTGGGTGATATCGTTAGTGAAACATTTAGGGATTTTGAGTTTGTGAAAGAAAGTATGAAGCAGCTTTAAGTAGAAATCTTGCAGAGATTCAGTCACCAACGCGTAGGTGTTTAAGATCTCGTCTTCATGAGCTGGATCTATTTGATCGAAGTTCAGTGTTATTTCCTTTCTGTTCCTGGGCATTCTAATAGAATCTTAGGATCTGTAGGAGCATATATGGATATATCTAATCTTTATGTCTGAAGAAATGGATGTAAAGTATACCGACCTGATTTTACTTTTTGCAACTATGAGCTTAACTTCTTTGGCTGCTCAACTTGACTATGTTCGCAGCGGTCTTCACTCCGAGCCCCGCTGCTGCCACCGCTGGCTTTATTGCTTATCATATGAAAAGCGATTTTCGCACAAATGTCACAGATTCATCTATAATCGTTAATATTACCTTGTGGGCACAATTAATACACTAATTACACAGACATACACAAACGCAACAACTAATATAGAATTAAGCATACATTTCAATTAGCACCACATACACATACAATCACATACATAAACCCTTATTGTGAACAATGAGTTCAAGTTGGCTCCCGTTATGGAACTCGAATAAGGCACAGGAGGCTCTGGAGTTGGATCCGCCAATACAACCTGAACAAGCACCAGAACACCTCAGGACGAAGTCTCCTGATCGTGGGACTTTGCGGAGCCTTTCTTCATCATTCACACCAGGGAATTGGTTGAGTTGGCGGAAGAACGCCAACTTGGAGGGTAATGAAAGTGCTGTAGGGGGAGATAAAGATGACCAGGACGACGCAAACACAGCCATAGACGAAGAAGAAGAAGACGCCGAGCAAGATTCGCCTAATGAAAATGATGAGATAGACGATCATGTGGCACGAGATCGCAAGAAGGGGTCATGGAGTTTCTGGAACAATAGTAGTAGCGCTGGCGGATCAGAGGGTGATAAATCTAAGGATAAAGGTGACAATGATAAAGATAAGGGGGATAAATCAGATAAACCAGATAAACCAGATAAACTAGATAAACCAGATAAGGACAAGAAGGATAGAGAGAAGGACAAAAAACTTGCCAATACGATTTTGAATTCCACACCCAATTTTAAGAATGATACGAACGACGAGCCTGTAGACGATGCAGTATTATATAAGCCCCACGATGCCGCCAAAGATTTCAACAAGATAAACACCCACAAAAATGAGAACTTAATGGAAAATGTTATAGTGCCGAACTGGGACAACTGCCTACCGGTTCAAAATTCAATTATTCCAAACAACAGTGTTACCACTAGTTTGTTTGGCAATAACTCTACGGCCAGTCCTAATAATAGCTTCAAGAATTCTGCTTTCAACAACAAAGTGGATGTTAGTAACTGGAGACAATTCTTGAGTCAGTTGTCTGTAAAATTGGGATTTAGTTCTCAAACTTTAACAAGTGTTATGAATGACGACGACGACGACTTGGAAGAATCTGCGGAGAATTCGTCTGCCTCTAAGGACAAGGTGGAAAAAGAGTTCAACTTACTTTATGAAAAGACATACAAATTGTTCGGTAAATCTTTAGCCAAATTACCCCCCCACAAAAGAGCTTGTTTACCAAGTTATAATAGATACTACACTAAATCCGAAGAAACTTACACCTACAACCAACAATCGCAATTAGAAGACGATGCAAATGATCCAAACAGTATTTCAATAACGAATGACCCCATGGGAAATCTTTTGATTAACCATAAACCTTCAGACAGATCCTCTCGAAGTCCTTACTTGAGGGAACCCGAGATTGTGAATCAGAAAAGTACTCCATTGCACAGGATCAAAAAGGTCCTTATTATTGGGGTTCACGGGTTCTTTCCAACCAAGATGATTAGACCGTTAATAGGAGCTCCTAAAGGAACTTCATTGAAATTTGCTAATGAAGCTGAGAAGGCTGTCCTTCGTTATTGTATCGAGAACAAATTGATTGACGAAAACGATTCTAAAGATATGAGTATTCAGAAAATTGCCTTAGAGAAAGAGGGTAAAATTTTGGATAGAGTTGAGTTCTTCACAGAGATCTTGATGAAATGGCAAGAAGAATTAAACGCGGCCGATTTTATATATGTGGCATCCCATTCTCAAGGGTGTGTTGTATCAATTATTCTATTGGCCAAGCTAATTAGAATGGGGGTTTTAAAAGACCCAATGACCAAAAGAATTGGAATCCTAGGTATGGCAGGTATTAACAATGGTCCATTTTATGGAGTCGATAAATCGTTTTTCATGAAAGCATATTCTGCTATTGAGCATGATTCATTGATGGAGTTATTTGAATTATCGAAATTCACCAGTGAGCAATCATTAATGTACAAGGAGTCCATGCAAATGATTATTAATGCCAACGTCAAATTATGTCTTATAGGATCTATTAATGATCAGCTAGTGCCATTATATTCCGCTTTGGCTTCCCATATTTACCATCCGAACATTTACCGAGCTTGCTATATTGACCATTCATCTCAAACTCCGCTATTCATTCAAAAGTTGGTATCGTTGTGTTGTCAGCTACAAAACATGGGATATTTCGACAACAACGTCTTAAAAGAATTGAGTGCTGCATTGGCAGGTCCATTGACCGGAGGTGGACATTCTAAAATCTATAATGACGGGAAAGTATATGATTTAGGGATCAAGTTCATGCTCGATACGGATGATATTGTAATTCCTCCAACCGCCACGTCTAAGTTCACCAACGAGGGAACAGACATAACCACCAGGGCTTTAGTGGACCCTAGCAACAGTTCTAAGGATGGATATGTAACCAGCGGCGTGGGATCTTTTGGATTCCCTGCCAACAGCTCAAATGCTTCGGAAGTTATACGAATCCCTGTGACCAATCAAGTGTACATTAAAGAATTCAACATCAGCAAAATCGGGACAAACCCCTTTATTCTTCCTTGGTGTTTACGAGGATTACTATTTAACATCGAGAAGAACTGGCCCAACAACAATAAGCTAATCAGTGTAGATAAAGGTAATGCTTTGGGCAAAACTGGCTATGACGAAATTAACGAATTGTATGAAACATTTGATACTTGGAAGCCTGATGGTAAAGCCTTGAAAGATTTGAAGTTTAGATTGAATGGCCTTCGGGCGAGCAAATTATGAATTCTGTAGAGTATATAATCTGGCCTTAATGACACGTTATTCATTACTAGTGTATATGTATCTCGTTGTTCTTCTGTCTTATCTGCCTCAGTTCTTCACACTACTTTCTCAAGCAGCGAAAAATAAATCAACTAAATTCAAACAAAATACAAACACCTCCACAAGTTGACACTTTATCTTACCATGAATGGGGAGTACGACAGATCTTCCACAGGGTCTATCCTGCCCATAGGTTCGCAATCATTCAACATAGCTAAAGACGAAGGGCCCAAAAAATTGGATTCGTTGGACGTGTATCTCACGCCAGACTCCAAAGATTCTTCCAGTGATAATGATAATGAGAGCGACTGGAAACAACAAGACTTAAAACAACTTAAATTCCTAATTCATTATGATTTGACATTGCCCACCGTTTCCGAAAGGTTACAAGGATACAGCCTTGAATCTATAAAACAGAAAGCTTACCAGATCACTCCAAAGCTTGAGTGGACTAGAGGTGAGGTTGTATTGTTAGGTAGTAGTATACAAAAAAACATTCTTCTTGACAAGAGGCAATTACCGTTTAAAAGTAACGAGCAGATCGAGAGTAAGGAGCAAGAAATAGCTGGCGTACTTAAGGGCTTAAACTTCACCGATAATCTCTGGACTGAAGAAGATATTGCCGCGGTAGTTTATCAAATATCTTTTGATTTAACCTCAAGTGGATTGTTCGAAGAGCTTCCTGACAAAGACACGGACGATATTAAACTTGTTTTAAGCAAGATGACGCGTCTTGAATGGACTCCCATGGAAATATACTATTTGCAAGTCGTTAAAGATGGTCCCACTGTGGCACTTGAAGATATACTAGAGGAATTGCCTTTCAGAAATGAAGCAGAGGTGAAGAATAAGTTGGATTCAGTAACAGCTCACCCTTTGAATTTGGACCTTGATCTTGTGGAATATTTAGCATCTACTGGATATTATCGTGATCGGTTAAGACTTGAGTTTCCGGGGGTACCTACCAGAGAGTTGGTGATGGCGGCCAAAGCTATGCCTTACAATGCCCGTTTTAGAGAACAAGAAGATAAGACTATCGAATCATGTTTGCAAAGCGGTAAATCTGTCAAATACATGCAGAGTCTTTTGCCCTTGAGGTCAGTTCTGTCTTTAACCAAAAGAGTGGAGAGCTTCACCAATAAATACCGGAAGCGTACATTCAAAAGTCATTTGGATATGCTTCTTTATGAATCTAAGTGGTATTGCTCTGATGAGTTTGGAGAAGGAAGACGGAAAAGAAGAAGAACCCCGCTTCTTAAACAAGAAGAAATCGTTGAAGCACCTAAAGAAGAAGAGCCAGATATTACCAGGGAAGAATACGAAAGAAGAAAACAGCAAAAAATTGATTTACAAGAAAAAAAGAGAATTAGAGACGAGGAATGGAAACAAGAATTACAAAGAAGGAGATTAGAAGCTGCTAGCAAACCAAAAGTAAAGAAGGTTCTTACTGGAGATCGACTTGCCATGGCCAAAGGATTACAGGAAGAAGCCATATATTTTCAAAGTGTCACTGGTGACAGACAATTAATTAAAGACAATGAAAAGAGAAAACGGCAAAAGACCGCTTTTTTTGTTCCTCAGTTTGAAAATAGAAAGATATTAAAGAATATTATGAACAGAAAATCCAAGTCCAAGGTTTCCATTAAGAAGAAGAAGACTGCAAGAAAGAGTCGATCCGGATCTGACAGAAAAAGACATCGGGGCCGGCCAAGGAAAAACGCTGACAACGAAGGAGAAGAGGACGAGGAAGACGAAGAAGAAGAGGAGGAGGAGGAGGAGGAGGAGGAAGAGGGAGAAGAAGAAGTTGAGGTTAGTCCTTACGATCCTTATGACATAACTGTTGATACTGAGATCGAGGCTCCCAACAGATGCATGTTTATTAAAGAGATCTATGGGGAACAACCATTCATCCCTAAATTGCCTTTTGAGCCGGAGAACACGAATATTGATACTACAGGTAGCTCTAGTCTTGAAACACTCCACATTACCGACACGTCAGCTTATAATATCGTCAAGGATTATCAAAAGTCGTACAGGAATCTAGGAGACTCATTCCCCCCATTAACCATCACTGATAGTGATGGTCAGAAGGTTATTAACCCCAGCAATAAGTTGAGACTTCGGTCCCTTCTTTATACTGAATATAGCGAAATGTTTATGTTGGGTGAACCGAAACACAATGAACTTAATTCAATCTATGAGATACAGAAATTCTTTCAGATCCATTACTGTTTGTACTTTGCGCCTTCTCAAAAATTAAAGTCGATAATATTTGCAGACTACTGTGGAGGAATCGAAAAGGCCGTCGAAGAAAATGATTTTAAGGGGTTTATGACGATCGTGGATAATTGGAATACATTAATGCTATTTTTGTCTCCATGTGAAGTAGATTCTCAGGTATTTGAGAAAGATATCAATCCTGAAATTAGAAAATATTTACCTGTCGCTAATGAGAGTTCCGTATCACAAAAGGAAACATTGCAGCTAGATGTTTTCTTCGAAGAGCTCTCCCAGAAGAAGCTAGAGGAAGAAATGGTAAATCAAAGAAACTTATTGGATAGTAGCGTGGAAGCCAATAAGGAAGCGGCCCCAGCTAGTGAACCATTTTCTCAAAATGGAGATATTTCACCCGTTCCAAGTGAGACGAAGATTGAACAAAAAATCGACAGCCTCTCTATCCAATTACCAAAGGCAGAAATAGCTCCAAACCATGAGAACCTCGGGTTTTATCAGTCGTCAGAACAATCGAAAGAAGTACCACCACTGGATGCTAAGGTGGCTGGACAATTCTCTCGCCCTTCATCATATACCTCCGATTTTTACAGGCGTTTGCGGGACAGAAAGAGTGTCTCCCGATTCTGTATGCAACAGCTATTAATTAGAGTATATTCTCGAGTGGTTTCAACCAGATCCAGTAAACTTCGGAGATATAAAGCCTTCACTGCAGAAGTTTATGGTGAATTGCTCCCATCTTTTGTCAGCGAGGTTTTAACTAAGGTCAACTTTCAATCCGATCAAAGATTTTACGATTTAGGTTCAGGAGTTGGAAACACTTCATTCCAAGCAGCTTTGGAATTTGGAGCTGGATTTAGTGGTGGATGTGAATTGATGTCACACGCATCTCAGTTAACTGAAATGCAACAACTAGTGCTCGATAAGCAGTTGAAAGTGTTTGGAATCAGGCCCTTGAATATGAAATTTGCCTTGGCCCAAAGTTTCGTCAATAATGAACAAGTAAGAAGAGACATTCTTGATTGTCATGTTGTTCTTGTAAATAACTATTTATTCGATATGAGTTTGAATATTGAAGTAGGGAGATTGTTGTATGGGTTGAAACCCGGCACCAAGATAATCAGTTTAAGAAATTTTATTACTCCAAGATATAAATCCACAGGGGATGCTACCGTGTTTGATTATTTGGAGGTAGAAAAACATGAAATGAGTGATTTCCTTTCAGTAAGTTGGACTGCAAATAAGGTGCCGTATTACATTTCTACCGTCAAAGACTTCATCCAACCTCAATATCTCCAATAATAGTTTGCATTGTAAATAATAATGTTGATAAAAGTTACTGTGTATATTAAAAAACTTCTAATGTTACATGTCTATTAATGAATGATATATTACTACATTATGCTTTCTTCTTCTTCTTCGCTGAGAAATCGGGTTTGTCGTCATAGCTTCGTTTTATATTACCATTGGCCAATGATGGTTCAACAGACCCAGGACGTGTGCTATTATTTGAACTCTGTCCACCTCCTGGACCGACCAGTTTTAGTTTCTTCTTATTAATCGAATCAACTTCTCTAGAGAGAGCCAACAACAAAGTATTGACCCTTCTACCAATTTCTTGGGGAGTTCTTGATACCATAAACCAATCGAATTGGAAAAGATCACTTAATGTTACCTCTTCTCTGATTTTCTCATAGAGATTTTCACTAAAAAGCCCATGCTTGTACACACAAGATAAAATAAACCGATCTTCGAGTTTCGAATACACTCTTTTGGAGTTATTAGGAGGATATAGAATAGCTAAATCCGCCAATGGATCTTCTATGTGTTCCATTTTGGACTTCAATATTTCTTCCTGGGATCGTAATTTAGCCAACTTCTTTTCGCTGGCCTCAATCTGGGAAATATACTTCTCATGCCCTTCAATTTTCAGATAATTTTCCCAGAAATACTTCAGATATTTTTCGACTTCTTCAACGGTTTTGTTTCCCACAGTTTTTGCTATGTCCTGATAAGAATTTCTTCCATGTTTAGCAGATCCATGTATAAAATTAGTGAAATCTCTTCTAGTCCAATTATGGAAACTTTGGGATAATAATTCATTCTTTAGAGTTATTTCTTCGTCAGTTAATGGAACCACGTCTTTAACCTTTTGTTGTTCAAAGTCTCTTCTTTGCTCTCTTGTTAACTCACTGCTTTTGTACTCATCTGCTAAGAATTCTTCATCACTGTCACCAAATTCGTTTAATGTGAATTTATATCCAACTTCTTTCTTATACTGTAATTGTTCTCGCTCCAATAATTCTTTGAGTCCAGCAGGAAAAAATTGGTGATCTTGAATATTATATTGCTTCGGTTGTTTAATCCTTTGCAGTGGGGTCCCGGATTTAGTAGATAATGCTTGCTTTAGTACATCTTTATAATAATTATCAACCGAGTAGGTTTGTTCTTTTCTTTCTCTTTTGGAAGGATTAATCCACGAAAAACCATTGCCATTACTGTCTTTCTTGGAGAAATTTTGCCCATTCCACTCATACGTGGAATTATCAAAGGCAAAGTTTTGAATGTCATCTAGACCCAATTTATTAAATCTTTGATTCAAGCTTTTGGTTTTCTCAGCACCTCTTTGTAAGATAGAATCAATATCGTCATCAAGCATCGACTCATTTTCCTTTTCAGCCTCAAAGACTTTTTGAGCACCGTGCTGAATCATGCCTATCAAATCATCCTTATTATTACCTATAGTGGTGTTAGGACCTGATTGTCTTCCTTGTTGAATTACCAATTGATCTAACCGCAACTTTTGGGCTGCTCTTTCAAGAACCTTTTCTTCTATGGCATTTTCAGTAACAAATCTGTATACCTTAACTTGTTTAGTTTGACCAATTCTATGAGCCCGATCCATAGCTTGTAAATCAGCTTGTGGGTTCCAATCTGAATCGTATAGAATGACTACATCCGCCGAGGTCAAATTAATCCCTAATCCACCAGCACGAGTAGTTAATAAAAAGATGAATTTTTCCAGGTCTGGAGCGTTATACTCATCAATAGCTTCAATTCTATCTTCATGAGAAGTGGACCCATCGATTCTACAGTATTCATACTCTCTTAAATAACAATAATCTTCCAAAATATCCAACAATCTAGACATTTGGGAGAAAATTAATACTCTTGAGCCTTCTCGTTGGCATTTCTTTAATATCTTATCCAACACAATCATTTTACCCGAATTGTCCACCAAGTGTTCATCAGTGGTAAACGGAGGACCAGGTTCAGCCCCATCAAATAAATACGGGTGATTACAACATTTACGGAGTTGCATAACAATATTTAAAAGACGAGTCTTCCCCTCTCGTTTCCCCACGGCTCCATTAACCGCATCAATATCCTTCTCTAGTAATTGTCTATACCATTTACGTTGCATATCAGTCATGCCAATATAAAGATTGGTTTCAATTTTGGGCAACAAAGATTTTTCCACATCAGCTTTGACTCTTCTTAACAAGAACGGACTCAAGACTTGATGAAGCTGTTGCACCACTTTATCCTGGTCATTTTCATCGTTATTCCCTTGGTTTTCAAACCACTCATCGAAAACCTCTGAATCTCCAAATACGTCAGGGAGTAGGAAGTTCAAGAGAGCCCATAATTCATGCAAATTGTTTTGTAACGGGGTTCCAGTGATTAACAAACGGTTCCGAGAATAAAATAATCGTATAATCTGAGATAAAGAACTCTCTTCATTCTTAATCCGATGGGCCTCATCTACTACGATATACTCCCACTTAAATTTCTTTAACTGAGACTTTTCTCTGATAACCATTTCAAATGAAGTCACGAGAACGTCAAAATCAGTGGTCAATAATTGGTTTTGAATGATGTCATGCCGGGCTTCTTTATTACCTTGTAGGATCACCACCTTGACTTCAGGAGTCCATTTAGCAAATTCTCGTCTCCAATTATCCAACGTCGATTTTGGAACAATGACAATAAACGGACCATTTACTTCCTTGATATACCTCAAGTATCCTAAGAACGATATGGTCTGTAACGTCTTCCCCAACCCCATCTCATCAGCCAAAATCCCACTTAACCTGTTCTCATAAAGAGAGATCAACCAGTTCAAACCTTGGATCTGATATTCTCGTAATTCACCCTCTTGAATATAACTGGGTGACTTAGTCAAGACTGTGGATTGCTGGTCATCATCACCAATATGCTCTTCCTCTTGTAACAACTCAGCATCTTCTTCCTTTTCCGTCTTCCGCCGCTTCTTTTTGGGCTTTCCGTTCTTCTTAGCCAGTTCTTTGAAGGAATACTCCGAGTCGAGTTTCTTGATGGCATCTTTAAAAGACTTGTTCTTCGAAGCATTCAAATCAATAAAATACCGAAACAACGGGGTCAACCCTAACAAATAGGAAAATCTCTTTGTGGAATCATCGAAATCTCTGCGTTTAGCTACACTAGGATCTACTGTTAGCACGTACCGTTTCTTTCTGTCTTGCAACGATTCAGCCTCAAACCTGAGAGCGGACTCGGTCATGGCATAAAAAAAAAAACAATAGTTCCAGAAAAAACAAAAAAGGAGTAAAGGAAAAATAGGGATGGAAAAATCCCAAGGGTCTCAGCGGTTATGTTGTATATGAAAAAACACAAATCGGTGGTATGTATGGGGGCGGATATGTACAGGAATGGGGTTAGATGATACGGGAAGGTTGAGATTACCGGCCCAATGAGGCGAAAGGAACTGGTCCTTCGCGCTTTGTTGCTCTTTCTTGCATTATTGATAGGCATTTGGCCGGGTAACGTTTAACGGCTGCGAGAATCTGAGACGTGTATAGAGGCACCATCGAAAATTATGAGATTCCCTAGTATATGAGGAGTTTATTTGGACGACGGTAAAACCACCGATATTAGGGCAAAAGAAGTAGTTTTTTTTATAGGGTGTAGGTATATATTGAGATAAAGACGTAGTTAATCAAAAATGGAGTTATTTGGAGTCAAAGACCAATCTATTTGGTCAGTATTGTGAGATTGTAACCAGTCATTACAAGATCTAAAACATCTCAGAGTGAAAAATCCTTTGGCAGCCGAAAACGGGGAAGGATGGAAGGTTTTGATAACATGAAATTTTGGGGAACTTTGTAATTGGGGAAACTTGAGAAGGTTGTTTTGGGCAGGCATTCCCCAAGCCATGACCACAAATCCATTAGAGTTGTTACTGACATGATAGTTTATAGCACTATTAATGATCTCTTGTGTGAAGGTTTCCCATCCTTGTTTAGAATGACTATTGGGTTTATGAGCTTCAACTGTTAGGCATGTATTCAATAAAAACACTCCTCTTTTCGCCCATTGAGTCAAGTTACCTCCTCCACCTTTCTTAGAATCGGGGATCTCGAATTTGGGGTAATCAGTCTTGATGGTTTTGTAGATGTTCTGCAATGAGGGTGGTGGTTTAGTTGGCTCTAATACAGAGAAAGCTAATCCATGAGCTTGATTATGATTATGGTAAGGATCTTGACCGAGAACAAGACATTTTATCTCCGGTAATGGAGTATAATGAGACCAAGAATAAATCTGATCTTTTGGAGGAAACACGGTTTTATGTTGTTGGCTTTTAAGAAACCGCTTTAATTTGATGAAGTACGGTTTGGTCAATTCTTTATGTAGAACTGCCAACCAGGTAATATGTAAAGAACTGATTTCCAATTCCAACAAGTCCTTTAATTCTGGAGTAAGACTTTGGATCCAAGCTTGCTTATCGAAGTCATATTTAGCACAGAACAGAGAATAGTCTGATTTATCTTGCTGATGTGATTCGTCTTTCTGTTCTTTCTCTTCTACTATTTCATCTTCTGCCTTTTGTTCTTTCACTTCTATTGCCCTTTGTTTCACCCTTTCCTCTTTCTCTTCTTGTTTTTTATTTTTTGTGTCTATGGTAGTCTTCTTCACCAGGAAGAAATCGGTGATCTTGACTTTCTTCGTACCATTTGTCTGTTCCAGACTGGTTCTTTTGTTTACCACCGACGCCATTAAATATATATATAAAAAAAAAAACTACGCGTGAGAAATGAAAAATTGTGTACTCTATATATGCTAAAATAGTTTGGTGAAATGGTAAGGATAGTCATGATCTTTTCTAAGAGCTAGACTGGTCAACACGCTGTATAACCAATATAGCACCAAGGTATTGACAATAATCAAATAATCTCTGACTTTGGGTTTCAATACCGACGTAGACGTAGTTGTATAAGTTCCTAAATATATCAACGACATGAATGCAATCCCTAGTAAGGCATAGTTACCACTAACAATAAAGGTTTCAATGCCAAACTGGTAATGAGTCCCCCCACTTACAAAGATCAACCCCTTCTCATTTCTAGCGATAAACGGAACTTTTTGGATTTTGGTAAATTGATATCCAGTTGTAGACGCCAATATAGCCACCAACACCGAGAGTTTATACACAAAAGCTTTTCCCAAGTTAACAATAATCTTAGGCCCTTTTCTCTTGAACACAATAATTGCCAAAAATGTCACACTAAACGCAAGCAAAAACGTTTGCATGGGATTTTCATCTCTTAATATAATGCTCCGTTGAAGGTTCTCAGAAAGAAATTGAGCCAACTCAAATGCTTGACTCAGGAGTTTTCCTTTAGGCACTTTGAAGACAAAATGTTGTTCTTTGATCAATGCCAAAGGATCATACTGTTCCTTGGGGTTAGGGGGAACGAGCCAAACATGGGGGACCGTATTCAATTCAATAGCGCTGGCGAGCTGGAAATTAGGCTCATACTTCAAGTCCACTTCCACAAAGAACAATGAGTTGAACTGTAAATAGTCTCGGAAGTAAGACTTAGCCACTAATTTGGCAGCTCTGTATATGTCGTGGCAACTGACACATCCATGAGCACTAGAAGTCGATGTTATCATTAACAACGTGTAATAGTCTCGGACTCCAATAAATGGTTCTAAGCTCCCATCAGTAATTCTTATTATGTTGTCCTCGCTTTGTTGAGCTAACCCGGTCAATTTAATGGCTTCTGGACTGTTTCCGGCGATTACATTTGCCACAAATATTAAAAAGCACGCTGTCCAAGTGAAAGGATTCATGGTGCTGTTACAACTGTCAGAAAACTGGTGTTGATTGAGCGAGGCTTGTGCGTATACTTTTGGCGAGGATAGGACGAGACAATAGTTTGAGACAATAGTATAAGGGACTAACAAATAGAAGACTTAGTATGCCCATAGTTCTAGAGTCATCTGGATATCTGTTACATACCTTTTCTGGACATAGGTCTGAAATAGTACTCTTTCAACGTTCTGCTTGCGTTGGTCTTCCAGATCCATATAATCAAACTAATGCCACACACTTAGTATCTTTATGCTTCTACAAACTGTCATTATGTTGTTCATACTCTATAAATTCTATCATCTAGTCTTCTAACTATCAACCCGGTTCCGTGTGAATTCTTCTCGCTCATCATTATTTATAATCAAAAACCCGATAGTAACAATGGCGGCACCGGTTATATAAATCCAATTAAGTGAAAACCCTTTAATAACCCAATCTCCTACCATGGCCAAGGGAATGGTCATAGATAACCCCACAGTAACTGTCAAGGGACTTGTTAATATCACCGCCTTACACCAACAGAAATCACTGATAAAGGTGATAAACATATTCACAAGTAATAACACCAATATACGAGAATCTTTTGGAACCACGAGGGTCTCTACCTTTGTAAAATGAAGAATTAATATCACTGGCCACAACAAAAATAAACAGAATAACCCCACAAATGCAAAGAATAGGTGAGTATTTAATTCTCTCTCTAAAGTACTATTTTTTATGATGGTTTTTACCTTAAGTAAAATTGTGTAAACTCCGTAAATCAAAGCCCCAGAAAGAGCCAACATGTTCCCGAAGAACACAATCAAATTAGAATTGCTAGGATTGTCTGAGGACGAATCAATTTTAGTCACTATCAAAACTCCAGAAAAACACAAAATAATTCCGTATACTTTGTGTTTGGTGATTTTTTCTATGGAGTATAAAAACCCTATTAACAAGGTGAAAAATGAAGATGTAGACGACAAGATCGTTTGAGATGCCACAGAAGTATATGAAAGGGAAGCGTTAGTCACCAAGTTGGCAGAAAACCACAAAGCACAGAATTTAAACGATAAGGACACAGTTTCAAGGATGCCAATTTGTAATTCTTGTTGGTTTCTAATACCTGTTGCGGTGACATCATCAGGCTCAGTCTCATCCGATCCTGAGCCATAATTGTTGGTTTCTATGTCCCCAGGTATTTGGGAGTAAGACCGACTTTTGTACTCATCTTTAAGTAGCCGTATGAATTGAAGCAACGTTAGTTTTTCATAGCTCAAGTAAGGAATTAGATACAAACTGAAACATGCTGTATTCAAATAGGTGATGAAAAATGGCTTCCGGTAAATTTCGCTTTCGAAGATGTCGCTAACCATAAACGATGACATTACCCAGAAAATTACCACCGAACTTAGATTCAATAGCCCTACCACCCATTTCTGGTTATTGGTTAGCTCATTATCTCTTTTGAATAGGAGGGATTTCTTAAACACCGTTTTGATTTTGGCTGTGAGACCCATGGTAAGAGTCCACCAAGTACTAAATGGGTATAGAAACGGTGTTTAAAGGATACTAAAAACTACTTAATCTTGCGAAAAGTAAAAAGATAAACCGTTAGAGATGGTGAGGCACTATTATGACTCTATCTCACTCCGGCTCAGAGTCTCATATCTCGCCTATATCCGCAGGAGTCAGGGCGAGTCAGGGCCGCACCATGGCCGCACCAAGGCTCCGTCCGACTTCGCACCGCACTAATCACACCGCGTCCCTCTGTTTATGTTTAGCCACACACGAAAGCCTTATCGCGAGTTCTCATCTCGAGTTTTTCATCTTATCTCCAGTTTTTAACACCACCACCAGTCTTGATAATGTCTGGTCTTGACGCTAGTGACGATGAAATGGCCGTAGATGGATCGGTCCAGGAGTATACCCCATTAAATAGTTTCCGAAGACAGTCTTTTTTGGATGCTCCCATTGGTTCTTTCAAGGGCCCAAACTCGCTCCATAATTTCGCCAGTTCCTTTACCAGAGCTCAGTCATATGCTGCTTCCAAGTTAGATAGTGAAATACATAAAAAAAGATCCTTCTTTTACAAGGATGATGATGGGACCGAACCTGACGAATTATTTGACCCAGAATTGATGGTTCCTTCGTCTCGTGGTGAAAGATTAAGTACGGTTATTCATGATGTTAACTTGGCTAGAAACCCCATGTTTAGCTATGACTCCACCTCATCACCAAGTAATAATGATGTATTTTATCAGGATGATATTTTAACAGCATTGAACAACTCAAGGTCAAGAACCAACTCGGTAGCCACCACGGGTCAAAATGGAATCCCTATTCCTAAGAAAAGAGTTGTCCCAGCTCCATCATTTTCTAGTATTCGGAGTTCTATTTCTATGGCCACTACTGCTACTCATATGAATTTGAGGAAAGTGGAAGATAAAGATGGGAATATTGTCACGGTATTAGCAGGTCAATCAACAGCCCCTCAAACCATTTTCAACTCCATTAATGTCCTTATAGGGGTAGGATTATTGGCATTACCCGTAGGGTTTTTGAAGGCTGGATGGATTATAGGAATTCCTATATTATTGGCCTGCGGCTTGGCTACTTATTGGTCTGCCAGTTTATTATCTAAATCCATGGATAGTGATCGCACCTTAATGACATATGCGGATTTGGGGTATGCCTCCTATGGATCCATGGCCAAATTACTAATATCGCTAATTTTTTCAGTTGATTTGATTGGAGCTGGAGTTTCATTGATTGTGTTATTTTCTGATTCTCTTTACGCATTGTTGGGAGAAGATTATGGGTGGACTAAAACAGACATTAAACTCTTAAGTTTTGTGGTGTTAACTCCCTTTACTTTCATGCCCTTGCCAATTTTATCAATCTTTTCATTACTTGGAATCATGTCTACCATTTCTATCACGTTGCTAGTATTCATTTCTGGAATCATTAAGTCCACATCACCAGGATCTTTAATTCATTTCATGCCTACGAATTTGTGGCCCAAATCTTATAGTGATTTATTTTTAGCCATTGGGATTTTAATGGCTCCATTTGGAGGACATGCTATTTTCCCCAATTTGAAGAGCGATATGAGACACCCACATAAATTCAATTCTACTTTGAAAGTAACTTATTCCATTACTTTATTAACTGATTTTTCTATGGGGGTATTAGGTTTTCTTATGTTTGGGAATTATTGCAAGGATGAAATCACCAATAACTTATTGCTAACTCCTGGATATCCTTCATTTATATATCCGTTGATTTCTTGTTTAATTTGCTTAATTCCAATTGCAAAGACCCCTTTAAATGCCAAACCAATCATTGGTACTTTGGATTCGGTGTTCCACACTACTACTGAAGCTAACAATTGGTTCATAGCGTTGATAAAATCTATCGGTCAATTTGTTATAAGAGTTGGGGTCAATGGTATATTTGTATATCTTGCAATTGTATTTCCTGATTTTGATAAGATAATTGGAATGTTAGGGGCGTCTATCTGCTTTTTGGTGTGTATCATATTACCGTGTATGTTTTACTTGAAGCTTTGTAAGAAAGAAATCAACAGTTTGGAACGGTTGATTGTGATTACTGCTATATTAATCTCGCTGGTGTTGGCCGTAGTGGGGACATGGGCAGTGATATCTAATTGAAGACGGCTGCATTCAGATAAAGTACTTATGATTACGATGATACACTACTATTAAGATATAATCAGATATCATCAGACACACCACTATTCAGCTATAATCAGACACACTACTATTCAGATATAATCAGACACACTTATAATGAAACATTACTATTCAGATATAACCAGACATCACTGATGAAGCATTATCACATATATCGCTATAATTCAAACAACTACAGAAGAGACTAGTATCTACTAATGATTAAATACGAATGTAACTTCATTTCAAGGTATCATCCTTCGTAGCCTTAAGAGGTTACTCCCTCTATAAATACGAACCCTTACCAGTTTTGGCGGCCCAATGGTGCGAAGCGCGGCTAATTATCATTACTATTTATTTACTTAAAAAGGACCCTGGTAACTCTACACACTCATTCAGATAGAGATAGCCAGAACAAAAACCATAACTACCATAACACGAGCATGCCCTATACGACCATCTGGAAACGATGGTGCGTTTGGTTGTTGTTATTTGCGGCAGTAGCGGCAGATATGGCAGTAGCAGGTGATAAAACATCCGATATCATAGAACCTACCCCTTCTACTATAGTAGACATTTTATCATCCCAAGTGGAATTCTCATCGTTTCTAAGGATATTACAGAAGAACGAGATGATCCCTGTCATCAACTCGCTTCAAAACGTGACGTTATTGGCGCCAGTGAATCTGGCGTTTGTCAATCACGAATCGGTTCGAATTAGCCACGAAGAGCTACATAGATACATTGTGGACCAAAGATTTCGGATTGGGTATATGACCAGGAAACCTGCGATTTTCAATACGTTATATGAAAGGAATCATACTAAGTATCCGGTGTTGGTATCGCCTAACTTTGACAGTTTGGAGTACGAGATAGATCATGTGGCCGCGGTAGTGGAATCGGATATATACGCTAAGCATCAGTGGTCGTTCATTCAAGCCATAGATGAGCAATTGCCTGTTAAACCGACTCTTTGTGACGTGCTTCTAGACGACAAGTACTCCGATATAAACGGCCATAATATCTCTATTATTAAAGGGTTATTCAAACTGTTGTTCAAAGCTCAAGTTGACCTTGAGGTAAATGGGAAAGAGCATAAGGGTATTCCTACAAGCTGTCACGAGTATACTTCGAACTTTAGCACTATGGTTATTCCTACTGATGATATGATACGATCATCGATGTCTAGTATGACTATTCGATATTATTCGGCTTTGTTCCATACGTTGAATGGCAGCAAATTCACAATTACCGATAAGGCAATATTGGAGATCAAGTCTGACATTGTCAGTTTGTTGAATAACTTATTGATTTCAGAATTAGTTGGGGCGGCAAATATTACTCACTCAAAGTACAGGACCAAAAATAGTTTTAATAATTATCATATTACGAGTAATGAAGACGATAAGACTTTCACTTTGAATGGCAAGGTTTTTAGTTCCCTCACTGGTTCCAATTTGGTTTATGGTGATGGGGTGATACATCTTTTTGAGAGACAGGACTCTATCAACTTTTTTGAAGCGTTGAATATTCAACCTACGGCTATCACTCCCAAAAAAGCTTTATATGCCTTGCATTATTCTAGCTTCGTTAGTGAGTTGGAATTTAGATCCTTAGAGTATTTAATTGACGGGACTTCTGTCAACCAAACCATATTACTAAGTTATGACCAAAGAGATGATGTGTCTGAAGATGAGGTACAATTTTATGACGATGCTAAGGATATAAAAGCATTTGGCTCTGATGCAGTTTCCACAGAGTCGTTCAGTTCAAAGCAACGACTTCTATATCTGTTTATTAATGAACCCCTTAATATCACGGAAGCTCTTTCTTCAGATCTGGGCAATACGTTTTATAAGCTCGTTGATACAATCTTGTGTTTGAAGCTGAGAATTGGGGGCTGTTTCAAAATCAAAGTGTCTAGCTCTTATAACAAGGATAACGATCTCATTGAATCAAGAATCAATGATGATATCAGAATTTTATCGGAGCCATTGGATATTGGTAATGGTAGTATTGCATATTTTGTTAATAAGTCAGTAGATACACCCAGGTCCCTCAAACATACATTGTCGGATCTATTGTCAAATGGAAAACTTCAAAGACATCTTGAACATATTCTGATTGACCAGCAAGAATGTTTAAAAACCATTCAGTATTTGAATGATTTTGACATGTTAAGCCTCGATAATAACGACAAAGGGTATACCGTGTTCCTTCCTTGTGGGATTCCTGATAATCAGTTTATAAGTTGGGGTGGCCCCAAAGGAGCTTGGGAAGGATTGGGTTTGTTATTAAATCATTTGGAAAAACATCCCAAGTTATTTAGAGATATCATGAAAGGGTTATTCATGGAAGGAACCTTCTATTCCGATTTTGGGTTAAGCGACGGAAACATATTTCAAGAAACACGAACCTTGAGAGGTGACTCAGTCAACATCTCTAATGAGTTTTTTGACGGGGATTATAATCACATTTTGAAAGTCAATGATTCTCTCGTCCCCCTTCCATTGAATTCGGATTTGTTGTTCAACAAAGGGGTCATTCACATAGTCGGGAACCTCTTATTCCCCAATGATCTCGAAATATCTTTTACAGATTTAATTAGGGCCACCGAAGACGATCATAAGCTACTATCATTCTTAGATTTGCTTGACCAATTTCCTAAATTGAAACATGTATTGACTCACAGTGGTGCTGACCTGAAATATTCATTATTAATCCCTACTCAAGAATCATTATACACCTATAATGTAACTAAACACGCCGATGATCTATTGAAACTTCTAGAGATCCATTTACTCCCCAACTCCCAACTACCTAAATTATTTGACTGCTTACATTCCAGCTTTAACACCAGTGATTTTACGATATATTCCAATTCCACAGATCTAATGTTTAATTGCAAGAAAGATTCTAAGGATACCGCCATCTTGAGTGTTAATAGAGCCAATGGAGAAGACACGGGCCATGCTATAAAAATCCTAAATCAAGGCTGTACAAAAAGCATGAACTCCCCCAAATACGGGCCCTGTGTGTTTCTAATTGATAAGCCCATAAGACCCAAATGGTTACAAGATGACGGATTCTTGCACGTCCATCTAGGGGTGATAAGCGTTTTGCTTGGAATCATTCTAGGACTAGTTCTTTTTTCAGTGTTGATCATCTTCATTATCGTTTGTCTTGGGGGAAGTAAAGAGGATAAAACACCGGAAGGTAGTCCATTCAATAGCACCCAGAACAACAGTTTTATGGGCTTAGGAGTTGGGGACGACTCTGGCCATGTATATGACAGAGGCTATGAAACAGACGACGACATGCAGAGTGAACGGGAACTGTTATTACCTGGCAAGAGTAATTTGAAAGCACCAAACCCTAGAACATACGGATCCACAGCTCCTTTATCAATTAAAGGGTCACAATCCAACAAAGCATTAAACAGAAGACGAAACCTCCCCGAGGTATGACAGAAATAGAACCTAAGTATGTAGATTGAAGTCGCACAAAAATTCACGAATTTAACATCATAACAATGTCAGAACAAATACCTGTAAGTGAACAAATGGTACCCCAGGCCAACCAAACTGAAGACATGGACATCTCCACCACTGAAGGAGGAGACGATCCTGAAGCCATGAGAGCCAGAGTGCAAGAAATGGAGAAAGAAGGAAATAAACTTAAAGAGTTACATCAGCAATTGAGTCAAGAGACTAAGGAACAATCGGAGAAGGAAAAGCAAGACATAGATTCTCGTTCCGTTTACGTCGGGAATGTGGACTATGGATCAACTCCGTTGGAATTGCAGCAACACTTTTCCAGTGCAGGCATTGTTAACCGAGTGACTATATTGACCAATAAGTTCACGTCACAACCCAAAGGATATGCTTATATCGAATTTACTACCACCGAAGCAGTAGATAAAGCCGTAGCTAATTTGGATGGATCTAGCTTTAGAGACAGAGACTTAAAAGTCAGTGCCAAAAGAACAAACATTCCCGGAATAAGCTCTACTAACAGAGGTAGGGGCCGAGGTGGATTCCAGAGAGGCAGAGGAAGAGGTGGATTTAGAGGAAGAGGTGGACCTAGAGGTGCTAGAGGAGGTAGTAGATTTGCCCCATACTAGACAACACCAATTGATTAATAATATAATAAATAAACGATATTAACGACTATTCAACAAGTCCCTAACGACTATTGGTGTCTTTGACAAACTTCGACACTCTACTAACGTTGTCTTTCTCTAACCCTTGAACTACTCCATCAATATCTTGTTGTTTCATCTTTTGTTCGAACTTGTACTTCCCTTCAATGGTGTCAATTTCAATCTCTAATCCTATTATTGCCTTCTGTAAGAGTTTATAGTATTTCTCAGGAGTCTCATCAACAGTCCAAGGAACTTCTCTTCCAGCTTCCTGTTCATTGGTCAACATTTCTTGTTGGGCTCTTATGAAATGATAATCGTCAATTAAGGTGGACTTCCCATAACATTGAACACTAGCAAAATCCCAGGTAGGAACCACTTTATGAGTTTCTTGCTTGGTCTTATAATAACTAGGCGGTATGTAAGCATTATCTGATTGAAAGACAACAAGAACTTTGGGATTATCTTTCAAAGATGGTAATTGGTGGTTTACTTTAGCTAAATGTGCTTGCAAGAGTTTCTTGCCGTCTTTTTCTACCAAGTTAAAGGGAATATGGTTAGCTATGGGGATCCCTTCGCTCACAGTTATTAAGGTAGCTAAAGGATACTCCTTGATAACTGCTTTTTGGAAATTCCAGTCAGATTCTTGATAATGAGAAGGAATATACATTTTAGTGAACAATTGTAGTGAAAAATCCCGGTGGAGGTTGCTTAGTCAAGGATAAATGGGCTGTTGCCCGTATTTATATTCCGTAGAGATAAGAGTCGGATAGCGAAGATAGAGAATTTATGTGCAGTGCTATTACTCATTCTCATCGACCTGCCAAATCGAGAATGGGGCGTGCCCGGGCTTGGCTTGTGGGGAGACGTGGTGGAGATGGGGCGGCCGTGGGCGTAGGAGCTTAACGACGGTACGGTTAAAATCGCTGTGATTATTAAGTTCATTTAGTCATTATATATATAGCTGTATAGAACTGTTTCTGCGTTACAATATAGTTGATCGTATCTCTGAAAAATGTATCTCTGAAAAAGGTATCTCTGCCTAGTTAAATGAACTCTGCCTAACTAGACTATTCGGGCTACTGAAATTGAACGGGCTCAGTGCAAGTTTCCTGTTTCCAATGAATGTATTATGAAAAGCTTTATAGGTCTACCTTGTTGTTTTTAATTTGCTGGTGTGTTTAACACAGTCTTCTGAATGATCTAAAATAAAGGAGCGACTTGCTTTGTACTATTTCAATGGCCCATTTTCTAACTAGCATACAGGGTTTGTGAGACCTACAGTCCAATTATAAGGTCCAATAATCAACAAGATAATCACATAACCTACAGCTAAACTGCTTATACAATACAGATAAGCTCTTGGTGTAGGTAGCACAAATAACTCTGAAATAAACGTACTAATAGTAGTTAATGCCCCACAATATCCATCGATTAAACCCATAAGAACCGAACAACTTAATACTTGTGTGATCAAGTTATAAGACGAGTTAGGACCCTTGGCTCTTGCCAACAACGAAAACACTCCGATTAAAGTAGACCCCACTACATTGGCCAAAAAGGTTCCCGTATGAAAACCTGGTTTGTTTAGTTTAGATAATTGGAATCGTGTTATCGCTCCAAATGGAGCAAAGAATATTAAAAACATCCACAGCCTCCACGAGGGCAAGGTTCCTATCAATACTAGACTAGCAATATACACCCCGACACCTAAACCAGAACACATATACGCTAATATAAAGTGATGTTTTGGCTTTAAAGGCATCTCTATGGCAAAATGGCTCCCAATATGATATCCAAGTATAGACACTCCAATTTCCACCAACACTACCGATATCAATTGCATGACCCCATATCCCGCGTTCGGGTAATTATAGTATATACCGACACTAGTGTTGGTGGACTTATAAAACATATCCAACGTTACGGCAGAAAAAGATGAAAGTGTTCCACAAAACCCTGTAGTTAGCCCGGTGATGAATGGTGTTTTTTCATATTTCCCAAGCAACCCTAAAATCAAACAAGCAGCAAAATTTGCCCAAATAGCGCTACTGTTGATAGAGCCATCAAAAGTGGTTAGTTGGCCAAGTCCTTTTCTTGCTAGAGCTCCCCAGATGGCTCCATTGGTTAAATTTAGGTGTATTAATATATCTTTGACAACCGGCAGCCGTATAAGGTATTTTTGGCTCTGTTCAGCGTCTTTTGCTTCCGACGGGTGTGGGTCATCATGGGAATAACCACTTGAGCTTGTGTTTTCCATGTCAGGTCGATTTAGTGATAAAAACAAAGAAATAAAAACCTGTCAAATTTGCGGCTGAATTCGAGTCATAACTGCGGCCGATGTGACGCGGCCCGGATCTCCACGAGCTCTCCTCGAGATCTTGCGCCTTGTTCTACTACCACATTATAATCGTTTGGCTGGACTTTGTGGGTTATGGATTGGGGGCTGGGAGGATGTATAAAAGGTTTCTTCCAGAGTGTTTGACATAAGATGATTTATATGAATGTGGCCCGGCAAGACTTCCAAACAGGACCAAGGACTAAACCAACAGCTATCATTTAACTATAGCTAATTTCACTTGGTTGACTACTTGTTGGCTTATAGCGTGTGTCCATAGTAGTTTCAGTGTAAGTAATCTAAGGAGCTGGGTATTCTTTTTCTGCCCTTGTTTGGGTGTGAGGATGTTTCTTCTTCAAAGTTGTTAGACCTAGAATGATTGACAAGCATTTCTATCACTAACAAGTCTCATATACAAACAAACTACGATTTTTGCTCATTCATTAAACATTAATGCTCTAATGACATAGAGGGGTACACATAAACTCACCCAAAACCAGTTCTAGTGCAATACGTCCACTTCAGCAGCTTCCCTTCAGTTAGTTTTAGCTGATATTGCTGCAAAAAGTCGCCGCGGAAAGATTTTCCGCATTTAGTGAACTGATCCTCGACAAATTCAGTTCTGCTTCCAGTTATACCCTTTCTACTTTCACTCTCCTTTTTTTTTAATTGAACATGGTTAAGGTATTGGTAACAGGGGCTAGTGGGTTCATTGCCCAAAATTTGGTCCAACTTTTACTCTCCAAACAATATCAAGTGGTGGGAACTGTTAGATCAGCAGAAAAAGGTGAAGCTTTAAAGAGCTTTTTCAAGAGTGGCTTTGAATATGAGCTTGTTAAAGATATGATGGAACCAGGGTCTTTTGACGATGCCTTAAGAAAACACAATGATATCAAATACTTGTTTCATACTGCCTCTCCGTTCTTTTATGATACTACTGAACCAGAAAAAGATTTGGTGATTCCAGCTATCAAAGGTACTGAAAACATCTTGAAATCTATTAAGCAAAATGGTCCACAAATTGAAAAAGTGGTGATTACCTCTTCTGATGCTGCTATTTACTCTTCTGTGGATGAGCAAGACGCTTCAAAGTCTTTTGACGAGACTAGCTGGAACCAGATTTCCTATGAAGAAGCAATTCAAGATTCTATCGCTGCTTATTATGGAGCCAAATCTTTTGCTGAGAAACTTGCATGGGAGTTTGTTGAAAAGGAGTCTCCAAACTTTAAGATGATTGCTGTAAATCCCGTTTATGTGTTTGGCCCTCAAGTGGATGATAAGAATGCTAAGGGGAAGTTAAACACTTCCAACGAGTTGATTGGGTCAATTTTGAAATTAAGTGATGATAACTTTGAAACTGATAAAGGTGGGTTTGTAGATGTCAGAGATGTGGCAAAGGCCCATTTGGTTGCCATTGAAAACGACGAGGCTATTGGGAAGAGATTATTTTTAACTGGAGGGAAATTCAGTACTCAAATGATTTTGGATATTATTAACAAGCATTTCCCTCAATTGAACTTACCAAAAGGTTCTCCAGGAAAAGGGCCCGAGGATATCAGCACATTAGCTGCTACTAGTAACGAAAACACCAAGAAGATCTTGGGATTTGAGTTCAATAGTTTAGAAAACATCGTCGTCGATACAGTATCTCAGATCTTGAATTAGATATTTGAATATATACAGAATTATTTACAAGCTGGAAATCAAGGAATTTCTTAAGGCGTAAGGCGATTACCAGTGAAATGACTCGGTGTGTAGGAAAATTTCTTCAACACGACTATGGTTTATGTCGTTATTAAAGATAAGTGCTTGAAACTCAGAACAAGCTTCGGCAACAACCCTTTTCATTGATTCACTCCCAGAAGACACCACAAAATTCTTTCTTCCTAAAGTATGTCTTAAAGGGTAGATAATATCCTCGATTCTTGGTTTAAGGTAAATGATATTTAAGTCATCAGATCTTGTTTCAACTAGTTTCTCCATAGTTGCAATCGATTCCTTAGTTTCTTTAACATCTCCACAAACATAGATGTCCATATTTATTTTAGCTGAACCTTCCAAAGCCTGAAGAAGTTCAGTTTTAAACCAATCGATATCTTCTGGTTTCCTGACTAACCAAATAAAGTCAATTTCCTTGGTGACTTTATTCTCTCCTTTAGTGATAGCCTGTGCTAAGTCAGTCAAAAACGGGATCGTAGCAGTTATACCACTCCCACTGGCAATTAAAACAACCTTGTCGAAAGTATTATGATCTCTAGAACATCCTCCATAAGGACCATCAATAAAAACACGGGAGTTGGGGGTTTTATCAATTTCTTCATACAAAGCTTTGGTAAATCCCTTTTTGGGGACCACTACAAACTTCATTTCACTTTGGGTGGTATCCGGTAAGCTTGAAATGGAGAAAGGATGGTTGTCCAATATTCTGGAAGGGAATCTTAAAAATGCATGCTGACCAGGCTTCCAGCTGATATTGTTATTCTCGACATTAACTTGGAAAGCTTTTGACCCTTGGAGCTTGAAGAGCTTTGCGGGTCTGGGTCTAAGAAACAAGGCACTAGGTCTAAAGCAGGTTTTCACCAAAACTCTATAAATTAATTGAATTCCCCAGAACCCTAAGGCTGCCCACATGTAATTATCTGTCCCTAATTGTCCAAATACATGCCAGGTAAGAGTAGCAAAATAAGCAACCCCCATCATCCAGTGCAAGTGTAAAAACCCTTCATAGAATAATTTCCTGAACCAAGACTTGGACAATGTACATAAAAACACCAACAAAATTAATGGTGGGACCCCACTCCAATAATAGAAGTTTGTGTCAAAGAAATATTGTAAATTAGTGTATCCACCTTCTTGAAGAGCCTGATGGAAAAATGGAATTGTATGAACAATAGACAACACAAGGGCGGCCACCCCCACATACTGATGTATATAATTCAACTTTTCATAACTTATTCCCGTCACTAAAGTAATAAAATTGGTTTTTCCTGACAATATATATATAAATGGAGTCAACGCCGTAGCCATGATCCCAGCCCTCACAGCTAAGGGAGGAGATCCAAATCCTCTACAACCTCGGTACCAAAAATGAGGCACGAAGCAATAAAGACATAAATACAAGCTAGAGCCCAAGATAAAAAGCGTAGACCCTACCGATGGTGGTAATGAAGTGAAATACGTAAGTGTAGTAGGAATTCTCTTATAACCGACGAATCTACCATAACTGGTAAATATATCGACCGTAGAGTGAATTGGACTCCAAAACTTGTGACTAAGAGCATTTCTGTCTCTTAAACTATAGTAAATATGTTTCAAAAGTGCCACTATAATAAAAGCACATCCAAAGTATAATGTATAGTAACCATACTTAGGCTGGTCAACCCATGGAACTGCCGCTTGCAGCTGTTCTTTAAACATCATGTACTGATGACTCTCCTGGTCTGCAAGGCAATCAAGTCCTCTATAACTGACTGTCATCTTAAAAAGGTACGTGGCTATTGGTTGTCTTTGAGGTTTTTTTTTTTGCAACTTTCTGTGTGTATTTATACCATCAACGCTCGCCCCAAAAGGGAACCCAAAACTGCTCATACTTGGCGATTCATCTTTCGATTTAGGTCGGGTAAGCGCTTCCTGCCAGATTCCAAGTAATTCCGGTGGGATACTAATCTATACATATATATTGCTCATATCTCCTTAGCACCTTGCTTGTGCTAAATGTTTGTCCTTGTGCAAATGCCACTGCATGGCACTTGATATGAGTTTTTGCTGCAAAAAAGCACATTCGGCAATTGTCTAATTGGGAAATTTTCCGCAGTGAGACAATCGCGAAATTCACTTAATGAATTACTAATACAAGGGAAGTTAACCTAGCGATTAACATACTCCCAACTTGTTAAATGACATTGACATGACTGAAGACAACAAAACAGCACTCGAGAAGCAAGAGAGACTTCAACAAATGAGAAATGCCCAGAAGAGATTGCGGGAGCGTAGAAAGCAAGAGGCTAATATGTTAAGTTTGAAGATTCAAAGCTTGGAGGAGGCTAACAAGGTATTAACGCTAGAGAATAAGTTCTTAAAACTAGAGAGTCAGGATACCCGAAAGCTACTTGCAACAGAGCTAACAAAGGAACAGATCGGGGTGCTCTTAAGATTGAGAGATGATCAGTCTCTCCTGGCTAATGATAAGTATCTAACTATCGAGGAGTGCAAGGCTAAACAAGCGTTTTATGGAACTGTACCTTACTCTTATTACAATGGACCAAATTTAGGGCTTTTTGAGACTATAGCTGAGAAGTATTATGTATGTATAGAAAAAGTCAACCAAGGGGGGTGTATATGTCCGCATACATTCAAGTACAGCTCAGTATATGGAATTCATATGATTGCAAAGTTTCGTGAGCAAGTGACCAAGTTTCATAAACAAGGACTAGTTGCTGCTGAATGGTATGAGAGCGAGGACGACAAAAATCGTCCTACTGGGACTGTATGCTTCCCTGTAATAGTTCAGTCAATAATTGACAAATACGATCCTGAAACAGTTTTGCTTGAATTGTTGATTATGTTTATTTGTCGCTATAGTTATGTTACCGCTTACGGTCCTGTGATAAAAGTGGAGGATTTACAAAGATGTCATGATCTAAGTCATTCTAGTAGGTTTGATGCGGCCTACATACTTGGAACTCTCGATAAAGAACTTTATTTGGCAGATTACATGGAAAATATGAAACGTGAGCGTAAGGCCGAAGGAATTTCCTCATAATCCGTTGTTCTGTTTGTCCAAGGCTCCTGGGGCTGTTAAGTTTGGAGAAATCTACTGCTGTATTTTGGATAAAAGCTATGCGACCGTTATGTTTTCTTTTATTTTCTTTTTCTAACGGTTGTGGGCCAGTGCATGTGACGTGATGATGATGATTCACCGAGAAAGCAACTTACTAAATGAGTTCGGGTCCATTTCCAAATATGGTTTTTCCGAACTATGCCGTAAGGCCAAAAGATCGTTTTATTGTGCCGAGTTCGTCGGTTTGCAGCAAAATTTTTCTCTTGACGTACTTGATGAGGAAATTCAGCGAGCTGCAGTAGCAATAAGCTTTACCGACCGTTTTTTGTGATATTTTTTCTTATTGGCCAATATCCATGACCTGCTATAAATTGTATAAAAACCTATGATATTTCTAAATTTGCTTCACTTAAAACAATTGTGAAATTAGAAGCAAAATGAGTGTACCAGAAGTTTTTCAAGGTGTAGGAATTAAGGGAGGCCCAACCAACTGGCAACAACCCGAAAGGTTCCAGTTTAAGGCTAAAAAAGTGTTACCAACAGATGTGATGGTCAAGGTGAAGTATTGTGGAGTTTGTGGAAGTGATGTTCATACCGCCAACGGAAATTGGGGTCCTCACAAAAGAGAAGATTTAGTGGTAGGACACGAAATCGTCGGAGAAGTAATTAAGGTCGGAGACAACGTAACCGAAGTCAAGGTAGGTGATACCGTGGGTATTGGTGCTCATTCTAGCTCGTGTCATGAATGTAAATTATGTAAATCAGATAACGAACAATACTGTCCTAAACAAATTCCAACTTATAACGGAGTTGATTACTACGCAGATGATTATGTGACTCAAGGTGGTTATGCTTCCCACGCCATTGCTGATATCGATCACGTCTTCCCTATTCCAGAGGGCTTGCCGCACGAATACGCTGGCCCATTAATGTGTGCCGGTTTAACAGTGTTTTCCCCATTATTCAGAGCGTTGAAGGGAGATGGGAAGGGCAAATTGGTAGGTGTGATAGGAATTGGTGGATTGGGCCACTTAGCGGTCCTTTTCGGTAAAGCATTAGGAGCTAAAGTGGTTGCTTTCTCAAGGTCTTCCAAGAAGAAAGAAGAAACTCTTGGTTTAGGAGCTGACGATTTTATTCCGACCGGAGAAGATCCAGAGTGGAATCAAAGATATTTCAAAGACTTTGACGTGATCTTGAACTGTGCCTCCAGTTTTACTGATGTGAACTTTGAGTCTTACTTACCATCAATTGCAATTGACGGACAATTTATTACCGTAGGTGCTCCTGCTGCTTCAGAAGTAATGAACTTGCATGCTTTCCAATTCATCCTCAACAATGCCACTTTGAAAGGATCTGAAATTGGGAGCAAGAAGGAAGCTTTGACGATGTTGAAATTAGCTAGTGAGAATAAGATTCACCCAATCATCGAGAAGAAGCCAATTAACGAAGAAAACGTCGCTGAAGTGCTTCAAAGAGTTGAAAAGTCAGACGTGAGATACAGATTTGTATTGACTGACTTTGACAAATACTTTGGTTAGAGTTCCCATTATGTATTGATGAATATATATCTACGCAACTTTATTTCCAGCCTCCGGGTGTATCCAGCAAAATCTCGCTCCTGGACTTGGTCTCATGTCTTTTAAGACCTGATCCATTAATGGCACTGGACACAAAAATGCGACCTTCAGATATTTCATTATACCACGAATATATTTGCGAATTCAATTTGGCAATATACTTGAAAATCTCATTGGTTTTATCGATTATCTTCTTGTCATGCTTATACCAAAACCCGTGCTGAATAATGGCTTTTAAGTCTGTTCTTGGGTCTGCTAAGTAATCGCTCATGCAACAAGTCCCATGACTCTTAACAATTATAAAGACCAAATCGTAGAATAAATACTTCAAGTTATTCATTTCAGTTATAGCAATTGCCTGAGATATCATTGGTAGCATTTCCAAGTAATCGTAACAATGGCCCCTCTTGGTCAATTCTCTGAGGATGGTTTGGATCTTGAATTCAAGATAATTTCGAATTTGATTGGGTAAGCTCTCTATGGAACTGATTCCCAATTTCAAGTTACACAAGATGCGGAATACGGTTATTCTAGATTGGATGATTAAATCAAACGAGCTATCTGCTTTGAAATTCCAATGTTCCCAACAGTACCTCAAAATCATTTCCACAAGTAGTACTCGTAAATTGGAGTTGCAGACTTTTTCAATTAATTCAAACACAATCCCAGTGTCAGTGATGAATTCAATAGTTTCATTGAAAGAATTTAAGAAGAAATTGAGATTATCCTGGTTAACTCCCATAGAAACCAACTTCAAAATCAGGATCAGTTTACTTGAAAGATCTAACGTCTTCCCTTCAATTAAAGAGCACTTTATTTCATTAATAGCCTTATTGTTTTGGAAAGGACTGGGATATTTGGTTACAGGGATTTGGATACTATATTCCAAAATTTGAGACATTCTGATGATATTGCCTTTAGTTAACTGAGCCTGGCTCAGGCGATTATTGATATTATCTCTGATATCATTCAATTGCTGAAAGTTATATACAATTTTTGGATTCTTTGTTTTGGTTTGTTCGATAAGATATTGGGAAATGGAGGTGGCATCCCCACTATTAATTTCATCATATATGACTTCTATCTTTTTGATGTCATCTATTTCTTTAATCAAGTCACTATCAGTCTCCAGAGCTCTAGATGCGTGCGTAGTTTGAGAAATGTTTCTCAATTTGATGAATGGTACAGAAGGAACCATAGAATTAATAGAAGCTCTATTGTACGATCCCGCATTCTCCAAGTCCACATCACCATTTCCATTACCTGGTTCTGGTTGGTCCGGGGTCCAATTACCATAAGCGGCTTTTGCACTTGTTACGGAAGCGGTTCGATTACGGTAGGTTAACGTATACTCTCTAATTCCATAGATGATAATTGCAACTACTAAAAAGATGAATTAACCTAGCGATTAACATACTCCCAACTTGTTAAATGACATTGACATGACTGAAGACAACAAAACAGCACTCGAGAAGCAAGAGAGACTTCAACAAATGAGAAATGCCCAGAAGAGATTGCGGGAGCGTAGAAAGCAAGAGGCTAATATGTTAAGTTTGAAGATTCAAAGCTTGGAGGAGGCTAACAAGGTATTAACGCTAGAGAATAAGTTCTTAAAACTAGAGAGTCAGGATACCCGAAAGCTACTTGCAACAGAGCTAACAAAGGAACAGATCGGGGTGCTCTTAAGATTGAGAGATGATCAGTCTCTCCTGGCTAATGATAAGTATCTAACTATCGAGGAGTGCAAGGCTAAACAAGCGTTTTATGGAACTGTACCTTACTCTTATTACAATGGACCAAATTTAGGGCTTTTTGAGACTATAGCTGAGAAGTATTATGTATGTATAGAAAAAGTCAACCAAGGGGGGTGTATATGTCCGCATACATTCAAGTACAGCTCAGTATATGGAATTCATATGATTGCAAAGTTTCGTGAGCAAGTGACCAAGTTTCATAAACAAGGACTAGTTGCTGCTGAATGGTATGAGAGCGAGGACGACAAAAATCGTCCTACTGGGACTGTATGCTTCCCTGTAATAGTTCAGTCAATAATTGACAAATACGATCCTGAAACAGTTTTGCTTGAATTGTTGATTATGTTTATTTGTCGCTATAGTTATGTTACCGCTTACGGTCCTGTGATAAAAGTGGAGGATTTACAAAGATGTCATGATCTAAGTCATTCTAGTAGGTTTGATGCGGCCTACATACTTGGAACTCTCGATAAAGAACTTTATTTGGCAGATTACATGGAAAATATGAAACGTGAGCGTAAGGCCGAAGGAATTTCCTCATAATCCGTTGTTCTGTTTGTCCAAGGCTCCTGGGGCTGTTAAGTTTGGAGAAATCTACTGCTGTATTTTGGATAAAAGCTATGCGACCGTTATGTTTTCTTTTATTTTCTTTTTCTAACGGTTGTGGGCCAGTGCATGTGACGTGATGATGATGATTCACCGAGAAAGCAACTTACTAAATGAGTTCGGGTCCATTTCCAAATATGGTTTTTCCGAACTATGCCGTAAGGCCAAAAGATCGTTTTATTGTGCCGAGTTCGTCGGTTTGCAGCAAAATTTTTCTCTTGACGTACTTGATGAGGAAATTCAGCGAGCTGCAGTAGCAATAAGCTTTACCGACCGTTTTTTGTGATATTTTTTCTTATTGGCCAATATCCATGACCTGCTATAAATTGTATAAAAACCTATGATATTTCTAAATTTGCTTCACTTAAAACAATTGTGAAATTAGAAGCAAAATGAGTGTACCAGAAGTTTTTCAAGGTGTAGGAATTAAGGGAGGCCCAACCAACTGGCAACAACCCGAAAGGTTCCAGTTTAAGGCTAAAAAAGTGTTACCAACAGATGTGATGGTCAAGGTGAAGTATTGTGGAGTTTGTGGAAGTGATGTTCATACCGCCAACGGAAATTGGGGTCCTCACAAAAGAGAAGATTTAGTGGTAGGACACGAAATCGTCGGAGAAGTAATTAAGGTCGGAGACAACGTAACCGAAGTCAAGGTAGGTGATACCGTGGGTATTGGTGCTCATTCTAGCTCGTGTCATGAATGTAAATTATGTAAATCAGATAACGAACAATACTGTCCTAAACAAATTCCAACTTATAACGGAGTTGATTACTACGCAGATGATTATGTGACTCAAGGTGGTTATGCTTCCCACGCCATTGCTGATATCGATCACGTCTTCCCTATTCCAGAGGGCTTGCCGCACGAATACGCTGGCCCATTAATGTGTGCCGGTTTAACAGTGTTTTCCCCATTATTCAGAGCGTTGAAGGGAGATGGGAAGGGCAAATTGGTAGGTGTGATAGGAATTGGTGGATTGGGCCACTTAGCGGTCCTTTTCGGTAAAGCATTAGGAGCTAAAGTGGTTGCTTTCTCAAGGTCTTCCAAGAAGAAAGAAGAAACTCTTGGTTTAGGAGCTGACGATTTTATTCCGACCGGAGAAGATCCAGAGTGGAATCAAAGATATTTCAAAGACTTTGACGTGATCTTGAACTGTGCCTCCAGTTTTACTGATGTGAACTTTGAGTCTTACTTACCATCAATTGCAATTGACGGACAATTTATTACCGTAGGTGCTCCTGCTGCTTCAGAAGTAATGAACTTGCATGCTTTCCAATTCATCCTCAACAATGCCACTTTGAAAGGATCTGAAATTGGGAGCAAGAAGGAAGCTTTGACGATGTTGAAATTAGCTAGTGAGAATAAGATTCACCCAATCATCGAGAAGAAGCCAATTAACGAAGAAAACGTCGCTGAAGTGCTTCAAAGAGTTGAAAAGTCAGACGTGAGATACAGATTTGTATTGACTGACTTTGACAAATACTTTGGTTAGAGTTCCCATTATGTATTGATGAATATATATCTACGCAACTTTATTTCCAGCCTCCGGGTGTATCCAGCAAAATCTCGCTCCTGGACTTGGTCTCATGTCTTTTAAGACCTGATCCATTAATGGCACTGGACACAAAAATGCGACCTTCAGATATTTCATTATACCACGAATATATTTGCGAATTCAATTTGGCAATATACTTGAAAATCTCATTGGTTTTATCGATTATCTTCTTGTCATGCTTATACCAAAACCCGTGCTGAATAATGGCTTTTAAGTCTGTTCTTGGGTCTGCTAAGTAATCGCTCATGCAACAAGTCCCATGACTCTTAACAATTATAAAGACCAAATCGTAGAATAAATACTTCAAGTTATTCATTTCAGTTATAGCAATTGCCTGAGATATCATTGGTAGCATTTCCAAGTAATCGTAACAATGGCCCCTCTTGGTCAATTCTCTGAGGATGGTTTGGATCTTGAATTCAAGATAATTTCGAATTTGATTGGGTAAGCTCTCTATGGAACTGATTCCCAATTTCAAGTTACACAAGATGCGGAATACGGTTATTCTAGATTGGATGATTAAATCAAACGAGCTATCTGCTTTGAAATTCCAATGTTCCCAACAGTACCTCAAAATCATTTCCACAAGTAGTACTCGTAAATTGGAGTTGCAGACTTTTTCAATTAATTCAAACACAATCCCAGTGTCAGTGATGAATTCAATAGTTTCATTGAAAGAATTTAAGAAGAAATTGAGATTATCCTGGTTAACTCCCATAGAAACCAACTTCAAAATCAGGATCAGTTTACTTGAAAGATCTAACGTCTTCCCTTCAATTAAAGAGCACTTTATTTCATTAATAGCCTTATTGTTTTGGAAAGGACTGGGATATTTGGTTACAGGGATTTGGATACTATATTCCAAAATTTGAGACATTCTGATGATATTGCCTTTAGTTAACTGAGCCTGGCTCAGGCGATTATTGATATTATCTCTGATATCATTCAATTGCTGAAAGTTATATACAATTTTTGGATTCTTTGTTTTGGTTTGTTCGATAAGATATTGGGAAATGGAGGTGGCATCCCCACTATTAATTTCATCATATATGACTTCTATCTTTTTGATGTCATCTATTTCTTTAATCAAGTCACTATCAGTCTCCAGAGCTCTAGATGCGTGCGTAGTTTGAGAAATGTTTCTCAATTTGATGAATGGTACAGAAGGAACCATAGAATTAATAGAAGCTCTATTGTACGATCCCGCATTCTCCAAGTCCACATCACCATTTCCATTACCTGGGTCTGGTTGGTCCGGGGTCCAATTACCATAAGCGGCTTTTGCACTTGTTACGGAGGCGGTTCGATTACGGTAAGTTAACGTATACTCTCTAATTCCATAGATGATAATTGCAACTACTAAAAAGATGAATAGGAGTACCAAATAAATATATAAAGCATTAGAGATCAAATCAATTTGGGTGTAATTCTCCAGCGGATAGGCAAGCGTAGCATTTGCCATCTCCCGAAACAAGTTTCCCAACTCCTCTGAGCTGTTGTTCACGTCAAAAGCACCTACCTCTACCACTTTCGAGTTGGTGTTCTGCTCCATTTTAGTTATCGTTTTTTTTGCAGCCACAAATAAAAATGCGCAAAACTGCAACACCAAAAGTCGCACCACACAAATATAAAACCTTCCAACAGCGTGAAAAATTATCACATCACACAACGGGACCAGTGAATCACCGCATATTTGAACTAATGAACGTTTTCAAGTCCAGGTTCTACTTCACCGGGAACTCGGTGCTACATGGGTTGAAAGCTCCTTTGAACAGTTCACACCGGGCATTTTTCTTTTCCACCAATCAGAACTTCACCATTAGAAATTATTCTTCAAATATTATTAAAAACTATAGAAACTATTCCACTGCCGCTTTAAAGAACACAGGTCCACAAAGGGCATCTTTGCAAACCCCAAAGGTCAAAGTAAATCCTGAAATCTCTGAGAAATCCGTCAGTTATTGGCTCTTTGGTACATCTACTTTGGTGTTTGGGATAGTTGTATTAGGAGGATTAACCAGACTTACGGAGTCAGGGCTCTCTATCACCGAGTGGAAACCGATTACCGGGACCGTGCCACCGTTAAACCAACAGGAATGGGAAGCGGAATTCAACAAATATCAGGAGTCACCTGAATTTAAGCAGCTTAACTCTCATATTACATTGGAGGAATTCAAGTTTATCTATAGTATGGAATGGGGCCATAGACTTGTTGGAAGAGCTATTGGAATGTTTTTTATCTTACCGGCCATTTATTTCTGGAGTACCAAGAGGCTTTCTCCCCATGTGAAGGGGAGAGTTGTGGGATTAGCGGCTTTGTTGGGGTTACAAGGAGCTATTGGTTGGTGGATGGTAAGATCCGGATTGGATGAAGAACAGTTAACAGAAAGAAACTCAAAACCAACTGTATCTCAATACCGGTTGACCACTCACTTAGGAGCAGCATTCTTAATGTACTTGGGGGTATTATGGACCGGCCTTGAGATTTTAAATGAAAATAACTTAGTTAAGCAAGCAAAATCGAATCCTCAATATGTTTCAACTTTGATTGAGAAATTGAATGCAACCCCTTTAAATAGACTCAGAGCTATCGGCTATGGATTACTAGGCCTAACTTTCCTCACTGCTATGTCTGGAGGTATGGTGGCTGGATTAGATGCTGGGTTGATTTATAATACGTTTCCTCATATGGGAGATGAATACATCCCCAGTACCGAAGAGTTGATGTCCCCAGTGTTTGCTCGTAAACCAGATCTTTCTGATTTATGGTGGAGGAATTTGTTTGAAAACCCAACCACTGTACAACTAGTACATCGTATTTTGGCAACCTCGACATTTTTTTCTGTGTTGGCTGCTCATATGTATGCAGTTAAGAAGAAACCCATAATTCCCAGACCTGCTATGAAAGCATTAGGTGGTATGATGGGTCTTGTGACGTTGCAGGCCTCATTAGGAATTACTACCTTGATATATTTGGTGCCTATCCCCTTAGCAGCTCTTCATCAAGCTGGAGCTTTGGCCCTTTTAACTGGATGTGTTACTTTCTGTTCTAGATTGAAGAAAATCAGACCTCAAGCTCTCAATCAACTTGCAAAGCTTGTCAAGGTTAAATAATTAAAATACTTGTAAATAATGCTTGTAAATAGAGACTTGTATAAACCCATGTAGATAAATAAGAAATGTGTAAATATTGAAAAATACTTAATGCTTTATGATGCTACGTTCTACCAGATACGCTTTGATGACATTTCATATCTCAGGACATTAGCTAAACCTTCGTCATAGTTTTCTTGATATTTATCATTGAACTCCTTGTTTCGCTTTTCTTCTCCGGTAGGAGGAATTACCTCGTTACGATCATACAAATGTGATCTGGTAGAAGGATTTATACTGGAGATTTCTGTATTTGGAATGCCTGGTAGAAAGCTTCTCTCTATGGGAGATTTAGGGGGGGACATAGGGAACGACCCGCCTTTTTCTTTAATGGGGGTTTCCGGATTCGATGTTACTGCAGATTCCGAAATTATAATATTACTGACATCAGAATGCTGAAATTCAAACTCTTGGGCAGAAATGGATTCGTGTTGTTCTTTGATATAATCAGTAAATTTAAGGAGCAAAAGCCCGATTATAAGTCTAACCATTAATAATACAATGAATGAAATAGATAGTAATGATATGCTCCCCAAAAACGAATAAAGCTTGGAAGGAGAAGAAACAGTGAACATAGTCATAAAATCTGCAAATGACATTCTTAGAAAGCAAACAGTGGTGGCTAGTAACGGCAATCCTATACGTTTGGTTAATTCAATATAGTCGGATAATTCATATTCTAAGCTAGAATGGGTAGATGTGGCTTTGAAGATTTCCAAGTAGTCCAACGCTAACACGTAAAGAAACTTGTTGTAAATTCTCGGTTTTATTTTATTAAATTTGGTAACATAACAATGTTTCAACCAGTCCACTAAGATTTCACTCCCTAAAACCCCTATACTAGGACCCATTAAAGTGCTCAACCAATTACCCCAACTATTAGGCATTAATCCTTGATTGATACTGCTTAATTGTAAAGTGTTTCTCAAGGCTATCATGCCCAACATAAGCGATAATTGATATCTTTCAGTCAAGTCTGCCATGGTCAATTGAAATAACCCCTCTCGGTCAAATTTCTTAAACACAGAACTTCTTAATTCCGAGAACTGATTGGAGAATAATAACGTCAATAAGGCATTTGAATAAGAATTAGCCGCCACGTTCAACGATACCGCCTGATAAATCAAAATGAATGCATGTAATGACAAATAAAACAAAGCTGCTACAAAAAACATCCCGAAATTAACAACATTGCTCCGATTAAACGGACACGAAACCAAGTCATATAGCACACTTAGAATATTCTGGCCTATGGAAGAGCACAATTTATCCGCCACTTCCAAAACTCCAAACATGACATACAACTTGATCTGGGCCTGTCCTCTAACATCATGATACATCTTAGAGATGTCTATGGTGGGAAGGCATAAAATCGCCAATGCAATTAATATCAACAATATAGTTAAGGTATCTCGTCTAGCCAACGCAAATCTATGATTTATAAACGATAATGTGGGCCTTTTCTCCCTTAGGGTATCTCTAAGAGTCATAAAGCTTATAACAGCGATACGAATGGGAACTAGCGTAAACAACGTCAAGAAGGCATTGAGACATATTAACAACCCCAATGCCATAAACTTCTCCAAAACAAAGGGGATCTTCACCAAATTCAATATTTGCTCGTAAGAATCGTTATTTAGTAGTGAAGTAGGATCAGAATACTTATTACCGGAGTTATCGTTCCCCGAAGGAATGTTCAACTCCAACATAAATAACCGGTACAACGAGAACAATTTATCGTCCGACCGTCGCCCAATGTTTCCACGATCGTGTGACAAGAAGTTTATAAACGATCCTGTTGTAGAAGCTCTTGATCTCTGGCGAATACTCGTCAAAGTATTAGCCGCCAATGATCCAGAAATTGAAGTAGACCGAGACCTAGACCGGGACTTGGACCGAGACCTTGAACGAGACCGGTTCCTCTCAAATGTGTTCCTGAACCTTATATCAGGACTGGTCCCATTTCCATCGTGACTCTCGTCTGAATCAACTGCCATAATGTAATGAGCCAAGCTGCTTGGTTTTGAGATCTCCATATTTCTTGTTATCGCGGATTGGGTGTGAACACGACCACATCTCAACACAAATTGGGCTCTCCACGACGTTTGTCACTGACGGTTCTAGTATGGATGGATCTAACCTATGAAACTATCATCTACAACCATCATAATTACCAACTGAAAATCGAACTCAAATTTATATTGAAATATACTAGCTGTCAAATTAGCCGTTGAATATTCTAAGCTCCAAAAACCCCAGTCCCGTGACAAGCAACCATGGAGCTTCTTACTATACAAAGCTTCGTTCCTTACTTAGCTCAGTTTGCCAATAAGGAATTATTAACACCTACCGAAGCGTCTAGATTGCTGTTAGTGATCACAGAGATCCTTCTTGATCGAACTGTGGATTTGCCGTTGTTAAAGTTCTTAAGTCGATTTCTAACTCAAGACAGTTATGATGATATTATAGAAGAGAAGAATATTGAGCATCAGTGTGGATATCTTGTTTGTAACAATTCTCCTAAACAACAAGTACGTCGATTGTCGAGTAATAGTAACGGAACTACTTCTTGCAATGACGGAGAAACCAGGTTTCAAATATATAATCGGAAACCGTCAATGATCTTGCCCAATACCTTTTCTTCCCAGTATTGTTGTAAAGAGCATTACCAAGCATCGTTGTTTTATAAGAACCAATTGTCTCAAGAGGCTGTATTCGCTAGAAAGGATATAATGATAGTTCCACCATTTCCGGGGACATTTTCTTCCAGGTGGTACGAGAATGGAATTACGTGCCTTGAAGAGGTGCTCGCGAAGCATGAAGAATTGAAAGATCAAGGAAAGTCCCTTCTGGAAGTGGTGAGAATGATGAATGGGTTACATGTGGACGACGACGAAACCACCAAGGATACTTCGGAGTTGATTAAATTGATTGAAGATTTCGAGATTGTGGAGAGAGACAACAATTTGGTGGGAGAGGTTCCTGAGGAAGGAGAATCAGCGTTACTAGACGATGATGATGATGATCCAGTTGAGAATGGATTTGCTCGAGATAAACGAAAAGATGTAGAGGCTTACGTAACCTCGGGCAAGAGTTTTGGTGGATACGTAGTGTGATGCATTTGTTACGACTTGATGATTTCTCATTGTATATAATAATACACATTTCATCGACTTTAGATTATAGTACAGGTTTTATTTACAGGTTGTTTTGTCGAAATTGAATCTTTTTTCATGCTTGACTCCTATTTTGTACGAGGGGATTCCTATATCATCCATATAATCTGCGAGTTTATGGTTGAATCCTCTTCTTTCTGAGACACTTATTCCTTGTCTGGTCTTTTTAACTTGCCTATCGTTAACGGCAAGTTGGCTATTTATACGGGAGGTCGTGACTTTGTTTGAAATCAAATCAGAATGCATGGAAAATTCCCTCTCTTGTAAGGTATCAGTTAGTTGGCGGTATTTGTCAAGCTTCTCCTGGTAACGAGCGTTCATTTGTTCTTGGTATCGACCTTGCTCTTTATAAAGATCCTTTATGTATGGAGTGCCGTACTTCTCACTATATTGTTTCCAGTTGCGGAGGAGCTGGGCTGAAGTGACTTCCAAAGCCTCCATCCACGATTGCGTATAACTGTTTTTTATAGCCAACAAATCGTCTTTGACTTCGTTTGTATGAATGACGGCTTGGTCTCCATTTTCATTTGCCCTCAAAGATGCTAGATCTAATTGATACTCCCACATGGCTTCGTCTTTGTACAATGCAGAATGAACGTCTTTGGAGAAGATTTTGGCGTCTGGTCCATATTGTTTGAACCAACCAATATTATAACTTCCATCCTGATTCTTTTTTTCCTTTGAAGAAGAATCCTCAGAAGATTCCCATAACCTGTGGAGAGTAAAGTCCTTGGCCAGCTTTTTAATATCCATTGCTATTTCTTTCATTTTGGTGAGCTGGGGGTTAGGCAACTTTAGAAATGGTATACTAGTGGCACCAGCATTTGTGGTCCTAATTTTCACCTGGTACGGTCCTTTTTCATTGACTAATAGTTCCAAAGGCTTTAAATAGTGGTAATAATTCAACTTATATTCGAGCTCGGGCTCAACAATCGCTTGTATCATGTCTTTATTGTATCCCAGACGAAGACTCTTGATTGAGGTAGAGTCGTAGATTTTGGCCCAAAGTTTGATATTTGCATCCGGAAGCTTTAAGTCTGTATATGGGAGGAGCTGTGGGATCGAGGTCTTATTGTTCATTTGCAAATGCTTCAAGTATCGCCTTATAATTTTGTGTCTGTTGTCTTTGCTCTCTTGAAGCTCATATTTGAGCCGCTTCTCCCGTTCGTGATTGGGCATCTTACTATTCCAAGGTTTTATGGGCCAGGGGAATTTTTTTGACTCTGTTTTAGGTAGCACCCCATCAAATTCAGTGATTCCCTTGATATAGTACCCATGAGCTTTCTTTTGGTGAAGCAGGAATTCATTGCACCTGAACTCATCTACAAACTTAAGCAACGCAATAAAGTTACTTCGATCGCCTAAATGTTGTACCAATTGTACCCCTTGCATATAGGCATGTGTAAACGCATCTGTAGTTTTGAAATTGTGTCGGAACTGTTGTCGTACAGTGTGCTTAATATCGCTGGCTAAATACTCTTTATACTGCGATGGGTTTATTTTTGCAACCACCAACTCTTGTTGCACGGCGAGAGGTACATCGGTGGCGTCATATTTAACCAGAACTTCTATTCTCTTCAAGCCCCGGCACCGTCGAAGGATATTTCTATACAAAGCCAACACAGCCGTGGCATGGTTTACAGATTCCTTCAACCGATTCATACCATTTACTGAAAGAACCGGCGCGCGTTGATGATTTTTCAATCTACAACTAACACGAAATGGTACGTATAAACCCATAGAGTCCCGCTAAACACACGAATAGAAGGAGGTCGAAGATGTCAATGTCGTTCAATAGTGTACTAACCAGTGGTATTAGCCTCCAAAACTCTCTGATAAGAAAGCGAAGATAACTGTTTTAAAGTTCAAACGGAATAAAGTCACCTATATGATTCCAGTGGACTTCACCACAAAAGCAGGGAAATCTGTTGATTCCGTGAAGCACATGCTTTCCTCAATGATAAACCAGTCCGGAGGGTTACCGCTAGCGGACGAGGATGTGGAACGTGACGTGGAAATTGTGGGGGAAGACGTGGATGAAGATCAAATAGAAGTGCCAAAGTCAGAGTTCATAGATGACGAAGAACCAGACGTAATAATGAAGGATGGGCCAGAATCGACATCTAGTCAGGTCCAGGTGACTGTTGATCAGTTAAATATAGCAATTCCCAAGGATAAGACGTCGCCTTACAGTAACCAATGGATAGAAGTTGATGACAGTATATTTAAAGATGTGACATTTAACGATTATGACATTTTGGCATTTGCAATAGATGATGAGCCTTTCCAGATAGTAGAGGCGGCATATGAGGAATAGATATATGGAGAAAAAGACTTCATTTACGAAGGATAAAACCTGTAGTAACAGATGTTCCAAATATACTGGGAAAACAAATATACAATGCTTCGTTTATTACATACACATTTGCCTAAAGAACCAATAATACAATTATGAAGTAGATCATTTACACTTGAAGTGAATTATGCTAATACTTTCTCCCCCCACTCACCTTTCTAACTCCTCCTGATTGAATTCCTCCTGATTGAACTCGTACGGGACTAGGTCTAGATTGGCTGAAACCCGACGATACTCTTGATCCAGCTCGGGACTTAGGTTGTCTGATATATCCAGATGGTGACTGCACGGGAGATTGACCTTGTGGTGAAGAAGAAAACCCGCTTATTGTTCTGGTTTTGGAAATGGTTTTAGAAACTTGATTATATTGCAGTTGATTGGCAGAAATGGACCTTAAAGCATCTCTACTAGGAGAGCTTTTGATTTCTTGGTTGATGTCGGAAGCAGATACTTCAATTTCACTGGGCTTTTGGAGCTGCTCCACGTCTTGCATGTTATCTTCCACAAATTCCTCGTCGTCTGAATTATTGAATATCTCTACTACTCCAGAATTTTCATCATTATACTTTCTGGGTTGACCAGGAGATATTTGTGGCACCACGGTTTGGATTTTCGCTGCTAACGCTCCACTGATCTTTCTTCTTCTAATAGGAGTTTGGAAAGACGAATCTAAGTGGCTGGCAGAAGTATTTAAAGTCTGTTGATGTTGCAACTTTCTTTGTTTGGCTTCGTACTTCATTCTGGCTTTGAATTCATCGTAAGGAACTAATGGTAATAACCCGCCAATAAAGCTATCGGGTCTGTTATCCAAGCACATAGTATGTCTCCAATCTCTGAATTCATTTTGGTGTAAGTATAGCCAATGTTGTTGCGGACCTACTACCATACCCGGACGGATCATTCTCATGTAAGCAATACACTCATTAGCAGTGAATCCATGAGTGTAAATCAAATGTGCTCCTATTAAGCAACCGGTTCTACCTAACCCAGCTTTACAATGAACTGCAATTTTACCTCCCTTTTGAATCACCAGCTCAGCAGCACCAATGAATTTCTGGACATAATCCATGGGAGGACAAGTACCGTCGTCAAAGATCATATCGATGTGTTGAATACCTCTTTTGGAGAACTCATTAGCATCATAAAGATGAGAGTTTAATCTCACCACTAATTGAACGTCATTTTTGATAAAATAGTTTAACACCTTTTTAAAGGATTCATTGAGCGACCCGGACTTCCTCTGGTTCTGCTGGGGTGAAGCAAATGCTATGAAATCTTTGGAAATGACATTAAAGTCTCCTTGATCTACTCGTTCATATAATTCATATTCTTCAAGATTAAATGTAGTCAAATCAATCATGCCTCTTTCTTTGGCTCTCCACATAGCATAAACAATATCTTGGATGGTGATTTCAAAATCGGCCGTAGAATAGCCAGCATCTCTAAAACTTTGGAACGGTGGCTCGATCTGACAGATTGGTTGAAGTACTTGATGTGGGGCCCAAGACTGGACTAAGACCATATAACAACACAACAAACAGGCAGCGTTAGCTCTTTCCTTGGGGCTGGTGGAACTATAAAATACAATGGCTTTACCCTGATTCGATTCCTCGTTTAAAATATTGTGAAGAACTACAGCAAACCGATAAAGACTCCCAATATGTAAAGGACCAAAATCTAAATGGAATGAATTATATGGCAAAGCATCTTCTACAGTGAAATACACAAGTTCGTTTGTATCAGTAGGAGCAGTATCAAAAGCTCCCAAGTAGATTCTGTTCTTCAAGAATTCCACCATCGGAATATCTGAACGACACACTTTGACCATTTCTATACAAATGTTGCAAAAACACAAATACACAAGCTCCCGTTGAGAAAAGGTACTAACTGACACAAAAGACTATAAAGAAGGGGAAATCCTGTGGAAAATCAAAGCGAACGGTGGGAAGGGACGGTGAGTATGAAGAAGCAAGAAATGATTATATAAATAAGTATATATATATGTCTGTGCAATGGAGATGATTTATGTGAAGTGTTATTAAATTGGGCGGTGCACATTGGTCCTAAATAGGAAGGTGATGCGGCCAACCGAGATGGATGAAACAGGTGAGAAGTGTGAGAAGTGTGAGAAGTGTGAGAAGTGTGGGGCGGTTGGTGGGACGAAACCGTGCGAATCTAGGGCCGCCCTGTGTTGAAATAGTGCGAATATACAACCACTTGGTGTTGAAACAGTGCGAGTCGGACCTATGCTGGCCCCACTTGATCTAAAGCCATAGACTGCGAACGCTCAGTCCCATTTGATACCTCATAGTTTGTACCTAGTTATCATGGTATGTAGTAGGATCTATGTTGAGAAGGCCATCTTATTGATTACTGATGGGTCCTAATAGTTGATCTAATTGTTGCTCTTTCGATAAGTACTAACGTTTAGTCTAACAATCTCTATACTTACTCATCTGAGACGTTATCGGGGCTCCAGAAATTCAGATTTGCCAGTGCTAGAGCTTCGAAAATGCAAGCCATCGTCTACTGTATAGACAAAAGCTCCTACGAGATCAGGCGAGAAGATGATGATCAGATAATTGGCGATATGGAGGAATTAAGTGAAGAATTACCTGATACTAGTCCTAGGTTTGTAATCCTTAGTTATCCTTATACCTCTGACGATGGAAGATTAGTATCGCCGTTAGTATTGTTGTACTGGAAGCCTCAAACCTGTGGTCAAGAGTCTAAGATGTTGTATGCTGGTGCCATTGAAACATTTAGAGCCAAAGCTGGGGTGTCCAAGTTGATTCAAATCGAAGACGAGGAAGACTTGGAGAATATCGAAGCGGAGTTGAAGTGATTTTTTGTATTTAGTTCTTTTATATTTGTGGACTTTTGAATATATATTAGTTAGACTTGAATCAAAGAAGGTATTTCCAGACGTTTCCTGGCTATAGATCACTATGGAGATCACTATGGAGATTACTATGGACATTGTATTTGAACGTTATAGATCCGGTCTCACATTTACGCTTGCACCACATGGTGCGCGTACTTTTAATCACATTACTACTTTCAATGTCTGCTCATCAAAGGTCGTGTGCTCTCATTTTTTACTCTCATAGCGACTGAAAAAATTTCTATTGAAAAATTTTTCACTACCCATTTTTTCTTTCTACATCCCATATAACCAAAGAAATAAACTACATTCAAGATGGCTCGTATGCACTCAGGAGTATGTTAACTAATCAAGTTGAACTGGGACTACCAGAGACTTTGATAATGAGTGTAGATTCTAGGACTGTTCCGGTGTAGAATATCATCTACGACAAGGTCTTAATAAGAGTTTAACAATCCCAGAGATTTGTTAGGTGTGCTCTTATTATTTGATACTTGCTAGGATATTCTTGTAACACACACTGGGCGGTACCACTTTATTATTTAAGTAGGCTATTGACTTGACTTGCAGGCGTGTGATGTCCTTTATTGTTGGAAGTGCTGACCTTCTGTAATATAGTGACCTTATATGGCTAATTGTTTAAGTTAATTAGTTTCTTCATTCCCAGAGGTTATTTAACCACTAGTTACTAACATGTATTTTAGGGTAAAGGTATCTCTTCTTCAGCTACCCCTTATTCTAGAAACGCTCCATCATGGTTCAAATTAAGTTCCGATGAAGTTGTTGAACAAATTATCAAGTACGCCAGAAAGGGTTTAACTCCATCTCAAATCGGGGTTGTGTTAAGAGACGCCCATGGTGTTACTGGATCTAAAGTTGCTACCGGTAACAAAATCTTAAGAATCTTAAGATCCAACGGTTTAGCTCCAGAAATCCCAGAAGATTTATACTTCTTAATTAAAAAGGCTGTTTCTGTTAGAAAACATTTAGAAAGAAACAGAAAAGATAAAGATTCTAAATTCAGATTAATTTTAATCGAATCCAGAATCCACAGATTAGCTAGATACTACAGAACTGTTGCTGTGTTACCACCAAACTGGAAATACGAATCTGCTACTGCTTCTGCTTTAGTTAATTAATTTTTTTAATAAATATCTGTATATTTTTAATGTATCTTTAGGTTTCAAGTAGAGCAAGGTATCATCTAGTCAAGTCTTCTGTGGTTCGTGTTATGCCATATAATCTTCACTCGTTAAAGCTCTTCCTTGGTTACATCCTTACTCCCATACTCAGACTCTACCCTAAGTACATCCTTACTCCCATACTGAAGGTCTCATACTTATCTCGCGAATTTGGATAGCGGCTATCTAGATAAATACATCATCTTATAAGTATCTACTATCACCACCATGGGTGCTAGGTTGTCGTTATTGGCACCCTCTGCCCCCACAATTGCACTTTCTTCATACATCGACATCCTCGAGAACATTGAATATGTGGAATTGCTTAACAACTCCAGATTCCTAAAGACGATTAAAGGTATGGATATTAGTACTGGAAACGCCATAGTCATTAAAATCTTGATTAAACCTTCAAATAACGTGGCTAGCTTTAATATCAACTTACAGCACGTGACAGAACTTATGGTTAAAGAAGCATCTCTTCTATCTCAGTTCAACTATTTCTTAGCTCCGGCCCAATTCATCGAGACTGATAGAGCTGGTTATGTGATACGACAGTTAATTCGAACGAATTTATACGACAGATTGTCAATCAGGCCGTTTCTTACAGGAATCGAAAAGATCTTTATTGTGTTTCAGCTCCTTAAAATAATGGAGACGCTCCATAGTCATTTAAAGATCCATCATGGAGATTTGAAGCTAGAAAACTTGATGGTTTCCAGCTCCAATTGGATAATGTTGGCGGATTTTGCTAGTTATACCAAGCCTGTGTATATTCCTGATGATAACCCTAATCAATTCTCGTTCTACTTCGATACGGCCGACAGGAGGGTCTGTAACTTGGCTCCAGAGAGATTCTATAATTCCCATCATGAACCACAAATTACCCAAAATTTCGATGAGAATGGTACTTATAATGGCAAGAACCATATCACTGATGAAATGGACTTATTTAGCTTGGGGTGTATCATTGGAGAACTCTACCTAGACGGAGAACCTCTTTTTACGTTATCGGGGTTATTTAAGTATATGAAAAATGAATATTATCCTGACCTACAGGGAATAGGTAATGAGAACATAAAACAAATCATCTCCAATTTAATTCAGTATGATCCAAAGGAGAGACTATCTGCCAGTACTTTACTTGAAGACTATAGAGGAATCCTTTTCCCTGAAAGTTTCTATGAATTTTTGTATGATTTCATGAAGATATTGAATAATAACGAGGCGTTTTCTGTTAAAGGGTCCGACAACAACGTTACAAGTAGCGACTTGAGAATTGACTATATTTATAAGAATTTTGATAAAATCTCCGAGAACTTGCAATTTGACTATTCAACCAACAATACTCAGCATACAATCAATGGCATGAACTTGAATTTGCCAGGAATGCCAAAGAATTATCGCATCAAGCAGACGTCTCATTATCAGCACTCCAACGACCTGCAGCAAGCATCGTTAATTATTTTGAATGTGGTGTTCTCTTTGATAAACACCTTGAAACAGCCAGAATCTAAGATCAAAGCCTGTGAGTTGATAATCGCCTTATCTGAGCGGGTCAATGACGAATGCAAGCTAGACAGATCCCTTCCTTATTTATGCAAGCTAATTGACGAATACATTGAAAGTACTTCCTTAAGAAGATTCGATCATATGAAGTCTTCTGTTCCTGATACCTTATCCTCAGGAGATAACGATAATGACTCAGTGTTCAAGAACAGTGTATCGGCTAAAGTTGTTGTAGCTGCCTTGGATTGTATTACAACATTGTTGGATTCTTGTTCCTATATTACTCCTTTGAATGTTCTTATGTTTCCTGAATACCTTTTACCCAAGTTAACTAAAGCCATCAATATCCACACAAGTCATAAAGACGAGCAGTTAATCAAGAATAAATTAGCATCATGTATTCCCTTATTAGCTCAGACGTCACATAGGTTTTTGATGATGACAGTTGCTTTCAAACTGACATCTTCTAAGACCCCTAATCAGCTATATGTGTCTGAGAACAATACGTATAATAAGAACTTTACAGTTCCGAAAGATGTATTGTTCAATGCATTTGAAGAGATTTGCATACTACTATTAACAGATCCAGATCCTAAGGTCAGAGCTAGTTTAGTTACAGATATTGGCCCGTTGTGCCGATTTTTTGGGGTTGAAAAAACTAATGATATTATTTTACCCCACTTAATTACCTATTTGAATGATACTGATAACGAGCTAAAGCTTGCATTCTTAGATAGTATTTTGGTCATTGGTCCATACGTTGGTGTGCTTTCTTTCGAACAATACTTATTCCCCCTTTTAATTCAAACCTTGAGTGATCCTGAGCAGATGGTTGTACTTAAAATCTTAGAGATATTTGTCAAGTTTGTGTCCAACCGATTAATAAATCCCAAGACCGAGTTTAATGCCTTAAGTATCTATAAGGAACTCCTTTCCAGTACTACCTATTTTTTCCTACATCCCAATGAATGGGTCCGTCAATCGGTGCTAAACTTAGTGTTGGCCATTAACGATAATTTACTGAATGCTGATAGATTTTGTTTTCTTTACCCCCAGATTAAAAGCTACTTGTCTTATGATGTGACCAATATTAACTGGAACACGTTATATCCTTGTTTAGTTAAGCCTTTATCCAAGATCATTTACCAGTATATGCTTGCATGGGCCTCGTCTGCTTCGGAGAAGTCATTGTTCTGGAAACAGCAGAACTTTTCCATGACTAGTCCAAAAAAGTTCACAGCTTTTTCCAAAGACATGGGCAAATCTGTATTTGTGCCCTCAAAGTTTGGCGACAACACTATAACGGAACCCAATTCAGTGACCTCACTGTCGATACCTTTGTCTCATGATGATAGACAGTGGTTGTTGAAGTTGAAGTCTGTGGGATTGGATGAACGGGACTATTGGAAACTTATAAATATTAGAAGCTACGTATCACGGGTTAGCAGAGGAATGTTGAGTCACGGTTCTAATAGTTCTAATAACTCTTTACTGGACGTCAAAGCCATTGATATTACTCCGAGAAACATCTTTTTTGAGATTAGCTATAAGTCTGAACTGATTGCTACCGCTTCCAAAGGATTGGAGACAAATGTTTCTACTGGTGAAAGCAGTAATGGGGACAATCTTAGTATAAAAACGAACAGGAGTGGAACGAATTCTTTTATACTTCCCACGATCTCTAAAGTTTCTGCCTCCATTCAAACAGTCGAAGAGAATGTGTTTGGCGAGTTGGAACTCAATAACAATGAACCTCATCATAATAAGAAATCTAATGGTGGTATCAAGAATTCCAAAGAGTCAAGTGGCATTAGTCACAAAGTAATTAGTTCCAACGGTGAAAAGGTAATAATTGCCAATAGTCGGCATAGTTACCTGGGATATAATCCATATATTTTGCACTACCTTCAAAGCGTCAATTTTGATTTATCTTTAGATTCATTTTCAGAGTTTGGTGATACTATCAAGATTCACAATCCCAAGTCTCCAGATTGGAAACCAAGAGGTGAATGTATTTCCCAAATCAACTCCAGTATTAGTCCAGGGATCCCAGACAGCATAACGTGTATATCAGTAAACCCGTCGTCCGAGTTTTTCATTACTGGGTCGGAATCGGGGCTCTTGAGAGTGTGGGATAGTCAAAAGTTGGAAAAGAACATTATGTTTAAGAATGCTAGTCTTTCCATGAATTTACAAGCTTCTATTGAAAACATATGCTTCATGAACAATCGAAACGTACTTGCGGTGTCTACTAGAGACGGGAAAGTTAGGATCTTTCGAGTGATTTTAACAAGAGGCAAGAACAAGAAGATTGTGAAATACTCCAAACTACTGATGATTCGAAAGTATAATTTACATAATAACGAATACGCTACCTCCGTGATGTTCCATTCCGACGGATCAAATAATCTTTTAGTGGTGGCCACCTCTGCCTCCAGGATCATTGGGTTCAATATTATCACCATGGAGTGTGAATTTGTATTACAGAACCCTTTGATTCATGGAATTCCTACTTGCTTTATTTACAATTCCAGAAAAGAATGGCTAGTAGTTGGAACTAGTAAAGGTGTCTTATGTCTCTGGGACGTCCGGTTTCTTATCATGGTTAAATGTTGGAGGATATACAATAAAGATACCAGCCACGTAACTAGTCCTATCAAACAGTTAATATTGCTTCCATCCGATTTCAAGCTCCCTGATAACAATTCACAATCGTCATACTTTGCAGTCATCGGGGGTACTTCGGAGTCGGATATAACCATTTGGGATATGCCCAATTTAGAATGTCGGGAGATTTTATGTTCTTATACGCCTAATCCCAAGGTCAAGCAGAATATAAGTGAAGAGATTAAAGAGGATTCCAACTCATTGAATGAAATCTTGGACAGCTTAACATTAGATCACGAGGTGGCCACTGAGAAAAGAATCCATTCTTCTATGGTTCTCTATAAGCATATCAATGGACTCTACCTTGTGAATTCCACCGAAGACGGAAGTATGATTCTATGGAATTTGAACGATTTGGAAAAGTCCTTCTCTCAGAAAAACTATAGTTTCACTAGAAATGCCTTGAACCAAAAGGTGGGGTTAACATATGAAAAGTCCCTAGGAAACCAGAAAGAATCGACCACCGGCTATAACCAAGACGTTATAAACGATATAGGAATTGTGTCAGTTCCGTACGAAATGATTATTACCGTGGATAGGAGTGGCTTAATCAATATTTTCACATAGTGAGAACATAATGATATCGCGACATCTTTGGTGGAGGAAATAGTGTGGGGATGCCGTTTGACGATAAGAAAGGACTTGAAATCGCAATAGAAGAAGCCAAAAAAGGTATGTCAGAGAGCCATAGACTATCAGGGGACTAATACTAACTGGCTGGTATAGGATATAGTGAGGGGGGAGTTCCTATTGGAGGAGTGTTAATCCATGAGGATGGAACCATATTAGGACGAGGACATAATATGAGATTCCAAAAAGACTCCGCTATACTTCATGGAGAGATGTCAACGCTCGAAAATGCTGGCCGGTTACCAGGGTCAGTCTACAAGAAGTGTACCATGTATACCACTTTATCTCCGTGCAATATGTGCTCTGGAGCTTGTTTAATGTATGGTGTTAAGCGGGTCGTGCTCGGAGAAAATCACACATTCTATGGAGGAGAAGATTGGTTAAAGGCTAATAATGTTGAAGTGGTAAATTTAGATAATCAAGAATGTAAGGATCTTATGGCCAAGTTTATTAAGGAAAGGCCACAAGATTGGTATGAAGATATAGGTAAATAGCTACGTAGAACAGTAATTGATACGGTTTATCTCATACAATTCTCAAATCTTTCTAAGCGCGAGTCCATAATAATATCATAGTTCCTGGCTTATAATCTCTTATTATGGACGAGATTGCTGATAATGCATTCACAGAACTTCATACGGCTGAAGAGCCCGTTGATGACCCTTCACTCCTTACTTTGATCCTCGAACTAACTCCAGGTGGTTGGTACAACATCAAAAACGAAATATCTCTTTTGGAGGTGGTGAAATCTTTGCTAGTGTTTTTGAATGGGCATTTGTCTTTGAACAATTCCAATCAAGTATCATTCATATTGAGCACTCCTGAAGGATCTCGATTTTTATACCCTAATCCCCAGCGTGAAGATGATGACATACGACTGAGACCTCCAGAAGATGTGGATACTCCCGCTCCTGATGCTCCTAGTTTAGTGGGAAATGGGATGTATCGACAATTCAGAATTGTTGATGATGTGGTTTTAGAGGAACTTAACAACTCGCTTCAGAAGACCATTGAATCTGCTCCAGAACAAGTATCTTCTAAATTAGCTGGAGCTCTTAGTTTGGCATTAACTTTCACAAATAGGATGTTGAAACTAGATCTGTCTGTCTCGACTACCACTGCATCTGCCATGTCTGCTGCCACAAACATATCTAATAAAGAATCGGCTACGAGCTCGGGTGCAGCTACTTCTGGAGGTTCTGGCTATAGTGGGACGTCAAGGATCAAGTCTCGGATTTTAATTGTGAGTCCAAATGATAATGAAGATATAAAGTATATTTCTTTAATGAATGGGATATTTGCGGCCCAGAAAATGAAGGTCCCTATAGATGTGGCGAAGTTGGGGAAAAGAGATTCATCATATTTACAACAAGCAGCAGACGCTACTAATGGAGTTTATCTTGATATTAAACGGCCAGTTGGCTTTATCCAAGTGTTATCTACAGCTTATTTCATTGATCCTTCTATAAGACCTTTGGTTATTCTCCCTACAAACTCAAACATCAACTATAGAGCCAGTTGTTTTATAACTGGGAAATCAGTAGAGATTGGCTACGTTTGTTCTGTCTGTTTGTGTATAATGAGTTTAATTCCCGACTCCAATCAGTGTCCTACCTGTAATTCAGCATTTGATGAATCACTCATCGCCAAACTCAAGAAAAAGCCTACAATAAAGAGAAGAAAGGTTGATAATGACCCGTAATTGCATTGTATATGAAGTAATACAGGATTATATTCCCTTATCTATGATTCCAAAGTTAAAGTCTTTGGGATATCCATGTTTGTCAATCATATGTAGTCGTCTTTTCTTTCTATCTGAGCACACTTTATTACACCCATTAATTTCCAGGGAGTAGTTTATGCATTTATAAACTTTCATATTCTTTTCTTTCTTAATAGCGAAGAATGGATCATGGTTTTCTTCTATATGTAGATTTAAAATCCCATTGGATGGGAACTTCTTTTTACATACGTGACATACAAATGTGTGGAAACTTAGTACATGGAGCTCATACTCCGAGTAGCTTGGAAAATGAGGGGGTTTTTTAAAACATGGGGGACTTGTGCAGACTATATCCTCAATTGGGATGGAACTGTCAACTGTGGGTCGTATAATATCTTCTTCTTCTCTGCTTCGTTTAGACATGGATGATAGTTTACCATGACATCATCGCGTTTTTGGATGCTCATCTCACGAAATAGCTTAATATAGCTAATATTTATGAAACGAGGACGAACCACAAATGACGATAGTGAATATGATTACGAACAGGATGAATATATAATAGCTCAGGATACTTTTCAGAAGGGAGCATTTCCTTTACGTTCCCCAATGGAATTGGAAGGAGTCTCTGTGGATGATGTTCTGATGGTGTATCAGTACCTTCAATCTGTACAAGAGGAATCAGACTCAGTTGTTAAATCTGTTCTTAAAGAAGACCTACCAGCAAGACCAATTTCTACTACACCGGCTGTAGAGAAAATAGATAATCCAGTTGAGTTGGAAATCTGGCAACGACAATTTCTACAAGACTTCCTACAGTTGAAAGCTGAAATAAATCAAGAATCCCCAGACATTGAAGAGCTGGAATGGAGTGAGCCTCCTAATATTGCCTCGTGGCGTAAAACAGTAATGGAAAATGGGCCACCATCTTTCAGTGTTATTTCACAATTCGACCACACCACCGCCATGAAACTAATTGTACATTTCACGTCTTGGTTATCCGCCACAACTAATGAAAACTTTTCCAAGTGGATTTACGTTCTATTTCTTCGTATAGACAATGTTCTAGGTCATGAAGATTGCTATATAATCCGAAGTTTAGCTAAGAAGGCGGTGAAGCTTTTGAATGCTTCCGATCGAGTGTACTCTGACACTGCGCTCTATACATTTAGATATATAATACTCGTGGTGAACAAGTACTACAAGCAGACAGATATAGCAGAAACGTCTAGGGAGAGTATATAAATACCACATATAGACAATTACAATATTAGAGGACATATATAAGTGTGTAGCAAATAAAATCTACTACTAAGTAAAATCATGGTAGATTGTCAGTAACAAAAAAATACGAGAGGCGATAAAGTGCGGCACTGAAAAATCGTCGAATCCTTATAACTAGCACCAATGTCCAAAGTAAGAGAAGATTTAGTAGTGCCATACCATCACTTTCCTGCCAAACCAAGAGGCGAGGCTTCTGCCATGGTATCGCAATCTTTGCCTATGGCAGCCATGTTCATGAAAAATAAAATGTTATCATGGGCAGCGCTCTTCTTATCCGTTCAGGCTTATTTGAATGAACCAACCAATAAACCTGAGAGCAACGATGACTCAGCTCAACAGCCTCCAATCTTAAGAGTTCTTTTCGCCTTTGTGTCTTTAGGAACCTGCTACATGGACTTATTCTTCCCAGGCGCCAACCCAGCTATTAGACAAGCTGCTGCTAAAGCTTCGGCACAAGCTAGTAGTTAGAGGTTTTGTTCGTTATGTAAAAAATTATATAGTACAATATAAAAACTAAGGAATAAATATAATACATTCTAAACAGAGCTTTCGCCCCAGTTGAGGACGGCACTGGTGGTCCCTTTGTATGAAACACTGATACTACCGGAACTGTGGTCCCAAGAAATATCACAAATACCATTACCAGATTCCGGGTCTAGGATGGATCCATCTGAAGCTTTATGATCAAATACACCTCTACATTTCCAAATAGCTATATCCCATATAGTTACTCTTCCAGTGTCATCACCAATTACCATCCATTTTCCGTCAGGAGATAAGGCGGCTGAATATACTAAGGATCCATGTCCTATAGTAGTTTTATCGTTATCAAACTTGTAGGCAGATGAATCTTTGAAAATGTTAAATGATTGGAGCAAGGTTAATTCTTTGGCATTCCATATTCGTATAGTACCATCAATCGATATACTAACCAAGTCATTTGTCTGTGATACCCAATCAAGAGATATAAGCGGTAAAATTTTGGAACTTTCATCTTTCAAAGTCCCTGCTTCTGGAGAGGATGAATTCAGCAGCCAAAGTTTGATAAGATGATCCCCGGTAGAATAAGACGCCAAAAGACGGTTTTTGGTATCGAAATGTAGATTTGTAGCCACTCCTTCATGGCCATTTAATTCTGCCAACGTGTTGATTTCGTAACCAGAAGAGTTACCAATGATGTTCATTACCTTAATAGAGTTTGCCGTTAATGATACGGCGAATTTCAGGTCTTCTAACCAACAAAATCCCCAACCTGAAGATGTAACATTAGCCCCATTGATCTCTTGAATTAGTTGTAGGTTTGTACTGTTCCATAAAACCATTCTATCGCCAGAATCACAAGTGACAAAATATTGACCATTTGGTGACCAATTTATGTCCAAAATAACTCCTTGAGATCCTTCAGCCCCTTTAACTACTCCTTTGGTGATATTTCTTAAATTGCCATCTGGAGACCAAGAACAAAGATCTCCAATTATATTTGCAGTGGTCACCAAATTCCCCAACGGTGACCATGATAATGCCGTGATTTCATTGACTTTATCTAGACCAGGTCCCTTAAGTGTAGCAGATTCTACAATTTTATTGTCTGTTATAGCACTAATCAAGAGATTAGAATCTCCTTTGATAAACGCCAAAACTGGCGAACTAGGATGCCATTTGGATAGCAAACTTTCATTATAAGTAAACCCGGGGGTTAAATCCTTGGTAACAAATTCATTAGCAGCTTCTTCTGACTTTTGATTACCATCGTCGTCCTCGTGAGATTTTTCAGCCCCATTTAACGAAGAAAATTTCTCAAGACTATCCCCCAACTTTATATCCTTCTCTTCCTTCAACAACAGTCCGAAGAACGTTAGTATCTCTGACCGATGGTTTTTATCTCTCAACTCTTCTTCTGTCAAAGAATAAAGTAAACCTTTCTGAACCAAGTTTACCAAAAACCCAGAATCTATCTTAGAAAGCACCTCGAGGTTTTTGTTCTCTTCAAATGACAGACACAGAGCCTGTTTGTCAAACGCATACGCTGCAAGCTCGAACCCGGACTCTTGCAAGTACCGCCAAACCATATAGTTCAACTCGGTGCTGGACAAAGACATTGTTATATATTGGTAGGTTTTCTAATGATAATTTTCTGTTAGTTTTTCATTTGGCGCGCAAACATTTGGAAACCCAAGCCGCTTCACAGTGTTGATTCGTACAAGATTAACAAGATAAGCATGGACAGTAGAACAGCACATAGAAAGAGCAAAGCTCCATGGCAAATGAATGCCGACGGGAGGCTGAATAATCCCTACGCCAATGCAAATATGCATGCGGTCAATGAGTCTCCGTACGCACAGGGCCAGATCAACGAATATAACAGCGGTAACGTAAATGCTTACAACGGACCTAATCCCCGAGACCAAAGCGGAAGTGGTCAAAGTAACTCATTACAAGTTCCCACACCATATGATAACAGAAGCACCAGTAAAAAGACCACCAGAAGGTTGAGTATTCATGCCTCTGCTTCCGCAGCTGCTCATACTAAGAATATGATAGACGCCACTAACCTTCCGCCAGTGCCCCAATTGGCAGATATGAAGCCTAATAAGGTAGAAGAACATGACTCTATTAATAAAAAGATTATGGAGGATTTGTCAAATGGAACGGCAGCTGAAATAGACGACTATTATAAGGTATTAACGAAGCAGAAGGCTGTGGTTTCACGAGACTTGAAGGATAATATCAATCAAAATCAGAAGTATATTTTAGAGTTGATGACAGATTTGAAGGATACCCAAGATGAATTATTGCAATTAAGAATCACCACCAAGGAGTTATACAATGTATTAGATGATTTTAGAGATTCTGCTGAAAGGAGATTGGCTTTGGAAGAGAAGCCTGAAGATAAATCACCTTATGGTCGGACTCCAGGAAGAAAGACAAAGAAGGATCGCTCTTCTATATTGATATTGGAGAAGATGTGGGTGGCGGAATTACAGTCTTTATTTAAACATGTAGAGGGAGCATCTAAGTTTATTCCCAGTGTTTCTGGTAGACATGTATTGGCTGAGAGTGGTCGATGGTTCGAGTTAAATATAGGGAATTGGAAGGCTACGAAGGCTACCCATTTATTTGTGTTGAATGATTTAGTATTGGTAGCCACTAAAAAGTCTAGTTCGGGTAATAGCAACAACAAATCAAGACTTCAAGCGGTTCATGGCTGGTCGTTACATGATCTTCAATTGCAAGTTTTAAATCAAAGTCAGAATGATCAAGAGGAGAAAGTATACATAATTAAGCTTACTTGCAAGTCTTTCAGTCATGTGTATCAAACCGACAGATATGATCATTTCCTCAAGATAACTGACGCCTATAATAAGGGGAAGAGTGAGTTACTTCAGAAAGATCGATTATATGATGTCAGAAGATCAGTCCATGGAGACGATTTGGAAGCTGATGAGGAGAAGAAACAGCTTCGAGAATCACTAAGAAATTCAGGAATCATGGAAGATGATGGATTTAGTGGTTCTAGTAAGCGTAGAAGCGGCACTCATAGACATAGTGCCGATATTCTATTACAAGATATTTCTGCTCGAGTTCATTCTCGGAATAAATCTCATGATTTTTCTGCTAACGGGAAATTCTCTAACTTTAATGCTAAAGATAAAGGGCAATTTTTCAATGAATTAAAACGGATTGAAGATCGATTAGATGAAGTAGATGTTGAAATAGCCCATAACAAGTACCATGAGGCAGTAGGGTTGATTAATTATATCGAAAACAAACTCGGAGTTATTGAAGGGATTGTTGTAAATACTCCAGGTAAAGATCAAGAAACTATTGCTGCCTTAGATGAATTAAAATTATTAATGGATGTCATCAAATTAAAACTTTCAAATCGGAAATTGGAAGTCCAGAGATCATTATCTTTCAACTTGCAACATAATATATCCCGCTTAAAAACATCTGAATTGGGAGAGATGTTAGAATTTTATTATAGTTTTGGGGTTTTGGATAAGGGAATCTCCACATTCTTACAAGCAGTTTCAAGTAATTTGAATACCACCGTTTCCAAGTTGGTGGTAAATGTTCAAGGATCCACCAAGACCGATGTAGGGAACTATTTATCCAATTTGGTAATAATTAATGTGGCCATCATGAAAAGAACCATCCAAACTTATAAAACATGTATTTCGCCTATATTAGAAAGAGACAGTCAAGGACAAGTGGATTCTAGCGGGATAATAACTTGGTGTATTGAGGAAGGAAACAAGCTAATTAGCTCCATCAAAAAACATTTGTTCGGAACCTTGTTGGTGCCAGAAGACCCAGATGATGAAAGTAATTCCAAGCTCTTAATAAAAGACCAGCCATTATTCAAGTCATTTTTGAATGTGTTGGTCCCTCAATTGGATGACTTAAAGTCCGTGGGGATCAACGTCGACTATTTATTTGATGATATCCTCAATGCATCCCCAATGAACTAGTGCCATCCTAGTTGTTACAGTTACATGCTACAATTGTATTTATATAGTAATCTACACACACGCACACACTAACATTTTCCTACACTATATAATATATGTGGTTCCCGCACTCCCACTCACCCATCATTCAATCGGCTATAATATAAAACCTACTTTCAAACCCACATTTTGCCGCCAGAAGAAGTCCCAGAGCTCAATTATCGATCTTACACAGCTAGATTCTTCCCTTACTTGGTGAGTTCTTAAAGCAGTGAGTATGGACACAAAAACACTTCTCTTGCCGTTAGTGGTAGTGAAAAATGTGTTCTTGTTAGTGATCTTCTTTTTGGGAGTGGTGTCCATAGTATGGACTCAATATGTGTTTTTAATCCTTCTTCAAGACAATTCCACCTATAAACAAGACTTAATAAACCTTACAAAGAAGCAGTTCATCCAATTGTTAACATTTGTGTTGTCGAATGTCAGCCCCACCAGAATCTCCGTGACGTTTGATCCCGAAACCATTCCTCAAAGTAATTCGTTTAAGGAGATTTCTGATGGGATACTCTCGACGATTATAAACCCTAATTCTGTATTAATATCGAACCATCAAATATATACGGATTGGTTTTACTTGTGGTGGTTCACATACACAGCTAATATGGCAGATAATGTGTTTATTATTCTCAAAGATTTGTCAAAGATCCCATTATTAGGATATGGAATGAAGAACTTCAATTTTATGTTTTTATCGAGAAAATGGGAAAAGGATAAAGTGTTGTTGACCAATCAGTTACTCGAAATCGACGCTAACGCCAGAGGGTCTGGACCGGCGGCGGGGATCCATCATGTATCGTCTACCAATATCTCATCTGATTATGGAGGGGTTAAATTTTGGCCCCAGGAAAAAGTGTCGGATCTGGTGTATCCATATCAAATTCTTTTGTTTCCGGAAGGAACGGTGCCTTCTAATAGAACTACCAAGAAGTCAAAAGAGTTTTGTCAACAGAATTCTTTACCTTTGTTAAAGCACGTATTACTTCCAAGATACCGAGGTTTATTTCTTATATTGAGAAATTTAAGAAATACTGCTACAGTATTGTATGATGTTACAACTGGTTATGGTGGTCTAAGGCCTGATGAATATGGAGAAGATTTATATACCTTGAAGAGAATCTTCTTTCTTGGAGAAGGGCCCAAGGAGATCTGTTATCATATTAGAGCATTTGATATTAGAGATATTCCTTTGGGTGAAGACACCATTGATATCGATGATGTAAAGGAGGAAGATTTGAAGAGGTTTGAAAAATGGTTACAGGATGTATGGTATGAAAAGGATAAGTTGATGGAGCTGTTTTTTAAGTATGGTTCTTTTGTCGAGCCAAATAATCCTTCTAATGACAGTGTTAAGAAGACCAAACAACATACCGTAACCAGTGACATCAGGTTGAGAAGTAATGCATTAATTGAAGTGCTACCAAGCTTTGCCACTGTGTTTTCCACCTTATTACTACTTAGATTGGTATGGTTCCTATTAGGGCCATATTTTAAATTATGATATTTGTCTCTTATGCCGTTTAACTGATTATTCACATTACATGTTCACATTATATGCTCATATTAAGTATTGCAGTCTTGTGATTTTAGTTCTAGAATTATATATCTCGTTCCAGACTTGCACCCTGTTCCAGACCTGGAAGAATGGTTGCTTAGCATAATGCCTGTTAAATATACACTTTAAAAAGTATTGGCTGCGAAATCTGAAACAAATCTGAAACGCTCATAAACTCACACACCATGTTTCAGGATGTCCGCTTACGACAGCTGAAAAGTATAAAGCTCGATGTGTGTGTCATATTCTCTGTTATTTATCCAATTTTCATCTTGGGCGTTTCTATCTATTAAAATCTTTAAAATGTTTGGAGTCATCACCAAATTACCTAACTTTCTCCTTTTTGTATTGCTGTTCATCACTACCTTTCTTTTGAGTTTTCTTTTACTTAGTTGTTATTCCGAAGCCAGTGCTTATTCTAGTGTGTACTTAACAAGCTACGGGTTCAATGAAAGTAACTTTCTGACCGTCACGTATGCTAACAGTACTAGCGGGGGTGTTGAGTTCAGTGATTTCACTATTAAGATTGGGTACCTCAGCTTTTGTCTTGAGTATGATAACAAGCTTACATGTACAACTTTTGATGGAATAGATCAATTGAAATCTTATCCGTTGATTTCGGTTGAAACTGGGGCAAAAAATACTGCTTCCATAGATTTAATCGAATTGGCTGCTAAATTCAACGATATTTGTTACTCGTATGTGTTAATGGTGGTACTTATTGTAACATTATTGTGTTTGGGAATAAACTTTTGGATTATGATTCCGCTTTTACCAGGAAAAGCTTTGGCACATAAGGTGGTTTGTGGATTATCGGTAATAAATGTTCTACTTTGGGGAATTGGTTCCATGTTGCAACATGAAGCTGTTAAGGCTAATGCTTCACTAGTGCCATTATCGTCTATGAATTTGATGCACGTAACTAGCGGTTCAAGAGCCGAAGCCGTCACTTGGACTGCATTTACCTTTTTGTGTGTTTTCTGTATTGGAAATGTTGCTTTAGTATTGCGGCTGCCTTCCAAAGGTCCTGTTCCTCCACCCATGAACTATAAAGTGTAATTAGTTATACTTAATTACTGCAAAATGCGATTTTTGCAACTTCTCGCTAGTACGTAAGTAAATCTAAATAAGTAATAGAAAAGATTAAAGAACGAGTTAAAAGAATGAAAACAGTTCTAAAATTCACAAAAAAATCACTATTACTTTTACAGAAGCCCAACCAACTATACTATATATTTAAACCACCGATTACATCTTTTCTTTCAGTAAATACCACCCTCCTAGAATCGTGTTTTGAACAGCAAATTGGCCAGGACACACGTATATCACACGTATATCACATGATCACCTGTTGTTTTGGTGAGCTCGATTCCCACATTTTTTTCCAAAGTTTTCAACAGCGCTTATACATAAAGTCGAATTATTTCGATAGACTCCTACAATGTCATACAAAACCCAGTTGGACACGTTTGTGTCTCGACTCAATGACAATGATGACTACAAGGAAATCCATTCAATTCTCAGTGAATTGTTGGATATGATCGAAACATTTAATGGAGCTACGGAATATGAATACTTTTTATCGAATTTAATGCCTATTTTCTTAAATTATTTGAAAGAGGTGCCTATAGTCTTCACGTCTCAAGCACCAGAACAGAAGTTAAGGAATTCCATTCTAGAGATCCTTCATCGGTCAATCATGAATGAGACATTTGAGCCGTATAGTCAGCAGATTCTAGATGATTTGACCCAGGTTTTGGTGGAGGAAAACGAAGATAATGGTGTATTATGTATGAAAATTATCACTAGTTTACATAAGGCGTATAAGGCCAACTTGGCCGACAAAGCTCAAGGGTTTATTGATATTATTGGCCAAATTTACGACAATATGCCCGAGACTGTGTCTAGTGCTTTTGACAACCAAACCTCTAATGCTCCATCCCAAGAAAGTGATTCCAAAGAAATGTCTCCTACATCCTTCCCAGAAGACAATTCCTCAAAACCCTTGAATAAAGCTATGTACTCGTTTAAGACGTTGGCCGAATGTCCTATTACTATGGTCTCACTTTATTCTTCGTATAAGAATTTGGTGGGCTCATCATTGGGGGTTTTCTTACCCAAGATAGTCAATATTTTAACGTTACAAGTGGAGCAGCAGAAACAGTATCGGGAAAATTCGGAGTCGGAACATAAAATTATCACTTCTATTTCTCCCGATATTAAGAATAGACAGGCTTATAGTGATTTCATCCTAGGCCAAGTTAAGGCTGCTTCGTTTTTGGCCTATGTATTTATAAGAGGGTACGCCAATCAACATTTGGCGTCTGACCAAGCCAAAGTAGTACCGGATGTTATTTTACGATTATTGCAAGATTGTCCAGCGGAATTATCTGTAGCCCGTAAAGAGTTACTTCATGCTACCAGACATATTTTGTCGACTCCGTTTAGATCTCAGTTCATCCCCAAAATCGAATTATTGTTTGACGAGAAGATATTGATTGGAGAAGGATTGACGGCATTTGAGACTCTAAGGCCATTGGCGTACTCAACGGTGGCTGATTTTATCCACAATGTTAGAAATGAGTTGACTCCCAAGCAAATATGGTTGACGGTTACGATATATTGTGACTTATTAAAAGATGATAGTTTGGCTTTGACAGTACAAATTATGAGTGCCAAGTTATTGTTGAACTTAGTGGAAAGAATCATGAAGATGCCCAATAAGCTAGAAGGTCGTCAACTATTTATGATTATCATTGATTCTTATGCCAAAAGATTCAAGAGTTTAAACAGAAAGTATGACTATATTTTAAGAGTCCATAACGAATTTGAAAAGAATAAAGTCCGGAAAGAAGCTGAGTCCAAGAAGGTTGTTAGTAGATATTCATCGAAGAGATTACCGGAGAATACTTCTGTAAATAAGGTTATTACTAAAGACCAACAAATGCTTCTCAAAGAGAAGGATGATGCCGTTGATGAAAACACTAAGGAAGTGGAAGATAGTAGCTCTTCTGAAAAAGATGAAGACGAAGATGTTGAAATGACTGAAGCCGGCAGCGAAAAACCCAAGGATGAGAAGACAGAGAACAAGGATATTATAGACATTTTCAATCTTGAGGATTATTCACCATTGGTTTCTTCAAATGCCAACGCCAACTCCGACATGTTGAAAGATGCTAGATATTTATTTAGAACTTTGATGACATTTTTGAAATCGGTAATTTTCGGATTAAGAAATTGTAATCCTCCAGTTCCACCTCAACCAACTTCGTCTGATCCCAAGACAGGAGGACAAACCGTCAACTATGATAAATGGAACGAATCTGCCAAGATCATTTCCTTTGAAGAGGTTAATATTCTAAGAGAATTGTTCAAATGTGGTATTAGCTGCTTGAGATTCTTTTCTATTTCCAAACCAAAAGCATCCCCACAAACTAAAGCTTTTGATTTTTCTAGCGGAGGCCCTAACTTACCTATTACATCGTCAAAGGAGGAAAAAGACTTGATGGAAATATTTGCGACCATATTCATCCATATTGATCCTGCTTCCTTTAACGAGATTGTAGGTGCAGAATTGCCATTTTTGTTCGATTCTATGTTGGAAAACGCTGCATTGTTACATTTGCCTCAATTCTTTTTGGCTTCAGAGATAACGTCTGCCAACTTCTCCGGCTTATTGATATCTTTCTTGAGGTCTAAATTGGGAGAATTAGGTAAAATTGACTTGGTGAAATCTAATATATTGATCAGATTGTTCAAATTATGTTTCATGTCTGTCAATTTATTCCCAACCACCAACGAAACCGTGATATTACCTCACTTAAATCATTTGATCTTGGAATCATTAAAGTATTCTACCAACGCAGAAGAACCTATAGTTTACTCCTATCTCGTAAGAATATTATTCAGAAGTATAAGTGGAGGCAGATTCGAAAGCTTGTATAAAGAAATCATGCCTATCTTACCGGTGTTGCTTGAGAGCCTCAATAAAATGATTGCCAATGCTCGTCGGCCCTATGAGCGAGACATTTATGTGGAATTATGCTTAACTGTTCCTGTGAGACTTTCAGTGTTAGTCCCCCATTTAAATTATTTAACTAGACCATTGGTTCATGCATTAAATGGGTCGCAAGAGTTGGTTAGTCAAGGTTTGAGAACCTTTGAGCTATGTGTGGACAATTTGACGGCGGAATATTTTGATCCTATGATTGAACCCGTTATTGACGAGATTATGACAGCTCTTTGGAAGCATTTAGAGCCTGTACCTTACCACCATCAACATTCGCATACAGCTATCCGAATTCTTGGGAAATTGGGTGGTAGAAACCATAAACACTTCAAACCTTATGACAAGTTGATGTCACAGTCTGCTCTTGATCACGAGGTTAAAGCTTTATTCCTGATCCATGGTTTGGATGACGAAGTTCCTGTATCTATTACCCCTGGAGTCGAGTCGGCATTGAAGTTATTGGAAGACGGAAGAATCAAAATTCATTATAGAATTAGTGCGTTCAAATATTTGTCTTCTATATTCAAGTTGTTAATCGATACCACCCCTATTCCTGATGATTTACCCAATTACATCTCCAAATGTGTTTCTCTTCTAAAACAAGAGAAGATTGAGGATTCTATTGAATTGGAAGATTCTGATGTTAAGGATTTAAACAAAGTTGACATTCAACAAAAGCTCTTTACCAGACTCCTTGAGGCTCTTTTCTTTTCGGTGACAGTTCCCGAGTTGAAAGAAGAAGCTAATAAACTTTTAGACGGAATCACTGTTCATTTTGTGTTGCTGTATTTAAGAGTTTCCGTTACTGAAAAAGTTAAAAAGGAGCGTCAGTTTTCCGTCAAGGATAAAGAAGGTAAGGTATACATCAGTGAAAATGCCTTTTTGAACGCTTTGAATTATGCCCTAAGCTTTTGGGATAAGGATGTGAGAGAAAAAGGGGTAGAAACCATCAAGCTTATCCATTCGACTACTGTGACCATCTTTGGATCTAGTGAAGATGCTTCATATTCACCCTTTTTCCGGTCGGTGTTTTACAGATTCACTCATTGTTGTTATAGTGAATACTACTATACAAAATTGGGAGGAATTTTAGGTCTTAAAACTTTGGTAGAAGATTTGTCTATACCCACTAGCTGGTTCTCTAAACGCCAATTTGAGTTGGTTCGTTCTATTTTCTTTATTGCAAGAGATACACCAGAGACTGCTCCGCTGGGTGTCAGAGAACTAGCAGAATCATTAGTCTTGAAAGTATTGCACGACTGTAACGTCGGAGTCTCCAAAGAGACTTTGTTGGAGAAACCCTTCCAAACCATTGCTGGTGCTTTGGTTTATGACTTAGCAAGTGCAAATCCTCATGTAAGAGACTTGTCTAAGAAATCATTGCAAGTTTTGTCGGAAACCACAGAAGTACCTATTGCAACGATTATAGGGCCATGTAAGCAGTTATTATTGACGCCAATATTTGGCAAACCATTAAGGGCCTTACCATTCCCAATGCAAATAGGTAATATCGATGCCATAACTTTCTGTATGAAGCTTGACAATTCTTTCCTTACTTTCAATGACGAGTTGAATAGACTTCTACTTGAAGCCTTAGCTCTAGTTGATGCCGAAGATGAATCATTAGCCAATGTGCATAGGTTATACGAATACAGAACCTCCAAGCAGTTAATTGAGTTGAGGGTTGTTTGTATTGGACTATTATCACTTGCGTTGGTTAGACCAGACTTTTCCTTGGGACCATTGGCTGAAGCCAGAATCCGGATTTTGGGAGTGTTCTTTAAAGCTCTCTGTAATAAATCATCAGAGATTATCAACGCTGCTCATTTGGGATTGAAGTCAATTCTTCAAGAAAACTCCAAACTTCCCAAAGAGTTGCTTCAAAATGGTCTTAGACCAATGTTAATGAACTTATCTGATCATAAGAGATTAACAGTATCAGGTCTTGAGGCGCTTGCTAAACTTTTGGAGCTATTGATTTCTTATTTCAGGGTTGAAATTGGTCGTAAGTTGTTAGACCACTTGATGGCGTGGGCACAGATAAATACCCTTAGGCAAATGTCTAGTCAGGATTTGGAGAATAATCATACCGTACAAATAGTTATTGCTATCTTGAACATATTCCATCTTTTACCGGCGAAAGCCTTTACTTTCATGGAGGAAATTATTAATACTTTGCAATACCTTGAGGGACACTTGGACCGTCATCAAAACTCTCCATTTAGAACTCCAGTGGCCAAATTTTTGAATCGGTTTGCGGAAAATTCAATTGAGTATTTCTTGAACAACTTCAAGAACCGTAAGCTCGGAAACATGTTGGCGTACTTTGTGGGTATGGATGGTTGTGAAAAAATAAGAGAGTTGATCAAAGACAAGATGGATGGGATCGTAGAAGACGTAGAATCAGAATCTGATTACGAGATCAAAGTAATTAAGTTTGCTAATGCTGTAGATATCTTAGAAAGCATGAGCATGGTTGAACACGATTGGTTCAAGGGCCAAAAGGATATGGTAACAAAAATGTTCAAGATGATCAAGCATGTGTCCAAAGATGGAGTTTCGCAAGCTTCTGCTGCCTACTTTCAATCTGATCAAGCTGCTTTCAAGATCCAGTCTATTGTCATCAATTTTCTAAAGGTAAATCCAGAAGAAACTGATTTGTTATACATCAATATCGATGAAACTGTTTGTCTTGGAAGCAAAGTTCCTACTCAAGTGGAAGATTATATTTTCGAATCGATTGTCGCAAGCGATGATATCAAGTATAAGGAAAGATACTTGGAGACGTGCTCAGAATTTATTATGAAACCAGATGCTAACTTGAAAGCCAAAATTTTTGTGTTGAAGAAGATATTCAATTCGGTAATTTTATACGAGGCTCAGAAAGCTGGTGGACTTGATGCTTTTTTCCAAGATTCCAAAGCTCCTTCATGGCTTGAAGGCTTCCACAATAATATCTGGAAGTCGACCAATGACATCATTACTGGCCATACTTCCGGTAAACTCGACAGTTACAGATACCAACTTTTAGAAGCTACCGCCATATTACTTAAATGGGGTTCAAATTACACAAGCGAGTATCGTAAGGATATTATTAAATTCGGATGGAACTATATCAAATTAGAGGACAATATCACCAAGCAGGTTGCCTATGTGACAACGTCGTATTTCATTTCTGCCTATGAAACACCATCCAAGCTTGCTACTCAAGTTTTCGTGGCTCTTTTACGTACTCACCAGACTGATTCCAGACATTTAGTCAAGCAAGCTTTAGACATATTAGCCCCAGTAATGCCTGAAAGAGTCGAAGGGGATTCATCTTTGAGCTGGTTGAAATGGCCAAGAAGAGTGATTTCCGAAGATGGATTTAACGTGACTCAAGTATTGAACGTCTACCAGTTCATTGTGCAACATCCAGATATCTTTTTTGTGGCTAGAGAACACTTCATTTCCAATATTATTACTGCCATGGGTAAATTGACAATTTTGGCCAACCCAGCAATTGAGAACCAAGTTTTGGCTATTGAGTTGGCAGAGTTAATCTTGAAATGGGAAAGAAGAGCTAAGAAAGAATCCGGTGTGGTTGAGGATGCTGACGATGAAAAACTGACTAACGATGACTTCACCACCGCCCCTAACTATTCTATCCCATTAGGTCAAAGGGAGGCTTGTGTCACCTTTTTGATTCGTTACGTTTGTATCAGCCCACAAAGGGCTTCGGAAAGTGAACTCGGTCAAAAGGCTCTTGGAATATTAAATGACCTTTTGGGCCCAGGTCACTGGCAAGACGTTGCTGTGAAGTTGAGCTTTTTCGAGAAGTTCCTTCTTTCCAATGATTTGAATTCGGCCAACTTATTGGGCTACTGCTTAAATGCTTTAGAAGTATTGGGCGTGGTTCTTGAGTGGAAGACGGCGGCATGGATAATTGATAATCTTGCTTACTTACACAAGTTATTGGAGAAATGTATCAAGTCAGATAACCATGATATTCAGGAAGCGTTGCAACGGGTTTTACGAACTATATTGCAAGCTATCAACGAAGAAAAAGAAGGGGAATCGACTGAGGATATGAATGATGAAGTCAAAGATTTTGTGTCATTATTGGCATCTACTGTTTCTGAAGACTTGAATGAAATGCCATCTGTTGCTGCTGGTGTAACGTTGTCTTGGACATTAGCCAACTATAGGCCCAGTATTTTAGACCCCCTTTTACCTACCATAATGAGGACCTTCAGTAAGTTGTGTAAGGATCATATAACCATTACCCATCAAGGATCACAGTCTAATTCGACAGATAGTTCCAATGCTGAATATGAAGCCAAAATGACCACTAGACTATTGGAGAGAATATTGAACTTGTCCTCAATGAGAATTTCTACTTTAGGCGATCAAAGACGGATTTTCTTATCCTTATTAGCCCAATTGATCGAAAGATCTTTGGATAAGAACACTTTGGAAAAGATTATCAAAATTGTAAAAGGGTGGGTCTTTTCACATACAGAATTATTCCCTACAACCAAGGAAAAAGCTGCCATTCTTGCAAAGATGATGGTATTTGAAATAAGAGGTGAGCCTACTCTTTCCAAAGAGTTTTACCAGATAATTGTCGATATCTTTGAAACAGAGACTTTTAGCAATACTGAACTCACTGTACGCATGGAGCAACCATTCTTGGTTGGAACTAGATCTGCTGATGTATCTATACGTCATAAGTTGATGTCGCTCTTGAACAAAAGTTTGGAGAAAGATATCAATAAAAGATTGTATTATGTGATTAGAGAGCAAAATTGGGAGTATTTGGCTGATTATCCTTGGTTAAATCAAGCGTTACAGTTGATTTATGGCTCGTTTGACTTTGAAAAAAAGTTACACTTGATTGAAACCGAATATAAGTTGGCTCCAGTGAACTCATTCCCGTTTACAGTTGAGGATGGCATGGATATTGACCTGAATGACGACTTGAACAGTTTATTGGGTAAACATAAGCAATTTTTGGAGGGCATTTCAGATCTCAGGGCCGGGGCTATTTTAGAGCCTTTGATCGATATGTTTTATCAAAGCGCTGAAACCGTCCATAAAGCTTGGTCTACGGTATTCCCAATAGCTTTCAAATCTATCCCTAGATCAGAGCACCTTGATTTCACCAGATTTTTAGTGGTGTTACTTTCCAAAGATTATCATACTCGACAAATTGATAGTAGACCAAATGTGATTCAGACATTATTGGAAGGGATTTCCAAGTGCCATGAACTTCAATTGCCCCCATTTGCAGTTGAATGCCTTGCTTCTAACTTTATTGCTTGGTCTCATGGTATCCATATTCTTGAGAATATTGAAGAAGAGTCTATTAATGGTAATGCCGAAGTTCGTGAAGTAACTCAAGATGCTTTGGCTAAGATTTTTGCTACTTTGAAGGAAGATGATATGTTTTATGGTTTATGGAGAAGAAGAGCTAAATATTCTGAGACCATTTCAGCATTGTCTTTTGAACAGGTTGGTCTCTGGGACAAGGCCCAGCAATTATATGAAGCAGCTCAAATTAAAGCAAGAAGCGGAGCTTTACCATATGGAGAATCTGAGTATGCCCTTTGGGAAGATCACTGGATTTCTTGTACCGAAAAGCTTCAACAGTGGGATATCCTTACTGAACTCGCTAAACATGAAGGATTTTCTGATCTTCTCTTGGAATGTGGTTGGAGAGTGGCAGATTGGAATGCTGATCGGGAAACGTTGGATCAAACTGTCAAGAGTGTCATGGATGTACCTACACCTAGAAGACAAGTATTTGAAACGTTTCTTTGCTTACAAGGGTTTGGTCAAGAAAAGCAAAGCTTGCAAGACCTTTCCAAACTTTGTGATGAAGGTATTCAGTTGGCATTAAGAAAATGGCATGGATTACCTCCCAAATTTGCAAATGCTCATATACCACTTTTACATACCTTCCAACAGTATGTGGAGTTTATGGAGGCGAGCCAAGTGTATGCTAGTTTGGTTTCTACTAATGCTCAAAACTTAGATGTGAAATCACAAGATTTGAAGAGAGTTTTACAAGTATGGCGTGAAAGATTGCCTAACACTTGGGACGATATAAACATTTGGAATGACTTAATCACCTGGCGTCAACACGCATTCCTGGTGATCAATGAGGTTTATATGCCATTCATCCCTGTTCTCCAGCAATCTAATTCGGGAAGTAATGCCAACTCTTATGCTTACAGAGGATTCCACGAGATTGCTTGGGTAATCAACAGGTTCGCCCATGTAGCTAGAAAACATGGAATGGCCGAAGTTTGTATCAATCAATTGACCAAAATCTATCAACTTCCTAACATTGAAATTCAAGAAGCATTCTTGAAATTGAAGGAGCAAGTCAAATGTCATTACCAGAATCCAAATGAGTTAAACACTGGATTAGATGTTATCAGTAACACCAATTTGGTCTACTTTGCTACCCAACAAAAAGCCGAGTTCTTCACTTTGAAAGGAATGTTTTTGAATAAATTGAACCAAAAGGATGAAGCTAATAAAGCATTTGCTACCTCGGTTCAAATCGATCTTAACCTTCCTAAGGCTTGGGCAGAATGGGGTGCTTTCAATGACCGTCGTTTCAAAGAGAGCCCTAATGATATGGTCTATGCCAATAATGCTATTAGTTGCTACTTACAGGCTGCTGGTCTTTATAAGAATGGCAAGACAAGGAGACTTCTCACTCGTGTTCTTTGGCTCATTAGTTTAGATGATAGCACTGGAACTTTAACCCAAGCTTTTGAAAACTTTAGAGGGGAAGTTCCTGTTTGGTATTGGATCACTTTCATTCCTCAATTGCTTTCTTCTTTATCTTACAAAGAAGCTGGCTTAGCAAGACAAGTGCTTATACGTATTGCCAAGAGCTATCCTCAAGCTTTACATTTCCATCTTCGTACAACCAAGGAAGATTTTGCTGCAAAACAAAGGCAGTTTATGGAAATGTCTAAGCAAAGCGACGCTGGAGATTCTAAAGATAGCAAGAGCGAAGATGGCTCCAAAAAGGAAGCAAAAGAAGAAATTGACAAGTTGAAGGAAAACGGTAAAGGTGACGAGAAGACCAGCGACGAGGACAGTAAAGAAAAGAAGGAGACGAAAGAGTCTAGCGATGAGGATGCTTCAATTGCGTCTGAAGATAAAGAGGCATCTAAAGACGAGAATGCTGATAAAGACGAAGACAAAATGGATGAAGATAAGGACGAGGATAAGAACGAAGACAAGGAAGAAGACAAAGAAGCGGATAAGAAAGAAGAAAAAGAAGAAGATAAAACAGATGAAAAGAAGGAAGACAAAGCAGAAGGCGAACCAGATGATAACACCACAGGGCCCGCCAAAGGACCAGCTCCAGGATCAACCAAGTCTTGGGAACACGTGGAAGAGGTTATGGGTATATTGAAAACGGCATATCCTCTTCTTGCTCTTTCTTTGGAGTCGCTTGTTGATCAAATTAACCAAAGATTCAAGTGTACTGCCGACGAAGATGCTTATAGATTGAGTGTGGCTCTATTAAATGATGGTGTCCAATACCTCAACAGATTAGGGAACCCAAGGGATGATGCTAAATTGCCTCCAGTTACCGAAGCTAATATTACAAGGTTTGCCGAAACTGTTCTTCCTAAACAAATAAGGACCGAATTTGAGAAGGATCTTGTAATAGGGAAACCTAATCTTGAAACCTATATTTCAAAGTTGCGGAAATGGAGGGATCGATTGGAGGACAAGCTCGATAGAAGATTTGCTGAGATCAACCTTGAAAACTTGTGCCCCCATTTAAGTGAATTCCATCATCAAAAATTCGAAGAGATTGAAGTTCCTGGTCAATACCTTTTGAATAAGGACAATAACAATCACTTTGTCAAAATTGACCGATTCTTACCAACCATTGACTTGGTAAGAGGAACCAATGCTTGTTACAAGCGTTTGAGAATTAGGGGCCATGATGGTAGTGAACATATATTTGCAGTACAATTCCCTGCTGCTCGTCACTGTAGACGTGAAGAATCTCTCTTCCAGTTATTCCGTATATTCGGTGATACCTTGTCAAGAAAAGTGGAAACAAGACGTCGTAAGATCCTGTTCACCCTACCTATTGCTGTACCGCTTTCACCTCATATCCGTATTATTAATGATGATCCTGCTGATATTTCACTCCAAAAGGTATATGAAGATTACTGTCGCCGAAATGGTAAGAATAGAGATGAGCCCTTCATCTACACTATTGAGAAATTGAGGGCTGCTTTTGACCCTCGTCTTCCAAAACCCGATATTATGAGTATCCGGGTGGAAATATTGAGTGCTATCCAAACCATGTTGGTCCCATCAAATGTAATCAAGAACTACTTTGTGGAAAACTATCCTCAATTTGAAGACTTCTGGTTGTTCCGTAAGCAATTCACCTCACAATACGCATCATTTATCTTTATTACTTACATGATGTGTATTAATACCAGACAACCTCAAAAGATTCATGTCAACAGAAATTCTGGTAATGTGTGGACGTCGGATATGCTCCCTTGTAAGATAGCTAGCAAGAGCAACTCTACCGATGGGTCGTTCAACAAGACAGCTCCTTTGATTTATAACGCCGAGTTGGTTCCTTTCCGTCTTACTCCAAACATCCAGAAATTGATTGGTGAAACTGGTATGGAAGGTATTCTTTCAGTTTATGTCTTGGCCATTGCTAGAGCTTTAACTGAACCCGAATCCGATTTAGAACAGTACCTTACGTTATTCGTTAGGGATGAAGTTATTTCATGGTGTAACCAACAAGATCCGCCACGGCCAATTCCCCAAGATATTCAATTAAGAGATATCGTCCGTGTGAATGTGGATGTAATTATTAAGAGAGTTCTTTCCGTGGGTCATATCTCCTCAGGGCCAACTGTTAGTACCCAAAATGTATTAGAATTGATCTCACAAGCTGTGAATCCAAGAAACTTGGCTGCTGCCGATACTTTATGGATGGCTTATTTTTAGAACTATTCGAAAGTGTATATTAATAGTAGTTGTATATGTAAATATAATATGTGTCAATATCAACCCCTAAAGAATTTGGCTTCCTGATTGAACAAGGCGTCAGGTAGTTTCTTGACAAATTCCGAATCCTTTTGAGTTAAAGTTCTTCGGTCAATTCTGTTATTAAGGTAAGTTAATCCTCTATTAGCCAACATACAATTTGTTACTGCCAAAACCACCCCCATACAGTGGAAAAAGAGGGTGATACAAGTAACGATCTGAATGTATAAGGTAATATCCACCTTGAGAGAAGCATTGATCTCATAGTTATATTCATACAGAACCATGGATTCTGTATTTAGGACGCTGATAGTGGTGGGGATACTAATTATCAAACCCAATACTTGCAATAGGGATGATATTGTCAAGTAAAATAACGACTTGAGACTTGGGACCACAGATCCCAAAGGAAATATACAACAGCAACACGTGAACTGCATAGTTAGTATAACGAAACTGCTTATGTGATGAATGAATTCCTTTGAACGTACCATAATTCCATCGTAAAAACAAGCTAGAATAGAGATCAGAGGTCTATTAATAACTTCATCAAAGGGCACAGACATGAAGATGCACACATATTGAGCTATTAGAAGCATTAAATACAGCAGAAGGAAATAGTTGACCCATTGTAAATCCATAATTGATTCTGTTTGGGGAGCTGGAATAGGAGGAGATGCTCCATTGGTGATGGGACTGGGGCTATCAAAGAGAATGTTTCTGGGGATATTTGCCATGTTATGGAGTACAGACCACAGAGAGAATGGCTGCAAAAACGCAAGTGCGAATGTTGCAGCAAAGTATGTAGTTTCTATGGAGTATTTTTATAGTCAAACATGGTTACAATGGAAGGTTCATTGCTTAACAGTTGCTTCTACGAAAGGGTCATAGTTGAAAAGTGTATACTATTGAATGCTCATATTCAAGCTAAAGCTATAGCTTAATTTGCCATGATGCATTAGGTCTATTAAGCTAGGCACATTACTTTGGAGTTGGAGCCACAAATGGATCTTCTCTTTGGGTCACTAATCTATCATAAATACTTCGTTCAAGCTTAGGAAATATCTTTTGAGATTGTTCCACACCATCACTAAGCCAATACCCCCAGGACCCCATCATATTGGCCATCAACATATCTGTGAATAACCGGTCTCCAACGACTATGATCTCACTGGCTCTTTCAATACCTTGTGTCTTGAAGTATTCTAAGATCTCATTATAACAACCAGGTTTTTTAGTAGGATGTCTAAGTACAGTAACCCCGGTGTCGGTTTCTAGCTTTTGAGCTTGTTCAAAGCCCACATCGTCATTGGTTCCTGCTGAGTTACTTACTATTAAAATATGCTCCTTCGGGTAGAATTGTTGGAGCTTGGTCCAAGTTTCCTAGATTGTTAGTTAGAGAAACAAAACTGGGGGGAAAATACATACTTGATAGTCTGGGAACACCTTATCATCCTTGTCTTTAGCAAAACAGTTATCTTTGTCGAGTACTACACCTTTAATGGTCACGGCTTCACTAGGAACTTGAAACGGAATGGCCATTTTGTCAAACGACTTTGCAGTCATGTGTGGTAAACAAAGAGACGGGTTTGCAAGCAACCTTGACACGTTAAGCGTGGCACTGACATTAAACATATTTCTTTTGCGGATAATGTTGAAGATAAGAACCTCGTTGTTCTTATCAGCTGTCTATTTACTAGCGATCTTATCAAAGCGACGCCGGAGGTTCGCGGGGCGTGCGAGGGCCATTGTGAAAAAAAAAATTGACAAATGCCTACACAGCTAGAACCACGGTGACACAGTACCACTTAAATGAGTGAAATCCCTACAAAATTCCGAGTTTCTAGGGGAAGCAGGAAGAAAGATCATAAACCTCGGTCCAAAGGCTTTAAAAACGTCTCGGAAGTCCAAGGAGATGACGACAGTATCGATGATGCTAACGTATGTGTAATTTGCGCTAACAAAATCGTGTATGCTGCTTATTCACCATGTCAACACAAAACTTGTCATAAATGTTGTTTAAGGCAACGAGCCTTATATAAAAGAGACATCTGTTTGATCTGTCGGACACCCGAGCAAAAAGTGGTGATTTCTGACCAAACGGAACAAGATTATACCTATTTTAATCTTAATGAATTAGTCATATATGATGAACCTTTGAAAATATATTTCACCAGTGAAAAAGTCCAACATGATTGCCTTGAATCGCTAGAGTATACATGTGCTCACAAGGAATGTGGAACTAAATTTAACTCGTTCAAAGAGTTACAAGATCATATCAAACAGGAGCATAATAAGTACTTTTGCTTGATTTGTTTCAATAATAAGAAAGCCTTTATTAGTGAGTTGGCGTTATACCACTTTAAGTCTCTTCAGACTCATCAGACTATCGGAGATGAAAGAGGGTTTAAAGGGCACCCGGCTTGTAAGCATTGTGCCAAAAAGAGATTCTATTCCGAAGACGAATTGAATATTCATATAAGAGATAATCATGAGAGATGTCACATTTGTGACCAGGATACCCCCGCAGTGGCAGATTATTACCGGAATTATGATGAACTATACCAGCACTTCTGCCTTGATCATTATGTTTGTACGGTTCAATCGTGTTTGGATAAGAAGTTTGTAGTTTTCCGGGAAGACTTAGATTTAACGGCTCATATGTTAAAAGAGCACGGTTCCTTGACAGGGGCTAATAATAAGATTGTTTTTGGGGCTGGAAGAGCCTATCAATCGCAACTATCGACTTATCAACACAATAACAATAGAAATAATAAAAGAAATGGGTCCAATCAAGATTCCGAGGATTCCATAAACGTCAAAAAGATGAGGCTCGAAGAGAGAGCCAAACATTATTTGGAATATGACAATGATAAAATAAAAAAGTTTAATGAGTTGAATGGGTCTTATCGATCGAATAGTTTAACTGCTGACGACTTGAGTGATGCTTACAAGCAATTATTTGATAAGAGAGCAACCGAAGAAATTTTAATAATGTTGACTGAATTTGCGGAGCTTTTCCCCGAATCAGGAGCCAAGTACAAGGATTTGCAAGAGACCATCAAGAAGACCCAAAAATCCAGTAGTGTTACCGAGTTCCCCATTCTTGGTGGCAGACCACAGAGTCCTGCCATTAATCTTCATTCCTGGGGTGGATCTCCTTCCAACAGTAGAAATTCATCAATTGACAGTTTCCCCGCGTTGCAAAAACCCCAGAAAAATAAACAAACTGTAAATATTAACCAAAAACCTATTAGGTACTCCACAATTACTAAGACATCCCAACCGAAAAGTCCAGTCAGCATTCATTCTTTTAATAATGATACTACCTACAGACCAAACTACCTAGAGAATACGTCATCTTCCTCCTCGTCTTCGTCGACTTTAGTACGTAACGGCAGTCCATCATCAACGTCAGATTCCACCAAGTTTCCTAAACTCGAAAAGAAAACAACCAAAAAGACATTTCCTAGAGTTAACCCTGTGAGTGTTCAGCCATCTCTGCAATGGGGTCCAATTCAATCCCAACAGACGAAACCCGTAGAAGAGGATTTCGGAATCCCTATTATAGACAAGAGAAAACTGAAACAGAAGAAGCAGTCATCCAAGTAACATTGTATATATTGATATAGTTTCACTAATAAATTTGCAACCAGTAGTGCGAAGCACATATTCACCCTCATCGCCAAAATAAAATGTTAGAGACTTAAAATGTTAGAAGTCTCTAAGTATTAACGAAATCATTTGCTAAACAGCAACTACAACCAATTATGAATAGAACCATCGCCACTCTGCTACAAAGAAGTGTTAGACAGCTTCAAAGAAGATCCTTAGTTACTTTAGGGAATAATTTCAAGTCTCCTAAGTTGCCACTCGCTCATAGAATCAATAACCAAATCCCGAGGTTTCACAGCACCAATGGCAAAGATAACACATTCAAAGTAGATGATCCTCAACTTATGATTGCGTTCACGTGTAAGAAATGTGATACCCGTTCTTCCCATACATTTTCTAAACAATCATATGAAAAAGGAACGGTTCTAATCCAATGCCCTGGGTGCAAGAACCGTCATTTAATAGCTGACAATTTGAATATATTTAGAGATCAGAAATTCAGCTTAGAAGATGTTTTAAAAGCTAAAGGAGAATCTGTGGCAACAACCACAGACGACCTTGCTTTCAATGATATTCCCGAAAGTTTAAGAAAGACTCTTGGTCATTATGCTAAAGACGCACCAGAAGAGTATATACAAGAGAACCAAGACACTGGGCTCCCAGAGGGAAAAGAGAAGAAGTAGACCAGAATAGAAGAATTGCACCAACTTGGTATATGACTTAGTAACTTAGTATACAAACGCAGTATATGACATAAACTACGATCTATTAATACTCCATGTAATTATTTCTACCGAATCTCACTAATCTCTCGCTAAATATCAAATGGTTGCACTTACAAAATTCGCAGCTTAAAATTTTTCAATAAGTAGAATGCTTTCCAGAGTTTCAAGATATAGAGCCATAAGCCTGACCAGTGTAAGGGCCAGCATCTTAAGACCAGTGAGAGCTAAAGGGAATGTGTTTTGTAGGTGGAATTCTTCCAAAAATGATTATTTGAGTAAATATCAAGAACGATTGAATCAAAAAGCCCAGGAATTAGGGTTCAAAGATACTCAAGAGTTAAATGATAAACTTAAGGAGCAAATTGAAACTAGAAAGAAAGAATTGAATGCTATTGATCCTTTAAAGGATTTGGAGGGGTTTGAGGATCGTCAAGCTGAATCTATGAGGAAAAACATTCACGATCATCAAATTAAAATTAGATCTCCAGTAGACAAAGATACTCCTATATTACCATTCAAAACATTGTCTTCCTTTGTGGACGTGGAAAAATTCAAAGATCTAAACAGAAAAGAGATCGAATTCATCTGGAGAGCCAGGTTCCAATCTAAAGAGAGGACTTTTGTAGCCGTATTGGATGCGATTCAATTTTCCCAAATGTACGCTTTAGCCTTCAAGAATAAGACATTTATCTTACCACTCCCGAAAGAAAGTGGAGGTTACGAGATGCATTACGTCCAGTGGTCATTTGTAGGACCCCAAACCACTCATTGTATGCTTACAACTGTAGCAGAATACAAGCTTCACAGAGAGTATGCTAAACCCCATACCACGTTATCATTCCACCAAGAATTAGCAGAGAAAAAAGATGTGGTACTTATGAATGGAGATGTTGAGCAAGAAGCTAATATGACGCTAGAGGAAGCTCAGTTGTTGGTGCTTAATATCCAAAGATTTTATGGAGCTGTGAACACTGTTTCAAAAGATAAATTGGAACTTTTAAGAACCTTTAATTCTGGAGACGAGGCTTTTGATATGGATAAGTTAATCCATGAAGCTACCTCATTTGATTAGTTTATACATGTATATACGGACTAACATAAAATTCCATGATTTTATTTTATTCATTTGTTAGACATAGTTAGAAGGGTGTCGAGTAGATTGTTCTGATCGGACTCTTTCTGCTTTCCTCTCCTTCTAGGTGGCGATCTGCCAGCTGAAGCACTGCTATTGCCTCTTGAGCTTCCTCTAGCACCTCTGGTGGAACCTCTTCCTCCTCTCCTAGTCGGTTTTTGGGGTTTCTTTGGGGGTTGATAATCTTCTTCAAAATCATCGTCAGAAAAGGCTATTACTTCTCGAGGCTCAGATTGCTCTACATACTCGTCATCATCTAGTTCACTGTCGCTATCCACAACAACTTCTTCACTTTTCTTGTTCTTTTTGGTGTCGGGTTTTGCCCTTAACAGTCTCTTGGGTGGTTCCTCGGGCGGTTCATGCGTATCCTCCAACATGCTATCATCATCTTTGTTCCCACTCATAAGATTCTTTTTGTTTTCCAATTTTAACTTGGCTTGCAATGCTTTAAAAGCAACCCTGGCATCGATATCCTCTGTAAGAAGTTGATCTTTCCCTATCCCGAGATCCACTAGTAAATCAGCATGAGTCTTGGTTTCCTTACGAAGAAAGTCGTTGATTGTGTGTTTTTCATCTTTGGTAACAAAAGTCCTAACAGCATTTGTTATCCCTTCGTTGGATAGAAGATTGAAATCTATATCTCGGACAAAACTTCCAATTAAACTATCTATTGACAAGTTTGCAGTCTCCGAACGAGTAACCCCATTCTCTGGTTTACCATCACGGGCAAGCAAACTCATTTTGCTGGATCCAGAGGACGGCTTCTGGTGGAATAGAAAAATATCATCGATATTTGCAACCCTCCCCACAAACTTCTTGGAGAGCCTCTGAGGGTTTTCAAGCTCGAAATTTCCAGTGGTATCTACTTTCAATCGTATAAGCGGCAACGGAGCTTCTCGTTTGAGTTGTGCAAGAACTTCTGGATCATTAGAGGAAGAAGCATGCGTGGCAATATAATCCAGCATTGCCGTTTGTATTAGTTCCTCGACTTTAGAAGTAAGAAACCTAGAAATATCAGAGTTTGATGAGAGTCCTGGAGTAAACCCTTCATCAGCCAAGCAAATATGACCCAATAGAAATGGTCTGACAGTTTTTAAAGCGATAGGATCTACACTAAAATCCCCACCATTAATCCTAAGAACAAATACATTCTTAGTAGCGGCTTCTCCGTCACTCAAAGATGTTACTATAGAAGACCCTGCTTGAAGCGTATGGAAATTAGTCACAGGATTAAACTGAGGCACCGGAATACATTCATGTTCATGTCCCCATAACACAAAATTGATAAAGCTAGGAATAAAGTTTTCTGGTAAGTAAGACGTCTTTGTATGAGCGGAATGATTTTGATGAACACAAAGAATATTAAACCAACTATCCGTATCTACACTTGGCCGTAAAAACTTGACTTTCCCGTCTCTAAACAACCGAAATAATCTTTCATCTTTAACGTTCCCCATTCCATACAATGCAAATTTACTAGAGCCCTTCTGTAGAAGAATAGGCGACACCGTAATCAGCTCAGTGTCAGTAATCTTGCCAAAATGGTTAGCAAATCCTGAGACCGAAAGTAAATCCAACGGCAGAAGCAAACTGGCCCCTGTTAAGTCATCGTGGTTCCCATTAATAGCAAATATAGGAATAGATATATTAATATTCGGATCCTCATAATTTATAGGTAACGAGCCTCCACCAGTTATAGACAACGGATCACTCAACAATTCAAGCTCACACGGTCTATCGCCCAAACAATGCAATCTGAGCGACTCCAACACATGATACATAGACTTCTTGGACGGTTTATTCACGTGAAACAAATCTCCTCCGTGTAAGATCATATCTACATCATGATCTTTAGCAAGCACTACTATTTCATTGAAAGTCTTCCATGAGTCATCTCCTCGTATAGGATCATTTTCCTTATATCCCACGTGATTATCTGTTGTAAGTAGAATCTTTATTGTGTCTTCCCCATCACTAATTGACCTGGTTCCATCCACATACATTCTTCATAGCTGTCAACCAAAATGGCTTATAACTGCAAAAGTCGCGATCTGTAACGCACTCAAAAAGATAGTGAGAGATTTGGTTGATAGTATCAGAGAACTATAAAAGCAGAAAGAGAAGTATATCGTCTCCATTGAAGCTTATACCATCTAGGCACACAACGTCAAACTATGGATGCCTCCTTTTCCACAGAAATTGAGCAACGGCAGCAGGACGAGATTGATAGTATTGCAAGTATCTATGGAGATATATTTAAAGACATCACACCTACGGGACTAGTATGGAACAAAAAGCCAAGTCCTCATTATCAGGTGACACTAGTGGCTGATGGTGACCCAGACAGACCGCAATTGTCTGTGATTGTTGACATTGAGTTGACGAAAACCTACCCCGTATCACCTCCTATAGTTAAGCTCCTAGAGCCCAAGAACTTACTCAAATCTCGAATCAAGGAACTACGAGACCTTATAGAAACTTTGATCCTGGAGTATCCCCAACAGGAAGTGTCTTTTACAATTATTTCCGAGGTCAAAGATAAATTGGATGAATTCCAACTGCATACCGAGAAGGTGTTATCGTTAGAACAAGAGCGGGAACAACGAATAAAGTCCGAACAAGAGAAATTGTTGAAGTTAGAAGCTATAAAAGAACAAGAGCTCCAATTGAAACACCAAAAACAGTCACATGAATTGAATGAACAGATACAGAAGATTGAAAGTGAATATGCTAATATTAATGAGGAGTTGGAAATAGCAGGTCAGACTGAAGTGTCTATCCCTAGCGACTCGTCGGATTATTTCATATTTGAAAACGATATAACTGCCACTGCAGGAGGGGCAAAGTATGTTTTCCGATTTAGAGCTGTGAAAGAGGTTGGAGAATATGGGGGCACCGATTTATTGTCTTCAATCTCCAAGCAGACTATAGTAGAACCATACTTGAATGAAAAAGTGAAGGTCAAATTTGACAAGAGAAACATATCCCCAACATTTTTGGTTTCAGAAATCGATTTTTTCGGGTCATTTTGGCTCACTGATGGTGGTAGAAAGGAGATTCAGGCGTTAGAGGCGGATTTAGAATCAGTGCGTGGAAACATACATCCTACTATCGTTTCCATATTTGGGTTTCAGTTGGATAAAATTACTAATAAAGGGTGGAAAGTACGATTGGTTTCAGAGTATAACGAGTCGGCAGTTTCTATGGAAGAGATCTTACAGAATCAATCAAAAGTAGATCTTGCTATTGCCAGAGCTTGGTTAATTCAAATTCTTCCTGCTCTCGAAATGCTTCATAATTCTGGAAGACTTTTTAAGTATATTACTCCCGTATCATTATTCTTGTGTGATGTGAACGAAGACCCATTTGAAGGTAATGATACCAATAACTCCCAGGTTTTAAAGTTAGCGTTCCCTACGGTTGGTTTTCAACTTATGAGCATGTACCACACGAAAGTCAACTCAGCAAAGCACCTGATCGATTATTCATTTTTATCAGATTATATACCAACGGAATGGATTCCACCGGAGCTTCAGAAACACACCAAAAGTTTCCAGAAGAAGACTGACGTGTGGCAGCTTGCACTTATATTCATGAGGATCATGCTTGGCTCCTCGTGTTTGACTGATAGATTTCCTGACCCCAATGAATTTAATCAAAAAGTAGCCAATGGTGATATAGACGACGCCATGGAAAGTTCTGAGGATGTGTACGATATGTTAAACAAGATGCTTCAGAAAAAATTGTCTAAGCGGCCGTCATTTTTGGAACTAAACGCCATTAAGTTTTTACGAGATGGGCCAGTTTTATCGACTGATTATAGATACCAGAACGGAAGGTTCGTAGATCCTGATACACTTCATAATACTGATAGTCTGACGTTTGACTATGAGAACAATAACAACGAAGCAGACGACTTATCTGCCAAGGGCCCAATTGGACGATATGAGCGAGAATTTGAAGAGATCGGAAAGTTAGGTAAAGGAGGGTTTGGTGAAGTGGTGAAGGTCAGAAATAGAATGGAAGGAACCTATTACGCAATAAAGAAGATCAAACACAAGACTCATAAATTGGATTCTTTATTAAGCGAGGTTCTCTCCTTGGCCAGACTTAACCATCAATATATTGTGCGATATTATGGTACGTGGGTTGAAGAATTGCCAGACGAAGATCCCCTAGTCAGCGCCAATGACTTTGAAGGAGATGAGGAAAGTGATTTTGATGAAAATGAGATTGTTCAGAGCTCCACTTCACATTTGAATACTCAGGATTCATTTCAGGTTGACTTTATCTCTAATTCTTTTGATCCTAATATTACTTTTGGTTCTGTGGAGTCAGATCACGAAGACGAGGATTATCAATTTGAATTCGGGTCTCAAGGAGGTGATTTCGATGAGCACAGCACTCAGTCAAACAGAAATAACAATGGAACTTCCAAAACCCCCCAAAAACCAAATAGAAGTAAGATGTCAATGCTTTATATTCAAATGGAGTTTTGCGAAAACAACACATTGCTGAACTTGATTGAACAAGGGTTGCCTAACAATCCCTCTGAATACTGGAGGTTATTCCGCCAGCTTCTTGAAGCAGTATCATACATCCATCGGGAAGGTTTTATTCACCGGGATCTTAAGCCTATGAATATTTTTATTGATAAGTCTAATAATATCAAGGTCGGTGATTTCGGTTTAGCAAAAAATTCCCAATTTTCATCAGTGTTACTGAACAACAACCAGGTAGCCTCCTCGAATGAAAAAGACTTTTCAACAGTGGTGGGAACCTTGTTTTATAACGCCAAAGAAGTGGCCACAGGAAACTACGATGAAAAGGTTGATATGTACTCCTTGGGGATTATATTCTTTGAAATGTGTTACGCCTTAAGCACCGCGATGGAAAGGGCCCATAAAATCAACAACTTACGGTTGGAATCGATCAAATTCCCTGACGATTTCTCTGAGTCTAAAAACAGACTCGAACGAAAAATAATCAAGTTATTATTGAACCATAACCCAAGGGAGAGACCAGGAGCATCCGAGCTATTACAGAGTGGGTGGATGCCAGTAGAGCATCAAGATCAAGTAATCAAGGAGGCTTTGAAGTCGTTGGCAGATCCAGCGTCTCCTTGGCAACAACAAGTTAGGGAAACGTTATTCAATCAACCATACCTGCTTGCTAGAGACTTGATGTTTGACAATAAGAATCGAAAGTTGGCTAAGCAGCACATGGAACATAACGTGGGTGATTACCTTTTGTTCAGTGGTATGATAGATTCTTTGTTCAAGATATTCCGGAAGCATGGAGCAGTTGAAGAGTTCAACTCCGAGATATTCATCCCTAAAACACCCTCGTTTTCAAGACAGTCAGTGTATGAGGTGTTGGATAGAAATGGGGCAGTTCTTAACTTGCCTTATGACTTGTTGTTGCCGTTCGCCAGGTTTTTGAGCCGTAATACAATGAGTGTTCCTAAAATATTTCGGCATGATTTTGTATTTAGACCGAATTTAAGAGGAGTAGGAGCTCCAGAAAAATTCAGTGTTACCAGTTTTGACATTATTAGCAATAACAATCTAGATAGCTACTTACATGACGCTGAGTGTATTAAAGTAGTGGATGAGATTTTAAACACATTCTCGTGTTTTGATATCAATTCGGCTTCTCGTATTATCATGATTAACCATTACGATATTATTGATGCTATTTTAACTTATTCATTCAGGAATGTTGGTATCGATGAAAAGTCCAAGCTAGAAATCATGGAGATTCTTTCTCAGCTCAATATAGATAGAGAACGGGAAGACATAAAGAAATATTTAAGAGAAGAGTATAAAGTTCCTCAGACGGTAACCAACGATTTGATTGATATTTTTGACTTTACAATTGAGCCTGAAAAGGCAAAGAGCAAACTTCAAAGAATATTAGTCGATTCACCGTTGCTTCTTAAGGTGGAAAGATCTGTGAAGTATATCACCAATGTATTGGCCATTCTAAGCTCTTTAGGAATGAAGACTCCGGTTCGGTTCAACCCCTTGGCTAGTTATAATTCCAAGTATTATACGGGAAGTATAATGTTTCAGGCTCTCTTCAAAGTTGAGAAGACCCGGAAGTTGTCGAGGGTAGCCACCGGAGGCAGATACGATAATTTGACAAAGAATTTTTCGGATACGGGATTGACCAAAAGAAGCCGCAACTTTGCTGTGGGGTTTCTGTTGTCTACTACATATTTGTTTCTCATGTTAAAGAACTATGAGCGGAAGATAGCTGTTGATCGAAACAAGAAGTGGAGGAATGGCAGATGTGATGTGTTGGTTACCACTTTAAATAGGGAGATTTTAATTGACTGTGGGTTAGATGTTGTTAGAGATTTATGGGACCATGGCATTAGTTGTGACTTGTATTTGGCCTCTTCGCAGGAGGATTATTTAGATAAGGCAGATTATGAGGGAATCCCATGGGTAGTGTTAGTCAGACTGTCCAACATTAGTTTGAAGAAGAAGGTCAAGAAGTCTAGCGCTCTATATAAGACCCTAAGAGTAAGAGATATGGAGAAGAATAAGGATACAGATGTGGATAATGACGAGCTTCTGGCCCATATTTCCAAGGCCATTCGAGCTAGAGAGGAAGAAGACAAAGGGGAATCTCGCACCAAGGAAGATCAAACTGATTCCAAAGACGAGTTTATCTTAGGAGACAGCCCGTTGTTCTCGGTCGATATCAATCAAAAGGCGTTGGTGGTTTCGAATGAAGCTCCTAGAGGGAGAAAAAACAACAAGAGTAATAAATGGGAACAAGAGAACGATTCCATCATAGCATCAGCCAACTTTATCCGAACCCTCGCTTCGTCTTGCGTCATAAGCATTGATGCCAACGATGAAATGTTGGACGCAATCCTGACCACTTCTTTACAGTCTCAGGAAGTATGGATCCGAAAAATGTATGCAGCCTCAACCAATACACCACGAACATTTGCTATGAGCATTTACAACACGTTAATTAAGGAGAGGACCAAGGGAAACCGGTGGGTGATGATATACTCAAGCAAATCCGGTAGCACTTGTGTGGTAGATTTACAAAGGTGAAACGACACCTTCCATTCAAACTTGCAAATAATTAAATGTATATTAACCAAAGAAATCTATGCATCAAATCTAAAGGTGGATTTCCAGTCCCAATACTCCTGTAGCCTCAACTTCGAATAGATAGAATAATTGAAATCTATGTTAGATATCTCACTTTGAATTGCAGCCCATATTCCCCAATAAAACCCTGGTAGCCCATAATACCCATGTATCTCTTCTATCAAAGCCTTAACCTGGTCATCAGGAGCATCATAGTTGTTCAAGTAAGCTTTTACCCAAGTGACAATTGTTTCATTTGTGAAACTGGGGTCAGGAATAGAAGCTCGATCACAATCAAACCCTTGCCATTCAGCTAAATGATTGGCTATATCAAAAGCTCTAGGTGCTGGCAACATATATTCATAATCAATGAATTTTATAGGATTATCTTTTAAAGATGGTAGTTGTTTGAATTCCGTCGTAAGAACTTCCTCGTCAGGGATGATAATGTTCCCGGATAGTAAATCGCAATGAGCAGAAACAAACGGAGAATCGATTGAACTGGTTAATTTCTGCTTCAACCATTTAAATTCTTCCATCACCACCTGTCGCATATTAGCTTCATCGATCTCGCTGGCACTATTGTCTTTGAAAGATTCAATTAAAGCGGGAATCAAAGGAACAATATTGATCCAGTCTTCTATTAATTCCCAGATGTTCGAAATATATCTTTTCTTCAGCTTCTTCTCCTTTTTGGTGGGTTTCAAATCCTTAACTTTGATTTGATCCGACAGTTTCCTTTTATGAGCACGCGTATAATCTCGTAGCTGATTCACCCCATTACTAACCTCGTCAGTATCTACACGAGAATGCCAGTTCCCCAATTGTTGGGCTATCAAAGGGTACAAATTTTTATGTTTTAATTCGGTAGATTCAAGAGATCTTCCTTGTAAGAACCCGTAAACAAGACCGTTCTTAAACCTGGCGTGGACCGCCGGAGCTAGGTTCATGGAATTTAAGACAAGATGCAGGATAAACTCCCGATGTCTATCAATAATCAAATTGGTGCCGGGACCGTATACTCTCATAAGAACCGTTTCATTAGTAGGGGTATAACTGCACTTCAATAACATATTGGTGATGCCTCCTGTTAATCTTTTGACATTTATCTTATCTATGTCAGTCCAGTGCTTAGAAAACGTTTTTCTTAAGAGTTCTTTAGCCCGAGAATAATCCTGACTAACGTCTTTTCTAATCTCTATAGAATAATCCGGTAAATAGAGAGCATGGGTAGAATAATTGTTGATGACTCCCGATAAATATGAAGATTCTTCTTGGATATCACTGGCATCAGATTCGAGGTCTGATAATGACGGGTTATTTAAGGCGTATAGCAAGTTTCTAGTTTTAATTTTCAAGGTTTCGTTATCATCACCAGACGATCTTACTGGATCTATAACGATATCTGGAGGTGGAGTGCCATTACGAAGCGATTCGGAGTTTATCAGGTTGGAAAATTCATTGAAGGCATTTACAGGAACACAATGAATACTTCCACCGGACACAAAGCAATATAAAGACGGGGACGCTTGCATGGTAGACAATTACAAAGGAATAAATTATATTTTGACGTTTGTTCAACGCTCGGCGGTCGTGTGACAACAGTATCAGCCGTGGCTTGTAATATGTAGGAGGTTGAATTTAGAGTTATAAGTGGGGTTAGGTGTTTGGGAGGCGCTAGTGTTGTATAAGAAGAGAGTAGTAGGACTGAATCAACAGCCTTGAGCTATATGGACTTATTACGTGCCTATATTAGTGCGTACCTATATCAGTGAGTGCTTAAGTATGTAGTGAGATCTATGCCCCCTCGCGTTATGCAGCACTTTTAGATAATCTCATGCTATCTCATGCGTTATCTATGCAACACCTTACGGATTTATTGACTGTGCATACGCAGTTACTATGAACTATATAGTCGGTTTAGATCCAGTGAACTACAATGCCAGGTTATTTGCAGTTCATAGACCACACGTACCATAATGATTTGTTAACTCTCGGAGATAAGGGGTTCAATTGCGAACTCCCGCTCTTACAGTGGACTTGAACTAGTTAATATTACACCTCTTCTTGTGTGGTCTCTAAACTGTCATAAAGATACCCATCCTTACTTTCGCCTTCATCCAATAATAAAATTGGCTCGTAAGCTTTAGGGTGGGTTAATGGAGGGAAGTATCTAAAATAAGACCAATAAGCAATACCGTACCCCAAGATAGAACCAATTATAACGTCCACAAAATGATGTCTATAATCTTCAGTCCGGCTCAAAGCGATCAACGCGGCTCCAAAACATGGGATCCATGCCACCACACTTCTCCAGGCACCCAGTTGATGGTGTTTAATAATCAATTGTCCACTTAACCAAAAAGAAACAAACCCCAACCCCGCAAAACTAAGACTGGAATGGCCCGAAGGAGTAGTTCTAAACCCATCCATCAATCTTTCCATATTTTCAGTAGTACAAACATCCTTAGCGTAAACCATTACATGTTTAGGAGCATCAGCCTTAGGCACACATCTGGCCAAAAAATCCGGTCTATGTCTTCCAATAAAATTCTTTAAAATGTCAGTAGTAACGCTGGTGGTGAAAACACTAATTAAATGGCCCACCACCGATAAAAACGTCACGTATACTTTATTGGCCGGTTTGGTGAAGATTAATGACACCACCACAATCACACAAAGAGGTACCCATGTGCAATAAAAAAACAATTGCCCGTTAGAAACTCGTTGTGTCTCGGCGTATGGATGGGAAATGGTCAAGTCGTCTATATAAAATTGTCTTTGGAACGGAGGAATATAATATGTTAACATGAACAAAACAAAAAGCCCTACCAACAATAAAATGTCGGCAAATCTCCAGCGAATCAAACTTTTCATGGTGGGGTTACGGTCCAACCCTAAGGTCACTCGGTTGTATTTATCATCCTTGTGGAAGTAGTTTATGACATTGTATGCCGTTGTCTTTAAAGCGTCCATGGTAGTTAACAGTAATATTTAATACCCGGTTCGCAGTGCGCGCGCTAAGACCCTGACGGGTGGGCGCTGATAAGACGAGTTCACGACTAAATAAATAAATATATATATACGTATTTCATTATTTATACTATTTCGAGTTGAGGATATTACCGACTCTTAAGTATCTATACCATGAGTGATGTTCTAGAAGACCCCTGGGCCCAGGATTGGGGCAACCAAGACAGAACTACGTCCCCCTTCTCCAGCACATATTTGAATTCTACCGACGACTACGGTGGTAGTTTTAAGTTTGACGAATCCAAAGTTCCCGAGTCCTATAAGCCAATTTATGAAAATCTTCATGATCAGATGAAGTCAGGCAATGATTTTGAACGGTTGGTTCTTGATAAGTTAGTACGGGGGCACAAAATGTTGGGGTTCCAAAGGACCAAGATCATTAATACGATATATGATCATAATTTGAGCGATGTTAGCAAAAGCGGGAATTTCTATCAATGTTTGGGGCTTGTGGCCCTTGAGGTGGATGTAGAAGGCACGGGGGATTACGTGACTCTTCAATTCAAGGTGAATGACTTACCCGAGATTCCTGTGGATGTGAGCGAGTTAGTTATGGAGTCGGAGGCACAAGAGCTGCCACAAAGCTTTGTGGACCCTTTAACTACACAAATGGCCAACTCTGCAGTTTCCGATGATAATGATTGGAATGGCGGCAATGGGAAGACCTCGGGGGCGACAATTGATCCCGTCTTGACCGACCATTCGTCTATAGAGAACGCCAAACTGGAGCCAATGCAGTCAACACCGGCGGCATTTTCTGAACTAAACAAATATATTAATGAATATCGGGACCAGTTTAAGCCCGTTTATGATGGCAATGACACTATTAATGTGAAAGAAGTGCCAGAGAAGGAGGGGTTGGTGTTTAAGCATATTAACTATGCTCTCACTCATCAGATTAATCTCGGAATGAATGCTCCTGCTGGACCCAAAAAGGTCATTAGAAGATATTCCGACTTCGTATGGTATGTAAACTTGTGTAACCAGTTTTGGTTTGTATGTTACTAACAATGTTTAGGCTTTTGGAGTTTTTGTTAAAGAAATATCCCTTTAGAGTAATTCCTGGATTACCACCAAAGAAGTTTACTGGTATGTATATTGAAGAGTACTTTTGGCTTTGTTCACCGTTACAGATTACTAACACAACTCAGTAGGAGCGTCACCAGATTCCCAATTTTTACAAAGACGCCGTAGAGGCTTACACCGGTTTTTAAACCAATTGGTCAGACATCCGGTTCTAAGGAAAGAACCCATTGTGGTGACTTTTTTAAGCGTCCCTACAGATTTGTCCAGTTGGCGCAAACAAGCCCAGATTGATTACAGTCTTGAATTTAAAGGCATTAAAATCCTGCCCCATTTCATGAATACTATATGGCCATCCTTAGGAGAGGAATTCTTGAAGTATTGGAAGAATGCCGAAACAAAAATTGCTAATTTGATTGATGTATGGACCAAAATCGTGATTCTTGTGGAAAGATATGAAAGAAGACAACAACAAATTGCTTATGATAATAATAAGTTTCTGGAAATGATCAGTAAATTCCAGGATTTGAGCGGAGATGTTTACCCCCATACCGATGATAAGAATTCTGTAATCGCCAGCAATAATAGAGACGACTTTACTGCCATAAACACCTCCTTAAACAGTGTTACCGAGTTGTTCAATAACTCCAATCAGATCATTATAGACGATACCTATTCTATCAATACTTCTGTATTAGAGAAGTTCAAGAACTATCTTGACTATTTGTATTCGTTGGTAGAATTGTTTGAAAGGTCCAAAAGACTCCTGATCAATAATATCGCTCAATTACAGAGCAAAATCAAAGAAAACGAAGGTAAGTTTAATCGTTTAAGTAGTGAAGATGCCGATATTAAAGGAAGTGATTTGGCCAAATTAAAGCAAGCTATAATCAACGACAAGCAAGAAATGTTTCAACAGCTAAACAAAGACTGGTTGATCAAGCAGTGTTGTTTACAAGAGTTCATAATGTTTCAGGAGACTCAATACTTGTTGAGTGAACTTTGGAGCGAATGGAGTAAGGGAAGAACCAAATATCAAGCTAAGCTATCAGGCTTGTATAACAATATGGATAACGTTATTTCCACAGACATGCCTTCCGGTAGATAATGCATCAATTTCACACATTCATAATTCATTATATAGTAATATTAATAGATATCTATTCATGGGCTCCTTCTTTGTTGCCGAGTTCCTCACATATAGTCTTCCACTTATTCAACACAGGGTGGCTATTTATATCGGACATCTCCAAATCCTTGTCAAAATAGCTTTTGCTTAGCACTTTAGAGATGTTGAGCTCTTCTTTGCACTGAACAAATAACTCTTTATCAAAACTGAGAACTGTGGACAATATCTGACCAACCACGATCCCTAAGGAAGCTCCCTTTGGAAAGCCTTTGTCAAAGCCATTCTGAAGACTCAGCTCTTGCGCATGACTTAGGCCATCCAAGTACCCTTGTTTGGTGTGAGTTCGGCGGATTTCGGCCGTGGTATCTTCATTATCACTTCCCCAAATGTCATCTATATCATGAGTATCAGACATCTTAGAATCACCGAAACAGAGGAAAGAATGCAGATAACAATTAGATGAAATGTGACTTCTTGAGACGCTTCTAGAGGCACTGACTCCAAAGCGAAATTGTATGTACAAGGGAAGACTATTTCTTTGTATGAGAAAGAGATTTGAGACTAAGCTGAGGATGAGACTGAGAATGAGAAATGCTATGAGGTGAGGTGAGACATTGTCTGACGTTAGGAGTTTAATGTCAAGTGACCGGAGTTATAAAGAGTTTACAGGAGACGAGGGGACTATTATAGAGAGGATCAGAGAGTTATCTCTAGACCGATTAGGGCTAATACCTAGCGGAAATGTGAAAAAAAGCTAGTGAGTTGTGAGTGGTGAGTGGTGAGTGGTGAGTGGTGAGTGGTGAGCTAGTGCGGCCAAATACAATTATATAGCGAGAACTAATACTTCTGGTAGAGCATACATAGTGACAATATCTCCTCTAAATAATACACAGACACAACCAGCAGTGTCCGCAACTATTCGGAGTAGTTCGCCGAGCAATAATTTCTATGTTCTCAATTATTTCATTGGTCTTCTCTTCAGATATAGATTAACTATAAATAGAGATTGACCTTATTTTCTACTATAAAATTTCCAAGCATAAGAGAACATTAAAGCAAAATAGTGCTATTGACTATTCATCCTAATTGCAAGTACATCTACACCAAGCAAACTAACTGCATCGAATCCATTAGAAACTAAGAGCAATCATTTAGTTCATTGCCGTCTTCATATATTGAATAGACGTAGTGAGAAAATTATTACCGAGCAGCAGAAAAATCTGGGAGTAACAGCCAGACAGCTTTGCGCGCTTGCTCACAAACAGTGCGCACAATTGGCACTCCTTTTCTGAAGACTTCAACACATTCATTCCTTATATATCAATTTCCTACAACGATAGTAGGGGTTTTAAGGTCATTTTAAAGTCTCTAGTGCCAGTCAGTGACACATTCAAATAGAAATAGTTGATATTACGAGTGATTCGTTTGTTATTGTGCCAGTATTTCTTTTTCTATCGTCTTCCCGAAGTAAGCGGCACTTTTTGTAATCATCAATGTCGGATAATATTATAACACAAGTGTCTCAGGACAACTACAATAATGTCCCCTCATATGAAGACACGGGCGGTATAGATTATAATTCGAAAATACATTTAAATATCCGAGGAATAAGCTTTACTATAAGGAGAGATGAATTGATGAGCTTACCTGAAAGTATATTATTATGCTTGTTCCCTAATGGGGTCTTTTTGGATTCTCAGGGCCAAGTGATTACCAATTTAACAGAAGAAGATGTGGTGTATGTGAATTTTGACCCTCATTGTTTTCAATATATTATATACGTGTTTGGAGATGCTCAACAAGATTTGGAACGAGCTACTTCATTATCACCTCAGTCTAGTGGTATTAGTAGGAATCATCAAAATGATGCATTGCATGTGTTAAATACTAAACCTGCGATTATCGTATTACGAGAAGATCTTGATTATTACGTAATACCTCCGGTAAAAGGATTAAACGAGGAAGCAATGCGGGGCCTTAAATTAGAAGTAAGTGAACAATTATTGAAGAATAAGTACGTTTTCAGTGGACTAGGGTATAATCCTAATGACTCTAATCAAGAAAATGCCATGGGGCCAGCAGAAAAACATTTATTTGAAATGTTATGTTCATCTGGATTTGATCCTACTAGTATTTGGGGTAGTAGATCGATGGAGCCATCTAAATGCATGTTATTATCGTTACTGTTAGTGAGGCTAAGAAACCAAAATGAGGAAACCCCACCAGATTCTCCTAGTTTAGCTCCGGTAGCTTCTAATGCTTCAACTGCTTCTAGATCCAGATCTAAGATTGCATCATTGGCATCTTCTGCTTCAAGGGCTGCGTCTAGATCATTATCAAGAAGAAGACCCGAAAATAATAATAATAAATTGCTTTTATTCTGGCGAAAGCCCGCTAGAAAATGTTGGTGGTCTAACGAAACCATCGATCTAACAATCAATAATCCGGAATTATTTAAAAATGTCCCTGGGAATACTATGTCTGTAAAAGTGCATATGAGAAGAGTATGGACTCTTGAATTATCGGTGATCGGAGTAGAATAATTCAGAACATGAACGGGAAGGCACTAATAGAATGATTATTACTAGCATTAATTAATATACAAAAAGTAGAAGAGGAAACAAGTCACAAGAGCGGTGAGAGATGGGATATAGACACATTGACTGTTTGTTTTTGTCAGCGTCTTCATAGTAAACCTAGAGTTAACGTTCTCATCGATTCATTCTCATCGATTCATTCTCATCGATTCATTCTCATCGATTCATTCTCATCGTGTTAACATCCTCATAGTTAACTTCTCACACTTCGAATTCAGTGAGCATCACCAAAGACGCACTTTTAATACGCGTTTATACTTATACTCTGACAATTCTAATTAATCCTAGCGACCATGGTCACACAAGCTGAAAGAGCCACAAGGAATGAACAGTATGAGCAAGAGAGAATGGAGCACACCCCATGGGTGGAAAAGTATCGGCCCAAAAACTTGGATGATGTTGCTTCCCAAGAGCATACTGTTAGAGTATTGAAAAAGACATTGGTATCAGCTAACTTACCTCATATGTTGTTTTATGGACCGCCAGGAACCGGGAAGACCTCTACCATATTGGCTCTTGCGAAACAATTATACGGACCAAATTTGTTCAAGTCCCGAGTCTTGGAATTGAATGCTTCCGATGAAAGAGGAATATCTATTGTAAGACAGAAGATCAAGAGGTTCGCTAGATTAACTATATCCAATCCTTCTAAAGAAGATTTGGAAAAGTATCCATGTCCTCCTTATAAGATCATTATATTAGATGAAGCAGATTCGATGACTAATGATGCCCAATCGGCATTGAGAAGAACCATGGAGAACTATTCTAGCGTGACAAGATTCTGTTTGGTATGTAATTATATCACCAGAATTATTGATCCCTTGGCATCCAGATGTTCTAAATTCCGGTTTAAGTTGTTAAATAACGATCATGCTCTCTCCAGGTTGCAGTATATTGCTGACAAAGAAGGGATTAAACTACAAGACGGAGTTTTGGACCAACTCCTTAAGATCAGTAGTGGAGATTTAAGAAAAGCCATTACGTTTTTACAATCGGCCACCAGATTACACTTGTCTCAGAAGAGCTTGGATGAGGATATAGAAATGTTAGATGAAAATGGTTCTGGTCCTGGTGAAGAAATGATCACCGTAGACTCCTTATTGGAAGTAGGAGGAGTTGTAGCGGATAGTGTGGTTCAAAACATTGTTGACACTATTGAGTCTAAAAATATCACCAATATTATAGACACAACTCGGCAGGTGATATTACAAGGGTATGGAGCTCAGCAATTGATTAACCAATTGCACGATACCTATATTCTAGATGATTCCAGAGATTCTATGACTAAAAACTCCATATCTCAGCTATTATTTAGTACTGACAAAAAGTTGAACAATGGAACTGATGAGCATATCCAGTTGTTGAATTTGTTCTTGCAAATATCGAAGATTATGTAGACATAGAAAAAAAGGGTTGTATTTATATGATAAATATATAAAAATTCGTATATATACTCGTAACTTTGGGAAAGATATTAAGAACTACCGGATGAAGGTGGAGGTCCATTTTGTGGGTATCCATTTGGACGAGGGTTATTATTCATGTTGGGAAACATTCCAGGTGGAAAGGCTCCTGGAGGTAAAGGGGGCATGTTCATGGGCATGTTTGGATCTCCTCTCATATTGGGATTAGGAGGGAAAGGAATCCCTGGAGGTGGCATCATTCCTGGGGGTAGCATACCTGGGTGAAATGGCATCCCAGGAGGCATAGCCTGTCCTTGAGAGTTAACTCTTTGTCCCTGAGGTTGCCCTTGCCCTTGTGTTTGGGGTGGCATGCCTTGTATTCTCTGGCCCGGAGGCGGCATTCCAGGAGGGAACATGTGTGGTTGTGGAGGGTGTTGGGAACCTGGAGTGCCAGGGTTTGAACCTGGAGGTTGAGAAGCAAATTGGTTAAACCAATGTGGAACTTGTTGGGAATTCTGGTTTCCAGGACTTTGAGTATTGGCGGGCTTTGCTTGAGGAGTATTGGATTGAGAAGGGCCATTATTTTCTGGTGGTTTGTTCATTAAAGACATGAAAAAGCTATCATTCGACCCAGGCATCATCATAGATGTATTTGGAGGTGGACCATTACCTTTTACACCTTCATTACCAGAAGGACCTGGAACTGGGAAAGGTTTCTGTCCAGCTAATCCTGGATGTCCAGCAATTCCTGGAGGAACTCCCAGAGCACCAGGCATTCCTGGTGGTGGTACTCCTGGTTGAACAACACCCTGTGGCGGCCCAGAGACTCCTGGTGGTGGTCCAGCAATACCAGGAGGAGCTGAGCTTGTAATATGTGATTGTTGAGGAGTGGAGGGATTGGAGCCACTAGTTACAGATGAGCGCTTTGGAGCTGCAGCAGCCGGAGCTCCAAAGAATCTGGAAGCAGGGCCGCCTTGGGAAGAAACATTTTGAGAGCTTGGAGGAGCTTGAACTGGAACTTCTTGTGCCGCTTGTGGGGTGTTACCTTGCGAGGGAGGAGCAGAAAAGAAGGACGAGAACCTCGAGCTTTTACCAAAACTTTCTGGTTTAGCGTCTGGTTTCTTCTCGTCCATCGAAGGCTTCACAAATGAAAAGAAGCTATCGACGTCATTCTTTTGAGCAGGCTCTGATTGGAAGAATTGACTTTGACTATTCCCATCATCTTTCCGACGTTGAGACTGTTTCCACTTTTCAAAATCCTCTACAGTATCACCCATTTCCATCTTAAGGGTTTGGTCAATCTCAACGGTGTTCCACTCTGGTTCCCCTTCATTTTCGTCTCCTAACAAGTCTTCAATACCTGGTTTTTTCTTTCGATTATTAAAACTATTACTGCGATTGGTGTTAGGATTTCTCTTGTTATGTCTGTTGCTGGTGAAGTCCTTGGAAGGGTGTTGCTTTTTTGATGCATTCAAACACCAAAACTCTTTGGCGGGTAATCCTTTTACGATATCTTTGTCTGTAACTTCTCTCATACTAAGGAGCTCCTCAATACTATATACGTTTTCATATTTATCTTTGGAAGCAAAAAATTCAAACCTATTAGACTTATTGGATCTAGGGCTGGTGGAGGTGGACGAGGGCTTGATTTCAAACTCAGGACTGGCTTCTTTGGCCGCATGTAAGATGGCAGAGTCTAGCAATTGAGATAAGGCATTATGAGGGTTGGAGTTATTAGCGGATTCATTTGTGGCGGAGGATGCGTTCTTTGGAGGTGTGTTCAAGCCTGGAGGACCCGAAGAAATGTCATTGGGCCACATAGCTGAGAATGATGACGATTTATTCAATAAGGAGGGATGTTCTTATATATATAGACCAAGTGATGTATGGAAAAATTTGCACAATTTACCGCACAATTTAGTGCGAGCAAAGAAGGATTTCATTGGCAGTAGAAATGTGTGCGATAGCGCGATAGTGAGAGAGGCTAGCGAGAGTGAGCTAGTAAGACTAAATAGTGTTCATTGTACAATAAATATATTAAGCGAATGTAGTATACACAATGATAATAATACACAAATAGAAGTTCACGGTCGTAAGCATAGCTTACAGCACAATAGCTTTCTTTTAAATAGCACAGACACCTTTACAGTAAATTCCTTCTTTAGAACGAAAATTCACGAGATGGAACTGGAAAGATAGGGATTGTTCAAAAGGGTAATTTCTCGACACATGGCATACCAATCTATTTCTCGTAGGTATTCGTGGTTATCTTGCTTATGTAATTCTTCCCATTTGAACAATTCATACAAAAACTTAAGATTTGGTTGGATTATAATGTTTAAACGACGAACTCTAACATAAAGGTAAGCCTTGGGAAGATTGATTTTAAGTCTTTTCATGACTTCCGCAATTACCACGGTAGCGGATCTAGATACCCCTACACGGCAATGGATAAGGATTTTGGTTTGACCGTGTGATCTATGATACTCATCGTCAATATATTTCAAAATCGTTGGGAGTGAGGATTCCAATTGATCGATTCCATCGTCTTGAAGATTGTTAACCTTCACTACTTGGTTGACTGATAAAGTGGATGACTTGTCACGAGGAATTATATTGTATATCTGTATATCTCCATCATTTAGCTCATCCACCACGATATCATGGTTTCGTTCGAACTTGCTTCCGTTTATCCACGTTAAAGGTTCTCCCACTGATATAACTTTGGTAATTCCCAATTCTTTTAACAATGGCAAACAGTTGGCATGTTTCAACGATCCTAAATATAGATACGGTAAGATTCTAGACGGTAAAGATCCTTCAACTTCCTTACACCAATCGGGTTTTATACTTAGCAGGGATTCGTCAGCAAATGAGTCAGATCCACTGTCCGATAATGAGGACGACAGATCTTCATCATAGGTGGAATATCCACTCAAACCGCTCATTCTGAAACGACTAAGCGACTTGGGACTCAATAATAATTGGTTAATCTCATGGTTGGATAGCTCTTCACAATTATCCCAATCAACTTCAGTTACTGTGGGAGAATATTTGCGCAAAACTGGTTCTAGTTTCTCCAAGATTTGAACGTCAGTATTGAATATATAGAATGGTCTACCAAACTTCAAGTGTAAGTTGATTATGGCATCACCCAACAGACAATTCATGGAGTAAATAATGTAGCACAAATTCAATAATGACAGCTCTGTATATCCATCTGAGCAGTACACTAAACAGTCAATACTTTTAACCGTTGATATTAAATAAAGAAGTTTACAAATATTCAAAATGGACGATATGTTTTCTTTCTTTATGTCGCCAATTCCAATGGCGCCTGACGAAGGAAATGTCAAATAGTAGAAGTCCCCTATATTATCATCCTTTTTATACCCATTGAACAACGACATCAAATTATCCAAGCTAGCATTATCGGGGAAGTTAGCCTCATTGAAACAATGGACAAACAATTTATAATTCAAGTTGGGTAATGGTAGTATGGTCTCTATCAAATCGTTAGCGTTGAAATTAGATGTTGTAATGGAATTCAAGGGGTTGCAAAATAAGTTGTTTATGTTGATAGGCTTCTTGAAAGACAAATAGTCCTTCTTCTTAGAATACTTGAAATTCAAAAAGTTTTGATAATCCCAAGAATTACCGGAATATAGTTCTCCATTCAATTTGGAGGCCGACGACATCTTGATAGTCTCCACTTTTTCTTTGATACTATACTCACTATCCCAAAAATGTAAGTATTTGAGCTGTAATTTCACCACCTTATTAATATCAATATTCTTGGATGAAGTCTTTGCCTTCAAGTTCACAGAAAACAATTTGTCGTTATTTGGCACATCTCCATGATGATTCAATACAAGCACTTTATATTGGGGTCTTGTGGATGCGTTGGCTGTCACAGACTTTAGTTCTTCAAACCTCTGTGCTAACCACAACGTTCTCGCCAAACTATCAGCAAAATGGGTGTTTTCCTTGTTGAAGCAGTATACTATGAAATCAGAGCAAATAGCCAGCTTAGTTACTTGGATGTGGAAGTTCCTCAACGATACTCCTCTGTCAGGATCTAAGTTTAAAAATAACGGTAAGTAGTTTAACCGGAATATATCCTTCAAGAAGGTTTCTAAAATCATATCAATGGGCCCTTCATTAGGGAAAACCTTAACCACTATGTTCTTGACCAAATCATGTACTTCAGCTCTAGAAATATCTATAGGGCATAGAATTTCGTTAATAAGGGTGTTATTCTTCAAGATTGGTTCATCATTCTCCAACACATCGGCATTTATAGTCATTAAAAACCGAGATGTGGGTTTTGCATCCAAGTCTTCAAGGGTCAAATCCTCCACGTGCTGTTGCTCCTTCTGTTGCTGAAGAAAGAACTGTCGTTGAGCAAAATTCTCCACATTTAATCCATGGAGCCACGGGAACATCGAAGGGGTAGGTGGCAATGGCTTGTTGAAGTACCACGTGAAAATATGCTCCAAATCATGCAAGTTAATGGGCTTAATGTCAATTTTTGCATCAATATCGGCAAACATGGAGTCCAGAAGAGACTGAAAAAAAAGGGAATCGCCATCCAAAGGAGAAATATCTGGTTTATGTTCATCTTCCTTAACCACATTCAATTTCGTTGTTTTGCTTCCAATCACATCGCACACATCACATTCTTTATCGTCATTTGTGTCGTCGGAGTTGATGTTGAAGTTATGAAGTCTGGCTCGAAACCGATCTCGTTCATATAAGAAGTCATTCGACGCGGAAGATGATCTCTTACTATTTCGAATAAACTTGGGACTCGGTTTAACACCGCTAGCCACCACCGGAAAAGGCTCTCCAGACCCTGTAGCAAGCGATTCTTGGTGGGAAGCCTTGTCAAGATCAAGGTCGAGATCAATATCGACGGGTATTTTCTCATTCATAAGGCCTCTAGTTAAGTTAGAATCGCCGAAGTCATCGGCTTTCCGTTCGCTAGGAGCCATTGACATTGTTTTTAGAGGCGATCCGCCAGACATATTTGTATAAGTTGAAAAAAGGGTCTATATACCTGTTGAAGTTATATATATCCCGCTGTTAACTTAGCCCCCGTACTAAAGTAATATGAATTCAGTGTTAAAGGCAGCAACAAAAAGCCTGAGGTATAACCATAGATATGCTGTTACACAACAGTGGGGAGATGGATTGATCCTTGTAAGGTTGTTATCTTATATATATGTGAAAAGACCACTGATAAGCAAATTTTTTTTGCTCGTTTTTATTAGCGATAAGTTTAGCCTTGCGATTTTGAGATTGGATGTGAGACAGAAACTCAGCTTTGAGACACTTAGGCTGAGCTAAGAGAGTAAAAAGTTATGAAAAGAGATGATTAGCAGATATTGTGTGTTTAGGTCGTGCTGGGGTTTTTAGCCAGCGAGGTGGTCTAGGGGGGCATGATTTCAACGTGTTTGTAGGTGTATTAGAGGGAATACTGGGACCCTGGAAAAGGTCGTGGGCAAATCAACAACTGATAAGCAGATAAGAGATAAGCTAGGTTATCTGAGGTATGGCGGATTTTTCAGAGCAAGAGCCTAAATATTGAGTTATTTTCCAGAGCACGCTTTCTAGGGGGCACTGTGTTAGGGGAGGGGGAACGTGTACTTTAGTTAGAGCATATTGTATGTCAGGGGTTTGATTATGTTGTGTGTGCATAATGTTGCCATTTATATACTTATATTACATATTGTCCTTAGTCCTTAGTGGCTGGCAAGGTGGTGAGACTCTTGAAATCCCGTATGATTCCCGCCAACTCATCCATCATCTTATTGTTAGTTACATTGAGAAGTAGCCCTCCACTTTCTGGGTGAAGCGTACTTAATTGTTGTCTCATGTGAATCACCGTCACACAATTTTCAATTCTTATAACTATGTGGTTCAACAACCCTAACAATTCATCCTCCTTAAATAACGACAGCAGTTTCTTCAACAATTGCGCCGAAGACGTCTCCTGGAAATAATTTATAAATGGACTGCCGCTCAATGAACAACAGATTCTCTCTAACCGTAATGATATGGTTCTCAATCCATAGATACAGTCTATTGGTAAAGCACCAAAGATTATGTTGGAAGTGTCTATACTGGATTTGGTTTGTTGTTGGAAAATTTCCAACCTGATTTGCAACTTGTTAGGATATGCCAAAGTAATCCGCTCAGGAGCTTCCAACCCTTTTAACTTCTTTTCTCCGATTTCATAGTATTGACACCCGGTTTCCTCTAATTGACCAATTTCCTTTTCGATGATTTCTCCTGCCAACACGTTTCCTTGATAAGCCTCAGCAATGGTGGTCTTACCGGCCACAATATCTTCATGGAATTTGAATAACGACTTGATTTCATCGAAAAAGTCCGAACTAATACAGATTTGTCCCCCATCGGCTAAAGCACTAATTCTGGAGGCACGGTTAACCATGGGCCCAAAATAATCCATTCTACGAGTCACCACATCTAATTCACATACGGGAGACCCCCAATGTAACCCCATTCTCACAGATAACCCTCTGTAAATGATATTGCCCTGGTTATCGGTCACCTCAAAACATTGATCAGTTTCGAGGATTTCCACTGGCCAATCGGCTGTCAATAATTGTTGCTGAACGTTAAAGCACCACAATAAGGCCGAGGTAGGTGAAGGGAACGAAACCATAAATGAATCCCCTTCTGTCTTAACCTCATAACCTCCTACTATTCTTAATTGTCTTCTCATAATCGAATTATGAGTCTTAATAGCCGATCTCATGGCAACAGGATAAGTGTCCCAGAGTAAAGTCGAGTTCTTAATATCGGTAAACACCAACGCCAATTCTCCAACAGGAGGATCAATTTCATCCTCCAACATTCTTAAGGTTGTATCACCAGCTCCCTGGGCTCTATCTCTTCTCTTTTTATTGGAGAATAATTCATTCTCACGGCCCAAATTGTTGTATAAAGCATTGGACCCAAATTTCTGCCTTGCCAACTTTTGATCTCCTAAACTAATTACCATAACGGCAATTTTGTCACTGGCCCCATAAGATATAGCGAAATCTCTTAATTTTTGGGCCGCCAACATGGGATCATCTTTTTCCAGTCGAATGATATCAACCGTCAACTCATAAGGGATGAAATCCCAGAACACTTTAGTAGCCATTACAATCATATCATCGGCATTAGAGAGGTCTAGCGAAGTGATATCGGGACCTGAATGAGTATGGGGTAAATAATTGAAGAACCCTGCTCCTCTGGATACAAACAAGTCTCCATCCAAGGTACCATCCCCAGAGACATACCCACCCGAGGCTCTAATTCTTTCAAATTCAGATCTCTTGGTTGGGTCGTGCTTGCTTGTCAAGAGTACATGGTCTCCGTTATCTCTAGATAATAACGATTCGGTATCCCCGATGTTGGCAGTATATAGCTTTTTGTCCTTGATGTAGATTAACGTAACACTACATCCGGCATTACCGTCTTCCTTGACGTTAATATCCGCAAACTCGGCCCGGAGAGGAGAACTAGCAGTAAAGGTGTTTGTGTTTTTTGCAACCAACATTCCATTGACTTCCTTGTTCAAGGCCAAAAACGTTCTCCGGATTGCATCCTCAATAGTTTCAGAAGACTTTAATTTCTCTAATTCATCAGCGAAAGTCTCTGCCATCATAGATTTACAGATTCCAGAGATCCTATGACCTTGGTTCCCAGATCCTCCCTTCCCATCGAAGGAGGCAAATAATACTTCATTCTCGTTCCCTCTGAATTTTTGAATAAAGATGTCTCGTGATGAAACATAGTCTCTAACCCCCATGGAATCAGAAACCCCATATCCAATGTTATCTAACTCAGAGGCGGTGGTTCTAATTCTCATTTCAGAATTTTGATCGGGGACTGAACTGGTAGTCAAGGTCACATCAATTAACCCTAATACCTTCAAGTTCTTCAACACCAATAAACTATCGAAATCCTCTCCGGTTTCGGGATTCTTGATGTGACTTTGTTTGATTTCGAACCGTTTGTTACCAGAGAAATTCAAGTACTTCAACTTCTTATTCCAGTGCCAGTTCCAGTCGTACGGCCAATTAGAAATGTTATATTTCAACTGATTGGAGGAAACATCCAAGTATTGTAAATTTACCAATTTACTGAGTTCAGCTGGTAATGACACCAATTTGTTATTGTTCAAAAACAACAAATTTAAAGACTTTATGCCTTCAAAATCGTCACTGGGTAAGGCCGACAACTCATTACCTGACAAGTACAATTCATTCAACTTGGTCATTCTTCTGAGGGCCCCGTCGGGAATTTCCAAGATATCGTTATAAGACAAGTTTAATAACTTCAATTGGTTTAATAACGACAAGGAATTAAAACATTCGTAATTGAGCCTATTGTCCGAAAGCGCCAAATGAATCAAGTTATCAGCCAACGAAGAGGTTGAAGTATTGCTTGCCGCAAGGGAAGAGGACTCCGAATTGGAATGGGATCTTGATACTATTGGAAATGAGTGATCATCTTCATTTCCTTCTTCAATAGGGTGCATCTCATTGGTAGGAGATAATTCTGAAGTAGACTTTCTTGCTGAGTACTCAGGTCTGGTGGAACTAGTGGAACTAGCTTCCAAGCTTTTGAAGTTTGCTGTGGAGGAGATTCTTTTGGCAACCGACAAAGGAGGCTTTGGGAAAGATGTCAACATGTTGGAAGAAACATTTAAATGTGTTAAGGATTTCAAATCCCAAATGCTATCAGGAATGGACTGCAAATTATTAGCATGTAAATCAAGATATTGTAACGATGACAATTGCCCGATCGAGTTGGGTAAGGTCTGTAAATTATTCCCATAGATGGAAAGGTGATTCAACTTATGTAAGCAGCCTAAACTTTCGGGCAAATTGACCAAGTGATTTTTATCCAACACCAACTTTTCGACGTTAGAAATCTTGTCCAAGAAGTCAGGAGGGATAATTGTCAATTTTGCCTTGGACAAATCAAGGACCGTCAATCTAGATAACACATTATTGAATTCCAAGTTTGTTATGGGATTCCTGTCCAAATGAAGCAATCTAAAGCTTTCCATTTTATCGGAAAACCTAGAAATGTAATTCTTGGAGGCGTACACTGCCTCCAACTTAGGTAAGAGCCCTAAAACATCGACATTGTTGATATAGTTATACCTAATATCCAATCTCTTCAACGAGGTCAAATCAGCAAAGAAGTATGGTAAGGATTTATGCAATTTGTTAGTGCAAAGGTTCAATTTACTTAATTTAGTCAATTTACTTAAGGACTCTGGTAAATAGTTCAAATCATTATAGGACAAATCCAAGTCTCTCAAATTTACTAAATCACTAATTGGATCTGGGTAGGAATTGAAATAATTGGATGATAAATTTAAGCTTTCTAAATTGATTAATTTGGAAAATGACTTTGGCAATGATGTCAATTGATTGGAATTCAATTTCAAATGCTTCAAACTCCGCAAGTGTCCAATACGAGGAGGCAAATCATCCAAAAAGTTCTTTTCCATATCAAGGTATTTCAAAGACCTCGCTTCCAAGAAATTGGAGGGAAACTTGGAACAACCATTCCTGGAGAAAATTATACTCGTTAAATAAGAACACGATTGAATAAAATCTAAGGGGATGTAGATAGCAGGATTATCTGCAACGTTCAAAGACTCTATCTCATAAGTGTGCTGGTGGAAAATAATTGGAATATTTTTCAAATTCAATCCAGATATATCAACATTGACGTAATCTTTGGACAATAACGTCTCTTCTTCATGAGTCAAATTCCGCAAATAAAGGCTTTCCACCACAAACTTACATATAAACGACAAATCCTCACTCCCAATCATTCTTAAATTATCAGCTTCGGTGTATCCACTAAGCATCAACAACCCCATTTGGATCTTTAAAGGACGTTCAAATGGCTCTAACACTTTAACATAGTTCCCAATATACGCTGAAATCTGATAATTTTGGGTCGACTCAAGGAAAAACTTCTTTTGGACATTGAGTAACAAGTCAGCAGTGGTAGTATCCAACGGATGCAAAATCGTAGCAAAAGTATTGTCTTCACGAAATACTCTAATAATATGGTTCTTGGTTTTTATATCTTTATCGTTAGATGATACTACGTGAGCCGAATTCTTCGACCCATAAAGCACCGGTAAGCACAGTTGGGAAAGATCATGCTCTATTTCATCTTTGCCGGGACTTTGAGTTGAAGACACCGACGAATGATTCCAGTTGCCTCTATATGTAGCTGCCTTACCATCTTCCATAGCAACTAAGTTTGTGTTTGAAGCAGGATTTGACTTAGGGTGAACATCAGACTCTGAATTGTTGGAATTTGAATGCAAATGGTTGGAATTGGTGTCAGAATCAGAGGTAGAATCGGAGTCTGACTCGGAGTTCAACTCAGAAGTGTCCTTAGGAGATGCAAAATCGTGGGCTTTTACATCCCAACTATCCGGTGCTTTCCAGTTTATTCCAGAACCACCGAAATATGCACTTCTCGCATTATTGCCAGAGTCCATTGCAGTATTGGCAGAACTCAATCTCTGTTGAGGGCCCGAATACATCCCTATCGAGGAATGAGACTTTCGTAAAGGCGAAACCCCATTTTCTCGTGATGCTGAAGTTATATTCTCTTGGTCACTACCATTTTCAGTGGGAGGAGATTTGACAATACCATTCAAGTCATTTAAATCAAAATCCAAGTCAAATGTCGTGGGATATCTCTTCATACTAATGTAGCCTGGAGGCGGTGCCTCGGACGACTGTTTAATATCCTCCGCTCCATAGTTCCTGGTAGATGGATCTGGTCTCAACAGACTTTGCCTTAGACGCGGACCCGATCTGTTTGTGTGCAATTGAGGGTGACCATGAGCTTGTTGAGTCTGCGACTGCGATTTTTGAGGATGTGGTTGTGGTTGGGGAGACGTTTGCGGTTCAGCAGGGCTTAACGATGGCTCTGTAGGATGAGACGAAAGTCTAAATTTAAACCGGTTAGAAGAACCGGAACTATGCGAAGACCCACCAGATTTCCGGTTAGATGCCACTGAGGCATTCCTTGAGGTGGGATGATGACTATTATAATCGTAATTATTGTCATCGTCTGCAGATCCAGAATGATTAGACGATTCTGAGTCTTTCCGGTTCGAATAAATTAATTTACCCAACAAAGAACTCCCCTTCTTCTTGAACTTGGGTTTTATGGGATGACTTAAAGGAGGAACATTGGCCCCCAGTTTCTTATCAGCGTGAAATCCTTTGTAACCATTATAGGCATCATGGGGCACTCCTTCGTCCTCGGGAATATAAACTACTGAAGATCTAGGACTATAATTATTATCCTCTGGAGCTGGTCCATCATGGGGGCGGCCCAGTTCCTTGTCCTTGAAATTATTGAATTTAGTATTGAAACTAAATTGGCTCATTAAGGTGGTGGGTTTCAGTGATTGATGATACCGCTTGAGCCTTGGGAAGGGTAGTAATGGCGATATATGTCAAACTTGTAGAGGGAATAAATTTGTTAGCGCGGAGTGCGAAAATATTTGCGTATAAAGGAGTGATGGGTCGCATTAATTTATATGGGGTGGTTTGTGTAGATAGTTACAAAACGGCGACAATTAAATGGGAAACAGGTTGTATATCAATTGATTGGAGTATGGAGAAGTCCAGATGTTGATGTATGTGTCTAGGTGAATATATAGTATATAGGGCGCAATCATGAGCTAATCCCATACAATGTAAAGTAATTCAGAAGTGAGCATATAATTATACGGGGAACGAAGAACTGAGAGAGAGTTGGAACTATAAAGTGTTGAAAGTGTAAATAGAAGACAGTAAGCAATGTGGATAGGGTGGCTAGTGTGGTCCAGGGCAGGGAATATGTATGGAGGTTGACGTCATGAATCAAGCAAATAGAGCATTTGGTTGATTCAGATCGCTGCCTAAACTTTAATGTGAAATTTGTGGGTCCGGTGCAAGCTAGCGCGGTGTGGAACCAGTGTTTGTGCGGTGTTTGTGCCCATGGTGCGGTGTTTGTGCCCATGGTGCGGTGTTAGTGCCAATGGTGCGGTGTTAGTGCCAGTGTGCGATGTTAGCGCGAGTGGTGCGGTGTCGTCCCATCTAGTGCAGCTAAGGTGTGTTGCAATTACCCCGTACACCTTCACAAGACAACATAGTCTGCAACTCAAACTACATTCTTGGACCCTCTGATCTGCATCGGTCCTCACTATACTTGCGGTAGCACGGTGTTAACCCTCTAATCTACGTAGGTGTCCCCTACAATTCCACCTCTTAAAACTTTATTCCTCAGCACTAGCCCGCCTATCGTCGTGCCTCTCCATACTTTAAAGCTTAATTATTTATCCATTTCCAGTTAAATTGACGAACAAAAGTCGCACTGATTTTCGCCTTTTGACATTCATATATATAGACAACGGACCCCATTCCTATTGATTTAACTACACACGATGGCCGAGTCGTCTAGAACCATCAACCACAAGCTCAATGAGCTCTTGAGCAAGAACAATATCAGCAAGCCAAAGTTGGACACGGCCACGTCGTTGAACTACGCCAATGTCTTGAAATCCAATATCCTAGGTAAAGACAAACAGGAAAAAGTCAACCTGATAGTGGTGTTGGCCAAATTGTTGGATTGTATTGTGGGATCCGAATCGGCTTCAAATGAGTTCGCCGCTGTGCTAGACTACACGTTGTTCACCACGTTATTTTCTATAGTTAGCTCAAATATGTCGACAGAGACTTATAAGGCTATATTGAAGATTGCGGTGATCTTGATCTCTGGATCGATTTTCAAATTGAAGGATGACTCAATCGATAAGTATTTACCGCTTTATGAGTCCCTAATTGAGTATTTGGATGTTATTGACATCATGACCCAGAAATTGTATTTGCAAGACAACAAAATCACCTACAATACTATTAAATTGGTGACGGATTTGATAAATAAGGCGTTGAAGTTTGAATATAACGGGATCATTACTTTGGCTGGAAGATTAAAACACGTTACTTTGTTCAGTACTATAGGGAATTTGATAGAAACTGACGATAAATTAATTCTTGATTCGATTTCCAACTTGAAAGTGGCCTATTATAAGTTGAATGAGTTTTTAGATAAGACCAAATTTGATTTATCTATCAAGTCACACCAGGTGATGTTGAATAATCTATTTATTTTTTTGGAGGTGAGTTTAAATGAATATGGAACTCCTGCCAAACCCGAAGAGTATATTAAGGCTGGGTTTACGGACAACCCTCGGAAATTTGTGGTGGATAACTTTACGATTTTATTAGCCATGGATTTAAAGATTTTTTTGAAGGATCCTAATATGACTTTCAAAAAGAAGTTTCATGAAGAATTGATGATGAGTAACCATGATAGAACTTTCCCGTTATATTTGTTCATTAAGAAGGCTACTGAACTATGGATTGATATTTTCCACAAAACTCTGGTGTATCCCAATATCTATAGAAACATCTTAAGTTGGGAATTAATGATTTATCACACTATGAATTCATGCTTAATTTTATGGCAAGAGACCAAAGCTCAATTGACTAATGCCAATGATATTTCCAGTATCATTGGGTTAATTGAAGACAATGTGGATATTATTGAGTCCAATTTATCTAATTACTCCAATACCTCGGGAGATAATCAGTCGATATCTACTGGGAAATCCACTGCCAAATCGGTTGATACTGGGAAAAGAAATGAGAACGGTGATTTGACTATTGAGGAGTGTCTTGATTTGACCAATGAAAGTTCCCACGAATTAGGGGAAAAGTCGTCTGTAACCGCAGGGGCTCAGTTAAGACGGAACCAAATAAACAAAATCAAAACCTCCTTTGCTGATCCGTGGGATTCCAAATTCACCGAATTTAATAGACATTTGGCTTTGGAGGTGATGGATTTTGTTTGCGAGCAAAGAGTAATTCAATTATTAAAGGGGTCGTGGGTGTATACAGAAAGTCATGGAGAAACTCTAATGAAATACCCCAAAAGATTAGTGCCATCTTCCAAATATTATTTCATGTTATTATCTCCTAACAGACAGTATTTATACTACAAAGAATATGCAGAAAAGCCTACCGTTAACCCCTCGTACGAGGAAATGGAGAAACAGTCCATCAAGTTGACTGATATTGTTGACTTAAAGTCTATCAAGATTGGAGATCAAGTAGGAGAGGAAGACAAGAAGAAAAATAGCCAGTTGATTTCTATCCAAGGAACCATTTCATATGAGAAAATCACCTTGTTGGGTGCTAATGGGAAGAAGTTATTGAGCTTCTACACTGATACAGAGGTTAATAAGTACGTGTGGTTAGATGGGTTGAAGATGTTGAGAAGTATGATGAAACCAGGTCAATTATCTTCAGATACAGAATTCCAATTAGATTCTTTAATTGATATTCGAAGAAACACTCAATTATTGAATTTGGAAGACGTCAAGTCTTCCAGAGTATTGGTCAGTGAATCTAAATCATTATCTTCTGTGGAAGATGGAGAAATCAGTGATGCTACTGGAGAGTTCGAACCTGTTAATGGTTTTGGGGAGGAAGATGATGATGACGATGAATATTACGACATCAATGAATTGACTAACATCACTAGTGATGCCTACTACTATACTGTGTAGGGCTTGGTTGCTATGGTGTGTAGAGCTTGGTGCTTTCTGCTATGGTGTGGGCCCCCACAGTGTGTAGAGTTTAGTGCTATCTGCTATGGTGTGAAGAACCTATGGTGTGAGCCTCAGCGCCTACTACCACGGTGTGTAGGGCTCAGTGCCTACCAGCCCAGTGTGTAGAGCTTAATGCCACTTGCTATAGTTCGTGTGGCTTAGTATATATATATAGATCATTTACATAAACAGTATACAGTTAGCTAATCTGTCCATCGTTATCCTGCTTCGTTGTGAGACTCTTAACTATGCGCGATGAGCTCCATCGCATCGCATCTCACGTCTTCTCATTTTTCGTTCCAAATTTTCAACTCTTCACAGTGTAACTATGGCCAAACAAAAAAGCACCGGCAAGAAAGGAGGAGTCAAGGGGAAGACACCTAAGGAGTCTAAAGTACAAAAGTCTTTTAATACGGATTTTGTTAGCACGATAGACAGTGAGAGCGAAGTGGAGGTTCCAGACTTGGAGGAATCAAGCGAAGAGGAAGAGAAGGAAGAATTGAAAGATGAAGAAACTGATTTGAATCCTGAATTCCACTTTGGTGTGGATGATGATGTTTCGACAAAGTTTACGGGCTGGGACTTCGACTTGGATAAGGATGAACAAAGAAAAAATGTTGACTTGGACAAGATCTTGAAACAGAAAGGAGGATTAACCAATTTGATGGGTGTGGAGAAGAAAGAAGATAAGGAAGATGAGGAAGACGGAAAGGACGAAGAAGAAGAAGATGATGAAGATGAAGAATCAAAGGAATCCAGCGGCGATGACGAAGAGTTGGCCATGGACGGATTTGGGATGGGGGCCAAAGAGAGCGAAGATGAGGATGAAGAGAATGACGATGAAAGTGAGGATGAAAAAGATGAAGAAAACAAAGAAAACGAAGAAAATGACCAACAAGATGAGGATGAGGAAATGGAAGCCGAAGAAGGCGCCGAATCCGAAGAAGAGAAGGATTCAGAGGAAGCTATGAATGCGTTTTATGAAAATGGGTCCAAGACCGAAAATGAACAGGTCCACGATAAGTTTCAATCTCTCCAATTATCCAGACCAGTTTTAAAAGGGCTAGCTCAATTAGGATATATCAAGCCATCTCCTATTCAATCAGCATCTATTCCAATTGCTTTAATGGGTAAAGATATCGTGGCAGGGGCTGTTACTGGGTCAGGGAAAACCGCCGCTTATATGATTCCCATCATCGAGAGATTATTGTATAAACCCAGTAAAGTGGCTTCCACAAGAGTTATCGTATTGGCACCAACGAGAGAGTTGGCCATTCAAGTGTGTGATGTGGGGAAGAAGATTGCCCATTTTATTCCTAATATTTCGTTTGGATTAGCCGTTGGGGGGTTGAATTTAAGACAACAAGAACAACAGTTAAAATCCAGACCAGATATTGTCATTGCCACGCCTGGGAGATTGATTGATCACATAAGGAACTCCCCATCTTTTTCCATTGAGTCATTGGAAATCATGGTAATTGATGAAGCTGATAGAATGTTGGAAGAAGGATTTCAAGTGGAATTAACGGAGATTTTGTCGTTGATTCCTAAACATAAACGTCAAACATTATTATTTTCTGCCACCATGAACACAAAAATCCATGATTTGATTCAATTATCGTTACAAAAACCTGTAAGAATCATGATCGATCCACCAAAAGCTGCCTCCAACAAATTATTACAAGAGTTCATCAGAATAAGAAAGAGAGATCATTTAAAATACGCTTTGATTTTTCAGTTATTGAGAGATTTAACTAAGGTAACTATGAGTAGAATAGTGGTATTTGTGGCCCGAAAAGAAAGTGCCCACAACTTGAGAATCATCTTGGGGTTGTTAGGGTTGAAAGTATCTGAGTTACATGGATCTTTATCACAAGAACAGAGATTGGAAAGTGTCACCAATTTCAAGAATTTGACGGTTCCTATATTAATCTGTACTGATTTAGCTGCTAGAGGGTTAGATATTCCTAAGATTGAGGTGGTTATCAATTTCGACATGCCTAAGACTCATGATATCTATCTTCATAGAGTTGGGAGAACTGCTAGAGCTGGTAGAGAAGGGAAATCTATTTCTTTTGTAGGAGAGAGTTCTCAAGATAGAGCTATTGTGAAAGACGCGATCAAATCCTTAACTAAGGATACTAAAGCTGTTAGTAGATCTGTGGATTGGAAAGAGGTAGAAGAGCTTAACAAGATCATCGAATCAAAGGAAGATATTATTGAAGATGTTAAACAAGAAGAAAAACTGGCCAGAGAAATTTTACAAGCAGAGATGGAATTGAATAAAGCATCTAATATCATGAAGCATAAACAGGAAATTGAATCCAGGCCCAAAAGAACGTGGTTTCAAAGCGAGTCGGACAAGAAGTCAGATGCTATGCATCAATTAACAAAGCATGGGAAGAAGGTTAATTCGAAGAAGAGAAAGGCCATTGAAGCAAAGAAGGAAACTGCCAGACCATATAAGAAGACGAAGAGTGATCGGGAGAATAACAAGAGACCTAAAGTGAAGGGAAAGAAGGGAAAGAAGTAAGAAGGAAAAGGAAGAAAGAAGAGAAGAAGGAAGTAGTAAATAGAGTAATAAGACAATAGGAGAATGTAGATGTACTCAGTAATCAATAACTACAGTAGACAATGGGCTTAAGCTAACTAAAATAGTAAGAAGAGTAAATGAGTGACTGAGCCAGTCGAGCACTAACAGTCGAGACCTAGCAGCCGAGAACTAGCAGTGGAGTACTAACAGTCGAGTACTAACAAACAAGAGACGACAATTGAGAGCGCGACTCAACGTCCGACACGACTTGGTGATGTTTTTTTATAGGAAATTGGTGATTCCATCTGGCAGGTGATCTAATTAAGTATGTTTAATGGGTACCAAAGATTGTTCAATAACGGCAGTGACGTGACCAATCCCATCAAACTATTGCTCCAGATCGTGATTCTTCAATGTTTTTATTATTTGTCAGCATTAATCATCTTTTACCTTGTAAGTTCATTAAATGGATACGACTTTAATATAGATTTTGTATTTCTGTGGGAACTAATCTCCCTGGACAATGCTATGGGATTGATACTTTTCGCTCTTTGGTTATTTGATTCATTATTGTGCGTCCTTTTTGTGACCATAATCGTGGGGAGATCAAAATTGGCGTGGGATTTTGCCTTGACGGTGCATATAATCAATCTATTGGTAGTATGGGTTTACACTGGGAAATTTCCTACGGCCACGTTGTGGTGGTGCTTACAGATAATGAGTGCAGTATTGTTGGTGACGTTATCGACATACCTGACGAGATGGTCTGAATTGAGGACTAGTTTTTTCAATGATATGTTGGATAGTAATGAGAATAGAGAAGACAATTCGGTTGTGCCTCAGGAAGGAACATCTAGTAATGATGGAATAGAGTTACAGAATTTCAATAAGAATACAGTCTAGCGCAAACGGAATGTCGTAAGAATGAATGAAGGACGAGTGAAGGATTGTATGGAGGAAATGTGAAGTCCTTGTGAAACTGATACTTTGAATGAAATGATACTTTGAAAAAATGATACTTTGAATGAAATGATACTTTGAAAAAATGATACTTTGAAGGAAATGATACTTTGGCCAAAATGATACTTGACCAAAATGATACTTGACCAAAATGATACTTGACCAAAATGATACTTGACCAAAATGATACTTTGAATGAAATTACTTTGAACGAAATAATTCCTTGTAAATGATACCCTTGGCCAAAATGATTCCTTTGAACTAAATTTGGATTGATATCAATCCGATGGGAGATAATGCATCAGAGTGAGACAGTTCAATAAGTGTGAAACAAATCAAGAATTGTAGTCCAAGAACTGTAAACTATTCTTCAGGTGAAGCAATCTCGACTTATCTCGAATCCTTTCATAAATACTAACGAATTCATCGTCGGTAAATCGAACTAGACTCACATTCACATTGGAATCTATTACTTATGCGCTCGAATAAATGCTGAAACATGCCTAGTCAGTCGTGCTGCGTTCAATGTTCTATAGCCATCAAAGCGACCAACAAATTCAATTTTTTCTTGTAAATTTAACTATGTCCATAGTAAAGAATTAGATGTAATAATTCAGCGAACCACAAAACTTAACCGGGTTAAACATGTAGCGAGAATCATACCTTGTATAGAAGTCTCTCTTATGTGGCTCTTCCTATATGGGTGCTTCCTGAACAGTGACTCTTAACCATTTTCTGGAGATGAGTTGAGGTCGACCACTGTGATACCAATTTGATGCCCCGCATTTTTTGTCCGGAATTGTGACAGGTTCTCCGCATTTCTCATTTTTGAGAGGGGCGACATTTTTTTCTTGCCAGAGGTGTATTGGCACGAAGCACAAGAACCAAGAATTAATGATAATTGGAGGGGTACCAAGAACTGGCTGGTATTAGTGGGGCAAGAGCTGGGGATCGACCCTTGCTGCAGCATGTCAAAGTCAACGGTTTCGGATTAACTAAATTGGGATATTTGGCTGCAACATTGACTGCGCAATTTTTCTGGCACAGACGTTGGAGTGAACCTGATGCAGCGGTTGGAGTGAATTAGATGCAGGGGTTAAGATTCCTTACGTTGTTTTCAGGCGACAGTTCTACAGATTAACAATACAGAGTGTACATTAAATCAAAACTAAGTTGCTTACAAAATCCCCCGGATCTTGTATAGAATTATTTAGGGCCAGACATCAAACCAATTCCTTATGTTCAATAGCAGCCTTAGGCATATGATCAGTAGATTCAATAGTCTGATGTTCATCATTTCCTTCAAACATAGCTCCCACTTCTTCCAAAGTCTTGTTACTAGTTTCGGGATAAAAGAAAAACACTACCACAAATTCCACTGCCAAAAAGGCACAGAAAACAATATAATATTTCCACTCAATGGCATCCATAGCAATGGGATTAACGTACCCATTATAAATAATCACCGCCATTTGTGAAAACTGGAAGATATTAATTCCCTTGGCTCTGTGACTGTAAGGAAGAATACTGGTAATATACTCGTAAGGAAGCCCATTCATAGCAATATTATAAAACCCGTAGAAAATGAATATAAACGCCAAAACCCCGTTAGATAAGGATGTTGGATAATCGTTTTTGGAGGCTTCAGCAGAAAGAATGGTCCAAATAACAAAGGAAGCTAACATCCCACAAATAGAAAAAAGGAATATCAATCTCCGTCTAAATCTTCCAACAAATGCTGCGGCAACCATGGCAATTACCATATTGTAAATGTTCAAGCATCCATTGATTTCCAACTGCTCCTTTTCTCCAGTGATCCCGATGGAATTCAACACCTTGTTAAGATAATAGGACACTAATCCATTTCCCGACAATTGCATCATACAAGCAGTGAAGAAACACAAGAATAATCTCTTTCTGAATGAGGGGAGTCTGATGAAATCCATATAAGAAGAGGTTGATGCCAATTTCTCCAATTCCAAAGCTCTTTCAATCTCTCTAATTTCAAAATCAATGAATCTTAAAGCTTGGGGATCTTGAGAATCTCCCACGTGATACTTGGTTAATATGGCTCTTGCCTTTTCATGTTTTCCTTTGGCTATGTAGAATCTTGGTGATTCTGGGGATAACCAGAATAATGCCAATTGGAACACTGGAACAATTCCTTGCAAATAGGAAGGAATTCTCCAAACATAAGAGTCATCAATGACTCTGGTTCCGTAGGTGACCCAGGCAGCAATGATACTTCCAACGTACCAACAAGTATTGTAGAAAGCGGTGGCCGTAGGTCTATGAGAGGGATAACTAATTTCCGAAATTAAAGTAGGTGATCCAACCAAAGCGATTCCGGAACCCAATCCCAAAATAATTCTGGAACACAAAAAGAAGGCGTAATTGGTGGAAACTCCCTGAAGAATAGCTCCAAGAATACATAAACCTTGACCTATAAAAATCCCCATTCTTCTCCCATATTGATCACTAATATAAGGAGCAATGACAAAAGATAAGATCACCCCAAAAGTGTTCCCATTACTTAAGGCCCCCAACGTTTGGCCCTCGGGATTTCCGAGATCCTTGTGCCATATCAGTAATGATTGCAACCCGTTCAACATTGAACCATCATATCCATTATTCGTAGAAGTCAAAGTAATTAAGAACACACAAAAGTAAAGAAATCTGAAGTGTGGATATTTGTACCAAGGCTTGTCAAAGTGGGGCAAGTAGTCTTTCATATCATGGTCCATGTCATTTGAAGGCAATACATCGACTTCATTTTTGTTAATGTCGGCGCTATCAACAGGGAAAGCTTTATGTTCGGAGTCAGACATGTTGGTTAATGATAAGATTGAACTTGGAAATCCGGGAACAAGTAGTGATTTATATAGTTGAGAAGACGTCTCCAGATTTACTCAAAAGTCCCCCAACTTTTGGTCGTTCCCCGTCTCCTTGCAGATTTCAGACTGGCAATTCGGCGTCCGTGCTATGACTCCATCATTAGTTCGGAAAAAGGAAAAAGAAAAAAATAAAAAAAAAACTACTAAGGCCGATCTTCAAAAAGCCGCAGGACGCATCTGTCACGGATGAATTACTCAATGGAATGGAATTAGCGAAACAGAGCGTTGAAATAAAGAGAAACCCCTCTTTGCCGTTGAAGTACGTCAAGATGGGTTGGTGTTAGACACGGTTAGAAAGAACCAGAATCATTAGAAAGGATTCGAGTTCTTGGAAATGAAGATTCTGCTGGCGGTTGTTTAGGTAAGCAGAAGATTGCGAGGTTGACATTACCTTAATTTAGCCCCACACATTGGATCTGAGTGAGTAATTTTTCCATGAATCGGTGAAGTCTGTTTTAGGCAACATCGCCGCTGCACCTAGATCGCATCAAACCATGCCGTATTTTTCGAGCGCGGTGACCCCACTACCTATTGTTACAGATGGTGGGGAATGCGGGGCCATGCATATCAGAGGGCCCTCCATTTCAGGATCTCTCCAAACCAGGATTTCTATCTCCAAACCAGGATTTCTATCTCCAAACCAGGATTTCTATCTCCAAACCAGGATTTCTGGTTTACACAGTTTCGTGCAACCTCCAACCAGTTAATATTCGTGTCACCTCTCCAACCATTTGGTGCAATCTCCAACCATTTGGTGCAATCTCCAACCATTTGGTGTAATCTCCAACCGTTTAGTGCATTTTGTGGCCTATTGTGGAAGTGCTAAACTCCATTTGGACAACCCCTCTTGTCCCCTCCCCCATATTTGAGAATCTCAACCGTTTTTTATACGTGTTTTTGACCCCACTGCTTAAATGAATAGGAGTCTATATGATTCAATAGTTAGCTCTAAAGGATCTCTCTAACAATCTCTCTACTCTCTAACAATCGCTCTAACAATCTCTCCTTACATTGCTCCGTGCATCTCGCCATACACCTCGCCATACACTTCTCTCAATTGTATGAGTTTCGGCGTTAAAGTTCATATCTCATCGCTCCCATATGTGCTATATGACATTTCTTAGACCATGCCCAGATTCTCCTAATTATGTGGGGCATCACCAATTCTCATTCCATTTAATTTTGCGACCGATTATTATATAAATGGTCTAATTTCCATTGGAATTTTTTTATTCAGTAGATAGTAACTAGTAGTTCCAGTAACAAATCGAGTAACTAATAGATCTATTAATACTAAGAGTTAAAAATACATTATGTCAGGATTCTTAAAGGTTCAAGGAACTAAGATTGTCGATGAAACAGGTACCCCGGTTGTTTTAAAAGGGTCGGCCACTGGTGGTCACATGAACATGGAAAACTTCATCACTGGTTATCCTGGTCATGAGACCGAACACAAGCAAGTCATCAAGTCCAAAATCGGTGAAGAAAAATTCAACTTTTTCTTTGACAAATTTTACGACTATTTCTGGACTGAAAGCGACGCTATTCTCTTCAAAAATTTGGGATTGAACTGTTTGAGAATTCCTTTCAACTACAGACACTTCTTAGATGATGAAGGAGATTTATTCCAAATCAATCCTAAAGGGTTTGAAAGAATGGACAAGATTGTCAATAGTTGTTCCAAACACGGGATTTATACGATTTTGGACTTACACGCCGTTCCTGGAGGTCAGAATCAAGACTGGCACTCTGATTCCAAGATCCATTTCTCCATGTTTTGGGATTTCAAGATCTTCCAAGACGCCATCATCAACTTATGGGCCAAAATCGCTGACTATTATAAAGATAATACTTGGGTCGCGGGTTATAATCCATTGAATGAACCAGCAGTTGCTGATCACTCCAAATTGGTGAAATTTTATCAAAAAATTGACACCACTGTTAGATCCATTGATCCAAACCACATTTTGTTCTTAGATGCTAACACTTATGCTATGGATTTAAGACAATTCCCTAAAACTCCTTTTGCTAACTCCGTGTATGCTATTCATGATTATACTGTATACGGATTCCCTAACTTGCAAGGAACCGAATATAAAGGTACCGAAGCCGAAAAAAGTAAATTGCAACAACAATATGAAAGAAAGGTTGAATTTATGAAAGAGCATAATGTTCCAGTTTGGAACGGGGAATTTGGTCCAGTTTATGCTAGTGAAGTCAGAGGTGATAAGAATCCAGAAGTTACCAATAGAGCTAGATACAATGTGTTGAAAGATCAATTGGCCGTATACAAGAAAGGTGATCCATCCGGAGATGGGTTCCCTATTTCTTGGTCCATCTGGGTTTATAAAGATATTGGTTACCAAGGGTTAACCTATGTTTCTCCTGAATCCAAATGGTACCAAGTATTTGGGGAATTCTTCAAGAAGAAGAAGAAATTGGGATTAGACAGATGGGGTAATGATATTGATCCAGCTTATGCTAAATTGTATTCTGATTTGGAACAACATATGTTGGACAACATTCCTGAAAAATATCACAAAGCTTTATATCCTCACCCATGGACCGTGAAGGACTATCTTTACAGAGTTTCCAAAGATATGTTATTCTCTCAATATGCTCAACATGAATATGCTGATTTGATGGTTGGTTTAAGTTTTGATGAGTTAGACGAATTGGCTGCTTCTTTCAAATTAGAGAACTGTTTGCAAAGAGATGAATTAAACCAAATCTTAAAAGAATATTAGGTTTGTATTAACCAGTTTAATGTATGTCTAAAACCATATTGTGTTGATCCGTAGTTTTGATTAAAGAGGCTCATGTGGTATCAAAAACCTCTTCCATTAGGAACCCTCATAATGGCTTCCACATAAGCGGGGCCATTCTCATAAGGACTTCCATATGAGAAAGCCCTTTCATGAGGACTCCCACACAAGGATTCCCACACAAAAAAGCCCCTCTTCCATCAGGACTGCCATTTCAGCGGAGCCGTTACTGTAAGCGTATCTACATAAGCAAAGCCCTCCTCAATTGTCATGAAACCCTCCTGTTGATCATTTCGATTGTTCTTTCTAGCGACAACTTTCGCATCGCTGATCCTTTTCCCCACGTTAATTTTCCGAACCGCATCTCACGGCCAAATCACCATTTTGGGAATGTTGCAACACACCAAGTGACAACCACACGGAGATTCAACAGCTGTCGGTGATTCAACAACATTTTACGATTACACGATCATACAACCAGCGGAAATTTAACAGCGAACGGGGTTTTAACCACATTATCTGATCACACGTCATTTGGTCTCTCCACAGAGATGCACCAAGCCCCAGAAAAGTGGGGTGACGGAAAAGCTTCCATTTCCATTTCACTCTGTAATTGCAGTTAATCCTTCAATTAGATCATCTAATATACTAACCGTTTCAGTTGGACTGGCAATCCATGCCGTACAAGCACTTAACCGAGCTTTAAAATCATTAGCCCCCACGCTCGCAAATTGATCTCCAATATGTAAAGTTTCGCTCTTCTCGATGGGGCAAATATCTAATGTTTCATCTCGACATAAATATTTCTGCAATGCCTCCACTCCGACAGATTTGTCTCCAATATCAACCCACACGTCCGAGCCTCCGTTAAATGCACACACATTAATTGTAGAGCTCAACTGCGTCAACAATTCATTCAATTTTAATGAACATGACAACACCATTTCCTCCAAGAACTCCCGAATAATCTTGTAACCATTCACGGGAATAATCCCGATAGACCTTTCCTTTCTTATAATTAAAGTCTTATTATCATCATTCAAATCAAATTTGTCGCGCAAATTGTTGATATGATTAAATATCACCTCCATAATATACTCTATGTGATCTTTATTCCAATTGGACATCATTGGCAAATACCATTCATTGGCTGCTAAAAACTTGAACCCTTTAAGCGAATTATCATACCGAAACAAATAATTACATTCTCCTCCCATAACTAAGAGATTCTCCCTATTTCTCATTGGTAGATCCGACTCATTGATGGCGTCAATCAACCCCTTCAATCGAGAATAGTATTGACCTGATCCTTGTTGTCCTGGGTACCCCGCCGCAGTTACAACGCCAATGAAAAATCCTAATTGCAAAAGCTTCATGAGCCTCTTTACTACGGGGTCGTCCTTGGTCAAAGATTTACCATCCTCGTATAAAGTAACATCTCCATCAAAGGTGATAAGTTTTAAATGATTGGAGGAGTTGTCATGGTAAATGTCTGTCAACGATAAAACTTGGGCTGTGTTCAAGATCTTACGGATATCATTGAAACTTGGACTGACTAGCCGTCTTTTACTGATGCCTCTTCTTCTGTCTTCCTTTAAAAATGCCCTAGTTAAAGGAAGTGGAGTGAAAAACCTCCCCACAGATGGAACTAATTTCCGTAGTCTGCTAAGAGGCACAAAGTCTCCCTTATGGTTATCTGAAGCAATGGTGTGACCAATTAATCGCTCCACATCTTCAAACACCTCGTAATACCTCTTCTGACACTCTTTAGCGATTTCAAACTCTTTACTGGCGAGAAAGTCCTCGTATTCTTGCACGTCTTTGAAGGAGATGTTATAATAGTTTTCCACGTCCGAGTGAAGAACAAACGGAACGGCTAATAACCCCTTGATCCATTCAATGAATTCGTCTCTACGATGGGATTTTAGGAAGTATTCTACTCTATATCTGCTAGTCATTTATGTTCTTGAGAAATCAATCTGTGGACATGTCGGAGTTATTGATGCATGGTAGATGCGCGTTAGATGCCCGCTGCATGCGTGGTTTATGCACGATGACTCTGTTTCCTTTTAATATTAGTGAGTTGTCTGCCTTTATAAGTCACTTTCTAGTACAACCAGCCATGATATTTAGGCGAAATAACTTAATGAAAAGCAGCATTGAGGCTCCATGGTGAACACATACTGATAACAAAGTATTACAAATATTTTATATTATTTCTATGGTACATACTGATTAAACCCTTACAACCCTTGTTGAGCTCTTCTTCTGTCTCTTTCTTCGGTAATAGATAATTTAATACCTTTACCCTTTGGTAAAGAAACGTATGGCTTACCGGCTTCAGTTCCAATAACGAACACATTGGATAATCTAGTAACGAAAGTGTTTTCTAAAGAATCTTTAATGTGAACTAAATCGAACCCTCCTTCGTGTTTTTCTCTGTGGGTGATGACACCTACTCTTCCCATGTTTCTACCCCCAGTAACCATAACTAATCTACCAGTATCGAATTTGATGTAATCGGTGATTTTACCAGATTCCAAATCGATTTTGACAGTATCATTAGCTCTGATCAAAGGATCTGGGTATCTGATAGTTCTACCATCGTGGGTAACAACATAAGGAATACCTCTTTTACCTAATTGAACTTTTTTCACTTTACCCAATTTGTAGGAGGCTTCTTCGTTGGTGATTCTGTGAACAGCAAATTTCCCTTTGGTGTCATAGATTAATCTGAAGTTTTCGTTGGTAGCTTCTAAAGAGATAACGTCCATGAATCCGGCTGGGAAAGTATCATCAGTTCTGACCTTTCCGTCGACCTTTACGTGTTGTTGCATTAAAATAGCTTTAACTTCTCTACCGTTTAAAGCATATTTCAATCTGTTTCTTAAAAAGATAATCAAAGGTAAAGATTCTCTCAACTTATGAGGACCAGCTGATGGTCTTGGAGCATAAGTCCCGGACAATTTGTCCAACATCCAGTGGGATGGAGCTGCTAATCTTTTCAAATGTTTCTTTCTTTATAGAGTTAGTAATGTGTTACAAGAGGTGACTACAGAACCACAATTAACCAGTCGATCGATACCTGAACAAAGGAACGAATAACATATGAACAGTGAAGAACACAATGAAAAACACAGTATCAACAACTGAACAAAAGCTAAAATACAATACAACATAACGAGGGACACAACAGCGAAAAGCACATGACCACCGCATCGTAACCTTTCATTATATTGTATTGACTTCATTTACTTCAAGTATCTGATCGGCTAATTAATTACTTTATTATATGACAAGGCTCCCATCCAAGCGGAACAAACAACAGGTTCCACTGGTAGACCATAAGATATTGACATAAAATATGGGTTTGACATATTAGTTCTGTATTCCAGTCACTTCAAAGTTCTAGAACATACGGGCCTCTTGCCATTTTGTTATAATAAGTAAGTTAATTAGTTGTGATGAGAAATGAAAAACTGAAAAAAAATTTCATGATTTTTATAAGGTGCGCGAGTGTGCGGGAACCAGTAATTCGCAGTCACAAATTTTGACTTTTTCCCGTGAGACTGATATGGGCTCTTCTCCACAGTAGCTGTACTACTGTTGCCCAATAGCTCTAAAGCATATCCACCGAATTCTACAGTATATACCATTATCTTGCCATTCTACAATGGCAAGATTTGTGTAGCGCCATGAATGCTATCTACCGAATCCAATGCTGGAACAACGCTGATTCGTTATAGGCAATACTGACTTTTGGTGGTGATTTCCAGCGATCACTCTATTACATCCTCCATATCTAAAAGACTATTGCTTATAAATTATTACTGATCATGTGAGCTGAACCCCTATATAAATATCTCAAATCTTGCTTCAATCTGCTGTCTCTGTCTCCACTTCTTCATCTTCATTATGTAGTAGTGTGTGGTTCAAGTAGACCAGGTTTTGAGACAATTGTGGGGAGATCCTTACATTGACCCCAGGAATACGCTGATCCCCATCATACAGAGATCTCGGTCACACGCTAAAATGTAATTTGTGGTATGCGTTGTAAGAGGAGAAGATTACAAAGCGGAGGCTCGTAAAATTGGTGGTGCAAAATTGTGGAGTTTGACGAGTGGAGGCTAATTAGAGGAGTTTCTTAGATGAGGAGGTGCATAATTAGTGCATAATTAGGTGCATAGTTGATGCAAGAGAACAGTAACCCTAACGCAAGGATCATGCAGCAGCTTAAACAATTTGTGGAGAAGTTCATATGAAATGACGACCGTATATTACCCTATATGAAAAAAAAAGGCTCATAGCAGGAACCAGAATGCGTCAGTACCATTAGATGTAGCCACTACGAGTGATTAGCTACTAGATCTAAACCCTTAGCTTGTAGATTCATTAGCATATCAATCAATTGATTATGAATTGTCTCTTCTGTTCCAGATACCATCAACCAGAATAACCCCCAAACCATTATAAAACATCTAAAAGATGGTGCTCTTAGGATCTTCAATCTTACTCGAATGTAAAGCCGAATTCTTATTCATCTCATTCAATTCTTGATGATTATCGTTTGTAGTCTTTTGAACAGTTCTAGAATAGTTTACCAATTCATCGTCGGTCATGACCTTAATCCAATCCACATCCAAATTAAATGGACCGTACTGTTTATCCAATAACCCAACTCCCACCGTCTTAACTTCCAGTTTATTAATCTCACATCCGTCTTGAATAACTCCCCAATTAGTCATGACAAAATCATTCAATGGAATCACCACCGTTTCCCATTTGCCAGGAGTGTTCAAAAACAACCGGTGCTGAAACAAATCAGTCACCAATGGGGTATTAGCTTGAATATTCACTAAATATTTCCGCTTATCACCTCTAACTCTTAACACCAACGATTGGTATTGACTCCAATCCCAATAACTGTTGCCACTTAACCAGCTTTCTCTCTGATCTTTGGTTCTAAACATGGCGTATCCGGACCGAGTGATCTCTGGGTTATCCTTAGGTAAGTCCAAGTTTAAGTAGCCACTAAACTGGCCACATTTTTCGTTGTTGTTGTAATTAAATCTAACACTAGAGTAACCACCAATCTCTTGATCGCATCTGGTTAAGATGTTATCTAAAGAGTACTGAGGATTGGCCTTAAAGTCCAAGATGGTTTGAATAGATTTAAGCTCTTGTTGAGGTCTGGTGAATAATCTGGAAAATGACGAGTTTAATCCTAATGTTCTTAATGACATAGTTAATATAGGTGAAAAAAAAGAAGGAGATGGACAGGATATATATAATTTTTCAGTGGGTGATCCTTAATCTCACGCAATTTAATGGCCCCGTTGAGTCCGATTGCATTGTTCTCACAGGGCAAGTCTCACAGCACTCGAGTTTAAAAGCACACAAGTCTCATACAGTACTCACATTTTCAATGCACCCAGTCTCAGTGCTCCCACTTTCAGCAAACCCACAATCACAAACACCCGGTCTCCCAGCTTGCTACTGCTGCTAGGTCCATTTCAATTACGTTGGCTTTGTTCTGAAAGGTTAACTTCTCCACTTTTCACTTACATTACTTGGTTGTTACGTCCATAACAGCAATTGATCCAACGATAATAGGGGCTCAAACAATAAGTGGGTGAGAAGTCTTTATCTTTGGAATTGCTGCTTTGGGGCAGATAATGTCCTGTGTCAACGGACTTGCGATTTGATTTGTGGGGTATGCAGCATAGGTCCCCTCACGGACTTGGAGGGGTGCAAAATAGAAGCTCCTAGAACAAAGGTGCTTTGAGTATACCATCTTTAAGGATTAAAGTGTATAATATGCCTAGTTAAAATATATATTTTAAGTCTGTGTGAGTTATGGAAAGGAATGGATAGTTATAGCAAGTCTACTGTATCTCTAGTCTTTAACTCGCCTTAGTCCGTACCCAAAAATCTGACATCAAAATCCTTAACACGAATCACGCTAATAGTTGACTATTTAACTATAAACTATGTCGGAGTTTTATACATTATTGTCTAAACCACCTAACAAATAAAGTTGTGAAACAAATGGCTAAGTTCGCAACATGCCAGTTTCACTATTCTCATTTAAAGAACAAAGAAATTCTCAACAGTAATATAGAGATTGTACTAATAATTACATAGTGTGTCTAATAGCATTTATGTCATGAACTTCATTCATGTCCTATCTTATCCACTTCATCTATTTCTTATCCCATTACATCATTCTCGTCATAACTCTTATTTTTTACTTTATCTCATTGCACTATTTTTAGTAATGTGGCTCATGCTATGCAGTAATATTCAGGTACACTTCTTCTATGCATAAAAACGCATATCGATTCCGGAAACGACATTGGTTGATGAAAAACTGTCATTGAAGAGCTCTTTCAAAATACCTAAACACCCACACCAAGGTTTTAAGTGGTCATATTGACCGTCATCGAGCCTCTACTCAGGGTCTATCACATTCTATTTTAGGAAGGTGCAACAGCCGCACCCTCATTTGCTGGGCTTGAAATTTATTTGTTTTTGTATTTATTCGTTTATATCGGTAAGGATGAGTTATACAAATACAAATTATCAGCCTCCGCCTCCTACTTACACGGTTCCCATGCAGCAGCAGGGATATCCTCAGCAGGGAAATCCCCAACAACAAAGTTATCAACAAAACTACCAGCAGCAACCTAGTTATCAACAAAACTATGACTATGAGAACCAAGATGACTATAGTGGTAAACCTGAAAGTGGACAAACTTTTGATGAAGCTTTTAAAGTGACTAAGCCTAAGTTCAATGATTGGCCCTTTACAATTTTCTTTTTGTTGGTGGTAGCTGGATTTATAGCCGTTGGAGGAATTACCTTGAATGCTTTAAGAGAGACCTTTGACTTCCAAGGAACCTCTATTTATAACAGTGGTAATACCTTCTCTTTGAACACTAATACTATTATTCTTTTTGCTTTTATAATTGTGGTGTCGTTTGTTTTATCGGTATTGATTATTGTATACGCTAGATTAGCACCCAAGATTTTCATCACCACTGGTTTAATATTGAATATTATCTTCGGTTTGGGGACTTCTATCTATTACTTTGTGGCTGGATATTATTCGGCTGCTATTGTATTTGTGGTGTTTACGTTGATAACCGCCTTTTGCTACTGGAAGGCTAGACACAGAATTCCTTTCAGTGCCACAGTTTTATCAATTACAATTGATGTGATGAAAAGATATCCTTCTACTTTGGTGACTTCATTTATTGGGATTCTTTTCAGCTCCGGGTTCAGTGTGTTGTTTTCAGTGGTTATTGTCGGAACTTACGTTAAATTTGACCCTAATACCAATAACGAAGCTTGTGATGTCAATGGTGGAGGATGTTCCAACGGGAAATTAATTGGTCTCTTGGTGTTTGTGTTCTTCGCCGGATATTACATTTCTGAAGTTATTAGAAACGTCATCCATGTGGTTATTTCAGGTATTTTTGGAACCTGGTACTATTTAGCCGGATCCGATCAAGGAGAGCCTAAGCACCCAGCTTTAGGATCTTTAAAGAGAGCTTTGACCTATTGTTTTGGATCGTTATGTTTTGGATCATTAATTGTTTCATTGATTCAATTATTAAAAGCGTTTATTCAAATATTGAAACAAGATGCATTCGGTAGTGGGGATGCATGTGCTGGCTGTGGATACTTGATTTTGGAGTTTATAATTGGGTTTATAGAGTGGATGGTTAGATATTTCAACCATTACGCTTATTGTTATGTGGCTCTTTATGGGAAACCTTACATCAAGTCCGCGAAAGATACGTTTGACTTATTACGGTTCAAAGGAATGGATGCTTTAATTAATGATTGTTTCATCAATACTTCATTGAATTTGTATTCTGTGTTGGTTGGATACTTGGTGGCTTTATTGGGCTATCTTTATTTGAAGTTCACTGACCCACCATATAACTCCGACGGAGGCTTTTATGCTCCAGTGATTGCGTTCGCATTCTTGATTGCTGGCCAAATCACCAGAATTGCTTTGGTGGTGATCGATTCAGGAGTATCTACGTTTTTTGTGGCTTTGGCCAAAGATCCAGAGGTATTCCAAATGACTAACAGAGATAGATTTGATGAGGTATTTAGAAACTATCCCCAGGTGATGCAAAAGATCACCTCTGATCATTGATAGTGTTACCTGAGTATTGATGTTATATTTGAAGTAATTGAAGTAAGTAATTGAAGTAAGTAATTGAAGTAATTGACTTGTTGTCGTAACTAATAACAAACTATTATAAGTGCCAGTCAGCTACAATGAAACCTTCGTCTCTACAAATAGATTATACTATAACGCAGATAAATATCTCTATACAAATATACACAGAATCCTAATACATCCTCCCTCCCGTACATTCTTTGTACAAAGAACTTGTCAAACAAAGACAAGTTCAACACTATCTCATTTTCCATACAAACAAATCATTATCTTCATAGCGCGCATTTCTTAAATCACACATATCTCTGACACGATGTTAACATTAGCTATAGGAGATTTATACATCCCCGATAGATCAATTGAGTTGCCACACCGGTTCCAGAAGTTGCTAGCACCAAATCCACAACAGGTGCCTTCAAACAGCAAGATTTCTCAAGTGTTGTGTTTAGGAAATATCACTAATTCCCAAGAGGTCCTAAAATTCTTACATGATCTCTCTCCGTCATTTCAGTTGGTTAGAGGAGAGTTTGATGACTGTAACATTATAACTCAACAGTTGAATCAGTTAAATGAAGAAAAATTCGGGTCTGACACCGAAAAAATCGTAGATTTACCTAGTTATAAGATTATAATCCACGATAATTTGAGAATAGGTTTTACTAATGGATACCAGGTAGTGCCAAAGAATGACCCATTAAGTTTGCTGGCATTGGCCAGGGAATTGGATGTGGATATTTTAATCTGGGGAGGAACCCATAAAGTGGAAGCTTATATTCTTGATGGGAAGTTTTTTATTAATCCTGGAAGTGGCACTGGTGCCTACAATTTTGATTGGCCAAATGACGATGATGATGACGAGGAAGAAGAAGAGGACGAACAGGAAGAAGGAGAAGGAAAAGAACAACCGGAAAAGAAGGGTGGGGAAAAGAAAGAAGAAGATTCAGAAAAGACAGAGAAACCAGTAGAAGGATCAGAAAAAGAACTGCCACAAGAAGACTCAGAAAAGAAGGAAGAAAAAGAACAACAATCAGAAGACAAAGAACCAGAACAAAATAAACAGGATTTATCCGACGAAATAACAGCACAAGATCTTGCTCAAGTCGAAGACCTCACCTCGAACATTCCCTCCTTTTGTCTTTTGGAAACTCACAACTCAACTTGTACATTATACATATATACCTATCTAGGTGAAGAAGTTAAAGTCGATAAAGTTACATATCATAAGGAATAATCGTTACCAATATAAATTACGCTTGTACCGCCGAGTAATGTAGCACAAACTCCTTTTTAATCTTCTCCCAATTGTGTGGATCAAAGAAAATATATACTCCTTTTTCTACATCAGGACTTATCAATACCGGTTCTACATTACTGTCCTTAGTCAACCACACTTGAATTTCCTTGTGATACCTCCAGTTCCGGGCCACTAATTCTCTGGCAGCGTATTCTTGTAGAGTATCTCTTGGTTTCATATAGAAAATATAAAATAAGGTCTCGTCCGAAAATGCCTGGATCTTGGTGTCACAAGGTTCTGGTGGCGGGCTGATGTTCTGTATAGAGCTGGGTAATGTATAATATGGTTCAACTTCAGAACGAGAAGTTTCCGACCATGGCGATGCCAAATTCTTTAGTATTTCCGAGTTTTCTGTTAAATCTAACCCCAAAAGATTCAAATCTTGTCCGATAGCAAAAGCGTTTTGTTCAGTTTGTTCCATTTTAGCTAACAGTTCGATTCCTTGAAGTCCAAATGCATTGACATTATCCTTATTTCCAACATTTCCGTTGGTAGTCAACCCGGGAGGTAGCATTTCCAGTGTTGGCCAGTGTCTTATATAGTGTGGAAGAAATCGTTGAAGAAGTTTTGTGCGAAAATGGCTCTGGTTTTTGTGTAAGCTCGAATCTCATCTCCATAGTTAAGCATGTCTAGAGTGTTCCCCAATATTATTGTTACAGGGACTCCAGGATGCGGAAAAACTGCCCATAGCTCCATGTTGGCCAAGGAGCTAGGTAAATCTTACACTCATTTTTCAATTAGTGATTTCGCTAAGGAAAACGAGCTCATAGAGAGCTACGATGAAAAATTAGACACTTCTGTGGTTAATGAAGATAAATTGTTGGATATGATGGAGAAAGAGATGAGAAAGGGTGGGGCTATTGTAGATTGGCACGTGTGTGACATTTTTCCTGAGAGATTAGTTGATTTGGTTGTTGTACTTCGAACTGACAACTCTTTATTGTATGATCGGCTCACGGCTAGAGGGTACAAGGAGAATAAGGTCCAAGAGAACTTGGATGCAGAAATTATGGAGGTGTTGTTACAAGAGGCCCAGGAATCGTATGAGCCGGAGTTGGTTGTTGTGTTGAGTTCCAACACCGAAGAGGATAAGGCTGACAATGTGGAAAGAATTTCGCAATGGGTGCAAAATTGGATAAAAGATCACCCTGAAGGAGTCAGTAATGAGTTGGAGGAAGGAGATAGTGAAGGAAGTGAAGAGAGTGAGGAAAGTGCAGAAGACAATTACGATAGTGAAGAAGGTGAAGAGAGTGAAGATGAGAGAGTTAGTGATTAATGGAAGTGTTCAAGCTCTTTAAACAACTAAAAGACGAAAGTTGAAAGAGACGTATGACAAGGTCAAAAGGGATAACTACGGTCAAAAATGACAATTCTGTCTATCCATACATTCCATGTCTATTTAACCCATTCATTAATCCTGTCTTTATACAAGATGCATAAAGATTCTTCTGGCATAAAATAATATCGTCAAACTAAGAAGAGCCAATAATACATAATACCCTTTAGTAAAAGCAATATACGACCAGTTTTGCTTAATTCTGGCCATGTTATGTTGTTCTAATTCAGCAATACAGCTACCGTTTTGCTCAAAGATATATTTCCCTTCTTTAATGATTTCTAATTTTTGGTCTTCAGTTAAAGAATTTCTTGTGAATAGTTCAAAATCTCTTTTATAAACCACTCTTAAGAAGTCTTCATCTTCCACATCGAAAGTAAAAAAGTTTCCTCCCAATCTGATAGTTTCTTCACGATTATGCCCGGCGACTTTAGGAAAGATTCCAGTGGCTTTAGATAACGAAGATCTCATGATTCTTCCTCCAGCAAACAAAGCCAAGTACATTACGTGCATGTAAGCCAATAATAAGTAAGGTTTCTCTCTAGTAACAGACTCAATATGTTGAGAGAATTTAACTTGTTCAGGCATTATTGGTTTAAGGAACTTTTGTTCGTTGTTTTCGTAGAAGAACATTAAATCCTTCTCCGCTTTCTTACTTCTGGCGATTTCCGGCTTCCACACAGACTTTAATATGTGGGTGATTTCATTGCCGTCTTCCTTAGCAAGTTCACGCTCCAAGGAACTTTCAATGGCCTGGAACACATGAAAAAAGCTTTGTAATCCTTGTCTATAGATCTTAGCGTCTCTCATTGCAATAGCGAGCTTCAATGTCATCTGTTTATTAATCTTATTATGTAACGACTTGGTCTCATTGTTAATCCGGTTCCCTAAGGCGCCAATGTCATTTTTCAACGGAAGAATCTCTTCTTGTCCAAGCTTCTTGTTCATTTTGTATAGTATTTGTTCTACAAAAAAAAAAAAAATATAGCATTTGCCTTGTTATATACCAAATCTAAAACCCAAAATTCGTGGCTTTGTGTTACTTTTCTCTGGAGATATCGGGCATCTTCATGATTTGTTTAAACGACATCTCACGCATGCGCGCGCGGTCGGGCGCCGGTGCATGCGCCGATAAGTCCGTGCAGCACAGGTGCAGATGGAATAGATAAAAGCCAGCATTAGTCCGAACCGGGGTACCAAGTGTTAGTGGGGTTGTTGTTGTAAGAATCGTAAATATAAATACATAATCGAGGACGGAAAAGTCCTGGTGCTACTCTAGAACAATACTCTAAATACTTTTACATAGAATGGGGCGTTGTGGAAACTCTCCTTCTCTTCTTGTTTCTCGAGTTGCAAAATCTCCGAGTCGTAAATGGTTCTGTTTTCATCAATGTCGATTTGGTCAAGGGGAATTAAAAATCTCCAATCCCACGTGACAATCTTGTGTCCCAAGTAAAGCACAAGCATCACCACTGCAGCTAGGTAGTTTTGGAAAAACGACAATGCGTTAGGAGAACCATCTCCACCAATAGGAAACAAAGCTACCCAGAATTGAGCTATTAACACCAACGCATTAATGAGAATAGATGAATATGAGCCCCACACGCCAAACATTGACACATATCCCAAGGAATCAAGGCTTATACCGTTAAGCTTTAGAGCCTTTCTGAATCTGACGTGACAAATGCAAATAGAGGGCCATACAAATACAAATGCTAAAGCACTAATCGATAAAAGCCACGTGAAAACAGCATCCTGGTCCTTATACGTAGCAATAAACGCAAAGAAGGAAATGACAATAGTAACAATCCATGCTCTTAAAGGTCTTCCTCTTTTATCAATATAATTGAAATATTTGGGAGCGTATCCTTGTTGAGCCAAAGACAATAAGAGTCTTGGACTCGAATACATACTACTGGTAGCCACTGATGTGACGGAAATCAAGATAACAGCGTTAATAAAGTGAGATAACACGTCGGTATACATCTCTGCTGCGATAACAAATGGCGATGCTCCTGAACCTTCAGCTCCCATTAACATTGGTGAATCGTAAGGAACCAATAAAGTTACAAAAATCAACGACCCCAAAAACAAAAATGTGATCCGGAAAAACATGAATTTACAAGCAGATGCCATTTCCTTTCTGGGATTAGCTTGATCTGCCACACTTAATGCAATTAATTCACTCCCACCAAACGAGAAACAACTGGCTGCAAAAACGTAACAAAGACCCTTGAAATCTGTAAATGCTCCTGGATCTCTCCAATATTTTCCCCCAATGAACCCATGGGAGGTTCCTCCTAAGTCAACTACTAACCCGTAGATAATGAATCCGGTAAGCATAATAATTTTGGTTGCGTTCATGATAAATTCCGATTCGGCATATCCTTTAGCACCTGCTAAATGGATCATAATAAGCACAACCAAAAAGATGGCCACAAACACATTTGAATCGATAGATTCGTTCCAGTACTTAATGGTGATGGCAGCCGTGACCAATTCTAATGCTACCACCGACAACCACTGAATCAAGTAGATCCATCCTAAAGCAAATGCTGCACTTTCATCCATGAACTTTCTATAGTAACTATTAAATCCTCCCTGTAAAGAGCTGTACGCCACGGATAATTCTCCGGCGGAATAGATGGTGGGTACCACCATAAGGTATCCGATTATGAAATATGCCAATAATAAGAATAATGGGCCAGCTCCTCTTAATTTATCTCCCGAAGCCACCAATAATCCAGTCCCCAATCCAGTACTTAAAGACATTAAATTAAGATGTCTTTTGGAAATGGGCTTAGGAGGGGGGACTGATTCAAGGTCAGCTCTTTTGAATGAGTCTTTGAAGGACTCCCATTTGGTTAGGTTTTCTTCATTATTGGAGCTTAATGTGATGGCTAATGTATCGTCATTACTAGGAGAATAGAGTGGTTTCTCCTTGGAATTGTTGGAATTCATTCCGAATACTGACTAATATAAAAACAGCAAATCACCAGGTATTTATTTCTAGGTTTTGTCTATGCTGATGGCCACCGGTTATGTCATTAAAAACTTTTCAGTTATTGCAACTAACCAAATGGTGTCATGCAGGTCGCCATATTGTGCGGGTTTCTTTTGCAGCAAGTCATAGCGATCCCGCAGCACACATGCAGACACACAGACTATGCGACACACTCACAGAGTTCACGACAGTCAGACTAGGGCGAAATTCGGGTTATGCCACCCTAGAAGGTATAATATAAACCATATAACGCATAAAAACGATATAAAGAATATAAAAGTATACAGAGCCCGCCGTCAGATGCTGCAATAGAATTCACCAAAAGGTGCCAAATTAATCCGATGAGTTTCTTTTTTTTTTATTAAACAATGTAATGGATTTGACCACTTGCAGTGGTGGTGCTCTGTGAGAGGGATTATTGGTCAGTGATAGCAAAGAGAAATCCCCTCAAGAGCAGCCCGACCGGTACAGCATTAAAACAGTAATCGCATAAGCTTGGAACCGTTCCGCTCCGGTTCGCAGAGTTTAGGCACTATTATTTCCTTGACAGCTAAGAAAATAGGATTGTTCCGGGATTGGCAGTGTCAAGTTTCCTTATAGGATACAAGGCATTTTGAATAATTTCTTGTATGTTTAAGAGCTATACAGGGATGCAAGATGATTGTCAAGATCTGACTGAAATTAAGGCTGCAGGTTCACAACAGTTTGGTTTAAACGGTTTTGGGGTCATCGTTCGAGTTAGCACCTTTTTTTCAAGCGCAAACTACAATTTAGTACCATTTGCATAGTTCGACCGGGTGCCATTTTTTCGGAGCAAAGTAGTGACGTTTAGCGCGCTAATTTAGCACCAGTTTTTCAACTCATCGCGTAAATTAGCACCATTTTCTAGGCCGAGGTAAAAACTAGTACCCTCGTTTAGGCAAAATGGACCATTAACAATGTCATCGAACAAAATAGTGCCATTAACGGGCATATCACGCTTTACTTCAGAGAACGATAATCACAACGAACATCAAATCAGCCTTCACCAATGAAGTAGTTGTGAGAGCCTTACATAAGCCTTACATAAGCAATAGTGTCGCACCCGAAGCGAATTTTTCATGATGGACATCAGTAAGCGGAGAGATATTATCAACCCACTCCTTAGCTCATTCACCTCTGATCCTTATAATAAGGAGCCAGGCCCGTGAGTTTCATTGTAGTTGCCCATAGCATTCCTATCAACACATAAATATCCAGAAACATATTTAACCAATCAGAGACCGCTAATTTATAACAACCTATCATGGTTCAGATATATAAGAATGAACATACTTACAGCCACGACTTCAAAACCGTTAGCTTAGCATACTTAAACCGATATCCCAACCCATACGCTAAGCACGTGCTCAGTATTGACACTTTGGACAACAAAGTCGATTCCAATGGGAATTTAATCATCACCAAACTTATGGTCAAGACTGGAAGACTTCCAGCATTCATAAAGCCGTTCTTAGGAACAAATTTACAAAGCTGGATCATTGAAAAAACTATAATAAACCCTAACACCAACAGATTATTGACATACTCTGCCAATATAGATCATAGGAAGTTTATTAAAGTTGAAGAGTATTTGACATATTCTCAGGTTGATGAAAACTCCACTAAAGTTAGCAGTAAAGTATTATTTTCTTCTAACTTCGTTGGGTTTAAGCAGAAGATCGAAGAATGGAGTAGGAACCGGTTTACATCCAATATTGATAAATCCCGGCATGGACTTACTCATGTCATGAATGAATTGAAGCTGAAGAAGTTGTGGTATAATAACGAGTTACGACTGTAAATATGAATTAGTACGATAGAAGTATATATGACGTGAATATGATTTGTATATATGAATAAATGTAAAAAGGAAGCTAAATAAGCTACACGGCTTAATAACTAAAGGAAAGAACATAGTCAAAGATAGCTCAAGCGTGGGGTGAGAATGCTCTATTTCCATACAAATGTTATCTATCTGTTAACTCCTTGACTTACACACATGAACAGATTAAACACATTAACAGATTAAACACATTAACAGATTAAACACATTAACAGATTAAACACATTAACAGATTAAACACATTAACAGATTAAACACATTAACAGATTAAACACATTAACAGATTAAACACATTAACAGATTAAACACATTAACAGATTAAACACATTAACAGATTAAACTCATTCACTTAAACTCATTCACTTAAACTCATTCACTTAAACTCATTAACCTGAATACATTGGCCCAAGTCCATTAACTGATTCCCATACTTTGCTATATATCTACATTCCACTCCCCTGACATTTTATTCTCCTTCTGTCTGCTTTGCTCACTTCGTTCCTCTCTCGTACTTTCTCTCTTAGACTTTCCGAGCCCACACTTTCTCCCCCGCGCTCTCCTTAGTCACAGCTACACTTTAAAGAACAGACGCTAACATCTTACCACGACAATAACTTTAAGTTTTAACGGATATTGAGCTAAAGAAAACGAACTACAAATTCTAGTAGACGCCCAAGTAACGTGATCCAGTGACAAAGTCTTAATTAGGTATTAATAAGACGTGTATACCCGATTCATAGTTATTCACAGCCATAAAGTCGGTGTGTCCTTGAATGTCATTGAACGCACGGGCGAAGTATTAAATCCGCCATTGAATCAGCAGGTCAACAATAAGATCACGTTAAGTTGCTGGAAAACCATCAGATAGTCTCAGTTGAGTTCTTCCCACGTACAATATGGATGTTCCAAAACGCAGAACTAAATCTAGATCACAAGAATCTCCAAGAGATAAACGGTCAGATAAAAGAAGAACTTCATCCTTCTCCAACACCTCGTCTCCCTGGTTTAGAAGAAACCTGTTTTTGTCCAATGCCATGATTCAGAGTGAAAATATCTCGGTTTACGAAAGTTCCAATTATTACGCCGACAGTTCGAGCTACAACATTATATCCCTTAAAGAATGTCAAGGGTTTATTTTCAACCAAGATTTATTTGCTTCTCCTTATCAGCAGCAAAGAACATTGGCAAACGAACAGAAATTAAGAGCCATGAGCTTTAATCGGAGTAGAACTAATTCTAACTCTCATTCTACCAGCACAGGGCTAAACCAAAGGAGACATACATCATTTCAAATGGCCAAACCAAGGCTTGATACGTCAATGTTGGATTCAAGTGCTATAGATGACGATGAAGAAGACAAACAAGGTGAAAGCGTTCGGCAGGCGTTTGATCAATTTGATAATACTACTATAGATATAGAGTTATCTTCACAAGATGGAGATGGAGTTGGTGAAGAGTACGATGAGTATGAAGGCATTGACCACGATTCGGGGTATAAGGTGCATGTTACGGAGATAGTAGTTAATGAACGGGAGGATATATATCCGAAGGAATAAGAGATGAACAACACGAACAACATGAACAAGATATTAGGTAGATTAGGTACATAACCACCTACCGGTGTTCAAGTAGATATTTAAATAGGTAGGATTGCATAGGTGGGTCTTATAATGGAGTGTAAACCAGGAAAGAATACATGAATTAACAGTAGAGCACTGAATAAACCTTTCAAACTAATTAGAAACACATCAAGCGCATTAAGCGCATTAGGCACATAAGCACATTAGGCACATTAAGCACGTTAGGCATTAAGCAAGCTAACCCTATCAAGCTCTCATCAGTTCATAGCATCAAGAAAAGTGTATAAAGATGCTAATAGTTGAAGCTTTAGAGCCATCAATAAATGAACGCAACGCGGTGTCCCACATTATGAGGCGCACACGTCCTCTCCATCGTGGCCGCATAAATTGGTGCGATATACTGAAAAATTATCATTACCATGTCCGATAAAGACGAGTTTGAAAAGGCTTCCTTGGCTTTTAGTTCGGCCCAAACCCAACTTAATGAGTTGATTGGTGCCAGACAACAATTGGAGACTCAATACCAGGAAAACAAAATTGTTTTGGGCGAATTTGAACATTTGAATGAGGACTCTAAAATCTACAAATTAACGGGCCCAGTGTTGATGCCCCAAGATTACAACGAAGCCAGAATGAATGTCAACAAAAGAATCGAGTTTATTCAAGAGGAGATTAAGCGGGCCGAGGCTAAGATCCAAGAACAAGAGAAACATATGGATTCTGCTAGAAACACCTTGATTTCCATTAGATCCAAATTGGCTCAGTCATAATTGTACAATAGAAATACATAGTAATGAACATTAGTTATAGGGAGATGTAGATTTAGTACGAGAGTAATACCGCGAGGATATTTCTGTAAAGGTCATTGAGGTTGTAACAAGTGTGGCAGTGAGGAATCAAGTTCTAGCAAATGAACAAGTTGATAAAACTATAGTTAGTAAAGTCGTATAACACAGTCTAATATACATATTCTTTATGTTGAAGATGGCCACAGTTCATACTTTTATTAATATATATTCATATCGCAGTAAATACGTTTTTTCTCTTCTTCATTGGTAATCGTCTATCCTCTCGCAAGTTGGGATTTAATCAAGTTAAATACCCCAATTCCGTTGAACACCGCCCATTGCTCTATATTATCATAACTAGTCCCAAGTTCATCGATCTTCCTCACCTTTTCTTCCACAAAATTCTTTGTGTCCACAAAATCAACACTTTTATCTTGCAACATATACAACTCAGATGACACATAAACCGTAGAAAGACTAAACCTTTTAGCATACCAGGCAAAGTCATTGGACATGTCTCCAGCATAATAAGCCAAATCATCTCCTAAATTGTACAATTCTTCCAAAGAATAAGGCATATTATATGGAACCATAAGCTGAGCGATTCCCGCCAGTAATTGCCCTAATATCGGCTTATTATACGATAATCGTTTATTTATCAAGAAGGCCGCTTTGTCATACTGATTTTCGATTCTATGAACCTCACTGGCACTGTCTTGGACTTCGTTCTCCAAATTAATTCTTTGGGTCTTCAACCAATGAATCATCAACTGTAGCTCAGATGAATTCCCATTGCTGCTGGCGCTTACCACAGACATCATGGAGTCAGGATACTTCATGTCCCGAATAGCTTGCTGGATGCAAGCATTGGAAAATCCGTACTTGGGAATATACTGTAAGGATTTTGTCAAGATCTTGTTCTCAACCCGAGATGAGTCAATAATGATATCGGAGATAATGTGGTCTCTGGCATGATAAAGCCGAGTAGGACCGAGTCTGGACACACTTAACCCTGTTAATTGGTTGGGTACCCGAATTTTCAGTCCAGTATATTTAAACATAATTCTAACGAGGGAGGTTCGCCTATACTTCAACACTCCACTGAGTTTCAGACAAAGCTACAGTGGTGCGATAGTCATCGAAAGTCGTGCACATACCACACATATATTCCCATACTATTCTATCCTCTATTCCAATGGATTGGAGAATGCACGAGACTTCCTTACGAAACACGTACCGTGTTGGGTCTATTGAGCGTGACTCCAGTATTACAGCGTTTATTGGATGGTTTTATCTAAACCAAATACTGTAACTTCTATTGCATTGCGACATTCACACGACATCCTACTTACGACATAAATCTTCATCTCCGCGACTCATCTGCATACGCTACTGATCCAATTGCCACTGTAATTGTTGTAATTTATTGTACAATGCTTATTAAACCTTGGACAGAAGTTCTGGCACCTCGTCATTTGCTTGAAGATGATGGAGGGGAAGCTCTTGACAACAACCCCGACTTGATTCCGGAGATTTCCGTGGATTATAAAGGAACTAGCGAAACTATACTTATATGTCCTCAAACAACAAAAGTGATAATAGAAGCTATTCCTGGAACAACTTGTTGCGGAAATATCTCCGTACGGTATCCTGACATCGGAAAAATCATTGCTACCTCGTTTAATCCAGAACAATACGACGAAGATGAACAATTATACGAAGCTGTAATGGAAAAGTCGCTAAAAGATCGGTTCACGGAAATAGACATTCCCATATACGAGTATAAAGGTTTTATTGCTATTCTGGTGCCGCATTTCACCAATATCATTGCCACTAATGTTCTAGCTGCTCAATTGGTTGAGAAGTTTGGGAAAATCCGCCAGTGGATAACAGTAGCTCCATGCCCTTTGAATAATAATGAGACGTTGAATAAGTTTGAATTGGGAAGTTCCAGCAAGCTCTTGGACGCTATCCCAAATATTAAGCCTCCACACTTCATTACGGGGATTTCTGGAGCAGTAAACTCTGCCGTTAGTGTTAAGAGCGACATTAATTTGACTAGTTTAGTGTTGAATGCTGAAGGACAAAGTGGGTTTGAAAAGTTAGATAATGATTCCATAATAGATGCCAGCCATATTGTGAATGAGTTGTTGTCGATAAATAGTGAAAAGTATCTTAAAACCGTGAGTATGTCTGCTAGAAAGTTTAATGGGTACTCAAATTCTGGGATGTATATATGAAACCACCGAATAAGTCGGCCTACACTTGAACATTTTTAATACAAAAAAATTATGTTGATATTCTCTATAATATGTAAGATGTTTAGAGTTAACCACAGAGTTAACTGGCAGAATTCTTCATAGAAAGAAAACAATTCCATAACACTGAAATGGAAGAGCTGAACGGCACCTGAAGGCTCCGCGGAACTATCAAGAAATTGATGAATTGAACTGGAAACCACACAGAATAATTGATCATCAACGTCTTCAAATAAATCTTACTGAGTTTATCCTTAGTATCTTCCCAACTGCCATTCTCCAAAATCATCGTTCCGTAAGTAAAGAAGCAGAATAAAGAAATTGGCGAATAACAGAGTTGATCTGTTAACACCTTCCGTAACACTTCGATGAACTTTGGGTCTTTCGCATAAATTTGAAGGAACTTGTACCACCAGCATTGAGCAAACGCCATAATAAACCCCCAAACCATAAATCCTGCCAACCGATTGAATTGGAAATATGTAAGCTCAGGTATAGGCAATTCATCGTCTTCACCCACATCATAAGGATGTAAAGAAATCCGGCTTCCATTTTCATCCATAAGAGACTCATTATCATGCTGGACGTAATCTATAAACCTTTCCATCACTTGATCATTGTCAGATATATCCGACCCTGTATCGCTTAAATCCTCTTCTTGATTAGCGTCATTATCGTTATAGGGAGCAAACGTATTGTGCGATTGAAAATTGAGGGCATTAGTCCGGTTGATTCGAAACGTCACCAACGGTTCCGTACCTTTATAGCTTAACAAAGTCTGGGCTAACGTTTCGGAGATCCCAAATAATACTAGATTGGTGACGATGATTGTTATTAGGGAATTTTTCATATAAAGTCCTGTGTATTTGGTGGTTAGTTTGATAAGGAACAGACCTAGTATTCCAATGATAAAGAAGTTTACAAGGGGAATATTGTGAATTCTGATACAATTCAACACTCTGGTGAAGACAGATAGACGAGGGATATCGTCACGGGAAATATCTTCCAGCTGGGGAGAAGTGTCGTCTAGCCGAGGCATTGTGAACTATATCACAGTAAAGAATAAGCTAGCCTAACTATTACGCTACTCTTCAGTACCCAACTATTCTTTACGATCTTACTCGCATAGAATGTGAAATGTTAGATAATTTAATCAGAGCACTTTTGGGATCCACACGCCGCGCGCTTTCCAATCAAATTTTGACAAATGAACATTACGAAAAATCTTAATTATCAACATGTCGTATGAAAAACAGTATGCTCCTGTAAGAGGAGAACCTCCACAGGCGGATTATGAGATTATCGACGTAGATCCTTACTTCGGCAGGGTCATTTCCTACTTTAGACCTTCTGATTACGGAAATTGGGCCTTAACTACAGCAGCATTTCCATTATCTTTGATGGCCTGGGAAAGATTAGAACCTAGAGCCGGAAGCTTTAAGGCTCCAGGGAAAATCCCTGGTGGGGCTTTAAGAGCTGCCACATTATTGGGATTTGTTGGTGGGTTTTATTTAGCTTATGTTAAATCATCTCAAAGATTTTTGGGATGGTCTGAGAATGCTAGAGAAGTGAAAAAAGATAGATACGAAATAAAGAAGCTCTTATCACAAGAGAAGTTACCATATCATGAAAATGAATCGAGCTTAGACGACAGATTGAAGGATATCTCCAATAGAAACTCCCAATATTCCTTTACTACCATGGCTATTTTACCTTGGTTTAATTTCTCTTATCATCCATACCATGGGGTGAATATCAGTAAATACTATGAAAATAGACCCGGAGAAGAAGAATGGGGGTTTAATAATTTGAAGCCATACGACGAGATCAAGGCCAAATATTCGACAAACTAGGTAAATAATATACATGCATCGATGAAAGATCCTCTGTAAACTTTTGTAGAGTTATGTAGATTCCTGTAGAAATGATTTAAAGTAATTCTGCATCGTGCCAGCTAATGCGGTAGTAAGTTTAGTCTATAATTTAGTAATAATCTGCTCTAGCAACAGTATTCCCCAGTTAAATAGAGCTAAATGTTGGATCTGAATGTTAACAGTCTAACATGTAATACTTTGTAACGTGTAAATTGGCAATATATAGTCAAAATCGGCTATTACGACCATCTGAAACGCCATAAATGACACTATGTATGTTATAAAAGTATAAATTACCCCTTTAAAACCCTATAACAATATACCTATATGACTATATACCTTGTAACCATTCATCTCTCCAACATGTACTGGTACTCCATCTATGTAACTCCTTCGTCTTAACCCACCAAAATGCAGTTTAGATCCACCTAAAGTGCACTTTACCTTCACTAATATGCACTTTATTTCTCGATACTTCGCATTCCAAATCACAAAACCGCGTTGTAAACAAACTACTATATCTATAATGGCTGATGAAGACTACTCTTCCTTGCTGTTACAAGATAGACTTTCACACAAAGTCTGGAAGGCTCGTCTTGGTGCCTACGATGAGTGCATCAAGTTGTTTGAAAACTCCCGAAATGAGTCGGATGAATGCTTTCAATTGTTCCACCAGCTGCCTGATGTTATGAAGAGTGTTATTACTGATTCAAACGTGGTAGCTCAAGAAACAGGGATATTGATGTTTTCCAAGTACCTAGAGCTTGGAGCGGGACCGAATGTTCTTAACAAATGTAGAAATGTGGGAATAATTCTTTCTTTATGTGAAAAAGGGCTCTCGTCGTCTAGAGCTGGAACCAAGGCTAAATCGATTGATAGCTTGTTACTTTGTGTGGAGATCCTGAATTCACCTGACGCGGTAGTGGAGGATATGTTACCCTTTTTGAGCCATCGGACTCCGAAGCTTGTGGCGGGGGTAGTGACTGCTTTAAGTCAAATAATTGAAAACTTTGGATGTTCTGTAATTAAGCCAAATCCAATTATTGACGGGTTGCCCAAGTTATTCGCCCACGCTGACAGAAATGTAAGGACCGAAACCAGTAAGTTAACAGTAGAGCTTTATAAATGGATGAAGGAAGCATTGGTAACGATATTATTTGATGATTTAAAGCCGGTACAACAAAAGGACTTGACAAAGGCATTTGAGCCATTTCAAGCGGAGCGGCCTCAACAAAAACGGTTAACTAGAAGTCAACAACAACAGCAGCAACAGCAACAACAGCAACAGCAGCAAGAAGTTGGAGAAGAGAATATGGACATAGATGAAAATGTGTCAAATAATGGAGAAGTCGCAGAGTTTGATCCATATGAGCTGATGCAGCCAATAGATGTTATTGGAAAGATTCCTTCCAACTTTTCGTCCAAAGTAAGTGATCCTAATTGGAAGGAGAGGAAAGCTGCTTTGGAAGAAGTCCATGAAATATTAAGCAAAGCACCTAAAATCAATCCTGGTGGAGATTATAGCGATCTCATACAAATATTCACTAGATGTATGAAAGACGCTAATATTCAGGTTGTTCAATTGGCAGCCAATTGTGTGGAGTTCATAGCAAGGGGCTTACGGAACAAATTCCATAGGTATTTTTCTACTATACTCGTGCCTATGCTCGAAAGAACCAAAGAAAAGAAACCTTCAGTAGCTGACGCTCTAGCTAATGCTCTTGATGCCATATTCGAAACTACATCTTTATCTGATATTTTAGAAGGAACCATAATGACAATGTCTCATAAGACTCCTCAGGTTAAAATATCAGCAACTGATTACTTACAAAGATGTTTGAGTAAAACTCTGGTACCACCTAGGTCCAATGAGATTGATACCATCATGTCTATTGGTGTGAAACTTCTAAGTGAATCTCAAGAGCCTATCAGACAAGCTTCTACTCAAATGATCGGGACGTTAATGAAAATCACTGGTCAACGGGAGTTGAACCAATTCTTAGAAAAAGTCGATGACAATAGGAAAAACAAAATCTTCAAATTCTTTGAAACCGTGGATGTTAAAGTGTCCGGTTCTACTAAAACTGCTGGCGCAGGATCGAAGCCCAGACCCTCGACAGGTGGACCCACCAAACCAGCATCCTCCTTGGGAGGACTTAAGAAACCAGCCGCCTCGTCATCCTCTATTCCTAGCAAAAGATTGGCAACATCCCCTGCTAAGCGTCCAGATCAGCAGCAAAAAGTAGCTTCTTATGGAAGAAGTCTAACAGGACGTCCCTTGGCCACTAACGCTTCTAACATGCCGAAGCTACCACCGACTGCCCCACCAAAAAATGATCAAATGGACATTGACTCCGAAGATTTAAACGAGTTAAGACATTTAAGAGAAGAGAAAAAGTCCTGGTTAGAGGAAAAACAGAAACAATCGTCGATAATAGACAAACTTAAAGGAGACAATTTCACATTAATTAAGGAACTAGAACTGGCCAAGTTAGCTACAGAAAGGGCCACCAAGGAAGCCACCAACTCTACCCTTATGGTTCAACAAAAAGATTCCCAAATTTCAAGACTAAACAACGACATGGATAATGCCAAACTAAAAATCAAGGATTTAGAACAAACCATTGAAATGATGAAACTCCAACAAAAACAAGCCAACAAGCCCCCAGCAGACTCATTATCTTCCATGTATGAATCCAGAACCACTTCGCCTTATAAATCCAACCCTTCCCCTACAGAAGAACCAAAATCTCGCATTACCTCCGGGGAATTAAGCTCTCGAGTCACTAGACTCTCTATTGATTCCGAAAATAGACCTGAAGTTGATAGAACCAGCCCTAAAAAACCCTATGAGTTCGGTTCATATACTCCTACAGAATCAGTTAACTTCAATGACAACGAGAGTTGGCAAAAGGCTGCCTTTGTCACCAGCCAGTTGAAAGCAAGAATCGAAAAGATGAAAGCAAGAAGTAAGAACCCTGCCATCGATATATAATCCCCTTCTCTTTTGTAACATATATACAATTTTTTTGCAATCGGTCGTGCGGAGCCCGATCTCGAACTTCTCATCCGTTTCGGTATAGATTTTTCACTCCAGAGTCAAGTGAGTCAAACATATTCGCCCATAGTCATGAGTACGAAACTAAAGATCTTGGTTCCTGTGAAAAGAGTCATCGACTTCGCCATCAAGCCTATAATAAACAAGGCACAAACCGGTGTCGAAACCAAAGGAGTCAAATTCAGTATGAATCCGTTTTGCGATATTGCTTTGGAAGAGTCAATTAGATTGAAGGAACAACATAAAGGATTAGTAGAACAGATCCACGCCGTTTCTATTGGGCCCACCAAAGCCCAAGATGTGTTAAGAACTGCATTGGCTAAAGGGGCCGACAGTACTACTTTGGTTGATGTTGGAGAAGAAGAAGTTGAACCATTAGCAGTAGCCAAAATGTTGAAGGAAATGGTCCAAAGACAGAATTCCAACTTGGTTATTCTTGGGAAGCAAGCCATTGACGATGATTCCAATCAAACAGGACAAATGTTGGCCGGGTTATTGAATTGGCCCCAGGCCACCAATGCTTCTAAAGTGGAAGTCGACGGAGATTCTATCTCTGTTACCAGAGAAATTGATGGAGGATCTGATACTTTGAAAGCCAAATTGCCTATGATTATAACCACAGATTTAAGATTGAACGAGCCTAGATACGCTTCGTTGCCTAACATTATGAAAGCCAAAAAGAAACCATTGGAAAAACTTAAAGCTTCGGACTTGGGGGTGGAGGTAACCAAAAGATTAGAAACGTTAAAAGTAGAAGCACCTCCAGAAAGACAAGCAGGAATCAAAGTTGAGTCTGTTGATGAATTAATTAGCAAGTTGAAACATGCTAAAGCCCTCTAATGAACCTGTTTATATTCCATAGATTAATATAGAAAAACCGTGAGTAGTGTAGTCCTCATTTACTATTTTTGTTCAACAATTGGCATAAAAATTAAACAAATTAAACCATTCACCATGTCGGAAACACCTGGTTATACACAAGTTATCTCGTACATTAAGGAGATATTTCAACAACGGGTGGACTCTGGGGATATCAGAACTCCTATTATCATTGGTATAAGTGGACCTCAAGGATCAGGCAAATCGTATGGATCGGAGCGGGCTCTGAAAGCTTTACAAGAAATGAATTGTAAATACGTGACTTACCCATTGCTGATGGATGATGTGTATTTGACATATGCAAAGCAACTGCAATTGAATTCACAGGATAACAGGTTGCTTCATGGAAGGGGGTTACCGGGTACACACGACTTGGATCTTTTAAAAGAGGTGTTCAACAAGGTTGAACAAAAAACCCCGGTTTCTATGCCTCTTTACGATAAATCCCTACATAACGGACAAGGAGATCGCTTAGATAAATCCCAATGGCCCCAATTGAATTCAGGCGACGAGGATACAGTTTCAATTCTTTTAGTCGAAGGGTGGTTTACTGGCTATAAACCATTAGACGAAGCTACTGTAACCTCGATTTACAACAGGGCTATGGGTTCCAGTGTTTTGAAGAAGTATACCTTGCAAGAAGTGCTCGAAGTTAACAAATATTTGGATGATTATTGCAAGATTTGGCAAAGGTTCGACTACTTTATTAACATCGAAACTGACAATATTAGCAACGTGTATGACTGGAGAATACAACAAGAACATGACCTAATTCAAAAGAAAGGGACTGGAATGACGGACGAGGAAGTCCGTGACTTTATAAGCAGATATATGGTTATGTATGAGCTTTATTACAAGAATTTGTGCAAACAAGGTTGTGCTAACAGGGGACACAATTTAAACGTGGAGATTGATAAGGGCCGTTCCCTTGTTAGTACCCGAAGATTCTAAAGTTCATTTCTTTTCAATTGCTTGTAAGTAGGTGTATATTTTCAAACGGAACTTGAGTCTAATGATTCAGTAGACTTACAAGGAAACGAGTAATTTTTTCTTTTTAATTCAATTGGCTCGTACGATGTCTGACTAAACCTAGTTACTGAATTTCTGTATGCTGGATAGTTTGTATTTGTAGAAGAACTCACTTGGGGGCGCCTTTTTAGTTGGTTTGCTTGCGTATTTTGACTGTGAAACTGCTCGGGTTGAACCAGTTGGTGATAACTCAGTGGGTTTCTCTGAACCAGCTGAGGATTTGGGGAAAGATGATTCTGCACAATAAGATCCTTAATTACGTTTAGCTGCTGTTCAATTCTTCCCAAACAGTGTTCAACATTCAAAACCCGAGTCTCGAGATGCAGGCTCAAGTCGTGTTCTCTAGTCTTAGACTTCATTTCGAAATCGGAAATGTGACGAGCCCATTCTTCCTTATGGTACTGCTTTAACTCCTCGATTTGAGCTTGAAACCCCTGTTTCAAAGTCCGGCTTTCTATTTCTAGTCTAGCCGCCCACTGTGCTAGATTTGTAGAGGGATCTGTAGATTCACGCAGAGAGAGCCTATTTAAAACCTGTTTGAACTGCTCTTGAGGCAGAATTGTAGCTGAAGTGTGGGAAGAATCCAGGTCTTCGTCACTAAACACTGTGTCAGTGTCAGGTTCCATTGATTATATAAGTAACAGAGAATGATTGGGAAGGAATTTTGCAGCATTTTATTTTCGCGTAGAACAAAAATATAAATATTTCATAGAAACCAAAGAAACCAAAGAAACCAAAGAAGCTATCAAGGAGAACTTTCTTTATATAAAAGGATTATGTCGAGTTTAAAGGAGTTTCTCTATAGTACGTAGCATTAGATCACACATGTGACCCAATTATTTACTAACAGTTTATAGAGCGGGTAAGGATAGTTTCTACAGATGCTAGGCTATTTGAAGGGAAGTTGGAGGGGTTTGATAATTCGACGAATATTGTAATCTCGGATTGTATAGAACGAATAGTAAAGCATGTGGACCTGGATGAATACCAGGAACTAGAGCTTGGGGTTTATATGGTTCGAGGCACCAACGTGGTTTGTATAGGAGAAGTGGAAGAGAATGATATAAAATGGACAGAAATGAGAGGAAAGCTAAAGGGGACGAAGAATCCTTTATGATGTAAATAGGCATAGTGTATAGTAGAATAGTACAGAGAGATAAATGAAATAGTAGGCAAAAGAGAAGAAGAAGATATACACACCGTCACACAGAGGTAACATGTAGCATGTATTGTTATACTATCTAACCTAACACACACTATTGCTTAACAGTACTGATTCCATGTCTCTTCATGCTCACTGCAAGCTCCAACAAATAATCAATAGCTTCATTATATACTTTTGCCTTCCAAACATTTTCCCCCCATACATAAATTCCGTGTCTTCTAACGAGAACGGCAGAAGTACCTGGATAATTCTTGATAGCCTCTTGTAAACTGTCAGTTAAATCTTCTTCATGAGGAGTATTTTCAATGATTGGAATCACCAATTTATCGTAATACTGCATGCTTCCGACTTTCTCTACCTTACCAGTAGCTTCATTAACCGCCAATTTGGGTAATGCTTTGATTTGTTCAATGTGACTGATTTCAAATTCAACCTTATCTTCCCACAATAGCGTACACATAACTGCGTTTTGAGAATGGGTATGAATACAGGCCCCAGCCTCCCTCATCTGATAGCAACTCATGAACAATGGAGTACAAGCAGAGGGTTTATATTTGTAGTTTTTGTTGTATTCTGCGTCGTTAGGGGTTCTTAATACCTTTTCTTCTGGCAATTCTGCCACAAACATTTCCCAAGGGTTTAACCGTTCCTTCTGAATTCCCGAAGGAGCTATGTAAACCAAGTTGGGATTTGGTCCTTCGGTGTCACGGATGGAAATTCCTCCTCCGGTTCCTGTGACCCAATTGTTGTCGTAGAATAATCTACACAATTCACAGATTAAGTTAGCGGGATGATTAGCATTGTTTAGGTTGAGATAGGGATCCTTTGCAGCCAATTGTTGAGGAGAAGTCATGTTCAGTTGAGCTCGTGATTATACGGATCTGTTGACAGCTTGAAATGTGTTTATGACTTGTCAAGCGCTGGAAACCTGGAGTTTTGCAACGTGCTACCTGAGAAACTGAATCATTTCGAGATGAGGTGATGGAGAACTCGGCCTGCGCACGAAAGCATCTCAAGCCACAGTTGTTGCAACATAAACTACACAATCTTTCACATCTCTTTATTAAACAAACACTACACCTAACTATACAGTGACTTTACCATAATATGGAATGCAATAATTTCCGAAGAAAGCTAACGTAAAATACAGCGACACTAATCCTTGGACTTCTTTTTGTCTTTCTTTTTATCCTTTTTATCCTTTTTGTCTTTTTTATCCTTTTTATCCTTCTTGTGTTTCTTAGGGGATTCCTCGTCGTCATCATCTCTCTTTCTCTTTTTGTCTTTCTTTTTGTCCTTCTTTTCTTTCTTTTCTTTCTTTTGCTTCTTTTCCACTTGTTCTTCTTCATCGTCGGAATCTTCGTCGTCGGAGTCTTCTTTAGTAACTGGAGCATCAGCATCGGCGTTGTAAGCACGAGCCTCAGTCATTTCTACTTTAGGCTGTTGTCTAACTACTTTAGCAGTAGTTCTTAAATCGCGACCTTCTAAAGCACTTAATCTAGATTCCACCTTACTTCTGACTTCGTAACCGAAATCTCCGGAGTCATCTCTCTCTTCTGCCAAAGAATCATATCTTAAAGCCACGGAAGCTTTGGCTGCCAATACCCTGGCGATTTTCCCCTTGTTTTTCCCAGAAGCTTGACCCACTAAAGAAGCATGGTATAATAATCCATATTTAGGAGTATCGTGTTTGGTTTTCAAGGCTCTAAATAATGCCTTCTCGGCCCCTAAGATTTGAAGAGTGGAAGCTGGAGCTTTAGCTAAAGCGGTCAAAGATCCAGAATGAGCAATCAATCTAGCACCTACCAATTCCCCAACCAAAACTGTCAAGTTTGGAGCAATAGCTTTCATTCTAGATGATAAATAATTGGATAATTGTTCTCTATAAGCAGCAAACTCCACAATTTGATCAGCTAAGGCTTGGATATTAATTAAATCAATGTCGGTGATTTCAGTCCCCATAGAAACCTCAGCAGCAGATTTAACTTGTTCTTCCACTTCTTCTGGTAATATTTCAGATAAATCGGTTTCTGAAGCGTTCGATCTAACTCCCATAGTTAAAATAATTCTAGCATAAGCCACGGAGTCAGTAATCATTTTAGCTAATTCAGGGAAATGCCATCCGTACCATTCTTTACACCGCATAGCGTAAGTATTTAATTCTTTATCTAAATCGTCCAATAAGGCAATAGCTTGAACAATCATTGTGTCTACTTTATCAGCGGAAAATTTCAATTTATGTCTTCCAATAGAATGGGCTAACCCCAAAGACATTTGTTTCATGGTCGAATCATCTAAACCTGGTAATAATTCTGGTAAAAACTCTTTAATCGATCTATGTAAATCCACAGAAGCAGCGTCGGAAATAACTGAAAAATTCAACCCCAATTTGTTAATGGAGTTGGCCAATTTGGTTTCCGACACAATCAAGTTGAGCTTTTTATCGGACTTAGCATCCTCCAATAATTTCTTCAAGGAATCCGATACTTTCCCCTCGATAATGGCGTTGGCTTCTTCTAATGCGTTGGCAGCAGACTGAAATTTTTCAAATCTATGAACCTTGAATTGTTCGGCCACTTTTTCAGCAGTGTTTAAATCCTGGAGGATAGTGGACGACTTATGGATTTTCTTGTCTGAGGCCTTTAATAAGGCGTACCCAGCAGCAGTTTCCGTTAATACGAACGACATGGTTTGAGAGTTGTAGGGTTTTGGTTGAAAATTTTTGTGAAAAAGATGAGATGAGGTGCGAAGTGACACAAAAAGGGAATGGGATGAGCGAGTGAGAATTGAGGTATTGTGCGGTTATGCCTATGGCGGCACTTTCTAGGGCCATTGGTGCGGTGGTGCGGTGGTGGAACGATTAAGACGGTATTGTTATGTTTGCAAGTATAACTTCGTTTAGTTAAAAATATATTATGAATAAACCAAATATATACTAACGATAGTATTTCTTGATGAAGACGGTACAGCACACATAGTGTTCGCACATATCGATCACTCCTCCCTCCTATGTCTCTTCTTGCTCTTCTCATCTCTCGTGCCATCTCTCGTGCCATCTCTCGTGCCATCTTCGCACCATCTTCGCACCACCAGCCACACCCTAGGGGAGACGGTACGACGGGACCAAAAGGAATATGAGACATTCGCGTTTACGCGTAACCTTAGATCTATATACTTTCATACTTTCATTCTTTCATTCATAGATTCATCTGTTTTATCTGCATTTTTCAATCCTAGCATACATACAGGCATTGTGGCATAATGGATAATCAAAATTCCATGAAACGTTCACGGGATTCCGATCAATCTCGAACTACTCGCAAACACAAAAAGACCACTTACTTCTTTAAACCAGAGAATACCCTTGCAAGAAAGATCCCGCCACAAACCACTGGTTCTGGAACCAATGGGGCAACTCTACCGCCACAACTCGAACAAGAACACCCCGAACCTGAACACCGGGATTATGACAACTTTATCGTTCAAAACCAAAGCTCGGACGAAAGCTTCGAAGGCATTAAATGGAAGCTTAGCCCGTCTCATTTCAAAGGCACGAGAACCGCCAATTCCCCCAAAAAGCAAACGTCGACGTATCCTTCATCTTCTCCATTGAAGAATTTGCTAGATAGTGGCGATACGCTGTCGGCTATAATAAATGAACAGGCTGAACTGATGCTTCTGAAATATGGCTCTGGGTTTCATAATATAAGCTCGCAAAGGTTTCAAAGTAAAAAAGCGGTGTCAGACCTTGGAAATCATCGGGACGGGTCTTTTTACTCCAACCCTCCTAGTCTTCAAAGGGCCAAGTCTTTAGGAGCCATTACTAAAGATTCTCAGAGCCGGTTGAAGAATTGGATTAGCATGATAGACGGGGAGAAGAATGAGGGAATAAGCGATGGGGCGGGCGAGGAAACCATTGAAAACTCTAGTGAAGTGCCCATGAAAAACGGCGTGCAACGTTCCAAAGGTTCCATACAAAGTAGCATACAAGAACCTTCTAAAGACTCCATTCAAGAGCCCCCAAATGGTTTGCAGAACAAATCCTTGCCCCAGAACTCCTTAGAAAATGACATACAAACAATTAGCCCTTTAAAAAGCAGTATGAAACATAACTCCTTACAAAATATTCAAAAAGATGATGATCTCTTTTCTGATGACGAAGATATATTGACTACATACGCAGCAAAGACTCAATCCATGCCTCAATTACGGACTATAAAGTCGTCCCCTCCTATTCAACCACAAGAGCCTCAGAAAGACCCGTTTGAGGATAACTTTTCTGACTTTTCTGACGACCTTAATCTCGGTGAAATGAACGTGAATGACGCAAAAGACACCACAGAATTGACTCAAAAGCTCGTGGAACTTCTGGCTATAGACGATGGGTTGTGCTATGATCCCAAATTGGCATACTCCAGGCCAGATTTAAGAAGGTACAAGATTGTCAACATGTTCCGAACCTCGTTTAAGGTCGATAATAAATCCAGGCAACAGCTTATTTTGACCGTTAAATGTATCGAGAACAAAGAGTCCAAGTTGGTGTTACGGGGAGAGTACACCGACTTAAACTATGGAATGGGAGACATTATCAATGTAATTGTTACGGAGCCAAGGAATCCTAGTTTAATTGATGATAATCACAACATGCTAATCTGGCACCCGGATGTCTTAGTATCGTCTACAACCGTTTCTCAGCAGCTTGATTGTCCTCGGAAGTCGGTATTGACTGATAGGTTCAAGTTCCCTGGCACCAGCTCTCTTCCTTTGATATCAGGAATAATCTTGCACGAAATCTTCCAAAGTTGTTTTGTCACAGAAAACTGGACAGAAGAGTACACCACTGGTCTAATGGAGTCGTTGGTGGACGAGAACATATTGGCATTGTATTCCATTGGAAGTGATAAGGAAACCGCTAAACAGGAAATAAACAAATCGTTGCCCTATTTGAAGGAATGGTTTGAAAAATACTATAAGGTAAACGGAACCAAGCAAACAGTTAGTTCCACCACCAGAAATCAGGTTTATTTTTCCGTCAACAAGGCTTTGGATATTGAAGAGAACATCTGGTCTCCCATGTTTGGATTGAAAGGGAAAGTTGACGTCACGTTAGAAGCCAACATGAACTCGAATCAAACCCACGGGAACCTTTTGGTGCCTATGGAAATTAAAACCGGCAGAGAATATTTATCTCACCATGCCCAGTCATCATTATATGCCTTGTTATTTAAAGATCGGTACGATGTGGATGTGCACTCTTTCTTGTTGGTATACACCAAGGAGAAGTTGTCCAAGTTCGGAGATATAAAGCCTTCCGACTTAAAATCATTAGTCAACTTAAGGAACAGGATCGCTGCCTATTTACGGGAAGGAATAAGAGAGCTTCCCGCAGTAGTTAAGCGATCTGTTTGTGATCGATGTGACGTCCAAGAAGAATGTATGACTTTACATTTCTTGTTGGAAGATGGGGACTGTCAAACCAGCGGGCTAAAACCGGAAAGATTCAATGATATTGTGCAACATATCGATAACCGTCCTCTTTACCGAGATTTCTTCAATTATTGGGATATTCTTATCACCAAAGAAGAATTAACTATGAATAAATTGAGAAAGGAATTATGGACCCAAACTGCAAGAGAACGGGAACTGAAATCGGGGAATGCTTTAGCGAACATGGTAATCACGGATTTTTCGGAGACGGGCAATTATCCTTTCCAGTTCAGCTACACTTTTGTAAGAGCCAATGGCACCGATTGTTGTGAGTCCTTGCAATCGTCCCAACTCACCAAATTCGATAAGGTGATTGTTAGTGATGAGGATGGCCATTTTACTATAGCTTATGCTCATATTGTCATTATCAGGCCCACTATGATTGTGTTAGCAGCAGATCGAAGAATCATCAACTCTTCAGTGAGAGAAGAAAACTTCGATGCAAAAGACAACCAGGTCTTCCAAGGAGTTCTCCACTCCAATATCAAAAGTCAGGCCTTGACCCAGGGAAAATTGTACAGAATTGACAAGGATTACATGTTCCATGGAATGGGACTTGCCCGGTATAATGTTCTTAACTTGTTGCTACCTAATGGAGATTCAAGGCGTCGACAGCAGATTGTGGACTTGAAACCTCCTCGCTACAGCACCTCGAATTCGCAGATCAAAGAATCAGAGTTCAACTCCGATCAACTCAAGGCAATTGATAAGGTTCTTTCGTCAGAAGACTACTGTCTAGTTCTTGGGATGCCTGGGACAGGGAAAACCACCTTAATAGCAGGCTTAATAAACTACTTGGTGAACCATGGACAATCGGTGTTATTGGCTTCCTACACACATTCAGCCGTGGACAATATCCTTCTCAAAGTCAAGGAATACAATGTGGATATATTAAGAGTGGGAAACGCTTCCAAGGTACACCGAGATATCAGGCAGTTTGTGCCCCACAAAATAGATTCCTTTGACCAATACATGCACATGTATATGGATCCACCTGTGGTTGGGACCACCTGTTTGGGGATCAATGATCCCGTGTTTAATATTCGGAGCCAGTTCGATTATTGCATTATTGATGAGGCGTCTCAAGTATCTTTTCCTACAAGTTTAGGACCCTTAAAGTTCTGTGACAAGTTTGTGCTCGTAGGAGATCACAATCAGCTTCCCCCACTCGTTCAGCATGCACATCCAGCCGTCAAAAAGGGCTTATCACAGTCATTATTTCAATACCTCAATGATAAGTTTCCGGAAAGTGTTGTGGAGTTGACTCAGCAATATAGAATGTCTGCCGATATCATGAAGCTCTCCAACGTGTTAATCTATAAGAACCAATTAAAATGTGGGAGTGAAGCAGTGGCCAGCCAGAAGTTGACACTTCCTAATCCTTTGGGTTATAAGTCCATGGTGAGAGGCGATAAGGATATTTGGATGCAATGGGTCCTCAACCAGGACAATAACGTGATATTTTTAGATCATGATTTAGTCCCAGCGTTAGAAAGAACCGTGGGAGAAAAGATCGAAAATCCTACCGAAGCGGTGTTAATTTGGCAGATTATTGAGGCGTTGAATCTATGTGGTATAACACATTCCCAAATTGGGGTTATGTCTCTTTACCGGGCTCAGTTGAGATTATTGAACAAGTATTTGTTGGAAAAGCCCGAGGTGGAAGTTATGACGGCTGACCAATTCCAGGGAAGGGATAAAGAATGTGTGGTGATTTCCCTAGTAAGATCCAATAATGAGATGAGAATTGGTGATCTCTTACAAGAATGGAGAAGGATTAATGTGGCTATTACTCGTTCCAAGTCGAAACTTATTATCTTGGGGTCCAGAAAGACCTTGTCTCTGGGAGAAGGGGTGTTAAAAGACTTTCTTGATTTGGTATTCAAGGAGAAGTGGATGTACAGATTACCACCAAAAGCCACTTCACATTATGTCCAGCCCAATTTATTATCGTCACAGGCCAGTGGTTCCCGGTCGGCCAGACGGCCCCAGGTGTTGGCAGACAACTCACAGAAGGGAAATAGGCCCACGCAAGATTCGCCATTGAGAGCCAAAGGGATGGCAGAGTCCCGAGTGGTTCAGAATCACCAATTGATTCAAGATATCATCAATGAAGTTCAGTGATAAGTGTGAATGGGGTTCAATGCTCACAGTGTGCTTCACGTTCAATCAAGTCTTCACGGTCAATCAAGTCTTCACGCTCAATCAAGCCTTCACTGTGATCTTCACGTCCCTGCCGTGTCTACCTCTCTACGTATCAGCATAAGTCATCAACTCAACATTAAATATATACATGCATTCATCTAAAGAGCAAAGAAATGGAACTCAAAGTTGCCTCTACGGAAATTACCACCATTAGCGTTCCAATTCCATCCCTCTTGTTGACGGTTATTGTCATTTGGGGCTCTGTTGTCCCGCCCATCTCTTACACGTCTGTATTGTTGCACTAAGTTCTTTATAAGAATCGCAAGAAACACCGTGAAGGTTATACCAACGACAAGATAATCCCCTATGGTAACATCGTCATCCACAAAGTAAGATTCCCCTTCATGTTGTTCACGGGCTCTTTGCTGAGCTCTATCGTCTGTAGGGTCCAATTGTTCGTTGTTGGCCCCTAATTTCTTAAAGGTACTGAACCAACTGGATTGGGGGGTTTCTTCAGGTTTAGTTTTATGGCCCGAAAGTAAATATTTCAACCGAAGTTTTAGAAGGGTGAAGTAGATAGGAATCTTGTTGGCGGGTGTTTCACTGAAACTGTCTTTGTATTTCAAGCTCAAGTCATAATATCGTTTGGCCATGAAAAAATCTATGGAGTTGTTAACAATCCCAAGCCCGTGTTCGTACATATACGCAAGACTGAAACACCCATGGGGAGATCTTAAGTTGGCAGCTTTGCTGTATAATTCCAAAGCCTTTTCATAGTCATTAGGAATATTAACCTTTGGGACTCCATAGAAATAAATGTCCCCGAGGAAAATAGTCGAATCGATGTCCCCTTGATCAGAGGCACGTTTAAAGTATCTCATAGCACTGAGCACCCTCTCATGAGTATACAGTTTCTTTGATTTCATAGGGAACGGATCCAATTGATATAAAAGCCATCCAGCAGAGACTTGAGCTTTTTCTAACCCTTGTTCAGCAGCTATCAGGTATCCTAATAGAGCGTTTTTGTAGTTGCCGTTGGCAAATTCTTGTAAGGCATATTTCAAATGAGGATAAAAGAACCCGTGTAGTCGCTCCAAGAACACTTTGGGATAGATTAGTGTACTTTCACAGGTGTATTGTTTGATAACACCTTGAGTAAACCCCGACTGAATGAACTCGGAATAATGATATAACGCCTCGGTGTCGCCGCTGGTTGCAGCTGTTCTCATGATCCTTATAATCTCTGGTTTATGAGGGCTAGAGATTAAATCCCCGTGAGGGATTTGGCTCATTAGATATTTGGCGAAATTCTTATGTGCTTTCTCCGATCCCAATTTGATCCCGGCCCCGTAATATTCAAGGGCCTTGCCATCATCAGCTTCATCTACATACCCGTTTTCATACATCAATCCCAAATCATTCAACGCATTGGAAGTGTTAAAGAACCGAGTCAGGTCCTTCAAGTATTTAAAAGCCTTTTCGTAGTTGGTCTCAGTTCCTTGGCCATTCAAATACATGTGTCCCAATAATGTCTGGCACTGGCTCAATCTGTATTTGTCATTGTTAGAAAGGGCCAGAGGGGTTCTATACACGTGCAATTTCTCTCCGTAATCAGTGCACTCTTCAAGCAATTCTTTAGCACGGGAATAATTCTTTGGGGAATCGTAATATCCGTCGTATTCGTCTAAGGCACCGAAGTAGTTCAAAAGAATCTTGCGATCGAAGTTATCGATGCTATACTCTTGTTCATAGGTGGCGATGAATTGTTTTTTGGACGTGGCCACCGAGTTGAATGATTCGCTGACATCTTCGCCGTATATCCCGCCACGGAAGTCGGGGATTTTGATGTTATACGACACTTCTGTAGGTTCGATCTGGTGTTGATTCTCCCGAAGAAACTGGTACCCCAACTTCGAAAGCTTGGAGTAATAAACCAAGGCCAAGTCACAATTCTTGGGGGTTCCGATTCCTTGCGACAGTCTGTATGCTAGGGCCAACATGGAGTCAGTATCGTTGTGTTTCAGGCCCAATTCGTAGAATAATTGGGCTTTTCCTTGGTTCAATTCCACCTCCCCAAACATTCCGGTGGAATACATAAATCCCAACATGAAATAAGCGTGACCGTTTGCCTTGATATTTATAGCACGATGGTAGTACTGGAGGGCCATGGAGTAGTTTGTAGGAACAGATAAGTTGCCGAAGGTATAGATATCACCTAAGGTTACTAAAGCTTCGGCGTGATTAGCGGCAGCAGCGTTGATCAAAAGTGGCATTACTTGGGACGTCATTAGCGTGTGGGCCTCGAGATCGGGGCTGAAAGTTGTATCATAATCGTTTATGGACGGGTTATACAGGGGGATATTTCTGATGTGGTCGCTGAGGAACGCCCCCGGTGCTAAAGGTTTGGGAGAAAAGCCACGAAGTAGATCCAATGCCTGGCGGTACTGGTGGTCAGGATTGGACAGTGCCAGGGCGAGGGCCACCAAACTCCATAGAAGGAGAGATATTACCATTAGCATTGAAAAGAACGTAGAACGGTTAGTGGAGGAGATGATATATACGTCGCAGTGAGATAACTTGTAAAGTGATGTAACCTGTAATATGATCCTCCTGTAATATTACATGTAACCTGTAATACTTGAAGGCTGTGAAACATATTATATTAGAAATCAAGTACGGGTGACAGTAAGATGATGGGTGACTAGAGATTGGGCGTGTTAAGATATATATGCAATGATGTATATGATCAGAGAAGACCTACGCTACAGATAAGACGACATGTGTTGCTTCTGTGGTATTGACTGTAGCCATTGATAGAGTGTCTAGCGCTATGCTAAGAGACAACCTGTAAAATCTCTGTAGGGACAGGCGTAGAGACAGAGGTGCCGTACCGCCGTACCTCGCATAGATACCGGTGCCGTTGCTGAGAATAAAGATAGTGGTCGCCGTTTGAACAAAAGTTCAATACAACATATCACAGCTATCCTCAACAGACCTCAACAGACTTCAATGGGTTTTTCCTCTCAAGCTCTTCCCCTTAAGAAATATCTTAACTCCTCTCTTCCTCTCTTACTGCTTCGTAGATTCTATTGGGTGCAAAAAGACTGCAGCAGTTTCGCGTATGGTCTTCCAACTCAGTCTTGCTAGCATCTTAACCACAGTTGATAGGAAAGAAACGGCGCTCTCTGCTTGAGATGACTAACCGGAAAATGGACAATACCCGGAAATAGGTTAAATGAAGGAAGAAGAATAGACCATACACTCTCTATCCCAACATGCATTTTCCATTCAACATGCAGTTCACCCCTAATCTGTAAATCAATCCCTCACCCTAACCTGCAACTCCTGCGGCAACCGGCAACTCTTAGGGGCTCACCAACGCCAACACATATTTCCCCCAACTATGCCTATACGTCTAGATTCTTCACCGCCCTCCAATGAGGCGATCTTTCGGTCGGCGCCCATGTCACTCGTGCAATTCTACGTGACCATCGAGCTTGCCAGAGACGTGGTGTTCCACTTGGGCCGCCTAGGCTCTGTTCATTTCAGAGACCTAAACGCCAAACTCACGCCGTTCCAGCGAACCTTCTTGAATGATCTAAGAGCCGTAGACTCGATCGAAGCCCAATTGGCGTACCTTGAGTCCATTATGTACAAGCATGACACCGTCAAAGGCGACTTGTTCGGCGAAGTCTACGGTGACACCGCTCCGTTGCCCACGGCGTCGGAAATGGACCAATTAAGATCCAAGATCCTCAACTTCCACGATCGAATCAAGCACTTGGATGACTCCTACAACGTGTTGAGTGGTAAGCGGCTACAATTGGTGGAAAACCGGCACGTTTTGACCGCCGTCAACGAGTTCCAGACTTCCAATTTAACCGCCGACGATAATCCGGGGTATTTACGGCGGTCGACAGACGACGAAGATAATGATACTGTGGCGCTATTGAACAACCGTAACGACGATCTAGAAATTGGCATGCACACGGCCAACCTCGAAGAAACCGGGTTTAACGCCATAGCCGGCGCCATAGCCCGGGACAAGATTCCGCTCTTAAGAAAGATTCTTTGGAGAACATTGAGAGGAAACTTGTACTTCCATGACAAGCCCATTGACGACGACGAGTTTGCGGCGTATGACCGGGAAGCCACGAGACCGTTGCAAAAAAACGTGTTCATAATATATATTCATGGAGATATGTTAAAGGAGAGAGTGAGGAAGATTATTACTTCGTTGGACGGAGGATTGTTTGATAATGTCTATGGAGGCACCAGTTCCCGGCTTGAAGCGTTGGAGGAATTGAACGGCAAAATCTCCGATATCGACGCCGTTGTGGCCAGCACCAAGAACCACCTCATAGCGGAGTTGTTGATTTTACAGGAGAGTTACGGAGACTGGGTCTTCTTGGTAAAGCGGGAGCGATTCATCTACGAAACCTTGAACAAATTTGATATGGACGGAACCAGGCGGTGCTTGGTGGGGGAAGGGTGGATTCCCAAGTCGGAATTCCAACGGATTCGGAATAGTTTGAAGCTTTTGGTCCGGGCCAAATCTCATAACACGGTCCATGGATTTGAATCGCAAGAAGAGATTTCCCTTTCTGCGGAGGATGACGATATCACGGGGGCGGAACCACCGTCTCCTTCTTCCAACACGTTGTTTGCCATAGACGACACGTTAAACGAGGTCGGAAGCGGAGAAAGTGACGACGAAGACTCGGGCCAATTGGTGGCGGTGGTGAACGAATTGGTGACCAATCGCGTGCCACCTACATATCACAGGACCAATAAGTTGACGGATGCGTTCCAGCTGATTGTGGACGCCTATGGAATTGCAACATACCAGGAAGTCAATCCCGGGTTGGCCACGGTTATCACGTTCCCGTTTATGTTTGCCATTATGTTTGGGGACATTGGCCACGGGATTATCTTGTTGTTGATCAGTTTATATTTGGTGAAAAATGAGGCCAGGTTCGGGGCCATGAGGAATAAGGACGAGGTGTTTGATATGGCCTTCAGTGGCCGGTATGTGTTACTATTAATGGGAGGGTTTTCTATTTACACGGGGTTTCTTTATAATGATATATTTTCCAAGTCGTTGACGTTTTTCAGCTCGGGCTGGAAATACGAGTATCCCAAGGATTATGACTTTGATAAGGACGGAGCAATTGCCTTAACGGCCCAAAGAGTCAAGGGATACGTGTATCCCATTGGGTTGGATTGGGGCTGGCACGGGGCCGATAACAACTTGTTATTCACCAATTCGTACAAGATGAAGCTCTCTATTTTAATGGGGTTTATTCACATGAACTATTCGTTTTTCTTCAGCTTGGTCAACTACCGGTTTTTCCAGTCCAAGGTGGACATTATAGGGAACTTTATTCCGGGGTTTTTGTTTATGGAGAGTATTTTTGGATATCTTAGTATCACCATTATTTATAAGTGGACGGTGGATTGGATTGGTTCTGAAAGACTGCCGCCAGGGTTGTTAAATATGTTGATTAGTATGTTTTTATCTCCGGGAAATATCGAGACTCAGTTGTATCCCGGGCAGAAGTTTGTGCAGATTGTGTTGGTGTTGATAGCGTTGGTGTGTGTGCCGTGGTTATTGTTGTATAAACCGTTAACGTTGAGACGACAGAACAGAAGAGCCATGGAGTTGGGGTATAGTGATTTACACTCGCAAATTCAGCACGATACCCAGCTTCATGAAGAAGAGGCAGCGTTGTCGTTTGACTTGGATGCTGAAGAGCACGTTGATCAGGATAGCTCCGATTCCGAACTCAACCATGATCCGGAAGAACCCTCCGAGAATTTCAGGTTTCCCAATGATATCGAGCCGTTACATGCGAATTCGGCCGCTCACGGAGAAGAAGGAGAAGGATTTGACATGGGAGAGATTGTCATTCACCAGGTGATTCATACCATTGAATTCTGTTTAAACTGTGTTAGTCACACGGCGTCGTATTTAAGATTGTGGGCGTTATCGTTGGCCCATGCCCAGTTATCGTCAGTTTTATGGTCCATGACTATTCAAAATGCCTTTGGAACCACCGGTGGTAAAGGAATTGCTATGACGGTGATTTTGTTCGGGTTCTGGTTTGTGTTGACTGTGTGTATTCTTGTGTTGATGGAGGGAACCTCGGCCATGTTACATTCTTTAAGATTACACTGGGTGGAAGCCATGTCTAAATTCTTTGAGGGGGAAGGGTATGCGTATGAACCTTTCTCGTTCAAGAATATCGACCTATAAAAGAAGTTATAGACAGTTGTATACATTAATTGTATATTTTGATTTTTTGCTAATCTAGTTGAATTCTCTTACCAGAGGTTAACATTCGTTGGACTTCGTCTAAAGTCCAAGGTTTGACTCTATTCCTCATTTTATTATGAAGTCTATCTTTAACCAACTCCACGGAGCTGTTTGTTCTTTCGGCTTCTTGCTCGATGAACCGAACGATTTTCTGCCTTGTGTGTCTAAATTGACGTTCGGAGGATCCGTGCAACTTCAACCATTCGGTGACGGAAACTTCGTTTTGTTCTAATTCTTGTTGCAACGACTTAAAGTCGTCCCACATTTCGTAGACATTGACGGCCTGACGGGAGAGTCTTCTGTTGAGGGCCTTTCTTCTGTTGAAGGAAGCTTCGTCTTCAGGAGGCATGGAGAAGCCTGGCAAGGGCATTGGCGTCAAATGCGGAGGTAGTTGTGGAGGGATCTGTGGAGGGATCTGTGGAGGTAGTTGAGGGGGTAGTTGTGGTTGTAAATGTGAAGGTAGTTGTGAAGGAAGTTGTGAAGGTAAATGTGGAGGTAAATGTGGAGGCAAATGTGGAGGATGGATTTGTGGGGGGGCCATGGTGTGGGGGAACTGGTGATACTGTGGGAGTCCCATGGGAACTGGCATTGGAACTCCCATTGGAACTGGTGCACCTGGTGTCATTGACCCTGTTGGAGGCTCGGAAATGAATTCGGGGTGGTTTTGGGGGTCGAAGTGGGGGTTTAAAGGCATGGGATGGGGGATCCGTCCTGAACCAGGCCTTGAGCCAGAACGTGGAGGTTCAGGTCGTGATTCAGGGCCAGGTCCTGCCATACTGTGCCTAAGCGCTTGGATATCCATATTATTGTTAATAGTAGAAAAAAAGCTCTGCTGACTGGACTCTAACCGCCTAATCAAGTCCAACGTACTCAGTAAACTGTCCTTCATGGCCGAACTACTCATGTTGCCGTATCTCTGGTCTGCTTGGTGACTTAAAAAGTCATTTTGGTGGTGAATGAACGCTTGCAAGTCCTTATAGATAGCGGCCTGGTTCCTGATGAACATGTCCATCTGCTGCAGTAAGTAGCTTATTTTGGAGTCGTTTTGGAGCTGCAAATTGATCAAGTTGGTCAAGTTGGGGGACACAGCTATATTCAAGGGAGTTGGTGATGGCGTGGGGGATGCAGCTAGTTTTGGGGGAGTTGGCGAGGGTGTGGAGGATCCCTGGTGTACGCCCCCACCTTTGGCCTCTAATTCCCTGGCGAACCGGTTGAAAATCTCCGAATTGAACACGGGATGAACACTAATTGGGTGGTTCGGATATCGCTTGCGGAATATTACCATATCCTGGGCCAAGCTCCGTCGAAGCATGGCCAATACGTTCTTAATTCTTATGGTGAAGATATCAAAGGTATCGAAATTGTCGTCGTTGATAAATGGAAATATCTGGTTCAAGAGTTGGCGTGGGGGGTCCACCACGTCTCTCTTGATGTTGTAGGCTTCGATGGTGTCAAATCCGGCCAATTTGTAGAGGATATTTTCTGGTAATCCGTTGATAGTGGGGGACCCGGGCTTGTGGGGGATCTGGGTTTGGCCATTGGGGGATTGGCTACATGGTTCAATGCGGGCCATTTTCATGGCCCCGACAGCAGATTTGTGCTGCTGGCAGTAGCTGATTGGCTGGAGCTTGTTGGATCCCTTCAAGAGTCTGGACTGGTTGAACGTGTTGGTAGCTTGATGGCTCTTCTGATTGTTTGGCTGATGGTTTGACTGAAGACTAGGCAACTCCACGGCTCCGTAAGAGTCGGGTAAGTGTAATCTGGTGAACAAGTACAACGCCAAAGCGGCGTGGGGGCAATCCTCCACGTTCTTTGCTCTTAAGCATCCGTGAAAAAAGGATGATCCGTCAGGGTCGGAGGTTCTGACCACTAAAGCCACAGCTTGAGTCGGGCTCCGTTGTTTTAAGGGAAAGATCGATAAATCAGACATTTTGATATGACGTTTCTGGCGGTTTGTGAGTAATAATGATTTTGTAAGGCTAAAGTCTACCAATGTCCTGAAACTCTGGTGGGGTTCCGTGGTCCATAAGCAGGAGACAAGCCTGTAGTAAGACTCGTGTTTGGCCCTGTCAAAACATATGTTGGTTATGTTGGTACTGTTGCATTTGCTGTGCTTGCTGCATTTGCTGCTTTGCTCACTATTACATCCTTCACTACTTTCACTGTTACTGTTCCTCCTGCTGTCAGGCGGACTCAAGTTGGTGCTAGTGATAGTATTACTGGAGGTTCGGGGCTTGTGGCTCTCTTCTGGAACACTCATTTCTAATATTCTCGTAACAATTGTTAATCACAATACAATAACACAATTGGTGTTCTTCTCGTTTATACTTAAAATGCCCTAGGTTTCCTATTTGGTTGCTAAATGCTCTGTCGAAACAATTTAGATCTCGCTTTAGCAGATCGATGTGTGAGAACAGAATGGTTTGATTCTTTGCGACCCCTGGGGCCTGGGGATCTCGGTCTATATATATACGTAGATCCTTCAATTCATATCACGTCTGTTTTATAAATAGCCTTGTTCCATGCAAGAAATCGTCCGGTTTGGCTGCAACTTTCTCACTAAAAAAAAAAAAAAAAAAGAAATTAACCTTGCATGCATAATGTACGATGATATATTTAATTTTAGATTTGACGCATCACAAAACACAACACCACGTAGCACAGTATACCGGATCAACCGCCTGGTTAGCTCCCCCTTGTCTATACACCTGCTCCCTCTAGGCTTCCTTGCTATCTGCTATACTAATTGTCTCCAGTCGGTGTAATCTAAGTGTAATCGAGTGCAATCGAGTGCAAACGAGAGTGCAATCGAGTGCATGCTTGGTCTATGCAGGCGTGACGCGGACCAAGACCGACTGAAAAAAATGTTCTGATCTGTCCAGATTGGGAATGTGGTTGCGTTTTTTTGTGCGTATGCATAATTCTTCTGCATGAATTTTATGGTTGCATTTAATTGAAGGTTACTTTTGTTCTAGTGGGTGTGGGGTGTAGAGGCGCTCACTATGCTACTATAATGTTCATGAACATGTAATAGTGGCCAAAAGAACCAATTGCAAGGGTTAGCAAGCACAACTCATTTAGAGCAATTTAGAGGGCATTCATTTAGAGTCATGTAGGCTCATTTAGAGTGCCATTCACTTACTGTGCAATTCATTTACAGAATATAACACACATAACTTCTTCGCACACATCCTCAGGTACATAGGAACTTCTCCACGTACACAACCCCTGTATAGTAACTCATCTTGCTCCTTGCGTTTGGGGAACTCCTGTATCGGTGCTTCCCCAGATGTGAGTTTCCGCTGCACGCACTTTAATTTTTTGAGGCTGGGGTTTTCCGATTCATGTCGCAATATTGTTTTTCCGAAATTCTTGACTGCATTGTTCCTCCTCATCGAATGATTCTTGTCAATTTTGTCATTACTATTTCATGTAATTTACTTAGTAATTTCCTTAGCCCTGCAGATTTGACACGGCTGTAACATTAGCTTAGACGCATAGAAAGCTCTTTTTTGACCCGAAGGGTTCTGTCCCTTGAATGTGGCGTGATTTTGTAGCTATTTTTAGCTGAGCCCGGAACGGTGTGTAAGTTCGTAGGGTGCATACATACTACAGACAGGATGCAAAATACCGACCCCATTGCTACTACCAGTTCCTGCTTGCTCCTTTATAACTAATTATTCATTGAACATATTTACTATACATTTATTGGTCGTCATCTGCTTCATCAGTTCCATTCAATATCATGGCCTTGGCTACAACAATATCACTAATGTTACCTCTCACCTCCTCTGTCATAAAACTCTGATTATCATTCAACCACAATCTCGTAACTCGGATCAACTTCTCTAACTGTTCATTATTATCTTCCAAGTGTTTCCTGGTGCCATCAACTGCTTCCGTATCGGTCTTCGAAATCAATAAATCAACAACCTTGAACAAAGCCGTGAATGACAATAAGGACAACGGAACCTTATCACTATCAAACCTGAGGTGTTTCAAAAGCTTGAACGCCTCTGGTTGGCGATTCTGACCGTAATAGTAACTGATTAAGCCACAAGTCAAGATGATAAACTGCTCTTGATCCACAACACCTAAACTCTGGATCAACTTGCGATGTCTTTGAATGTCGTCACCGGGGCTTTTGCTGTCGATTTCCGTGGTTATTTCAGAGTCTTCTTCTTCAGAGTCGGTGATTTTCTCTTCATCTGTCAATTCTGGTCCATTCATCAACAATTGGAACTTGGTGACGGTATCATGAACTTGGTTCTTCAAACACTTCATTAATTCCAACGCATTAGCATTGGGTAATATCACAGCCTTGAAGTTCTTGAATATCTTGCACACTTGTAACGATTCAAGGTCTTCCAGTAACAAAGTATCCAAGCACTTGACTTGTTTCATTAGCTTGTTGTTTCTCGTCAATTGCTCTTCCTTTTCCCGTGAAACATTCTGTAAATAGACCTCAGTAAGCTCATTAATGATTTCCAAAACTCTCCAGGAAAAGATCAAGTTATATAAGTCGTTCAGTTGCTGCTTATAAATCTCCACGTATTTCAAGTAGTTGCTATCGTCCGAGATATCTTCGTTGATGTTTTTGTGGCTCATTAAGTTATTAACTCTGGTGATCAACAACTCGCTTTGGAAAAGACATACTCCGTCCAAATCTTTGACTAATCTGTTCAACGTAGCCAACGGCTTACTTTCGCCTTTGTAGTTCAAGTTCTTGACCAATGAGGCCCGTAAATTCATGTTAACTGTTAACAACTTGCCGATGAGCCCATTTCTTCTCTGGATAATCGATCCCACTAGTAAGTTAAGAATACATGTTTCAAAAGTGCTCTCACAGCTTGATAAATACATATAGTCTGCTAACAAACTGAATATGTTAGCTGGGACTGGATCCTTTCCTAACAAACTGTTAATTATCACGGTTTTTCTGTCTTCTTCAATGGTTTCTGGTACCGCCAATCCAAGACTCACTAAAGCCCAACAAACCACCACGTTTTTACCGGAGGTTGCAGACTTCTTTGGCTTGCTATCAAATAAGCCGGGAAGAACCAAATTCCCCACGCATGTTACGAATATAACCACCTTTATCAAGCTCCATAAATGGACCACTACGGGCGAAGGATGTGCAAATGAGTAGGGCATGAATGGAACCGCAGATAACCCTCTGAAATCGGAATCCAGTCCTCCAAACAACGATGTGCCCATAACAGCTGCCATTCCTCCTAACAAATATCTATTAGGCTGGTTTTGTTGTGCCGGCATTCCTTGTTGAACGTTATAAACCGAGTTAGCAACGTATGAGTTTTCTTCAAACTGTGGTTGTACGGGGAAATCATAAGACTGTGGTTGTATGATTTGTTGCTGCTGTGGCACTTGCTGCTGTGGCACTTGCTGCTGCTGCTGCTGCTGCTGCTGCTGCTGCTGCTGTCCCATCCGCTGCGGATTTATGTTCGCCTCTTGAATCAACTTCTGCAACTGGCGGTTCTGCTTACTCAATATCTCATTCTTCTTCTCCAAATGCTGGATGTACTCAGTAGCCTTTGTCAACACACTAGCCTTGTTCAACTTCAACGCAGGGGTAAGTCCTTCCAAATCAGCAACCGTCAAATTGGTAGACCCCGAGGCTATTCTCAAAGCAGGCACCGCATCTCTTAACATCAGGATCTTACTATTAATGTTGGTTCTATACTTCCGTTCGATCTGATTGTGTGACGTCTTGCTTCTCTTAGGTTTTGTGACTTTGCCGTTCTTGAATTGTTTTCGGTCCTCTTCTTCACTTTCAGACTCTTCAAGCTTACTATCAATATTATTGGCTTGTTTCATATGATTTGCTTCGGGGGATGTGTTGGTGGAAGACATATAATCCTGACTCTGAGGGGTAATTCCCACGGAATCGTTCTGAGACGACACCGAAGAGTTCTGGAAGTTGGACCCTTCGGCACCGGAATCGTTGAATTCCGGGTAGAAGCCGCCTGTTTGGGGAAACGTGACATCAGCCTGGGGATTCATGAACATTTTCTGGTCTTCATTCAAGCTGGTAGGCGATAATTGGTTGATGTCGGAGTTAATACTGGTTAGGAAGGCGTCGGTGTTATCAAAATCAAAGAATTCATTTTTGAAATCGAAGTCCATTTTGACAAATGAAGGAGTTAGCTGGAAGTTAGGAGTTAGCTAGAAAGTATTTAAGGAGTTAACTAGACTTAGTTTTAACTGTTAGGAAGCGGTGATAAGCACACAAGACTCTGTGAGACTCTGTAAGACTCTGTGAGACTCTGTAAGACTCTGTAAGACTCTGTGAGACTCTGTAAGACTCTGTAAGACTCTGTGTAGCAACTGTTTGTTCAGCTCTTTTAAGCTGTTAAGAACTATTTGTTAAGAACTGTTTGCTTGCCAATCAACGCCGTTGTTCCCAATTCTTATCAACAGTTCTATCAATCTTTGGATATAAGTCTCTGTTAATCTGCCTTTCTATCCGCTTAATTACTTATCTCTCTGTAGCTATGTATAATCTCAAGCTCTGTTCTCTGTTATGCTCTGTTCTCTGTTATCGCTCTTCTCTCTGATACCTCAAACTGCTTTACGCTCTTCTACTCTACTATATATATTCCCTGAATTCTATATTCGTTCCGATTGCTTAACAATTGTTCTTTCTTCAATTTCTGCCAGGTCCACAGCTTAAAGGTTTTATACAAAAAGTGGCCTGATTAATTTCTTTTTCGCACCGTGACGGGGCCACTGTGTCAGACACAGCACCGCAGGCGGTGCGGTGAAGGATGAAGATATGAGGAAGCCACGACCTGAGATACTGTGATAGTGACTGTAACAGAACAAGCTACACGGTAGTATCTGCAACAAAGACAAAGAAAAGACGCAGAAGCCGACACGGACAGCCAACCCTTCAGGTCTCAATCTATTTCTCGATCTCTCAGCTCTTTCAGACTTCCCATAGATCCATCCATCGCTCACGTTCTTAGGCTAAACTTTCTCTAAATACTAGCAGGAGGAACAACTGCTCTGTGACAACCGGCAGTATCTGTGACAATCTGACACCTCTCATACCGGTGGAAGCCCGTTCCTACAAACCGGACACTGCAACTTATACTTCATCCAGTCTTCCAAACACTCACTATGGAAGATATGGAAACATGGTGTTATCATATACTCTCTATTATTAGACCCCGTGAGCTTGTGCTTTGGTTTCTGGTGCTTATAGATCGGTAAATCCACTGTCGTCATACAAATAGCACACTCGGTGTGACACTTGATGATTTCGCTGTCAGTAGAACTGTTGTTTTGTAATACTTGAGGATCGGATTCTACGTTGATATTAGCCAATAGATCTGACCCATATCCTTGCTCCAAGTCTTTCAAATTAATCACAGGATGATAGTTATAAGCTTGAGGTAACCACCGTTCATTGATCCAGAACCTGGGGGTTATTAAGCTCTGGAGGTAAAGTAGTATCAACTGGAATCCTACCCAGCTGGTAATGAATATTACAAACCCGACATTCCTTTGATGTCTCAAGGGATTCTTGCACAAGTTCAAGTAAATCACCGGCATTAATCTAATAAGCGACGTGCCCAATATAAAGGTCCAGGTAAATGGCACCCGTCTGTTTTTCAAGGTATTTCGCAAGAACTGAGGATACCAGTAAGAATTAATTAAGGTGACTCCAATGATCTCAAATACAACTCTATATTGTCTTCTCCACATGGTGGAATTTAAGATCAAAAACGAACTGATGATGGTTACAGCAAATCCCGCTCCAAAGATAGAGTTCCACACACTCGTATCTTGGTTTACAAATGGCTCTACGTTTCCCGGGGTATTCCCGTTGGTGGCTTCCGTATTGGTGGTGTTATTGGCGGCGTTATTGGGACTTGTATCTGTCACGGGTCTCGGTAATTCGTCTCTATTAGCAGAATTCCCTCGTAAGATCTGCCACCACGTAGTTCCTCTTTCATTCAACTGGGTCTTCATGACTTGGGTTAGAAAGCCCATCTCAAATACTCCACACATAATATACGTGATCATGGCAACACACGCCAACAATAAGAACAAGCTTTCGTAGAACGTAGAAATCAACAAGAAACACAATGCCACCAAGGAATCTTGATACTGCAAAAACATCAACGTCACACTGGAGATATTCGATAGCTGTCCTGGGGTTTTAGACATTTTGATTTGCTTCATGAAAAGATACAACTGGATTCCAATCAACATAATAAACCCAATCAACATTGTTCTCAGTTGAGCCGTGACGATTTCTGTCTTGTCACCTTCAAATCTCCCGTTTCGCGTGTTATTTATAACAATCCCACAGTCAGGTGAATACATGAGTGACTTTTTTACTCTGATTTTAGGTGGTTTTTTGGTGATAGGCTTTCCCGTAGGATTGGCCAATTCTTCGTCAATTTCACGTAATTCTCTTACAGAATACTCGGTTTTTTCCAATTGAACGTAATTGATGTACTCGCATTGGTCCAAAGACCGACTTATAAACATATTCATCTCATCCATCGTGACTTGTTGCTCCACATCAGTTCCGTTTAAAAACTGAGCCATCAACTTCTGGGCTCTTTTGTAATTGTCCTGATTCATAGTCAATTGCGGCAAGGCGTAGTTACCTGCAAACTTGGCCGAGTTGGTAACGGACACAAGGGAACCAGTGTTCTGGAAATACACTCCATAAGTATCAAGTTCGTTGTGTTGAGCTTCATCTTGATCAAGCACACTCACCTTCAACTTGACCAAAACCGCATCCTCCACTCGATCTTCGGGCTTCTTTACAAATTTAGACAATTCAGCGTTGTCATAATTATATCCCAAGCTCTTGAGGCTATATTGAATGTTTCCATCATCAAATTTGATATCTCCAGTTTTGTCGCTTTTTCTTTGACCTCCAGCACCTGGGTCACCGAATCCAGGGCCACTTCCTCCGGGATTTTGAGTGGGGTCGTCATCTCCGTCGTTAAACGGTCCCTGGTTCAATGATTCGTAGTATTTCCGGAGATATTCCGGTAATTCAAGCCGATACCGCTTAAGGCCAGCCTGAGCGGATTTATCTACTTCAAATTGTCCATATGCCCTGCCACTGATATTAAGGAGGTACCCCAAAGCATTTTCATCGTCTTCTATGGGTTCAGTTCCCCAAAACAGGCTTATTTCCTCGGTAATGTTGTTAGGTAACAAGGAATCCCGTTCGTCTAAGGTCCAGGGATTATCGTCGTTATACTCCCGAAACGGCCAGTCCTCCGGGTTCTTGCCGTCTACCATGTCACGGTAGCTCAATAGAAACCCCGTGATGTTGCCGTAGCCCTGGACATACAGGTGTTCCGCTAATTGCCGCTGATAGTGTTTTAAGGAGTTCTGGAATCGAACAAGGGTTTGACGTTCTTGGTAAGAATGGGGCTTGTCGGTTCCATTGGGAAGGGATAAGAACAAGATAATGATGATAAAGAACACCAACGACTGTCTATCCACCGCCATTCTCCGTTATAACTGTGATGTGAATGAGTATAGTGTGTTAGTTATAGATGGCAGATTCGCGCGCTTACTATAAAATGTTCTACTGAACTGTGACTATATAAAGAGTGATAAACCAGAAGCAAGAGAAGGAGAGGAGAAGGAGAAGGAGAGGAGAAGCAGTTCATACTACTACAGTAACCAGAATAATGCTCAAGTTAGTCATGAGACTTTTCTCTCACTACCTCTCACTACCTCTCTCACTACCTCTCACTACCTCTCTCTCTCTCACTACCTCTCTCACTACCACTCTCACTACCTCTCACTACCTCTCTCACTACCTCTCACTACCACTCTCACTACCACTCTCACTACCTCTCACTACCTCTCACTACCTCTCTCACTACCTCTCTCACTACCTCTCTCACACTTTCCTCAGCCTTGCCTCCTTCTAGTCTACTCTTCTCTTCTAAATAAACCTTATATTACTTTTTTAGACGGATCTAATATGAATTATATAATTAACATTATTATGTACGGGGTAATTGTCCTGCAATTGGGTTAACCTAGATGAATGCTATAGTTACTAATGCTGTAAAGATCATACCAATCGAGCTGGTGATTTGAGATGCCCCGGATGACTGTTGTCTAGGGATCTCTGGACTGGCACTGGTGGTGGAGTTTTGCACTTCCACAGAATCTTCAGCTTGTCCCTCTTTTTGATGTCCTTCATCAGCTGGTGAAGTAGCAACAGCTGTTTCAACGCAACTAGTTTCATCACCATCATCATTGAATTCATCGTCTTCAAAGTCCTTACTATTGTCGGCGGCAGGGGCGCGACATTCTTCACAATCATCATCACAGGTTTCTCCATCGTCATCATCGTCTCCTCCAAAGAACATGTCTAAGAGATCAAAGAAGTCGAAATCATCGTCTCCATCGTCTTCGGCGTCACACTCAACTGTAGAACAATCGTAGGGGCACGATGCAGCACATGCTTCTCCTTCCACTGAATCGTCTCCATCGTCATTGAACTCGTCGTCTTCAAAATCATCGTCGGGATTATCTTCTGGACAAGGAACTGCGTTTCCATTGCCGGAGTTATCTGACGAGCCGGAGTTATCTGATGATCCCGAAGTATCTTTAGAGCCTGATCCCGAAGAAGTATCACAATCTTCGGCTGAATCACCGTCGTTGTAGAACCCGTCGTTGTCATCCTCGTAGTCTTCGTTATCATCAAAATCTTCGTCTTCGTCTTCCTCACAATCATCGGTAGCAGCATGTGTTGGTTCTACAGTCACCGTGGTGTGAGTGAAGAGGGTGGTGGTAACAACTTTGCCCTGTTGATCTTTGGTGGTGGTGATAACTGTGGTGTAGTAGTCGGTTTCGGTAACACAATCTTCTTCATCGTCATCATCTTCGAAATCTGTAGATGTAGTTTGGTCGGTGGTGGTGGTAGTGTCTCCGCCTTTGTCTGTGTCGGTGGTTGGCTCTTCGTCTGTGCAATCGTCGTCATCGTCTCCATCTCCGTCGTCTGAAGGCTTTGGTCCTGAAGTATCTGAGTGATCTGGAGGTAATGTTGAATCATCGCAGTCCTCGTCATCATCGTCGTCTGAAGATGTTGGAACGTCAGTAATGGAGCTGTTGGAGTACAGAGACGAAGGAATAACCGTTGGAACGTCGGTTTCTGAGTCACAGTCTTCGTCATCATCATCGTCTGAAGATGTTGGAACGTCAGTCATGGAACTGTTAGAGTACAGGGATGAAGGAATAACTGTTGGAACGTCGGTTTCTGAGTCACAGTCTTCGTCATCATCATCGTCTGAAGATGTTGGAACGTCAGTCATGGAACTGTTAGAGTACAGGGATGAAGGAATAACCGTTGGAACGTCGGCGGTTTCTGAGTCACAGTCTTCGTCATCATCATCGTCTGAAGATGTTGGAGCGTCAGTCATGGAGCTGTTGGAGAACAGGGATGAAGGAATAACTGTTGGAACGTCAGTCATAGAACCGTCAGAAGGATCTGCTGTTGGAACGTCGGTTTCCGATTCACAGTCTTCTTCATCATCATCGTCTGAAGAGGTTGGAGCACTGTCAGATACAGACGAAGCATCCGTTGGGTCAGAGCCAGTAGGTTCTGATTCAGTAGGTGCATCAGTTTCCGACTCACAGTCTTCTTCGTCATCATCATCGGATGCTGTTGAAGAAGAGCCTGAGCCAACATCGGAGACCGTATCAGGGTCTGAGGGATCTGAAGGGTCTGAAGGGTCTGAAGGATCGGAAGGAACATCAGTTTCAGATTCACAGTCTTCTTCATCATCTTCGTCAGAAGTCGAAGCGGATTCGGAGATTTCAGGATCTGAAGTTACCGGGTCCGAAGTAATCTCGGGATCTGAAGTCACATCGCTTGGAGCGTCGGTTGGAGCATCTGTTTCAGACTCACAATCTTCATCTTCGTCTTCTTCAGAAGATGAAGAGGCTGCAAGTAAAGCGACATTGGCCACACTAGAAGAAGCTTCAGAAGAAGTATCATTGGAATCTCCAAACATATTAGCAAAGAATCCTTCTGGCTCTACAGAACTGCTAGGTTCACTAGATTCGCTGGATTCACTAGATTCACTGGATTCACTAGATTCACTGGATTCACTGGACTCGCTGGACTCGCTGGATTCGCTGGATTCACTAGATTCATCGTCGTCTGAACTAAAGCCAAATAATGATGACAAGAATCCTCCGGACGTCGTGGCTGAAGACAGAGAAGGTTCAGATGAAGCAGCCAAACTTGAAGAAGATGGTGGCTCCGTAGAACTGGAACTATCAAACAAGGAACTGAAATCATTGGATGAAGTTTCCACTGGCTCTTCACTGCTTAAACTTGGAACTGGGTCACTGGAAGTTTCTTCTTCAGACCCACCAAATAATTCGTCAAATAATCCACCAGAAGTCGAGGTTGCTCTAGCACTGCTTGACTGTGAGGAGCTGGATATCACTGAAGAAGAAGAAGAAGAACTTTCTGTTGAGTCGTCGGAGGAAGAACCAAACAACCTATTGAAGAACGAGCTGGAGCTGGAGCTGGAACTGGAACTAGAACTAGAACTGGAACTAGAACTGGAACTAGAACTAGAACTGGAACTAGAACTGGTTGGATCCTCCTGAAGAGCAGCAAATAAATCATTGGCTTCCTCTGATGTCGTTATAGGATCTGAGGAAGAACTGTATAAGGAACTAGAACTAGAGCTCGAACTGGAAGAACTCGAACTAGAAGAACTCGAAGAACTAGAACTATTAAATGCCGAGCTACTGCTACTGGAAGAAAAGTCGAATCCCATAAAGTCGTCACTTTCAGAAGTGGGTTCAGGAGCAGCTTGGGTATTAGCTTGGGTATTATCTTCAGCAGCTTGGGTATTGGCTGGGGTATTGGCTTGGGTATTGGCTGGAGCCCCTTCTTGTGGAGCTGCCTCTTGTTCAGCCGGGGCTTCTGCCGCCTTGGAATTGGAATCATCACTACCTCCTCCTAATAAATCACTTAAGCTGAATCTTTTGAAAAAATTCAACCCATATTTACTATCGTTGGCCTGATCCTCAGCAACTACTTGAGATAACACTGCCGATATTAACAAATAATTGGATACTGTTACTATCTTCATTTCCTGTTCTATTTATACGGATTTTTAAGTGAAGGAAGAACAATTAAGCGAAGTACTCCCGAGTCTTTCTTTAGGTAAAACGTTGGACTAAGTTAGAAATTAGGAAGAAAGGCGGTTGGATAGTACTATGGTATAAAGAAATTGGGTTAAAGAAAGGAAAAAAAAAATCGGCAGGAACCTTGGTATATATTTGCCATACAAAATCAACCATACTTAAAATGGATTTTTTTGCAATCAAATAATTTGTTGGAGAAGTTAATTATATTTCCCGATGCGGTATTTTTTGTGTCTATATTTAATTACATTGCCTAAGTAAGTTAAGAATTAGGTTGTGTATGATTGTAAAGCCTAAGAGGCCGTAGGGATTTGCTAGAAAGGGGAATCGCAGTAGTGTCCTGCATATGTGCTGAGATTTTTCAAGTTGTTTCCTCAATAGGGAAGATAATTACTTGAGCCGGTCCCAAAACGGTCGGTTCTAATACAAATCGCGAGATCTACATGCAGGTGTCAACACCGCATGCATGCTTATATGATGTTTATATGCATGATGTTGTCATATATGCAGATTGGTGTTCCGCATACAGTCCGCTCTTGCTCGCAGCGTTTAATGGTAATTTGCAGTAATTTGTATACTTTAATAGGGAATTAAGTGTCTGACTTCCCCATACTTATACGATAATAACCTTTGATGGTTACTAAATATGGTATTAACCTCTTTTCGACTAAGGCTTGAATATTTGGTTCAATTGTCAGGTACGGGTATTTTATTTTCAGATGAAAAAGGATATTATTATTGCCTTGCACTAAAGCTACAATTAAAATTATTACCAGAATGGTTGATGGAAATAAATCCATGCTAAGCCGTTTTGGGAATATTCTAATTGAGGTTTCTTTATGGTCCTCTCTTTTTCTCTAGGGCTCTCTCTCGGGCTCTCTCTCGGGCTCTCTAGGGCTCTCTCTAGGACTCGATATTTTACAGTGCCAGCGACTGTTCTTATTACAAAATAAAGCTTTTATTGAAAATTAATGGTATACATGCTCATAAATATTTAACGTACAGGTTGGTTTTGAATTCAGAAGCTCTTTTATGGATATTCTTGTGAAGATTTCTCTTGAATTTGGTCTTCAATGCTCTCTTTTTCATAGCTGATCTGTTGCAACAACATGATTTGGCACTGCTACTTCCAGAACTCTTGGAACCACTGGCTGGTGAAGAAGATCCTGATCCTGAAGATGATGACCCGTCATCATCAAAAAGAGCATCAAGCACCCAGTCAATGGCACTGCTGAATAAATCTCCCCAACTGAAGCTAGATCCATCCGATGGAGAAAATAACCAATCAAGGAATCTGTTAACTAATCTGCCAATGAAATCAAAGAGCCCCCCGCCAGAACTAGAGTCGCCGGAACTTGATCCATCTCCTCCGAACAAACTATCTAATAATGATCCAATTAATCCCAGAAGTGAGAAATCAGATCCAGAAGAACTAGAATTAGATGAACTAGATCCTCCGAATAAATCGTCAAACAAGTCAGATACCAAATCTCCAAGGGAGAAGTCAGACCCAGATCCAGAAGAACTGTTGGAAGAAGAGTCCACATCGAAGATATCGTCTAATAGTCCATCAATAAATCCTCCAAGAGTAAAGTTACTTGGGGTATCAGGAGTGGAATCACCACTGGAGTTGAATAACCCATCTAAGAATCCATCAAGACTGAAATCTGAAGAACTGGAGTTGGAAGGTTCGGAGCTGGAGTCAGAGTCAGAACTGTTAAATAAAGATCCAAGTAATCCGTCTAATAATCCTCCAGTCGATTCGGATTCTTCGCTGGTTGTGGTAGAAGAAGTGTCGTTGCTTCCTCCGAATAAATCGTCTAAGAATGATCCCCCAGTAGAATCGGAGTCATCAGAGGTTTCAGTAGTGGAAGCTGACTCAGAAGAGTCGTCGTCCCCAAATAAGTCGTCTAAAAATCCTCCATCACTGGAAGCAGCTTCAGAAGTGACAGGACTGGCAGAAGAGTCATCAAAAAGTCCTCCAGTGGGATCCGAGTCTTCTGAAGTCCCGGTGGTAGCAGCTTCAGTATCGGCCACAGAAGAATCATCTCCTGCAAATAATCCGTCGAACGAGTCTGTTTCAGAACTGGCAGATTGTTCGGAAGCCAAACTAAGAATTTGGCCCATAAAGGTGTCAGAACTGGATGTTTCTTCATCACGAGCCATGATTTCATCTCTTTTGATCAAACCTCTTTTAACTTTGGCGTTTACAACTTTGGAAAATTCAGATTTCAAAGCCTTGGAGTTCAATAATTCAGACGACAATTTACTGACAAGATCTGAATCTTTGACGGAATTGAACAAGCTTTCCATGTCGACACTACTGATAGCCTTTTGGTATAATTTAGAAGCAACACTCTTCAAGTTTTCATCGTTCAAAATGGAATCGGCCGTGGACTTAACCAAGCCGGAATCAGACAAGGATTGAACGATTCTGCTGATGTATTCATTGTCTCTTTTATCAAGGGTGTCAGAAACTTGTCTTGTGGACTTTGTGTCAGTACTTTCACCGTCTCCCAAGTTTAAGTTACCTCCAGACCACAAAGATTGAGCCATCTTCATGGCTTGGGGCAAGACATCGCCATTTTCAAACATGGAGTCAAAGAACTTGGATGCGGATTCTGGATCGAAGTTTTCTGCTACTTCTGTGATGTTCACGTTTTCCATGGAGTCCAACACTCTTTGAGAAACATCTTGTAAATCCAAGTTATCCACCACCGATTTCAAGGTAGATTCTGAAAGAGATGATAAAAGTCCGCTGATAAACTGATCGTCTTGACGCTTTTGTAAGGAATTAGCTTCGACGGAGGCGGCGAATTCGTCGATGGATTTTAGAATTTGGTCCACGTTGAATTCCCTCGCTTCATTGGCACCAGGAGCCATAGCAGGGGCTGCAACAGCAGGAGCTGCCAATAACCCAGTAACGAATGTCGAGATAGATAAACCTGTACTGATCTTCATATTAATTACCCTATATTCCTAATACTTCTCTAAAAATTGGTATTAAACGAGTTGGAACGAGAGTTTTGAAGCAATTGGGTGAAGAAGAAGTAATTATCAAAAAATCGGTTGTGTAAGGAAGTGGTGAATGTTAAATAACTTTTTTGCAACTTTGGTAAAGGTTTACCTGATTAGGGGAGTCTTGGTTTGTGTGCAGGAAATTGTATTAATTTTAATTACATTGCCCAATGAGGAAGGTATGCGACCTGTCCTGTGTACATATTAAGTGTTTTCCTGTGTGTCACTCATGCCCTGTATGTGATTTTTATATTCCTGTACTCAATTTTCCTATTAACCTGCCGTTTTGGGGTTGGTTTTGACAGCCATAAAGATGGGGATGGGGATTTAATAGGGTTACCATTACGGGAAGGTAAATGGGGAGAATGATTAGAGAATGGTTGGAGTATCGTTGTTGAAATAGTGTTTTGATTTCCTGTTTGGACATATGCCGTCAACATAAAAAAGGCTAGAACTATTTTTAGTGTAAAATTAACGAATGGTGAAATTGACGATTTGCAACTAATGTAAGGGGAGGAAAGTGTCGAACCAGAAAATAAATTTAAAAGATCAAACAAGTGATCCGAGTGTATTTGAACGTGTTTAAATGTTTTTGAACTGAATGTTTATATGTGGAAGTGTTTGAATGTGAACTGTGTTAGTGAATTTGTCTCCTTGCTGGATATGAAATCCTTACCCCCATACTTAAAACAACCCAGGAAAACATCCGCACACCCACAGTTTATCCTGGGCTTGAGCCATCGCGAATCTTCAACTTCTTCAATGTCACCACCATGAGACCTTCTCTAGTAAGATTGGTAAGACCTCGTCGGCCCCAAAGAAAGTCAGACCCTCTCTTGCCACCTTTAGAGCTCTACAAAGCGATTTTAAGATCGCACATCCACAAACTTCCTGTGGAAATTCGTCCTCTTGGAGATCAATACGTTAAGGCTGAATTTAAAGCCCATAAGAATATTGATAATCCTTTACATATTGTTGGATTTTTAACGCAATGGCAGGATTACTTGAAGAGTATTGATGGTGGATCATGGATGGATGGGAAGTTGTCTAAAAACGAGTTGGATAAGATGTCACCAGAACAGGTAGGACAGTTATACGAGTTAATGCAGGAGACTAAGCGTGTGAACTAAGTTATAAAGAACAGATCAGATCGAAGTAGAGTTCATAGGTACAGGGTGAATATATAGAAAAGAAAATGGTTCATTAGACAACAGACCCAATTATATATATAGATCTAATGAAGAACAAATGTGACTAAAGAATAAACAAGAATGGACCAAATAAAGAACAGAATAAATAGTTAGAAACAGCCAGAAGATGTCATAAACGCGAGAGAAGAAGATTTAAAAAGTTTGTTAAAGAACAAATCGAAGACAATTCAAGAACAATTTAAATAAATATAACTTTTGTAGCTTAATAAAGCAGTTGCGAACTTTTTTTAAAGACTTACAAGCTTCCTGGAAGAGAGGTATTTGGGTCGGTTACATCACATAAACGTTAGGTTTATTCTACGTAGTTGTATCTAATGCTCTAAGTTGATTGTTATAATGCCTGGAATCCCGTAAATATATTCACCAATCATCAAATTTATCGTCGCCTTCGTTGGGTCCCACTTTATGACTATTTACGAACTCAAAATCTGCATACTCCGGCTTCTCAAATTCATTTATCTCGTACCATTTAGGAACACATGATGTCTTAGACCAGGTATGATCGGTCTTGGGATTGCACGTACATCTTAATCCTCCTCTAGTTAATTCATCTTGGGGACAATCTCTATTTGGAAAATGATAATATCCACTGTGAGGAATATATAAGACTTCATCTCTCAGAAGTAACATAGTCACTGCTATAGAATGAATAGGAGCATCTCCCCAACGAGAATAATAAATTCCTCCTGCCTTATCGATGTGATTGAAAAAAGCTTGATACTGTGGCAGTCTAAAGAAATCCAAATCGCCAATTTCAAAATTGGACCAAAAATGGCACATGTTAAAGTTCTCTCCATCATCATCAGTTACAAACTCCAAGGCATTATTTTCATGGATCATATGGGGGTTCTCATCCATAAACACCTTAGTATATTTCCACAAGTTTGTGACTGTGGTATGGAGTTCCAACGGAGCAAATACAAAGGCAAATTTCATAGAATTCTGTCTCATATATTGAAACCAGTCAGTATGAAACATGTCACAGTGGAACTTGATATCCGGTTCAACTCGCCAGTAGTATCTATAGTTCGTCATTACAGGAAGTTGGGAGAAAAACCCCGAGAAAAATCGACTCATATGTCGATAACTGATTGAATCACCATACTTAATACCATCTTCTTTCATGGCGACTCTTGTTCGTTCTGCCTTCTTTAAATCGATCCATTCAGGAAACTTCCAGTACTCTTCAGGCACGTGAACAAATATAGCCTTTCCACTAACTGCTTCAGAAACATATGTCTTAAATAACTCTGTAAACGGCTCGTTGTTGGCAAATACCCAATCATAGTGAAACCGGTGATTAAATTTCGATTCCACCGAATTTATCGACAGAAGAATGGCTTGAAAGTCTTCGTTCCTGACTAGCGAGAAGAAAGTAGCGTTTTCTTTTCCACCAGACCCTTCATCCACCAGATACTCTTCCTCAAATGAGTTTCGCCGATGGAACGACGAGATCTTCCCTACTTGCTTGTTTCCACGCATCATATCATACTTTACAGACTCCTCCATGCCCAGAAGCTCCACATGACTAATACGATCATCTCCTTGTGGCTGATCCTTGTTAGAGGCACCTATACGAACGGCTTCTGATGCTTTTTGGTCGGCGTTAGGATTTAAAATATCTGATGCCTTATTCTCCTCTTTTAGTGGTGGAAGCTGTTTGCCGGATCGAGACACATTTTGGGTCCATAATAACACTATACATACTGCCAAAACTGCCGCTAGAACTAGAGCTCTTCTGTAGAGCTTGGGGACTTTCATAGCCTTAGAAGCATATAATTAGTGAAGCTCAGTTAAGCTCTTGTGACCTCAACAGCGAAGACGCGAAAGGTGGGGCTCGTATATTTTATACTACGATGAGAGCCTCCGTGGGGATGAAAAGAAGAGAAGGAGAGATAAGAAAGAAGAAAGAGTTTGTGGAGAGACGATGGGGAGAGGACGGAGAGATGTTATAAAGATGAAGAGATAAGGAGAGACGGTAGAGAAGATAGAGACAGTAGAGAAGATAGAGACAGTAGAGAAGACAGAGACAGTAGAGAAGATAGAGAAGAGAATGCAGAACATCGAACAGAGACATGAACAAGAAGAAATTCAATACAAGAAACCCCAAGGACGAATAGGAGCCTATGCATTCGTCAATAAATCAATACTTCTCATTGGATCTTTTATTAACTATCTACCTATAATCCCTTTCCATAATTGCCCGAAGCAAAAAAGTCCATGATTATCTTAACTATATGCTCTAAAGCATCCAACCACTTCTTCAATTGTTCATTCACCTTGTCTTGATCTGCCCCCAACTTTTCAAAGAAATCCTTTCTATAAGGACAAGCCTTCATAGCCAATTTAAACACAGGCTTAACCAAAACTCCATGATACTTGGATAAAGTAGTACCATAAGCATCAGTAAAAGTCTTGGTCAATTCACTTCCTGGGTTGTTAAGAGTCTCCACTAAAGATTGACATGTAAATTGTAACCCTCTGGTTAACCATAATAATCCCTGAGTAGCAGTTTTATCCTTACCACCAGCTTCAGCTACCATCAAATCTTGTAAGGTAGAAGAGTTAATTGGGTCACTTAACAACTTTTTTCTGATCTTTTCGATGTTTCCTGTCATATCCTTTTGGACCACGGCAAAGGCAGAAGATCCTAATAAGTCGAATAATTTCACTAACGATTCAGAAGCTTGTAAGAAATCGTTGGTGTCGATTTTGTTGTCGGTGATTTTGACGTCGGCGAACGACTTTTTCATTTCATCAAAGAACGTAGACATAATGAGTGAAGTATAATGTAAGTGTTGAGGTGTAAGTTTGTTATATATAGAAATTGCTTTGGCGAAAACGCGTTGAGATATGAGGAGGACACGACTACCTTAGGTGCGATTATGTTATTGTAAGATTGAGAGTGAGAGAAAGTGAGAGATAGTGAGAGATTAAGAGGGATTGTAAGGGACTGAGAGGGATTGTAGGAGATTGTAAGAGATTGCAAGAGGTTGTAAGAGGTTGTAGGAGATTGTAAGAGGTTTTAAGCAAAGTTGTTAGTATGAATCTAGCAAGATTGTTCTGTGAAGCTAGTATGTAGTTATTATATGTAGTTGATAACTAATCTTCTCAGTGTTCACTAGTTTGTACTAGCTTGTTCGTTGTTCACTAGCTTGTTCGCTGTCCACTGGGCCGTTCGCCGGTTTGCATATACTCTTATGCTTAAACTGATTCGGTTCAGCGCTTTGGAAGCTTGTGAATTTCACCCGAATAACTTTAATTGTAATAAATTAAAATGGTTTATATTAAAGATTTCTATACTACAAGCATCACCACACTAACTCAGAGTCATCGGCAAATTTAACGGTCTTTTTGCCAGGCTTTCCTATGTTGTTCAACGTTTGTGCCACCACTTCAACTCCTTCACCAGTCTGAGTGGATTGATGGTTTAAATATTTCAAATATTCTCGTTTAGAGTAAAACCCACACGGGTCAGATTCACTATTAGTCCCACTGTCAAAGTATTTATTATGAAACGTCTTTATTATGGCCATTTTATTAACCTTGTTTCCTGGTTGTTCTTCATTGGTGGGAATTTGCACCACTTCATTTACGTCTTCTGGCAACGGAAATCCTTCACAGTTAGAAGCATTTAGTTCTGTACCGAATTGAGTAGCGTCGTTTAATGAACCGGTCAGGGAATCAACCAAATATATTGGAGGAGTTGCAAACTGTTTATGAACAATCGACGGTCTTGTAACTTTTAACATTCGATGATTTGGCTTACAAATTCGTTTAGATTCTGGTGCTTTGCCACTAGGTTTCTGGAGGGTATTTTTTAGAGCTGGAATGGTGTTGAGATTATTGATGGAGCCATTATTAGACTTGGTTACCTTTAAAGGTTTACGGACTTTATTTGATCGTATCGATGATTTGGAAGGCTCTACAGCGTTTTGGAGGTTCTCTTTATTCAAGAACTCGTTTAATTGGGAGTCAAGTTCATCAGTATCCACATTGAAGTTGGTTTTATTAAATCTGCCTTTAAATATCCGGGTTCTTCCCAAGTCATCCAATTCGTAATCGTCATCTTCTTCGGGTTGGTTTTTTTCCAACTCCTTCAACAACTTTTCGATTTTATCGTTATTAAACTTGGCTATACCGTCTGATTTGGGGTTGTAGTAATTGTTGGTGACTTGGAACAAATCGGTGGAGGGATCTAATTTGGGGACCATGCTTAATACCGGAGCCTTACTAAAACCGTTACTGGGACTTTTGGGGCTCTTTTTCACAGGACTTTTAACAGGGCTCCTTATGGGCTCCATATCTATTAGATGGGCCAAATCCATATCCACGTCGACCTCATCCATTGAATAGTCCATTTTGCAATTCCAGGTGTATAAGGGTTTACTCATGTACCAGGAACTTCTAACGTATATATAGCAGGAACACCGGTTAAACACAATAAACCCACTTCGTGATGGGGTGTCTATTTAATTGTAGATGTTTACAAACGAGCCGGTTTGAGAAGGTTGCAAAATGTCAAAGTGGGATAGACACGACCTCGCACTTGCTACAAACATACAAAAGAGGCAAGCGATAAGATTCTGGAGTGATACGTCGGCTAGCGGTAGAACAGTGGCAGGTAATCGACGAAAGCTAACTAGGATCATAAAGATAAAATCTAGCATCTACTAACATCACATAACACAAGTGTGCTGTCATTCAACTCTGCCGGCATCACAGTTTTTCCTTCACTGTCAGCTCGCTTGCGCTAGTATTAATACTGATACTAACATCAATACGAACATCTCTACATCCCTACATGCCTTCATCTCTACATGCCTTCATCTCTACATTCCTTCATCTCTACATGCCTTCATCTCTACATCTCTCACTGTTTTTACAGAACTCGTTTCTGAACTCGTTTACTGAACTACACAATCTTCTCTCCTAAAGCCCTAACCAATAAAACTGTTTGCTGGTTTCAAACTGTGCCTCTAAGCTGATATTATCAGAACTATTCCCTACTAACACCTTGTAAGTGCCTTTGTCAGAGCTCCATTTGTTCTTATATCCATCCCAGTAAGATGTGGCCTCCTTAATAGACACACTAATAGTAACAGTTCCTGTCTTTCCAGCCTCCAATTCGATCTTATCAAAATTCTTCAACTCCTTAACTGGTCTTCCAATCTTTGGATTCACCGGCTCCACATACATTTGCACCACTTCACTTCCCTTCACTTTCCCTGTATTGGTGACGTCTACGGTAATGGTAACGTCGTTTTCAGACTGTTTAAGACTCAAGTTGGAAAGTTCAAAAGACGTATAAGATAATCCATAACCAAAAGGAAACAACACGTCTTTCTTTGTCTTCTCGTAGAATCTGTATCCAACGTAAACATCCTCTCCGTACCAGACTTTCCCATTGGTGGAACCAAAGTTCAAAAACGCTGGAGTATCTTCAATGTTGTTAGGGAAAGTCAATGATAACTTCCCACTTGGGTTACGGTCTCCGAATAACACATCAGCAATGGTATTACCTAATTCGTTACCACCATACCACGCTTGAATGATAGACTGAACTTTGGGGGCCCAAGGCATGGAAACTGGTGAGCCAGATTGGTTGACAATAATCACGTTTTTGTTAACTTCGGTGATTCGTTCGATCAATTCGTTGGTGTAACCAGGAATGTGCATATCTGGACGGTCAAACCCTTCGGATTCCCATTCTTTAGACAATCCTACCACCATAATAACTTTGTCGTTATTCTTAGCAATTTCCACGGCCCTGGCCAATTCTTCTTCCGCAGTGGATTTGAATCTGAATCCAAAGAAAGCTCCACCGGGTTCTTTGAATTCCTTAGCTACCAATCCGGTTGGAGACGTTCCGAACTCGATTTTAATGTGATATTTCTGGCCCTTTACTAATTTCATTTCGGCCAATTCTTCCCTGGTTCCCATCCCCAAGAAGAAAGCATCTCCTTTGACTTGTTTGGTTTTGTTATCCACCACCAATTTCCCATCTACAAATAGTTGCGCGGTCCCGAGACACGAACATCCAAAGATATAAGTTCCGGTCTCTTCTGCCGTATAATAACCGTCGAAATCAGCGTAGAAAAGCAATTGACTAGGGTCCAAGTTGGGAGACTTGAAATCGTTCAAAAAGATCTTGGAGGTTTCCAAGTTCATGTACTCAAAAAGCTCTCTATCATCAGCTTCGCCGGGAGCTTTTCTGTAGAAACTAATGGAAACTCCAGGCTTTCCGTCTTTATCAGTCATAAAAGGTCCTACATCCGGCAAGTTCTTATCTAATAATGCACCAATAGTGTATTGACTGACGATTTTGTTGCCTCCTTCTTTGATTTTGTTCATGATTCCTTCGTACGGAGTGATTTTGTACCGGGCAGCCATGGAAGCAGACCCACCACCAGAATCCTGGGCTACTTTAGCATTGGGGCCAATAATGGCGATTTTTTCCGTGGCAGTTTTGTCCAATGGAAGCAAATTGTTGTCGTTTTTCAATAAAACAATGGCTTCCCCTCCAGCAGTTCTTAATAAAAGCTCAGCATTTGGATCATCATTCTCCTTTTCTTCTACGTCTTCCCCAAGGCCCATTTTTAATCCTTCATTGACGAATCCCAACACGTATCTAACGTTATCGTCGATGGTGTCCATGTGAATTTCATTGGTGTATACCTTGTGACAAGTTTGGACCAATTCTCTGAATCTGGTAGGACCAGGCATTTCCAAATTAAGTCCAGCATCCAAACTTTCTTTAATAGAATAAGTTCCGTACCAATCAGACATAGTCATTCCCTTGTACCCCCACTCTTTTCTTAAGATGTCTTGTAAAAACCTCTTGGATTGGGAAACATGTTCTCCGTCAATCTTGTTATAAGCCGTCATCAACGTCTTTGGATTAGCATCTCTAAGGGCAATCTGGAACGGCTTTAAGTAGATTTCTCTTAATGCTCTCTCAGTCAAGAAGGTGTCCACACCTTTCCGTTCATCTTCTTGGTCGTTACACACATAATGTTTCAAACAAGCCAATACTTGTTCCGATTGCATTCCTTCAACGATGGCAGCAGCCGCAAATCCGGATAATACTGGATCTTCGGAATAACTTTCAAAGGTTCTTCCGCCTAGCGGGGATCTGGCCATGTTACAGGTGGGGCCCAAGATGCAATGCACCCCACGGGCTTTTGCTTCCTGTCCCATTAATTGCCCACAGTCTTTAAGCAATTTTTTGTTCCAGGTGGAGGCTAATCCAGTACCACAGGTGAAGCAGTTGGAAGGAACTCCTTTGAAGAATTTGATGCCTCGAACTCCGTTGGGCCCATCACTGACTCTGACAGAGGGGATTCCTAATCTGGGGACAGGCACTGTGTGCCAGAAGTCTTTACCGGCTAATAATGAGACTTTCTCTTCCAAAGTCAATTGCTCAAGCAAACTATCGATATCCAATTGCATAGTGATGTGAAAAATGATAGAAAAAATGTTAATAGGGATCGAGAGCGAATTTATAGGAGGTGTGATAGGGGAACGCACAAGATGGAGAGCGGAGTTTGTGTCACTGTAGATCTCCACCAAAGCTAATAACCAGAGTAATCAAGGGCCGCATAAGGACGAAGACGAAATGAGTGAAACGGAGGTTTAGAAAGCACGACGGTCGGGAGTTGAGTATGAGGATATGTTGTGAACATTGTGTACTAATCAGGTGAGTAGTCCGTTAAGTGCCGTGCTTCGTCATCGCTAGTTCTACCGATCTGGTGAGGAAGATCGGATAAACACCACGAAAAAGTACGACGCACAAACCGCCGATCATTTGATTGTGGGGTAGGGTGAGACCAGCGGAGGACCTGCCCAATGCGGAATGGCAACAGCGTCCCGATTTAACAGATGTGTCGATAAAATACGAGATGTGCGATCCTGAAACGAGGGATGCTATTGAATCCTGAATCAATCAGGACACATTCCTGAAACGAGGGATCCGGAGAGATCTACAGATTTTCAGGATCCCGATATTGCAGATCTAATACCACATTCGGCGATTGTGGTTGTGGCATTATGGGAGACTATTTCATACAATCTCTGGGGCCATGCATAATGGTTAATGTACGGGATGAGAGCGGGGCAACAAGCTACTAGTATCTCGCCACGCACTACACAGATATTATTCCGACCATTCTGCGCAGGCAGCTACGTAGTTAGCCAGCTAGCTAGTTAGCCAATAACGAGCTACAGTAGTTGTGTAGTATTAGTGCTGGATGCCGACGACATCTCTGGCGTTTGTGCAAATTTTTGATGAAGCATATAGTATTTATCTATGACGTATTAGTACCTTTTGCTCTCTAACATCATCACATTTATTTCTTTCATGTTGCACAGCACCTATCTTAGCAAAGATCATCAACGAACAGTTTCTAGCCCAACCGTTGTGCAACATTCATACATTCTATTCATACTATATATATTCATACTATATATTCATACTATTTTCACCTCATTCCATTCTGTCCGTCTTTCTGTCTAATATTCCTTCAAGATTTCGTTTAATTCATGTCTCTGCTCACAATTCTCTAACTTGAAAGATGCTGCCAATTCATCCAACTCTTCATAACTTAACCCCACAAACAAATCAGCATATTCATGCTGACAGTATTGTGAAAACAACATCTCTCTAGTAACTCTTTGCACATATGAATCAATCGACATCATCGGTGGATACAATGCCTTGTGATGCTTCTCAGGGACATTGTCTTTAATGTGTTGAATCAAATTGTCGTATAATTGCTGATATTCCGGATTAATATCGCATCCCCAAGCATCTAATCCCAATTCTTTCTTCTTCTTTAACCAATCTCCAAACACTTGATACCATTTAGAATTAGGCGAAACATAGGTCAACCCTTGCAATCCGATATCTTTATATAACCAAATAGACCATGAAATTGGTGACCCGTCTCCCGATGGATCTCCTGTCTTGTAAATTTCTAATTGATCCTTTAACACTTGATACCGAACCCGATTAATGTCGCCCGGATTTTCATCACCTCTAAACTCGCTGGCATAAACCGGACCAAACTCTCCGTTCCAAACCGGAATATTATGGTCTTTCATATACTGAATCTTCCGGTTATACTGCTGCGATAATTTGGCTCTCTGTGCTTCTGTGCCTGAATATGTCTCATGATGCTCCGAAGACACAAACCCTCTAGGAAATCCATAAATGGAATAATCATGAATAGCATAAACAGAATTACTAAAAGGCTTTTCTGGAAACCGGGAGAAGTCCATTGCATAAGTATTTCCATCTAAGAACAATATATGATTCGGATCAACTTCCCTGATAGCTTTATCTATCTCCTGATACCATTTGACCAATTTAGAATGATCCGAAGTAGCTGGTTCATTCAATGGATTATATCCGGCCACCCAAGTATTGCCCTTATAATATTTGGCGATTTCTCTCCATAAATGGATTATAGCATCTTGAAACACTTTAAAGTCCCAGAACATTCCAAAGTGTGTAGGATTATCATTAAACCATTGTTGGCATTGTCCCCCTGGAACTGTGTGTAAATCTAAAATGGTATAAATCCCTTGAGCACTACAACTGTCAACTAATTTATCCAATCTCTCAAACCCTTTTTGGTTAATGGTGAATAAATCGCCTTCATCGTCCAAGAAATGACGATAATTGAAGGGGATTCTTAAGCAATTGAACCCAAGCAGTTTATAAAGCTTAGCATCTGACTCGGTCCAGAAGTATTCATAGAACTTGTCAAAGAAGTAGTTGAACTTGTCTTCCCCGATTTTGGACTTGATGACCTTTTTGTGTTCTGTTTCGTGTCCAGGGTAACCGGTGATGAAATTCTCCATATTCAAATGCCCCCCACTGGCCGCACCTTTCAACACAATTGGGACTCCGTCTTCATCGACGATTTTTGTTCCTTGAACTTTAAGAAACCCTGACATGATAAAATGATTGCAATGATAAAATGATTGAACTGAGTAATACGATTAAACTAATTTGATTGACCTAACTGAATCAACTGATTTAAACTCAAACACCGCATTAGGGACATTGTATGGTTTAAATATTGCAGCATCATCAGTTTTTTTTCCCCAGTGTTTCAAGGAGAACCAATAGGACAAATTATTCAGACTGATAATTCTTAACTCCACTTCATGGCATTACTAGAATCCAAATGAGGATTGTGGAGTAACGAATTGAGGTCGACCACAATACAACGGCTAAATGGGGTTAAGGCTAGAATTTCCGATCCAATTCCCCAGTTGGTGATGGCACGAAGAAAACGGGGTAAAAACTATACGAAAAGAAAGAGGTAAAGAACAATGAATGGAGCAGGAATGAGTGGGTACAACACGAATTAGTGGATTAAACGGGGTTCATGGATTAATTTATCGCCGATAGATTTTAGAGGAGAAGACTATGGATACTATTGATGTTTGCAGTTGGGGAGTAGTTCATTCCAAGGTATGTCATAGTAAGGGTTACCTGGGACACTCAATTGTTTGCAACCAGTGGCATTCATTCAGAGACGCTCAAGCAGGGATACTCATTAACGTTCACTTACTGTTTGCTCCGTAGTCAGTGCCACCGTGGTGATGTTATGACACCAACTTTTTCGCAGCCAAATTTCTGCAACCAACAGCGCAGTAGTAACGTATATCCATACATATAGCAACAGTATAGAGAGTATGGGGTTAAAGCGTTTATAGCTATGTGTCTAACTATTCTAAAAACCAACTAATCTAGCAAACGTAGCAAATCTAACTAGTATATTTCAAATTACAAGACTGTTGAGATATCCCGATTACATAAGCACTACTAATTAGCACTAGGATCGCTCTAGACTCACAGTATTGCAATACAAACCAGGTCATAATTTTACGCAAGAATGATTACAGATTTCATTGCACACTTAATGTGGGGAATATAATAATTGCTGTATGTAATTATGCCCCCTCTTTCCTGGGAGCTCTGGGTGTGGAACTGTTTGTGTTATGGTAATGCTTCCAGGATGCCCATCATTCTCTGTTTAAAGTGGAGATCGCAAATAATATCAATTACGAATCTTTTCCGTGCAGTTCTTGGTTCTCTTCCAAAGCTCCATTCTCATATAACAAAAGAGGGGTGTAGGCGATCCAGCCGTTGAAAGAGTTCGTTGAAAGAGGGGGACCAAGAGATTATCACGAAACGGGAGCATCCAAGCCTTTTTGAGGCAGAATGGGCGCTTGAGTAGCCAGGAATAAGATTATACTTGAGACAGCCTTATCTCCGGAATTTTCCTTTTTATGTATGTTCACTACTTCACCTCTCCAACGAAGGACATAACCGAAGATTAACTGGAACATCATGGACAATGGCAGTCCGGATTACACAATCGGGGTGGAGACCAGCAACAAACTCGTGATTTTCTTAGTAGTGCTGTTTTAGGCTTTTTTTGGTATCCATTTGGTGTGCCTCAAATATAATTTTATCTAAGCCCTCTCTTAAATCGATAAAAATGCACAGAGGACTAAAGCGTAAAAATCGTGGAATTTACCTGACCGTACTCCGTATTCGCTCCCAACCGTGTCTTTGCCCTTACACGGATTGTAATAGGTGTTCACAGGTTTAGTTAAGCAGTAATAACAGCAATAACCCTTAAATCAATGACCGACATCTCTCAACTGCCCGACATTCCTGAATAGTGCTTGAGTTTTAGTGGGGCAGTAGCAGCTATGGGCCCACAGAGGGGCTGAGGATCTGCGTTGTGCCGGACTTAAAGACTGCATGTATAATCCAGAGCCCTCAGCCCTCTTTTTAAGCTCTTACTATGAGCTAATGGAGTAAATTCCATTAAATCGAACCACTTTTACGTACCATTAGACGCTATGCTGCTCCATTAGCACTTCGCTATACCCCGTAACTTCTATGATTGATAAATTGGGCCGTGTTCGGCCCAATCTCCAGGTCTTGGTATTTGGAACTCAATCCTGTTGAGAGAGGCTTTCGCAAATTGATTGTCGGTGCACCTCAAATGTGGAGATGTGGGGTAAATGGTTGCAAAACCATTTCTTGGTTAAAACATAACACAATACGACATAATTCTGTACAAACAACTAACCTAAAATTAAAATAGATGACACCAAGAAGTTTCAGAACTACCCTAATATAAACCAAACAAAAAATATAAATAACCCGGGAAATCCTTACAAAATTCAAGCATTCAACAAACAATAACATGGCTGAAGAAAAACATATAGATATTCAACACAACAGGCCCTCTACCACGGACCTGGTTGAAAGGGAATTGATGATTCAAAATGCCTTAGGTAAAGATACTTCTGAACAATTAAAGGAGTTCATTGATCCCAATATGAAGTGGTGGAAAACTCCCCATTTGCTTAAGTTAAACTGGGCTATCTTTTTGGTGACATTAACATCCACTAACAATGGGTATGATGGATCGATGTTGAATGGGTTGCAATCTTTGGATAAATGGCAAGAAGATTTAGGTTATCCTACTGGACACGTCTTGGGAGCTTTGGCCAACGGAGTAATTTTTGGAGGTTTATTAGGGACTTTGGTTGGTCCATGGATTAATGATAGATATGGTAGAAGAGCAGGAATCTTCCTTGGTCAATTCATTAATTTGGTGGGTTCCATTTTGCAAGGGGTTTCTACCAACTACGCGTTCTTTTTGGTGTCAAGAATCGTGCTAGGTTTTGGTTCCTTGATTGCTTATGTTGGATCTCCTACTTTAATTTCGGAAATTAGTTTCCCCACTCATAGAAGTAGTGCTACTGGGTTCTATAATACTTGTTGGTATTTAGGAGCTGTTATTGCTGCTTGGATTACTTATGGGACCAAAGACATCACTTCTTCCTACTGTTGGAGAATTCCTTCTTATTTACAAGGAGCTATGCCAGTTATCCAACTTGTATTTTACTGGTGTGTTCCTGAATCCCCAAGATATTACATTTCTAGGGGTAAATTTGATAAAGCCGAAGCCGTGTTAAGAAAATATCATATTGGTAATTCTACTGATTCTAAAGATCTCGCCTTGGTGGAGTTCGAAATGAAGGAAATTCAAGCCGCCTTGGAAATGGAAAAGATGTCTAACAATTCCAGTTACATGGATTTCATTAGAACCAAAGCTTTCCGGAAAAGATTGTTTATTGTATTCTACGTTCCAGTGTTAATGCAATTGAGTGGTAACGGGTTAGTTTCCTATTATCTCAACAAAGTGTTAGATTCTATTGGAATCACTGAACAAAGCGAACAATTGGAAATCAACGGATGTCTTATGATTTATAACATGGTAATTTCCATGGGTTGTGCGGCTATTTTCAATTATTTCAAACGGAAAACCTTGTTCCTTGCATCTTCTGCGTTGATGTGTGTGTTTTACGTGATTTGGACTGCTTTATCGGCCTTGAATGTCCAGAAAGGGTTCCCCCAATCTTATGGTAATGGGGTGTTGGCGATGATCTTCTTGTATTATGCAGCATATGATCTTGGGATGAATGGGTTACCAGTGTTATATTTGACAGAAATTTTACCATATAGTCATAGAGCCAAAGGTTTAAACCTTTTCCAATTTGTGGAAAAAGTCGTGTTGATTTATAACGGGTATGTCAACCCAATTGCTATGGATGCCATCGATTGGAAATATTATATTGTTTACTGTTGCATTTTGTTCACAGAGGTGTTCGTGATTTATTTCTTCTTTGTGGAGACTTCTGGTAGAACCTTAGAAGAAGTGGCTGAATGTTTCGGTGATTCCTTACATGATCACATTAAGATCTTGAATGCACCTGAACAAAAAACCGATGTGGAGCACAAGGAAGACATTAGTGTTGATAGCGACAAAGTATAATAGAGATATAGGTATTAATAGTTTGCTTTAATCATGTACGTATCTATCTCTAGAAGTGAATGTAAAGGTGAGTCTCTGAAAGTGAAGATGGAAGAATATCCAAATGTGAAGATCTAGAAATCTCTATAAGCGGATCTTCAGATGTGAATGTCTCGTAAGGGAGTCTCTTACAGCTTAGTTTACAGCGTAACATATCACTCAATAACTTCAATAGGTATCTACCTATCAAAAGATTTGCACCTGTTTTTGCAGCATCTTTGCAGAATTCTGGAACCGCGTCTCGGCGATAACAGCTTTCAGTAGTCTTACGCAGCTGCTGGGTCCATGTTCCAGGCCTAATCAAATGCAAGCCTATACACTTTAAATCCCATTAGGGACAATTATGACCAGGGAAGTGATGCCAACTATTATCAAAACTTACTACTAGACGACTGTTACAACAGCTACAGCGTTACAACAGCTACAGCGATACAACTGTTACAATAATCGTCATTATGTGTGAATATTCCTTTCCTCAGCATCTTCGTCTTCGTCTTCTCTTAGTCTTCTTTTCTGTTTTGGTCAATGTTGGCTTTCAATTGTGCGTGATTCGGGCTGGTTCGGGTCAATTCTTGGTCTAGTTTTGGTCCATTTCTTTCAATTTCTTGCTACTTCTAGTCATTTGTTTTCTGAGCTTTCATTATTGGTGCTCGTATATCCATCTCATATAGCTCAAAGCATCTATTAGGGGTCCACGGCTGGTATCTCCTCACTTATGCATTCCGCCTTATCTGCAATAAAGAAAGTCAATCCTTGAAATACGCACGAACAGTCTTTTTGTAGTAATACAGAATGGTCTCAAATGTTGTAAATTGTAAGGGCGGTTAATTGGGAGAAAACCATAAAAGGGGCCCAATTTTCCTCCAGGTTTCGTCTAATTAATACTAGCTGTTGCTTACATTTAACATTTGCTTCATTGGTGGTGCACTTGTAGCTTCTGGTATTTTCTGGTGTTTCATATTTGTTGCATATTTGTAAATTGTTGCGAAATTTTTACGAGGTACCACACACACCACACGCTATTTCCACACGCTACATCCACATCACACAGAACATATAAATGGGTAAAGAACTGCCCAAAGACAATATAAATAGATCTGACTTGGTAATGAACCTGGGCGAAATCTCTGAATCCAACTTGACTATCATGAGAGAAGGTGTTGCAATCCAAATCGCTGATAATGTGGGACTTTCTAAGAATCAAGCTAGGCTAATCAAGGATATTCTATACCAGAAAGATGAGTTTCGGACTTTAACCTTTCTTGATATTAAGCCATTCTTGAACAATAATTATTACTTGAAAATCAATAAGCAAAATATCAAGCCTTTGATTAAACATTATGAAGCAGTATTTGACTTTCTTTCACAGAATGTTTGCAAGGCGGTGGCTAAAGAATGGATCAAGGCTATTTGTCCCAGAAAACAGGCATTATACCCTTACAAATATAAGGCAATTCCTGACTGGTGGCCCCAGGATGTGGCACATGTTGAGCCTGACCATTTAGATAAACTGGGGAGAATTCAATTGTTGATTAGTATTATTAGACATGAATCGGCTGATTTAACTAAATTGAAAGCCGCTGTCAACAATTTGAGTTTCGATTGTAAAAACAAAAGAGACAGTAAGGTTTTGGAGTATAAATTTGCCTTTCATCTCCTTTATGAAATATTTTACTTGAGTTTATACGAAAGATTTTTCCTCAACTACGGAAAACCTTCCAATTTAGATCTTATGGATGAATTGAGTGATTTAGAAATTAGAAGACTCCAAAGCAGCCCTCAAATCTTCATCAAAGTTTCAGAAATTAGCAACAATGAATCAATCAGACATGTTCAGGAAGAAGATGTTAACCAATTGTGCTATAGAGTGAAAACATTTGCTCTAGATGATCCCGATGAATCATATCCTCCGCAAATTTTGTCACCTTCGAATATTAATATTGTTTGCTCACAATCAGAAACTTACAAAAAAAGGAAACAGGAAATAGACGATCGCTTTTTTGATACAAAACAAGAACAAGAACAAGTGGAAGGGAGGCAGGGTAAATACCACCAGACCGAAGAAAAGACAGAAGCTGGCAATGTAATTGGACCAGTTAAAAAGCCTAAACTGAGAGCCAAAAGTGGGGTCAGGGGAAAAGTAGAAAAGCTTGAGACACCGAAGTCCAGTAAACTGTTAGTGACTAGCAATATTGTTACGAAATCATCAGGAAAAAAAGACTCCCCACCGAAGCTCAGCCCAGCTACTAAATCTCAAAAATTAGGAAGTCCTCTTCACAGTCTGGCTGATGTTTTATTTCCAGACAATGTAATCGACACTTTGTCAGTTGGTTTGGAGAATAGTTCACCACTTTTAAAGGAATTGAATTTATCAGGAATCAATGGTTTAGACTCCCTTAGATTCAATTCAACAATGTTAGATATCAAAGGGAGTGCAGTCACCATTAAAAGGGTGAAGCTAGAACCAAATTCTAGAATGGGAGAATTGGATATCACCACGTACGAAAACTTCACCTCAGCACAACAACCTGCTGAACCAAGCACATCATTATTAAGTACATCACCTGCTGGATCTAACTCATCAAGTTCAAGTTCTAATAGCACCGGGTTTTCAACTCCTATTCCCCCTTATGGTGAATATAACGGAGAATCATGGGCGAAATCAGAATTTTCTTCATCTCAATTGAATCTGACAGCAACAAGCATTACTCACCACAACTCACCAGGAGCGTTGTTTGTGGTATCCCCTGTATTTGGAGTTGCAGGTTATGAACACCACAATGAGTTCCATGAAGATTCATTTGGAATGTGAGCAGCTTCTGGAAGTTCGCTTATTGTCGTTCGCTAATTATGTGTGGTTTACAAAGTTATTGTTATTGTTTCTATATATGCAGAGAATATAAAGTGTTTTTTTCAGACGCACACCAAAACTCTATATAAAATACAAAAACCGCCAAAACAGTTTGATTCAATACAATTTAAAGCACTAACACCAATAATGTTGTATAAAAAAAAGCTAATAACGATTATATAACTAAATAATACAAATTAAAACAAATAAAAATAATACTAAAACCAATAACCATTATATAAAAAGAACTATTACCGGCAATATAACCTAATGGTACTAAAAAATACAGAATGTGATATTGCCCAATGCAAGTGTCACAACCCCTGATTGCAATGATACTCATACAGATGATAAATGATTAATGATGGGAAAAATAATGATAAATACAATGGACTATGATAACATGAAAGATAAAAAAATATGTGAAATATAGCATAATATGAAATATTGTACTGTTAGAAAGCTGAACTGATCAGTTTGGCTTCATATGATAATTGTAATTAAAATTTCCGTTAACTTGATTAGAACTGGATCTTCTTTGAGGACCTCTAACACCTAAAGGATTCTTAGAGAATGATAATCTGATACCACCTTTACCATTAGAGTTTGAAGATCTAGGTAAGATTCTACCATACAATTCCGCCAAAGCTCTGGTAGCATGAGCTACATCCTCAAATTCCACAAAACACATAGGGCCATGATTATTTGAACCAGGGTTAGAAGAATTAGTCTTGGTTCTGAACGATAATCGTCTAAAACCTTTCTGAGGGGAGAACAACGCTCTTAATTCTTGCTCGGTTGCATCTGGAGGTAAATTTCCAACGTATAAAGTATTACATGGGGGGTTCTGATCAGCAGGATTGGCAGGAGGAGGAACTCTTGCTAGTAAAGATAAATCTGGAACATCCTTTCTGAAATTACCACTTACTTGTTGAACAGGACTAGTAACATTGGAATCAGAGCCGCTATTAGTTTGACCTTGATTTTGCGAATCACTTGGATGATCTTGGATTTGCGATGCGGTGGTGGCTACATTTGCTTCTTGAGGGGAATGTTGAGGCTGAGAAGACGATTCTTCCGAAGTCTGTGGCTGAGGTTGTGGCTGAGAAGTACTAGTAGCGGGAGCTGATGCCGAACCAGATGCATTTTGAGGTTGACCTTGAGATTGGGCAGCGACCTGCGAAGGTCTGGATTGGGGAAGTTGATTAATTAAAGGTTGATTTAAATGATTCAAATTGGAATTTAAAAAAGAATTATTCAACAAATTATTGGAAAAATTGGATTGGAAAAATGCCGACGAAGTTCTTCTATTGGAAGAATTCTTTGATGCTAACGATGCTGTATTAGATTGATTCCAATCAAAATTCAAATTATTAAGTGGGGTTTGAGGTTGGCTCGTATTCTGAGAAGATGACAGACCAGGAGGAGCACCAGCGGCGGCAGCTCCATTCCAAGCAGACGATGGACCAGCAGAACCAGATTGTGGCCCCGCTGTATTGGGTTGGGTCGCAGGCCCCTGAAGTGGAGGATGCACTGTACCAGAACCAGAAGATGGCTGAGGATGATTAGGGTCAAAGTCTTGAAAAGGATCATTAAAGGAGAATCTTGATCTATTAGGACCTAAAGTACCAGCACTGTTAGGAATTGAATTTGAATGAGATGAAGCCGATTGCGAGGCAGCAGCTGGATTAATTGCCAAACTATTAAAGTCAAATGTTAAAGACTCATCAAGCTCCACATGGATGGGAACATCATTACCAAAAATACACTTTTGATTTAATAATTTGAAAGTAGTAATACAGGTATTAAAGGTCTTAAAAAATGCAAAAATCACCGGACTTGAATCAGCATCAAATTTATTCAACTCAATCTTCAATATATCGTCAATCACCAACGAAAAAATAATGGTGGCTTCTCTGGAGGATAAATCCTTGGGTAAATTACTAATCTTTAGTATATAACCATTAGCATTAGGTGGGGTTCCAAGAGCTCCTAAAGATTGATTCTGGTCTTGAGTTTGATTGCCAGATAAATCACTGGAGTTTTGACCATGTGAATGAGGTGGAGCTTGACTTGGTTGGCCAGTTTGAGTTGGAGCCAGCTGACCTATTGGTTGAGACTGTGGCTGAGATTGAGGGTGAGCCGACACAGAGCTGGCACCGTTAGCCCCAGTCAAAGGAGCTACAGACCCTGACACCGGCGTATTGGAATTAGTGTTTTCCTGGCTGCCAATATGAATATTGCCTGACGATGGTTGATGGTGTAATGGTGGAGGATTACCAGAAGTCATAGACAACGGCCGACCTCCCATAGGTTGCTGATTCATAGATGGATGGCCCATCCCCGGTTGTTGACCCGGCTGCTGACCTGGCATAGGAAACTGCTGCATACTTGGATTATATTGGTTCAACTGATTAGGTAGACTATTCTCTAACAGAATGATATAATTATCGGACATCTTACCAATGTCACGTTGTCCAAACCCTTTCTAACACCTGACGATGTAAAAATATACTTCTTTCTTGCTTGTTTCTAGACTTCTAAATGGCTCTGCTTATGTTATAGCAGGTTAATTTTTCTTCTGACACTACTTGTGCGAGTTTACAAGTTACGATTACAAATGCAATCGGTTCAAAACACACACAAATGACTAAATATCAAATGGAATCGGGGGGCCAATGAGCCTACAGATTTGAGATTGCTGGGAACCTTTATGTCAAGGTTATCAATGAAATATGACGGGTTGGTTGTTTAGAAAGAAAAAAGGATTAAAATTTTTAATGTCGGCGGGAGTGCGAAAGTGCGACTATATGAGCCAGCGGCGTGGTACGGCGAGGAATGGTTGTTTAGTGGTACGGTGGCACTAAAGGTGAGCAAGCTGGCTATATATGGGTAGGTGATGGGGCCATGTGGATGTATAGAGTAGAGTCCCATAGAGTATTACAGGGGTCCTATAAAGTGGTCCAGAGCAGTATAAAGTAGCGTAGAGTCTTCCACAGTAGTATTTGGCTGGTGCAAGCCCTGGATCTCAAGGTGGTAGCTGGGGCGAGATTAGGGCGGCCACTGGTGGTATCGCGACAACCGCTGGTTAGACTCAGAGACATGAGACATTGCTGGTTAGTTAATTGCATTTAACCTGCTATGTGCTAACCACCAACATCTCATCTCATCATCTCACCGTCCCATCACTTTTAAGCCCTCTCAATGTCTCTTCTATGTGGTCTATGTTAATATATAACCCCAGCACCAACCCTTAATTGTTTATCCCTTAATTAATCACCAAAAATGAATGACCAATAATATGGCTCCATGGCAAATGCGTACTGAGCTTTACTACGTATCGGCCTGAAATGTACCCGCATTTTTCTGTGCGGGATAGCTGACTTCTGGTGTTCTAGAATCACTGGGGTGCGCGAACCATAGTGGCCATACCATTTGTATTGAGTTCAGCTATGTTTGAAATTATAGCAATTACATTCCTAATCAGGAAGTGTAGCTGGTGCGCTTGAGATCCAACATTTGACGGTTATCAAAATCGTATCAACCATATACCATGGATCATGAGATAAATGATGCATTGTTTCGATTCTTATTGATTGAAATGGTACCTAGTACCATTGAGTCGAGCAAGAGCCAGCAGTTGACTACCCCTCAGATTAATTTAAAACTCGAGATGTTGGGTTATAAGCTAGGAATCAAGCTTAATGAATTGTTGTTATACAAGTTAAATGATCAATTGATCAAAAACCAAGAGACTTTGGTCAATTTACTTGATATAATGAAATTTATATGTAAAGATTTTTGGAAATTACTTTTTAAAAAACAAATTAATAACTTAAGAACAAATCATAGAGGTACTTTTGTATTGGTTGACTCCAACTTCAAGTTAATAGAACATTTACATCTGAATCATAGTGATTTTGCTACCTACACTAACTACTACTTGTTCTTTATAGATGGAATTATCAAGGGGATTCTCAAAAGTTTTGGCATTAATAGTGTGATCTCCCACGAGGTAAGCTTTCCTCTGGTCAATTTTAATATAGAGACTGATGTAAATAATTAGCTTACGATTTATGAATGCACATTATCATTGTTGTTCTTTCTCTTAGCTGCTGTGTTTGCTCGTGTTATTGTTCTCCCATGTTTATGCATACTTGTACATAATTCACGCATAGTCCATGCGTAATCCATGCATCTCCTGGCTGCTTTGGGACATTTGCAACCAAATTTTATGCATTTCCCTTCCATCTTGTTAGTCTTGATCGAGCTGAAAGAATATTCTCTAGCAAAATCGAATGAGGCTAGTCTACATTCGTCTATACCTCCGACCAATCGGAGTGGCACTACAACTCCAGTGCTCTGCTCTTCATTACCGCTCTCTTCTAACATCCTCACATAAAATCTCCACACAAAATTGAGATGCGATACACCACTCTTTTATAATGAATGAACGATGCTAAAACATTTAAAACACATAGGTAGAACAGCCCAATATCCGGCTATATTCAACTCCACTAGTCTGGCAGTGGTAAATAGGTTCATGGAAGCAGTTCAGACCAATAACATGTCACATCAGCGTAAAGCTCTACTCAGAGTTTACAACCATAGTCCAACTTCATCATCCCAGAACTTGAACCAGAAATCCCACGACAGCAAACTTAAGATCAACTGCTTAAATTTGCTACTTGCCAACTATATGAAATTCCCTCCCTTTATAAACATTTACGATTTGTTTGCTTTGTACGAAGACTTTTCCATTTCTCGTTACCACGATGACATCACTAGAGGACAGTTCATTAATTGTTGGCTTAACGGATGTAGAAACTTAGAAACTCGTGATAATGACACTCGCAGAACGTTGCTACGTTACACCAACCGAATTTTAACAGAGATGAAATACGACGATAAGGAATTGGTGCATAGTGTGAATGCGGACCTAATACCCACTTTGAAACTGATATGCAACCCCTTAGGAAGAGCTTTGATTCTAACGAAGCCCAACTTGGGGTTTTCTAATCACCTGAGCAACGAGTTGGACTTGGATATTGAAAAGTATAAGAAAAATGGACTGATAAACTTGAAATCGCTAAGTAATTATATGAGCATTCCATTTCCAGTGGATAAGAGTGACCATGAGCCATTGTTTGAATTCTACAGCCGATTGTCTTCACAAGAGCAAACAAAGTTCATGATGGAGTACCTTGAATTTAACAGGATCAAACAGAACAACATAGAGCTCAACTGTTCTAATATAGCTTCCACTATTAACGATCATCAAATCTTGAAGATATTTGGCAGATTGAATATAACTGGTATAGAAGCGTGGTCGGGCTTCTCGGAGGTGCTTGAGACAACGACAGATAAACTGGTTAAGAGATATCAGAGTTTGTTAAAGTTGGTAGATTATGATCGGTTAACTAGTATGGTGTTATCCAAATCGATCTTGTCGTGTGTTAAGTACCACAATGAACGCCCGTTGATTGAATTGATCTATGATTTAATCAGGTATTTCAAGACCTTGGTATACAGTGAAACTAAATTTCGTGTTATGGAAGAGAACGACACCCTAGTTGATGTGTTTAGCTCGGTGGTCAAATTGTTGATTGAACATTGCAAAATTGACGGGAATGACAATTTATTCGTACGAACCATGAAATATCTGAACAATAAGTCAATCGCCGTGCTTAAACTTAACCCTTTGGTATATGAAAATTTGATTTACGACCAGGAGTTTCTCGAATCGGACGAAATATACCTTCCTATGTTACATCCTCCCAACGAATGGACATCGCCAACTAGTGGCGGATACTTGAACAACTTAAAACCAGTGATTTCTACAAAGTCAGAACGATACTATCTACCTTACTTGGAAGAGTTTAACAGATATGGGCAATTGAATTTCATATACAAAAACTTGAACTATATGGGTTCTATTCCCTGGTGTGTTAATCCGTACATCAGCAGAGTGTTCTCCGGTATTTTATCCAAATTGAATCAGGTTCCCGTTTCTATCACCCGCAATTTGGGTATTCCTCCCGTCCTTTCAGACATTCGGAAATCAGATTACGCCTCTGCTCAGGACTGGCAAGCCGCCAGGAGCAGAAGGATGCTATTCACCACCACCAAAACCATCCTTGAAGGATTTGGAGATAACATTCTTTACTTCCCTCATCAATTAGACTTCAGAGGCAGAATTTATCCTCAAGTTTCATTCTTTAGTTACCAGCAAGAGGACATGGTTAGGGGCCTCTTGCAGTTCTGGGATGCTCTGCCTTTGGGGTCCACAGGGCTCAAGTGGCTCAAATATCAATTGGCAGGATTGTACGGCCAGGACAAACTTTCGGAGCTGGAGCGACTCCAGTATGTTGATGAAAACTATAAAAGGGTATTGGACTCCGCTAAAAACCCCTTGGAAGAGACTTGGTGGACCGAAGGTGACAATCCATGGCAAGTTCTTAGCATTTGTAATGAGCTATTAAACATATCTTCATATGAAGGGGATATCGAAACCTATAAGTGTCGAATTCCTATTCATCAGGACGGATCATGTAATGGTCTACAACATTATGCGGCACTAGCTAAGGACTTTGAAGGAGGCAAAGCAGTCAACTTGGTTCCCTCCGAGACCAAACAAGATGTGTATACCGAGGTATTGAACATCATCAACACTAAATTGGTACCTGAACACGAACATCACCTGATTATCGGTAAAATTATCACCCGGAAACTAATTAAACGGCCCATAATGACTCAGGTTTATGGTGTCACCAGGTTCGGGTCTCTGAACCAGATATACGAAGAGCTTCGGCACATGAAATTGAATGGTATTTTGAATGAAGCTGAGCTTGAGTACTATAATCACAACTACAGAGCCATAATAAATGAGCTCACACGGTTAATCTTTGACTCCATCAGTGACTTGTTCGTGCATTCCAGGGGTATTCAAAAATGGCTCTATCAAAGTTGTTATCTAATGATAAGCCGTATCAACTCAGATGATCTTGGTAAGGATCTCATGAATTTCAACAACTATAAACCTATGTTGTGGACATCGATCAGCGGATTCCCCGTCATTCAAATGTATTACACCCGGAACACCAGAATTGTGAAAACCAGCTTACAAACTTTCTCCATCAATTCGTTGATGCTACAAAGGAATAAAAAGGGCATAAAAATCAATCAAGTCAACAAGCTTAAACAGTTGAATGCAATAGCTCCCAATTATATTCATTCCTTGGACTCAGTTCATTTGTTGTTAACTTGTGATAGCTGTCAGGATCAAAACGTTCCGTTTGTAGCGGTTCATGATTCGTTTTGGACTTCTCCTAATAATGCTGACAAATTGGCGAAGATTTTACGGTCCGAATTTATAAATCTTCACTCCAAACAGCCATTAGAGCATTTGTATCACGACATGAATACAACGTTGAAAGGATCCTATCATCTAGTGTGGTTTGAGAACAGCCAATCGCCAAAGCTTGTTCAAGCTCTTCAAAATTTGAGGAGGTTGACGTCTCATAGTAGCCAATGCCTTAATGAGTGTTTGAACACAGAACTTGAGGATCAGAATTTAGCAGTCCGTGTTAGCAGCTTGGTAAGAGAACACAACCCTAAGTTGTACCTAAAAAGATCACGAGAATTGGTGGATTATCGCAACTTTGAAGCTGACCCTATTAAGTTCTATGTGAAGAACTTTACACCAGTATTAATAGAAGCTTCGGTCCCAACTCCTCCTAAAACTGGAGATTTGGACCTTAATGAAATTGTAAATAGTAAGTTCTTCTTCTCATGAAAGGGGACAACAAGTCACGTTAACAGACTTTTCTAGTTTGTGTCTATAGAAACAATGTGCATTCTTTCATTTTTGTCTCTTGTACTTGTAGTAAGACGGCTCACGCTTCATCCACCATCTTTTGCAATCTGGAAAAGATCTTATCTCTATGTATAGCCAACTCGTCGTCACTTTCATCCTCAAAGAAATGTTGCCGTTCAAAGTTATCATTTTCATATTCATAATCCTCTAGTTCATCATCTATATCATAATCGTCTTCGTCTTCATCTTCTCCATACACATAGTCCGCATCAGCTTCACTATCATAGTCATTATCTACTAGAGAAATATTATTCTGTTGCACGTAATCAAACAAATCATTAATCTCGTCATTCTCTAACTCAGTCTCCTTATAATCGTTGTGTATATCATCATCTATGTCAGCATCCTCATCTTCCGGGTAATCGTTCTGATAATAATCCTCAGCGTTAGAATCTTCATTATCTGAGTATAAAGGTCCATCGTAGCTCGCCTCAGACCCATTAAACTCGTCGTCGTCTTCATTGAAGAACTTAATATACCCAATTTGCGATTTGGGGTGATTCTGGTTGGTTATAGCCGTAGGCGATAATTGGTAGACATCGTAGACATACTCGTCTACTTCGTCTTTTTGTGCTTCTTCGTCCATTTTTTGTGCCTGGGCGGCTTTGTCTGTCTGTGTTTGTTTGTAACGTTGTAAGTCTGGGTCTGGAACATTGCCGTCTTGTGTGGTAAAGTTATGTGTTATGCTTGCAGGTAAAGTGTGGTTAGCTGATTTTAACAGCGAATCACCATCCTCGTGATGAAGAGCTCTTCGTTTCCGCCTCTTCGTATTCTCTTCGTCTGAAATCACGAAGCTATTCACCATATCACTCAATTCATTAGGTATCACCACATCTTCCTGGGTTTGCGGTTTGGGGAGAATAAAGTTGCGTCCTCCCTTCCTGGACCTTCCATTATTGTCACTTGTTTCATTTAAAATGGAATTGAGTACCAGAATATCGTCAGCTGCTAAATCATCTGTTCTAGTTAACTTAAAATAAAAGTTTGCTTTGGGGTCGTCCTCGCTCGGAGTTGCAACTCCGGATGAAACAGGCGACGATGGTTTTGATCTTTTAACACCTTGAGTGTCTTCCAATACAAGAGCTTGAAGCGGGTCTTGCCCTCTCTTTCTTTTAATCCGGAGGATCTTAGGAGGCTCCATAGTGTTTAAGTATTCTATAAACTTGAAACCAGCGCGGGCTAGAATGTCGCGACTCCACAGACGTATTTGCACCTTTTTTTTGCAGTCAAATATACTATCAACTAACTAGGCTAGTAATTACCTAATGCTTGTATTATTGCTTTTGCACGTAAACAAATTGGTCAGGGATATATCAGAGGCGGTTTTGGGAAACTTTTTTGAAGCTCTGAAAGATATTGTCTTGGTTACCGGAGGAAGTGGGGGATTAGGAGAAGAGTTGATCAAGTTGTTTCAAGCACGCCGTACTCGAGCAGTGATCTCAGTGGATATCAATTTACCTCCAGAAGATGAAAGATTAGATGGAGTTTTCTACTACCAGTGTAATGTAGGAGACATCAAGCAAGTTGCAGCCCTTCAACAGCAAATTCTGCTGGAAATCGGTGAAGTTACAGTGTTAATCAATAATGCTGCTATTACTGTGGGTAAGACATTGGTGGATTTACAAATCGAAGAGATTGAAAGAGTCATTAATACAAACTTGTTATCTAATTTCTATACCATTAAGACATTTTTGCCCAGTATGTTGGAACGAAGAAGAGGGTATGTTATCACTGTGGGATCTGTATTGGGATATATGAGTCCTGCCAAATTGAGTGCCTATGGAGCCTCTAAATCTGGACTAATTGCGCTTCATGAGTCTTTAACTTATGAATTGGGGTCTCCATCTTTGAACAGTACTGGTGTTAAAACATTACTTCTCTGTCCCGGACAGTTGCAAACCACCATGTTTTCAAGTATTAGCTCTCCTTCAACAATTTTAGCTCCAGAATTAGAACCACGTTATGTCGCGGGCCATTTGATTAGGGCCATTGAGTTAGGTAGAAGAGGTGAGATCAAATTACCATTTTATGGGAATTTTCTTCCTTTATTTAGAGCCGTACCTTGGCCAATAGTGGAGTTTGTTAGGGAAGTCCTGGGGATTGATAAAAGTATGAAGAACTTTAAAAACACTGCTAAGCAGTTAACTAAAAGGGCCAGTTCTTTGATTCCACTAAGAGGATCCGTTATCACTCACAGTTTGAGTTCAAGTTTGAATTCTTTAATGGACCCTAGTTTCGATCCTCCTTGTTCAGTTCTGTCTCCTACATTAGTAGATACCAACCAGTCACTTCACACCACCTCACTTCACACCACCTCACTTCACACCACCTCACTTAACACCACCTCTGCTTAACATTCTCGATGACTCTCCCCACATTTCGCAGGAGTGCCGCACTATCTGAGACACTGAAATCTTGTCTCACATTGCTTATCGCAACTCATCTCTTCACACACACACACTTTTATACATTTATATATACAGATACCTGGCTACTTTTGGGTTATAGCAAATCTTTAAAGGATACTTCTAGACTTGTGAACTTTTCTTCTTTCTTTCAGCCATAGGTTTTTCGCTCCGCTCCCTGTCGTACGATTTTTCATTAATACAATTGCTTACACGGATAGTCCCTTGAAAATGGCCCTCAAATACATAGACCCACAGTTGGGCATTGATATTCCTTATAAATGTAGTGCCGAAGATAAAGCTGACATAAAAGAGATTAAATACGGCAATATTAAATTCTATTCCGTTCGGTTTCCTCCCCAAGGACCCAGACGAGGAAAAGTCTTGATTATTCACGGCTGGTGTGAGCACACAACGATGTACTATCGACTTATGGAGTTCCTTAGTAGGTCAGGGTATGAAAGTTTTGTATTTGACCAAAGAGGAGCTGGCAGAACATCGTTAGGGAAGTATAGAGGAAGAAGTGGACGAACTTTACAAACAGCATTACAAGATGTCGACAAGATGATTGAACATTTTGTGTTTGATGATAAGTCTCGTGGCCATAGCGAGCCATTCTATATGTTGGGTCACCTGGCCGGAGGCGGGATTGCATTAGATTATATAATAGATGGGAAATACAGAAATGATATCACAGGACTAATTGTTACAGGCCCCATGATTAAAATTGCTGATAGTATTAGTCCATCTCCTTATGTGGAGTATGCGTTGAATATTCTCGCTACATGGATGCCTTACTTTCCTTGGGGATCAATAAACAGAGATCCGAATATTAAAAGTACTATCACGACCGCAGACGAATGGGTGGATTACTTGCAAAAGGAGTTGTTAACCCAGGGAAATGGTACGATAGGTCAGATTAAAAATATGTTTGATAGAGGCTATAAGCTCTCTAATATGTCTCCCAAGGAAATAAGTGAAAAGATCAATCCAAATATTAGACTATTGACTATCCACTGTGTAAATGATACTATGACTAGTTTTAAGATGCTGGAGCTGTTTTTTGAAAAGCTTCCTATCAGCAACAAAGAGTTTATAAGGTTTGAAAAGGGGAATCATTCTTTGTTTATTGAAACAGATGAGATATTCAATGACACTTGTGGAATTATCCAGAACTTCCTAACCTCAACCTTTACTCAATAGTGATTTGTAAAATTGCTCCGTTCAGCTATTAACAGAAACAACTTGTTTCAACCCTACGGTTCTACATCTCCAAACCATCACCCGCAGTTTTCCAATAGTTATATCATCTTTATGAATAACTAGTGATACTCGGGTTCCGACAGCTTTTTCAAAGTTATGAAGGCTCTTCCCCGTATAAATCTTTTCAATTGGAAGATCCAAAAGCTCCATTAACTGTTTTGGAGGTATAGAGATTTTCAATATGTTAACTTGACTAACGAATTGGTCAGTGCCCACGGACTCATCTGCCACTAAGATTTCAAGCGGATTCAATCGTGGATCGGTTGTTATTACTTGGTTGTTTCTCATGGTAAATCCTTTCACGCATATATGAGAAGGATCCTCAGGAATAGTCCCCATTATAGTACCCCTAACAGAAAATAACTGTCCCTTATTGATATTTGAACTTAGTCTGTTGATTTCTTTGATAGAATATATGTTTTTGTTTGTATGCCCTTGTATTTCTACTGTGTTTCGCTGTGGTGGCACATCTCGTAGTGGTGCTAGAAAGTCACTGTGCTTCTCAAGAAATTGAGAATCTGAATTATCATAGGTTGTATTATTCTTCAATTTCTCTCTCGAACTTTCTACGTTGGATAATGCCAAATCATCGTCGTCGTCGTTGTCCAATTCATGACTAAATTTATCTCCAGGGATTAAATCTCCGACCAATTTTTCCCCTCTTAAACTGTCAAAGACCGGTTCTTTGGAGTCCAAAATCTGACCGTTTTGACTGCTATCATCATGACGCGAATCTCTTGAGTTCTCTTGATACGTCGCAAGACTATTCATGCCAGAGTCTTGAGTATTCTCATTAGGGCTAGTATTTTCTTGAGAGCCATTGGAACTAGAAGAACCGGATTTAAGATCCTGCTCAACATAATCTGGGATTATAAGTGCACGGGGTCCTGATATTAGTCCCAGATACTTCGAAAACGTTATTTGTTGAGCCAAACGAGTTAAATTCGGCTCACTTCTCCAATCTGGCGATGTACTCAGCATCACCTGAAATCTCTGGATCCTCCCCTCCAAAAAGTCTTTGAACACTTTCAACTTAATCGTAGCCTTTATAATACAAAACTTATTCATGACATTGCAGCTTCCTTCAAACATTGTTGGGGCCAAGTCATCTTTGGTGATGCTTCGATAGCTTACAGGAAGTTCAGCAAATAAACGGTCGTATATGTCCAATTGAATCACAGATTTTTCTGGAAAGTTGCTCAACGCCGAATCTTCTGAATGGGGAAGAGAAACACCAATATTCGGATTAGAAGTAAAATCGGTAGCTAGAACTCTGTAAGGACCTCTTCCTTTTGGGGCATCTAACAAGAGCACCAATGCGTAGATCACTCTGAAGACCCCTCTTCTCGATGTCATTGAGATCATTGGCAACTCCAGCATAGAACACACCGTATCATTTTTCCCCTCGGAGCTCATAGCTTATATGTTTATATATATCATTTATATGTAACACTCAGAAATACACGATTCAGAAAAATACGCGTTAATGTTCTATAGTATGAGTCGCGCACGCATTTTGCAGCCATTTTATTTCTATATAATCTATGATCTATAATCTCCGTTTATGGTGACATATTCATGAGTCAAGTCACAGGTCCAAAAGGAAGCTTCTTGACCTCCACCAGTCCCCAAATCTATTTCGATATTGATGTCTTCGTGTTGTAAAAGATCAGATGCACGGGCTTCATCCACCAGTTCTGGTTCTCCGTTAACTAACAACTTTAAAGGCTCTGATTGATCATTGGGAACAAAAGTCACAGAAGTTTTAGAAGGAAGAATAGAATTTGTGGATGATACGTCAGAATAACCTATGGCACACAATATTCTTCCCCAATTAGCATCCTTTCCATACATGGCGGTTTTAAATAACGATGAATTAGCAATAGACGAAGCGATAGATTTAGCATCCTTATAGCTTAAACTATCTTTGACCTTGATATGAATAAGTTTCGTGGCTCCTTCACCGTCTCTAACAACCAACTGAGCAAGTTCTTGTGCAAAACTAGTGATTTCATTTCTTAATTTAAGATATGCCCCAGCAGAAGTAGAATTTTGTTCAATAGGTTCTCCTCCAGCAGCACCATTTGCTAAGGCGACAATCGTGTCATTGGTGGACATGTCCCCATCAACAGAGATACAATTAAACGACCTATCTACGGCGTATTGCAAAATCAGCTTTAAGGCCATGGCAGAAACTGGAGCATCGGTAACAAAAAACCCCAATAATGTCGCCATATTAGGACTAATCATTCCTGCTCCTTTAGCCAACCCCGCCAACTTATACTCAACCCCATCAATCTCAAAAGATTTACTAACCATTTTAGGGAATGAATCCGTGGTACAAATGGCTGTAGCACAATCCAACCAATGTTGGTGACTGTTACCCATATTACCATGAGCCAATTTATCTATTCCATTCAAAATATTATCGATTGGCAATTTATTCCCAATTACCCCCGTAGACATTACCAACGTGGAATCGTGCTTATTTTGCAATACGGCGTCAGTTACTGTCACCATACTTTGAGCATCTTCTATTCCCTTAGCTCCAGTAACAGCATTCGCATTCCCACTATTAATTACCACAGAATTAATGCCTTCTCCGTTGTTTTGTTTGATAATCTTTGACGAGATTTGTACCGGGGCTGCTTTGAACTTATTGGTGGTGAAAACCGCAGCGGCATTGGCGTCCTTTTCATAGACATTCTGTAAAAGGGCTAAATCCATAAGCTTGTCGTCTTTCTTCACTCCGCAATGAATTCCTCCAACTTTGAATCCTTGTGGATACTCCCCGCTCTGGGGAACAAATCTAGCCGCTTTACTGGTGTAGTTTCTAAGTTTAACCACTGTAGATCTGAACATTTCTGTGTTCCTTTGTTTTATCTCTTGTTCAATGTTCGTATCTCTTATCGCGTGAGTCAACAAAAATGTTGTATGAGAGGTGTGAAAGTCGCATTTTATATGAGATTTGATTGAGAAGTGAAAAATCCATTTTGTATGAGAAAAATTTTCAGATTTATCTTTTAGTTTAATTCATCATGGTCAGAGTCAGGCCCGCTAATAAGATGTTCCCTGGGCTCCCCAGCTCGCGGTTATTGAAACAAGCCATCAGAATAAATAAAATCCACGGGGATAAATCCACTGCCTTCACATTCAACAACAAGTTCCACAAATTCGAACTAATCTTTCCCCAAACTCGGGTTCATCCTCCTTCCATAGGAATAAGACACTTTTGGAAACACAACTTGCCGTCATTGAAGTTCCATAACTTTGATAGAGAGTTTACCATCAAGAAGGTGGCCACAGAATCTCCCGAAGAATTACAGAAATGCCCTGTTAAATTGGTGATATACGATGAGAGCCTCAATAAAGTAGAAATTAACTGTGAGGGACTTGACAATGCCCAAATCATGGAGAAGTTAATTCAAGCCACGGATGCCACGCCGGTGCCAGAGTCCGAACTAAAGGCTTTGGATATACAAATCTCCCAGCCATGACTGCTTGTATATATGTAAATAATCAATAAATCAATTAGATGCTTTATATTAATAGATTGTCGCTGTAAGATCCTCGATGCGTATATATTATTATAAATAATCACGTTGAATTGAAACGGGTTTAACCTTGCAAGAAACCTAATAATGCGTTTTTGCCCTTTGCGTGGATTAATCTTCGAATAGCTAATAATTCCTTAATATCCTCTTCAGCAAGCGAATCCGTGGGTGCTGGAGGATCTTGTCTTTCCTTTGTATGATCTTGGGCTCCTTCATTGTTAATTTCAGTTTCTTTTAGGGCAATATTAACCAAGTCATTTATATTGAATCGTGGTTCTGGCAGTTTAATGGTATCATTTTCATGGAAATAATTTACATTGCTGAGAAACTCATCTTCTTGCTGAGCTTCATGGTCTTTCTTCTGTTCATACAAGGCAACATCATCCAAAATTGCCTGTTTTAAACAACGGGAATTTTCTTGCTTAACATCAGGACTGAAAGCTCTAGCCCGAAGGCTGGCCCTGGTGGATTTTAACTTGGTGTTGGCCAATTGAGGATTTCTCTTTTCAACTTTAGCAATGAAGTCTAATAAGATCAGCTCTTCAGGTACTCTATATACAAAGGATTTCAACTGATCTGTACTAGTTTCATCGGTCATGGTCATAATCTTGGACAGGTTACTATTAGGTTTTCCCACAACACTGTTAGCAATAGGGAAATTACTGAAAAACTCGGGTACCTTGAAATTCTCATGAATATCATCGTCGTTATCTAACGTGTTAGTATTACTGATGACCATGGCTTCATTATTATAATCTGGGTTTGCTTGATTGAAGTTTTCCGCTTCATAAGCTAAGTATTCTTGTAGGGTTGCCAATTTCCCATTCTTTTTCAACATGGGTTGATCACTGTATTTGATCAATAAATTCTGATTTTGGGCTATCTTCAAAAAATTACTATGTAATGACGCATCCACAATTGGAGTATCCTTGAAATTCCGCTTCACAAACAAATTCATTGGTAATAAATTCTCGTAATGATTGGGGCACTTCCACTTGGTACCTATGGTTTTAGGAGTATACATAGGATCTTTTAAACAATCCATATGCCACACTAATGGGCAATAGTCACAATGAATCAATACTTTCTGTCTCAATCCTGAGTTTCCACACCGGTGACATAAATATGGATTACCGTTTTTATCATAAAGATTCTCTACATCCAAGTCATGGGTGTAATTATATCCTGGAATTTGCGATCCATTCGCTTTGGTGTACGATAACTCTGGCTTTAATGAATTACTATCAAAAGTTCCATACTCATCAGTGGTGACATTCACAAAAGTATTCTCTCTCAATTTTTTTGGTAATTGAAATTCTACTGGATTTATCAATTCAAGATGATTTAATAATTGCCCAAATAACCCCACTGCATCCCATTCTTTATTGACCTTCAACTTCTTTCTGCTACGACATTCCCTACAATTCCAATTATCTTCTGGTAGTTCATCTAATGGAGGATCACAGCAAACAAAATGAAACGATTTAGGACAACTCTCACAACAAATGAAAACCCCCGATCCTCCACAGGCACTACAGAAATCATCATTCGTCGATTCTTCGTCAGAGCCTCCAGAACCTTCCGAGGGCCCCCCTACAGAGGTGGGTGCCAACCTTGTGGTATTTTTAACCTTTTTGGGAGAAATCACTTTAACTCTCTTTGATGATCTTAATGGACTTCCAGTGGACGGATCTTTAGTGTCACTACCAAGTTTAGGGGTTTTCAAATTAATATCCATGTCTGACGCCTTTGAATTAGCACCAGTCTTAGCCTTTGATTTATTGGTTTTCTGCTTCTTAGTACCAGCTTTAGGAACAACAGGCTTACGAATTTCACTATCATGAGCTAGTTTTTCAGTCTTGGGAGTTTGTAAGCTCTTCGTATACAGTTGCTCTGCCTTATTCAAATCTTGATCTTCTACAACTATCACCTCTGTGTTCGAATTCTTTGTCCGTTTATTCCTATTGGGCCACAAAGAATCTTTCTTGATTTTGGCACTGGGAAATGCTTCCAACGGTAATCCGGAGTACGACGGACGAGGGTCTGCCAACTTTGGTTCTATAAATTTACCAGATTCATCGATGAGTCTGCCGCCTTTAGACTCCCTTCCATTTGCTCTATTGTTAAGAATATTTCTTATATCATTACTTGACCCCTTATGTAACTCTGGAGTGGCTCTAGCTCTTTTAGAGCGAGGATTATCTATCATAGGACTTGCCGCTAGGGTGCCTGTTTCTGCCAGGCCAGAACTTCCATTGAGCTCCGCAATGCTGGCGCTGCTAGGTCCAGATCCATTGAACGTCAGTGTTGAGTTTTGTGAAGACCCGGAACCACTATACGAGTTAGAAGCTCCAATATAGTATCCAGAACTACTTGCACTCTGAGAAGAGCTATTCTGAAGCAGCGTCTTCAGCGACTCTGACAAACCAGGATCGTTCCCATAAAGTCGGGTTGTTTTTAGCGCCGCCAACTGAGCTGACTGACGTTTCAGTCTCGGCTCTCTAGCTTGAATTCCTTTAGCGGTAGCCTTAGATTTAGGAGTAGATCCTCGACTTGAAGCAGCAGAAGTGGAGGTAGTGTCAGAATCTGCCGGCACAATAATGGGCAGGGACTTTGTACCGTTCATATTAGACTCTCGTGTTTCCATCGCATGCGAATGTTTTAACGAACCTTCCTCTGAATATTTATAAATATGATAGATATCACACTGCGATTTGTACTGGTGAAGTTGGTGATAATTATTTTCTCACGCGAATCAGAAAATATTCTTCTGCCACACGAAATGAAGGCAGATACAGAGCCAGGTAATGAGCTAGAGGATACAGACCACGTCAATGACGTGGTCCCAGAGCAGTCGCAAAGTGGAAGAGCAACAGGGCCCCGAAAAAGAGCGGCCCAAAATGATCAGGGGCAAGAGCTGGCAGCACAAAAAAGACGGAAAAGGATCTCTTTGGAACGATATATGACAATACAAAATGGTGGTACAGAAGTAGAAGATGTTAGTGGGACACCAAACGATGGTCGCGACGATGATAGCTACTCGGAAGGAGGCGCGGCCCTGAATATAGAAGGTGATGAAGATGGAAGTGTGAGTACTATGCTTAGAAGTGTCATTAGTCGAAGTAATTGGAATCGAGTGATCTCAAGGACTAGTTTAAGGCAGGCTACACGGGGAGGACAGAAATTTGAAGTAGCTTTTGACAAGCTTAATCAGGTGTTGTCCCATGTATGGGGGATGAAATTGCAGCCCATAGACAATAATGGCAAGAATCAAAATAAGATAGTTAACTATGGATTGGTTAGTGATTTGACAGAGTCTGAAAAGGAAATCTTGGATCAGCTTTGGATCGACGTGGATGAAGTTCATGAAAACAATCAACGACATAGTAATGAAGAACAATTCTTCTTATCTAAGCATCAAAGAGACAAGTTACCCAGCGATAATGCTGAGCTTATAAAGACAGCCCTTGTTTCGGTAGTGGTGTCTATCATTATCATTGAAGAAAATCATGTAAGCAAACTTCGATTAGTAAAGGTATTGAGGAAGTTCGGGTTGTCGATCCACTCCAACAAGAAAAATAGTAATATTGATGGCAATATAGAGACTATTTTAGAAGACATGGAAAAGAGAGATTATATCCAAAGAGTATACGTGCATCAAGATAACTCTGAAAACAAAATGAAAAAAAATAGTTCAGCTCATGAAATGGATCAATTTGTGTTTTATAATCTTGGAACCAAGGCGTTATTAGAGTTTACACCCATGGCATTCTTCAATTTCATCAAAGAGATGTATGGACCCAAGTTCGACGGGATTATCAAAGATAAGGTTATGGTTACGATACAAAAGGCATTTAAGAAGGCATTTGAAATTGAGAGTGAAACGCATGAGGATCCCAAGTCTGTTGATCCAGAGTCCTAATGGCACGCAAAAACTCTTAGAGGGCTGAATGTCACCACTGGCACATTATTAGACCGGAAAACCGAGCCTTGATCCGAAGCTTCGTAGCCTAATCCACAAGGGTATTCAAGTTAAGAAACAGAATCCGAGCCAGAAAGTCCCAAAGTTACAGATTGTAGTGCTACAATTACAGGCTTGCAGCTACAATTACAAAGTTATAGAGCTACAACTACACATAACCGCAAAGTTACAATTGGAGGGGCATTGTTACCATACAGCCGTCACTGTCGCCTTAACTTGAGCGTCTCTGGTGCCAACTCCCTTGAAATTCCGCGTGTCAAAATCATACGAAAATCACACAAAGTCCGATCATGGGATTGAATCTCATATGATATTTTAAGCGTCGACCCTCCAATAAGTATTCATAATAATTCAAGTTTATATATCTCGGAGTATTGTATTTTATAGGTGAATTTATACATCTACAGTTCATATATAGTCCATATTTCATTAAACACGTTAACTTGACTGCTCCATCTGTTGTCTTGTGATTCTTGTTCTCGTCGTTTAGATTTTTCACTATATATAGACTCAAATCGCACAAATCCAATTTTGACTATTTATCGCACCGAACACATATACATTAGCAGAACCATTATGGCTTTGGATACTTTAGATTTCGTGGTCATTGGAGTGTTGGCCCTTGGGGTCCTCCTTTACTTCGGAAAAGAATATATAGCGCCCAGTGACGATGGGACTTCCGCTGGGTTTACCGCTAACATTGGGGGGAAATCCAGAAATTTGGTGGAGACGCTTCAGAAAAATAATAAGAATTGTGTATTATTATACGGGTCGCAAACAGGGACCGCTGAAGACTATGCCCATAAGTTTTCTAAGGAGTTAAGTAGTAGGTTCGGTCTTAAGACTTTGGTTGGTGATTTATCTGACTTTGATTATGATAATTTCAATGAAGTTCCTAATGATACGTTGGTTTTCTTTATTTTGGCTACTTATGGGGAAGGGGAACCTACCGATGACGCGGTGGAATTCTTTGATTACTTGGACAATGAGGCTGACGACTTATCTAATATCAAATATACCGTGTTTGGATTAGGAAACTCGACCTATGAGTATTATAATGAAATCGCCAAAAAGGCTAACAAAAGATTAGAAGAGTTAAACGCAGAGAGTTTTGCTGCTTCTGGATTAGGAGATGACGGGGTCGGAACCTTAGATGAAGATTTCTTGAGTTGGAAAGATACAGTTATGGATGCATTGAAGAACGATTTGAACTTTGAAGAGCATGAATTGACTTATGAGCCAAGTTTTGAATTGATCGAGGAAATGGATTTGTCCTTGGAAAGTCCCAAGGTTTCTTTAGGGGAGCCTGATAAATCTTATTTGGATAGTACCAAGGATTTCTCTAAAGGTCCATTTGATCATCAACATCCATATATTTCCACTATCACTACCACTCAGGAATTGTTTAACTCCAATGAGAGAAGTTGTGTTCATGCTGAATTTGATTTGTCCAACACCAATTTGAGATACTCCACTGGAGATCATTTAGCTGTTTGGCCATCCAACTCTGATTACAATATTAATAATTTCATTAAAGCTTTTGGGTTGGAAGGTAAGTTAGATAATGTCTTCAGTTTGAAACCTTTAGATTCCACTGTGTCAATTCCTTTCCCTACTCCTACTACTATTGGGTCGGTGTTAAGACATTATTTGGAAATCAGTGGTCCGATTTCTAGACAGTTTTTCACCTCTATTGCCGCCTTTTCTCCTTCAGATGATGTTAAAGATTTTGCTATGAAACTTGGTAATGATAAAGCTTTATTCGCTCAAGAGATTCACTCTAAACAATACAATATTGCTGATGCGTTATTAAAGATTTCTGACGGTAAAGCTTGGGATAATGTTCCATTTGAGTTTATTATTGAAAATATTGGGCATTTACAACCAAGATACTATTCTATTAGTTCTAGTTCTTTACATGAAAAAACTTCCATTCATATCACTGCGGTTGTGGAAGCTGAAAAGATTGATACTAGATTTGTCACGGGGGTTGTTACCAACTTATTAAAAAACATTGAAATTGAACAAAATAGAAAGACTGAGAAGCCAATCATCACTTATGATTTAGATGGTCCAAGAGGTTTATTCCATAAGTTTAAGTTGCCAGTTCACGTTAGAAGATCCACCTTTAAATTACCAAGTAACCCTAAAACTCCTGTTATTTTGATTGGTCCTGGTACTGGTATTGCTCCTTTCAGAGGGTTTGTAAGAGAAAGAGTGGCTATCAAAGATTCTAGTGACGTCGATATCGGTAAAACTTTGGTATTCTATGGTTGTAGAAATTCCAACGAGGATTTCTTATACAAGGACGAATGGCCACAATATGCTAAAAAGTTGGGCGACTCCTTTGAAATGTTCACTGCTTTTTCAAGAGAAGACCCATCTCAAAAGGTTTATGTCCAACACAAATTATTAGAAAATTCCACCAAGATTGGTAAGTTATTAGATGAAGGAGCCTTTATTTATGTATGTGGTGATGCTTCTAAGATGGCTAGAGATGTCCAACATACCTTATCTGATATTTTAGCCAAAGAAAGAGATATTTCTTCTGAAAAGGCCAATGACGTAATTAGAAGCTTCAAGACCCAAAACAGATACCAAGAAGATGTTTGGTAGTTAACGAAGTGGTTAGCCAGTTTTGGGATACATAGATTTATATTGTGTATCTAATTAAGTATATTCTCTATAATAAAACAATAATAATTAATTGTATCGGGGTAAATGATTTATGCATAATGAATAAGAATTGAACAGTTGAACTGAATGAACGAATGTATGATTAGCGCCTGACACAGTGTCTCCAATCAGGATTGGAAGAATTGTAAATTGGTTGCAACTTATGTTCGATGTTCAACCAGTGCTTGTACTTTGTCTTTGACTTTAAGTCTAAATCATAGATACTGCAAGTTAATAAGTATTTTTCGTCGCCAATAGTGAGGATATTATTGATGTTATTATGGCTATTATGGCTATTGTTGTGAGGATTATATTTTTCAAACTTTAAGAAGAGCCCCACATCCCTTAAAGTCATCACTAACGACAAATTGGTGGACACGTCGTTAGGGGACGTCAAGTTTTCAATGAGATCATTTTTGTCGTTGATTTTTTGGTACTGCTTCAATTCTTGGAAAATGTTATTCGGGTTGTTCAAAAAGATTTTAAATAGTTGTTTGATGGGAATCTTATGAGAAATCTGATCAAAGAGTTCCTGGGGGATGGCATTAAACATATCTGTAAGACCTTCGTCTATAGTGTCTTCATATAGCAAATCCAAGGGGCAGAAATGTCTCTTATACCCTTTTAGTTGATTTAACAGACAAGTCCGGCAATAGTTGTCATCTTTGTTGTCATATAGCCATTTAGGTTTAAGCTCCAAAGTTATGGCATTAAAATTGTTATCATAATATAAATTACAGTTCTTAGACAACTCTTCTTTTTTATCCTCTCCATCCAAGATATTGGGGATTAATAACCCGTATCTTTCGGTAACCATCAAACTTGACCCGTCGCTATTGGAATTTAATTCATTAACAAACTCCGTCGTTAATACCACTAACTGAATATCAATTATAAGATTGGGGAATAGATGTTTACATCGTAATTCCACGAAATCATACAATTCACAGGTCGATATATATTGATCATCACTTTTAATTAATCTTAATCGCAATAATTTCTGCCTGAGGTAGTCATTGGTGCCGGTGTATTGGAATAGTATATTAGCTCCACCTTTAGCAAAATATCTCCATTCATTGGGCTTGGTAAGTTTAGATATTTCCATATCTCGGTTCACGTTATCGCACTTTATGTCAGTTATTTTAATAACTATACGCGTTCATGCACAACTGAAAGAACTTGATTTATCTATGTAATAGATAGGTGTCACCAATGACTCAGATATATTTGATTTTCCAATCTGCTTATGTTACAATGTGTTAGTTTCCTTTATCTGTAAGGAATCTCGCCAGTAAAATTCTTCACTTTTTGCCTGCAGCAAAGGCGCGAACTAGTTATTTTTAGTGTTTCTGTAAGGTACCGCATAACTGTACATGCCTGTCAAAAATAGCACATACTAACATCAAATGTGTATTATGATCTCAATTTAACTATCGAATGTCTATATAATGCCTAAACGCGTAATTCATTTGCTGAAAATATCATTAATCTCTTGTTTTGTAAACAGTTTAGTGTTTGACCCTGGTGCATTAGTACTTACTACTAAAGTACTGGGCCCTTTAATTTCCATTAGAATGGTTTTACTGAATAACCGATTTATAATATGGAGTTTTATAAACAAAAGGGTATTCTGGATCCCGTACCTTATTCGAGTATTGAACCGGCTCATGGATTCGTCAAAGTCCCTCATGGTTGACGATCTCACTAGTAAATTCTTGTATGGAGTTGAGAACATCCTCCCAATGGCCTTTGCCAACGATGGAAATGGATTTTGAATTTGAAATCCAGTTGGCCATGTTACTCTTTGATTCTTTAAAGCTACAAAATCTATAGTTCCATTTGTAGCCACCACACTATTAGGATTAACCAAGATCTTTTCTCCTTCTGACAATTGAAGTTGCACATTTTTGTTATAATCATTTACTAGCAATTTGCCCCTGCCTACCGTTTTGATACTGTCCCATTTTTGTAATATTTTTGTTGGAGTTAATGTGAAATCGTAGCCTGTCCATGCTATAATGTTTTCATCATTCAACACTACCCAATTGAGGTTATCATGATCCACATCTATTACTGAGTAATGGTTAGTGGCATTTGATCTAGTATTTCCTCCGATGACCAAAGATACCGCTTCTTCCGATTGTAATACCTGGTAATCTAGGCTGGCTCCTAATCTACGGCTGGTGGTGGTTATTCCTTCTAAATCTCCATTCATAGCTATTAGAGCTCCGGTCCTAATATTTAAATTTGATGATTGAGGCATCTTGACATTTAACAAATCATGACCAGTTCCGACAGCTCTAAATTCAGGCAACTCAATAAATGGACCGGTCCCGGTTCCCTGTAAAAGGTTTTGTGTTGATATTTCCGATGAAAGGTCATTGGCTTCTGTGTGTTTAGTCGGAACACTTTGAGCAGTTGAAGAAAGTAGGCACCGTGTTACGCTGCTTTGTGACCCTTTTTGAAACCACCTGGCCCCAGCAAATAGTATGCTCCTACCATTGACCAGCCCCATTCTGCTTAGCATTGTAGAAGCTTCTCGTGTTCTCCCTATATATCTCCAAATGTAAGAGGTTGTGTTAGTCCAATACGAAAAGTTTCGCGGGTTTCTCGATACGTGCAAGACCACTAAAAACTACAACAAAGCTAGGAAGACTAATATATAGTAGAAGCCAATACGTAAATATTATACAAGAATTGAATTTTTTTAGTCTTATAGTTTTATATTCTTTTTCTTTTCTTTTTTTTTTTTTTGCCCGAGTATACATTCCTCCCAGATCAATCCTGGCGCTTACCGTTCTAAATATTGATCAATCCATTGATCGGTTTGTTTGATAGCACCGAAATATTCGTCATTGATTATAGACTTGTCAACTTTGTTCACAGTCTCCATAAATTTGACAAACAATGACCAGAACTCCATTCCAGCTTTAAAATCAGCCAACAATTGTGTGGAAGTAATACTGTTGACTCCATGGACATTTATATTGAACGTGGGGTTATTGATCTGGTACACGGAATTAAGTAAATGGTACCGCGAATTCTCCATAATTTGATCTTTAGACAAATCTCCATTCAATTTGGATTGCTTGACACTATACTCGAAATAGATTTCCGTGATTACCCCTAACAAGGTGTTATTGACATCTTTAAAGAATGGCAAACTGTCAATTAACTTATACCAATCTTCCTTGGAGTCGAAGTTAACCTTAACATTATTGTGTTCTTGACGAACAATTAAATCCACCAAACAACTTTGTAATGTATAAATTAGATTGGTCGAAATGAATTTCAAATGGGACCTAAAATTTAATAAACCTCTGGAAATGGGACCTTGATAATTAATAGGAGCAATGTTTAACTTGTGGATCGATAAAATTCGGGAAATCAACGTGATGTGTTTGGTATCTTCAATTCCTAACTTGATCTCTTGATTATTGTTACCAATATCTTTGAAGTTTCTAGCCACCGAGCTATACTCGGTATTTGGATCAGTTAGCTTAAGACAGTTAGATCTGATTAATAATAAGAGTAGAATTAACTCTTGTAATTGAGTATTATCCATTTTAGTCTCGTATTCCTTAGCAAATTGCTTAATAATCTTACCATAGCTGGTTAATTCATCGGACTTTTCATCAATTATCCCATACAAATATAAAGCTCTCAATAACACCGTGGAAACGATTTCATTATTAGTAGAAATTTGCCCTGAAAAACCACTGGTTTTAGGATAACTATCATCAAGGGACTGAAAGAATCTAATTAAATCAAAATTCTTCTCTGATGGATTAGAATAAGTCAAATGGTTGATTCTCTTAGAGACTGGAGGAATTAACCTGTTGTTTAACTCCAATACCTCTTGTTTATACCAGTAGTCAACATTGATCTTTTTAACCTGGTAGTATCTAGCTAATAATTGAGTGAATAAATTGAGTAATTTATCCAAATTGTCGATATAAAAGCTTGAATTGATCAATTTCTTATAACTGTCACTTAATCCACTTTCTAGGGGAGGTCTAATGGACAATTTTCCTTGAGTGATAGCTTCTAATAATTCGATTGGGGCTAATCCAATAGATTGATAAAAATAGAATTCGGGGGGTAATCTTTGGGAAATAATATCATGAACGTCATTTGGAATTTGAATAATACTCTTGGATTCAGGTTCTTGATGCTCCTTACTACCATTGCTAGAAACTGGTTTTTCTTTATCACCAGTTTTAGAATCCGAATCGGGTTTCAATTCTTGCTGTTGAACCCCAAATAAATCATTATCATTAGGATCATCTTCATTTATTAACCCCAATTTTTGCATTTCCACCGAGTACAAGGACACGTATCCCTGCTCATTCAATACAGGTATATACTTAAAAGCAGAACGACCTCTGTAATATAAATCCAAACAACTTTGATCGTTTAAACTGGCAATGTACGGGTATAAATCGATTTCGGCATCTCCGCTAAAGTTAACCAATTGGTATAAAATATCCAATGCCAACTTGAAGTAACTTAACTGAGGATATGGCTGTAAAGGATTGGGCTTTGGTAACGGAGGTAAATTAGGGAACGTCTGAGGTTGGAGATTACAACCCACCATAATTCCCAAATCTACCAACTGCTTAGAAGTTAAATTCAACTCGTGTAATACTTTGCTTTTATCAATAAACCTAAAATCCTTAGACTGGAATTCCATCCCCAAAATAAACTTATTAACCTTTGTTAATAACAAATCGGTAGACCCATAAATCGAGTCAATAACATTATTATGGTATAAATAGGACAACTGGAAAGAGGCGTCGTATGGACACACAAGGTAATCTATACCGATCTCAATAAAATATTTAATCAAATCATTTATCATAGGTCTTAACGGTAATGGGTCGGTAAACACCCTAAAAGAATCATTATTGTTACTATTATAGTTGTAATTGTAATTCCGAGAGTTCAACTTGGTCCACGAATTTTCCAAATGCTGCTCGTTAGGAGTTAACTCATTGGATTTAAAGTCAGCAGATTGAAGCTGGATGTCTAATCCCCTAATAACAAAGATCGGCTTGATATTAAACTCTTTGAAAACTTTCAAATCAGAGTGGATATAATCTCTTAAGGAGCTGGGAATTCCGCCAATAGCCGATAAAAACTGTTCCTTCTTGTAGGTATAAATCCGACTCAAATAATGCTCTACGTCTATCCCAATCGTAGCATTCTGAAGGATTTCTATGGAGCTGGTATTAACCAACTTCCTCTCGAACAAATAAGATTCTAATGATTTGACGGGCATGTTACTTTCCAGCGAAAAACAAATATATCAACGGGGAAAATCGACAAATATCTCAAGTTTATGGATCAACCGCTAGTCAAGTACTACTAACCCAGTGAATGAAGGTGTCAATTGCTTACAAGGGCAAGACTATTATCAAGTGTTTGTGAGTTACAGAAATAATAAAATCACCGTTGGCGACATTGACGCGGGTTGGTAGAGACACGCTCAACGAATTTGTTATATTACAGTATTTAAATACAAGAAATAACCGTAGACTAGTCATCACCAAATAAATTGTTCAAGGCATTGTTCTCAGTAAATGGATCATTCATAACGTCTACTTGTTGGAGCTTTTTGGTGCGAGCATTAGCAGCGGCTTCTAATTGTTTCTTCCGATCCTTGATTTCATCATCGTGATCAGTGTCTTTCTCGTTAGAAATCTTGATAAGCTCTAAGAGGGCTGATCTTTGATGTTTTAAAGATTTGGAGTTGACTAATAAGTTTTCGAAATTTGATATGTGGCTGGCATTGACATTGGGAAGTGTTTCCATCAATATCCTGGCGGGGTAATCGTTTTTGGATCTTAAGGCACAATATAACGTGGTCAAGGCTATAGCGGCCTCCGAGTGGGTTTCCACGAAATATTCATCCATTAATACTCTCAACAAACACTTAATTAGATTGTCACATAGGAATTTATCTACTTCTTCGTCCTTTAATAAGATTTCTGACAAGACATTTCTCAATACTAGTATAGTATTAAACGAGCATTTGGTGTCTTTAAACATTATAATATGGCAACAAAGTTGTAAGAACGGGGCTAATACTTGCTTATTATCAACAATTAACTTTTTACAAGCATACTGGGTATCGGTGGTGGTTTTAGAATTGAATTGACTAACAATATCCATTAGGTATCTTACCACTGTAGCAGTTAATTGCCTTAACATATGCTCTTCCATCATTTCTTCGGATAATGTTTCATCATCTTCATTGCCTTGTAATTGTAATCCATCGACGTATACTTTCTCCCATCTGGATACTAAAACCTTGTCTAAGTCTACAAATGATTTAGGTAATAACTCAATCATAAAGGAATCCACAAATTTAACAGGACAATTTCTAACCACGCTTCTTAAACAGCTGTTAATCATGTGCTTCCAGCTGTGTAAGGTTATACCTACCATCTCACCTGTAACAGCATTCCAAATCATCGAGCCAATATTGGGAATTTCATATAACGTTTCTTCCAATTGCGATAACGATCCAATTGTTAAAAAGGCATATTCTCTGGTGTATCTAATTAAATGACCCACGGAGTCGGCGAAATCTCTTAATGTCAATGCTGCTTTCACATTCTCCTCTATGAAAGTTTCTTTACTTTGAATCGAGACTCCTTGTTGCCAAAATCTTTCCATACAACTATATTTGACAAATGCTTGAACGGCCTCCGGTAAGTCTTTCCAGTTATTAGGATTATGATAATTCTGGATTTGGGTCAATAGTTGTAACACATGCGGAATAATTGGTTTAACTCTTGGTTTCCATAACTTCAACAAGTTTAAATATTCGCTGGAATCATGATCCAATTTTTCAATACTATACTGAATGAAGATTCTGGTGGCTCGAATAGGGAAAATCGATGACCAATGATCCTTCAACTTCTGTCTTAAAAGCTTACCTTCCTCGTCCATCTTGGCTTCCAATAAGTTCGTGTTGGCAGTCATACCTCTGGATTGGAAGTATGATGCGATTTCAACTATACCGATTCTTTCCATAAACCAATGTAATTCCATTAATCCTTTCTCGGTATCTGGAGATAACCAAGCGGCTAATTCAGGGTCTACAATTTTAGAAAACAACTCGTCTCTATTATCAATAGAGGATCTTGAAGCAATCACTAATAAGAATGATTTGAAAGCCACATTTTCATGGTCACTAACCTTTTTAGAGGATAAAATGTTGGAGATGACATTCTCTAAATCATTGAAGATTTTCTTTAAAGATTCCGGCATTATGTAAGCCAATCGGTTCAATTCGGTACCACAACTCGTTCTTAAGTCCCTAATCAATTCTTTTTCGTCATCGTCGATGTTTTCAGGGTATTCAAATGTTGCTGTGGTTAAGATTTTTTCTAACACTTGAAACATTAAAGGACTGACATCCTTCAATAATGGAGCAAATTGAACCATAGTTTGGACTTGTTTTCTGATTAATAAAGGACAAGATAAATTCATAGCCAACAATCTTTCCCCCAAGTTCTCAACTAAGCTATTCAACCCATTATTTATGGCTTCGAAATCCTCACCATTATACCAAATTCTCCATCTAGAAATACCTCTTATACAATTTTCAATGATGTTGAATTGGGAATTACCATAATTGAATTCATCTGATTTTTCGTCCAACTTGTACTTTTCAATACAATTTTTTCCGAGGTCAGAACTGAAGAAGTTTTGTAACCGATTTTCTAACCACATTAACCCATCCTGTGGTTTTCTGCAAACTGCAATCCTTACTATATCTTCATTGAACTTCTTGTAGTTCACTAAGAAAGAATTCGAGTCAGATGCAGAATCAAAATCTAAATCAAGGTACAACTTAGATACATTTTCATCGTCGACCAAATGATAGTTTATGGTTCTATTAGCGGAAATCTCCAATAGATCCATCAAAATGTTGTCGATATTTAGCTTATTACTCAACTCATCAAATCTTAAAATGGTTACCCACATTTGTAAGGACAACCCAGATATGATTAGACTTGGGTGGCCGGTTGTAGACAATACCAACTTGAGATAATTATTTATATCGGCCTTTTCCCAGTCAATTTTGTTCTTGGAAGGTAATGAAATATTTAAATATTCACTTAAAGAAACAATCATTTCTACTGTTTTCTTTAGTAACGAATAAACCTGCTCGTCAATGTCATTGGGATCGATCTCTAAAGATTGATAAAATTGGGACAATTTGTCTATACCTTCGGTGGTGAAAATACTGCCAATGAAAAAATCGAAATCCTCATAATTGGAATAGCTTCTAGTGAAAAGAATATGTAGGCAATCTACTGCTAACGTTTTTAATTTTGTGTCGGGTATGGTTAAAATACTAATGAGGTTTTGTAAAACATTTTCAGACTTTAAAAGCTCCGGTTGAACCCAATGTAGGCAAGTTTTGAAAGTAGATAAAATTTTGGGAACGAATATTTGTACAGAAGAAGACTTGTAATCTTCAGATAACACTTCGAGTAAGAATTTACTCCAATGAATGAACCATCCTTCGTTTGAATGTTTACAGATTAGCACATTTTCATTGGTATCATAGAGTTTATTCAACACGTCATTAGGGGTTGTTATTAACACACTCAATTGATTTAAGATGGCGGTTCTCTTCATGGCTATTGGATCATCTAACAAGTATACATCTTCAAATAACGTTCTCAAGATTATAAGGCATAATTCTCTTGTGACCAAATTGTGATTCCAAAGATTCCACAAATCAGAATCCATCGAAGCCCATCCGTCTAAAGTGTCTTGTTCCGATAATTTCGAAGGTTTATTATCAGAATCTTCACTCCCTCTATCAGTAGATAACACCTTCACCAAAAAACAACCCCAGATCTTTTTAATAATGGTAACCCACAAAAACGCCAATTTCTCCTTTAAATAATGAGGATCATTCTCATGGGCCTTGTTGGCTAGGTCCACCACCCAATATCTTACAGTTAATGACTTTTCGGCCCCAAAAGTATGGAACCTTTTGTTAATAGAATCTTGCAACAACGACAACCCAAAATGTCTTACTATATAATTGTCCTTATTGTTTTCATAGAGTGCCAACTGATAGCCCCAAAAAGGACTTTCATCGTTGGTTTTAATTGACTCTAAAAAACTTTGGGCGTCCCGTCTTTGCTGATTATTGGATTTGGAGTCATACACAACCTTTAAGGCATTGACAATCTGACTTACCCCATTACTATCCATGGTCATAGTAATGCCCGATTCCTCCTAATACACTTCTCCTTATGCTAAACCTAGTTCAAACTAACTCTTTGTGGATATAATACACGCCAATTTAACAAACAAGTTTAAAGTTCTACGAGCGATAAATCAGACACCATAAACACCGGTGGTTTATTATCGCCTCAACTTAAGTGATTGCAGTCGATTGGAAGTCCCTAAGTACGTTGTTACGGGAAAGATCTATAACTATGTAATTAGTCCCCTAATTAATGATGTTATTAAAAAGGCGGTAATTGATTTTGCGCGCCACACGGATGCGGTTTTTCACGCCTGTCAGGTACTGGCTCATCACTGATGGGGTGTGGGAGTGAGGGTGATAGATACCTCAGATTTGAGGGAATAGAAGAGATGCGTAGAGAAAGGGGACGGGCTTCAATTGTGTATTATATGTGAATGTAGTTGGAAGAGTTAGATACAGGAGCTATCAGCATCTATGAGCGTGTAATAAACATTAAATAAGCATTAACTATAACTATATGAAGAATTGGCTATAACTATAGGAAGAATTGACTTTATAAGCAGAGATATGCAAGAATTACTGTTATAGATCTCAGTATTACTCACACCAATCACAAGTAAAACTTCCGCTTATCCTTCTCCATATCTGGTCTATGCTCCCATTCAGTTTCTTCTTTAATACCCTTCTGCAATCTTCTCAATTTAAGAGTAAACTGTGGCCCGATCTCTTGTAGTCCCACCTTCTCCTCACTACGGAACATATACCGGTGCCTTCTGAAAAATATGTAGTCACGTTGGTTGTGGAGGGTAATGACTTGTCTACCTTCAAATTCCGGTTTCTTAGGAAATATAGATTGGAATAGTCTTCCTACTGTCTTCCCTAATCGAGTGTTGAAATTATTCAAGATCAATTCTGGCGTATGGTCTGTGGCTCTAGCATGTCCCAAGATCTTCTTCCCCTCTGTTATGGATGATATAGAGAAATAATAACTGGGTCCCGTAGGTAAATGAATAAATGTGATTCCGGTAACCTTTTTATTATATTCATTCAAGATGACCAAATCGGTAAATTCTCGATTGTTACAGAATTTAACCATGTCATCAATGCTAAATTGGCGTTTCCTCTTAATGAAGGTCACGTTGGGTAAAAAATCCATTAATAAATCGGCAAATTCATAAGCAGGCTTTTTGGCGTAAGTATTGGTGGTCAATAATATCTTGGGTGGGGTATCCGATTTAAAAAACTCGTTAAATTCATCTTCTCCCTGCATCTCTTCTACTATGGTTTCGTCAAATACTCTTTTGCTTTCCAAAGTATCTGGGACATTCTGTTCTAATCTTTGCTTCTTCAATTCCGGGTCTGATCGTTCTTCTTTAGCTCGTTCGGCCCTCATTTTGTGCTTGGTTTTATTTCTTTCATGTTTTAAGTCGGCAAATAACTTTTGTCTTCTCTGCTTGTTTTTAATCGACTTCAAAGTCTTTACGTCGTCTGACATGGTAGCAGGTCTGGTGGTAATAAAAAAAACTTGGTTTGATTAAGGGAAATTTTATTAAATGCGATGCGATGCGATGCGATGTGATGATGAGCATAAACTTTACTAACTATGAAGGCTACGATCCTACAATGGTCGAAGTATATAAAAACCCAACGATGGAAATTCATCGATGTGGCTTCTATGGGATCTGTAGGGCACATGAATCGGTTATTATCCAGTGTATTTCAAAGAAACACCGCTATAAACGAATTAATGCCAAATAGTTTACCTCCTGGGTACCATTTTCTATTCAATAATCAGCTCAATCACCAATTGGCACACGATGGCTACGACAATTATCAAGCTCCTATGGACCTAGAAACTCAGAACTCCCTTTTTACCAGACGAATGTGGGTCAAAGGACTGTTGCAGTTCCATAATCCTATAAAAGTCAACCAAATGCTCAATTGTCACGAAGCAGTCGTTCTGAACAAATATATCAGTGATCAAGCCTTTGTTAATATTGAGAGAAATGTAACCGACTCTGCTACTAACCAATTATTGTTAACAGAGACTCGGATGTTGATGTACACTAATAAGCAATATATTCAGAACAATCAAGTGGATCAATGTCCTAACCTTGAGGACTCGTCCCCTATTATTCACTCACGCTCCATCACTGTTAATGAGGCTCAAGTACTAAAATTCAGCTGCTTAAGCTACAATCTCCACAAAATCCATATCCACCAGCAATACTGTCATCAAGAAGGTTTAAGAGATATTATACTACAGGGGCCATTTATCATCACTCTTGCCTTAAATTGGTTTAACCAATTGCTGCTTGGTCAAATCAAATTCCTTACTTATAGAAACTTCTGTCCATTGTATGTAAACGAGGCCATGAAATTACAGGTGTGCAAACAATCAGACACTAATTACAATTTACGAATAATTAACCAAACTGGTCAATTGGCATTTAGGGGGGATTTAGATATATACAAACAATAGAAACGTTTTAGGTTAATGAATGCATTCTATATCTTTACTGTTTCCGACCCATTCATCTGTTCTTTATCTGTTCTTCTCCCTATTATCTCTTCTCTCTGCCTTCTTTATTCTTTGCCCTTCTTTTCTGCTCAGCCTTTCCTCTTTACTATGCGCCGGTCAATCAGGACACTACGCCGCATACAATCTTTAGTTTCTCTTCGTTCCATGTGGTGCCGATAGTGTGGTGCTCATTATATTTGAAACAAAACGTTTTTGGTTTGTGACCCAGGTGCAATATAAGTACGGCATCAGATTTTATATTCTTTGTTAGGTACTCCATGCCACAAGGCGGCACCATAAGCCATTCTGGTACAAAGCGTGCCAATTTATTTCTTGTCTAATTAAAGCCAATCACTATATAAGCACTCGTATAACTTTGTATCTATTTGTTCAGCAATTTCTATTCAAGTCATGGTGGCTCCTGTAGTATTATTATGTTTGGTTACCGGTGGGATGGCCATGCCAACTTGGCCATTCAACTTAAAAGAGTATCAAGTCGAAAGCTGTAGCAGTGTAATGTTAAATCCATTTGCTCCGTTCTCTTGCGAAAATACTACCGAGGTAGACCCCCATTCTTGTTGCTTTGAAAGATATGGAATCTCTTTGTTGACCCAGTTCTGGGACTATGACCCTAAGAAGTTGGAAATTGCTCTTAACGGAACTGCTCAAGTGCAATCACAAGTCGATTCATCGAGTGGATACTTTGAAGGAAAAGGGTTCTTTGGGGTTGGTGATTGGTTAAAAGATATCTGGCAACAGTTCCACATTGATAAGTCTAGTGAAATGCCAATTGAAAAAGCATTTACCATTCATGGATTATGGAACGACAGATGTGATGGAACCTGGGATGAATTTTGTCAACCAGAGTTGGAAGTTGATCATGCTAAAGATAATATCACTGATATTATTGTTAATCAATTCAATGATCCTGAATTGTATGAATTGATGCTTAAATATTTCATCAACACTGCCAACTCCAATGTGGCCGATATATCCAGTATTGAGTTATGGGAACATGAATATAACAAGCACGGAACTTGTATGAATACCATCGATCCTCACTGTTTTACTGGAGAATATCAACAATGGGAGGCTGCCGTAGCTTATTGGACTAAAGTCACCATGATCTGGGAAGATTTAAATACCTATGAATTCTTAAGTAGAGCTGGAATCGTGCCTACAGTTAAAAGCACATATAGTAAGGAGGATATTAAAAGGGCCTTATCGAACTCTCATGACGGGAAGGATGTACATCTTGGCTGTACTGAAGAGGGCGCCTTAGATGAAGTGTGGTACTATTATCATGTTAAGGGAAATGTGTTGACTGGGGCTTATAAAAAGGTGGATGCTTTGGGGTCGGATACTTGTCCCGAAAACATTTGGTATATTCCTAAATAGGCATATGTGAAGAAATTACCCAAAAAGTTATAGATTATTATACGTTAACGTTGTCACTCTGCTGTATTAGATCATGTACCACTTATTTATGAGCCCTTTATAATAAGCGATTTATTTTGCAGCCAGTGAAATTTCAAATCGCAGCATTGATTTTTGCACGTTAGAGGATTCAACGGAGTTAGATTCAGCGGAGTTAGAGATGACTAATTAAAGCCCGCTATTCGGGCACTTCTGACACATAAGTTTAGTCCATTACAGTACAACTGCACTCAGTCGATCACAGTTTTTATAGTATATCAATCGTAGACCATATGTATATTTTTAACTAATCAGAAATACCAATGACCCCACAAGCTGGACGACCACCAGCGTTACCAGTGGTTTTAGATTGTTCATGTCCACCTTTACCTAAATCATCAGTTCCAGAATGAACCACAACAGATCTACCAAGAATAGATGAAGCTCCAGTCAATTTAAGGAATAAATCTTGTTTGGTACCTTTAGCGAGCCCAGTAGAATCGGTGGTGATATTCCCTAAATCACCAACGTGACGATCATCATCTTCAGGAGCTCCATGAGTTTTACCAAATGGGTTGAAGTGAGGACCAGCCGAAGTACATCCATTGGTGTTATCTCCAAAAGTATGGATATGGAATCCTCTTAAGGCATTTGGATCATTACCAGTGATTTCCCAAGTGACAGTAGTTGGGTCACTTTCAGACTTTTGTTCAAAGTAAACAGTTCCGGCCACTTTGGCATCACCTCTTAATACAGCAACTACCATAGTTAGTACATGAGCAATTAATGTTTCCTATTATCACCACCAGTCCATGTTCAGGGGAACAAACAGATCTGACGCCAAGTGACGACAATCTGTCACTTGCAAGTCAATTGAGACAATTGAGCCATTGATCAATCATCAGAAATACATACCAGCTTTAACCATAATGAATTCAATTAAATAGCTTAGCAAAGAAGAGTTTTTTCAAGTGAGGATTTGTGCCCCTTTATATTGGTGGATGAAAGCTTCGAGACCTCCGGTCGATTACAAATGGTGGTAGATACACGCAATCATGTGTGGGTGCAAGCAATATTGCTATAGTATAGATAGGGCCCTAGTTGGAGGGATAGTATAGATATGTATTTACATCAATTGATTTGTCACGTCTATGTAAGGTATCAAGGCTCTTGTTCCAGACATTGTGGAGAATGTCTTAGATATAGTAGACGTTATACATTACGCTGCAAAGACACGGACACTTTACAGACACTGTATAGACACTGTATAGACACAGTATAGACACAGTATAGACACAGTATAGACACTGTGTAGACCCTTTAAGACCCTTACAGATACTATATGGAGACGGTTAGACTCGAGTAGCTACAAATTAGCAGCGATTGAGCATTATATATACTAAGTATACTTATATAGCTCGTATCCCCTACCTTATTGGTTATCGTACCTTAGTAGTGATCTGTGATCTCTATGTATCTGTGTAACTCTTTGCTTGCCTTAGGCACTCGCTTGCTTCTTTTGGTTGTTCTTTTTGTCCTTTGGCTCTTTCTTTTCCTTTGGGTTCTTAGGCTTTGGCTCCGGTGGCACTTCGGGCAAAGTGTCTATCAAATAAAACACATATCCTGTAGACACCAAGATTATGGCACTATAAAGTAACACAGACTTGCTCCTGAACCGTTCAATAAATCTATCTATAACTGTCATTAAAGTAGTGTATAAATTATTCAGTATTGTCTCTTCTTTGTGATATAAAAGCACAGATCAGTTAACGTGTCCGCTCAAAACTATTGCTGCGACACTCATTTCTATCATAACTAATTTGGCTGAATTTAAGGAATGAAGTATCCACCGACGGTGATAAGTCCGCTATGATTGATATTGGTGGGTCATTCGCAAGATTATCCTGTGAGGAACGGCTTCTGCTACAACTCAATGAGCTCCTCAATGGGCTCTTTAATGGACTCCACTATAGTAAGTAAAACTGATGTGCTTATTAAGATCTTATGTAAGCCCTTATATGACTCCCTTTTATTAGGTTAATTTGAAAATGTTTTGCCCACTTAACTTATCAGTTATACTGTCTCACCTCCTCTCATACGAAATATGCATTTTAATCCTCATTATCGCTCCTTGAACCGTACTTAGCACGTCAGCCATTCCTCCTATCGTCTGAGGCTGCAAATGACAGACGGCCCCTGAATCGCAAGTTCCCTGCACATAAACCGTTTTGCCTTCCACCACTGCAACATGAGAAAATCATTTCTTAGAACTCCCTTTCTCTTTTTAGTACGTTAAAATGGCTGATTTTAAAAACTATATCATTACTTGCAAAGAAACTGCTTCCGAAGCCGATGTATCCTCTGTCAAATCCAAGATTGGTGAATTAAAAGGATCAATTTTAAGTGAATTCAGTTTAATTAAGGGGTTCACTGCTTCCTTGCCATCGATTCATATGGATACTATCAAGAACCATGAACATGTGTTTAACATCGAAGAAGATAAGGAAGTAAAGATCAATTGAACTATTATTACGTTTGTATGGATAAGCTATTGTTAGATACTACAAATATTATACATTATATACTATAATTCTACGTGATACAATCTTGTTACTGTGTATGATCATTTACTATGGTTACTCTATAGTTACTCTATGGGTTATGGCTCAATTCTAGGACTGCGCTAATATACTATCTGATGCCATTATGTGTTATTATCTAATGTTATCTAGTGTTAGCTAGTGTTATCTAGTGTTATCTTGTGTTATCTAGTGTACCATATCTATCTATAAGAAGGCTAAAATATTGCGTTGTTGTTCACATACAAATGACGCTGATTTCTCGATAAGCCATACAAAAAATCCTCACTTATCTATTAAGGTATAATATCCACAGTACTTCTAAATATGCCATGGTTTCCCAACTTCCCAACACCGGCTCATTAATGTCTACACTCGGCTGGTACTCTGTGTTCTCATACAATCTGTCTCTCCCATACAACCTCTCATACAACCTCTCCCTCCTTGACTGTTGCTCTCTCCGCATTCAATCCCATTTCGGTTCTATAATAACATTTTGAGTGCGACACAAAGCCGCTCACCCCTTATCTCCTATTACTAGCAAAGTCACAGTTAAATTAATTACTTGTCTGTATATCATGGAGTACGAAAAGTATAACTATCAGCCCAACTTCAAGCCCATTGACCACTTGTTCGAGCTGAGATTGAGACAGTTCATCGACACCGGCGGCCAATATCATGAATTGAACTTGCCGAAGTTCTACGACATTGAAAGGCAAGATATTGGTGGCTTACAGGTATGGAAAGTTCCTGATGGCCCCAATGGTGAGACTCAAAGGCCCTTATTCAAGGACATTGATTTTGGCTCCATTGAATGGAAGCCTACTAAAAAGGGAGATTCATTTGGGCCCTCTTGGAAGACCTTCTGGTTCAAATTTGATGTTACCATTCCCCACCATTGGTTAAAGCTCAAACAAGAGATTGACATCGAATGGGATTGTAACAACGAAGGGTTGATTTATAACCACAAAGGTTTGCCATTGCAGGCATTTAGTGGGGGAGGAGAGAGGATTTTGTTCAAATTCCCTGAGGAATATTTGACATCTGAGCCTCAGACATTTTATTTGGAGATTGCTTGTAATGGAATGTTCGGTAATGGGGATAATGGAGTTCCCGATCCCAATAGATATTTTAGATTATCAAAAGCTGATTTGGTTTTGCCGAATGTAGATGCTAGAGCGTTGTACTATGATTTTTGGATCTTGAGTGATGCTGCTAGAGAGTTACCTTCAGGGTGGCAGAAATATCAGGCCAATCAACTTTGTAATGATATCATGAACGCTTTTGATCCTAAAGATGTCAATTCCATCAAAACATGTAGAAAATTGGCTGAAAAGATGTTGGGAGAGAATATTAATAGTGACAAAGTATTTGAGGAATTTGGAAGTTTGAAGAAAATTATTGATGTGATTGCTATTGGGAATTGCCATATTGACACGGCTTGGTTATGGCCTTTTGCTGAGACTAAACGTAAAGTGGTTAGATCCTGGACTTCCCAGTTGAAAATTGCGGATGAATACCCCGAATATATCTTTGTGGCTTCGCAAATGCAACAATTCAAATGGTTGAAAATGTATCATCCCGAGATCTTTGACAAGATCAAAAATAAATTTACTACCAATCAGTTTTTGCCAATCGGTGGTTCTTGGGTCGAAAATGATACCAATTTGCCATCTGGGGAGAGTTTAATTAGACAATTTTTATTGGGGCAAAGGTTCCAATTGAATGAATTCGGGGTTTACTCCCCAGTTTATTGGTTACCTGATACTTTTGGGTACTCTTCTCAAATTCCTCAGATTTGTCATCATGCTGGAATCGATAAGTTCTTAACTCAGAAGCTTTCTTGGAACAACATTAATCAATTTCCTTTGAGTACTTTTAATTGGGCTGGGATTGATGGGTCTCAAGTGTTAGTTCATATGCCTCCTGCTAATACTTATACGGCTGCCGCTCATTTTGGCGATGTGGTAAGATCCCAGCATCAACATAAGAACTTGCGGGATGTTCCTACTGGGTTGATGCTTTACGGAAAGGGTGACGGAGGTGGTGGACCTACAGAAGAAATGTTGGAAAAAATTAGGCGTGAAAGAGGGTTCGCTAACAACACTGGGGCCATTCCTGCCGTTGACATGGGTAAAACTGTAGATGACTTTTATGAAGACGTGTTAGCAAAATCTGAGGGTGGTAGTAAGTTACCTACTTGGAAAGGAGAGATCTACTTGGAATTCCACAGAGGGACTTATACCAGTCAAGCCGATATCAAAAAGTGGGTTAGGTTCTTGGAATTGAAAATCCATGACTTGGAATGGATTGCCACCTTATTGAGTGTTACTAATTCCGATTACAAGTATCCCGTGAAGCAGATCCAAGAGATGTGGGAAGAATTGTGCCTCTGCCAATTCCACGATGTTATTCCTGGTTCTTGTATTGGTATGGTTTACTACGACGAAGTCAAGCCAATGTTGAAAAAGAACTTAGACAAGGTGGAAAAATTATTGAATGGAGCTGTTGAGTTATTAAATGAAAGTTCCGGCAAAAATGTCAAATTTTTGAATACTTTACCTTGGGAAAGATCGGAATTATTAGAAGTTAAGGAAACTGATTCTTTGTATCAATTAATTAAACCGGAACAATCCATTACCAGCGGTAACAGTAAGAACAAATTGGTTTCTATTAATAGCACTGGGGGGTTTAACGACATCAAAGAAATGAAATATCCCGCTTCCGTTACTACAAAAGATGAATCTACCTACGCTTTAAGTAATGGTTCAGTTAAAGCGGAAATCACCAAGAATGGTATTATTACCTCCATTTATGATATTATCAACGAGAGAGAAATCATCGATACCAAAAAGACCAAGTTGACTGATAATGGGGGTCAAGTCGGGGGTAACCAGTTGATAATTCTTGATGATGAACCTTTGAGTTTCCCTGCCTGGGATACAGAATTATACTCGTTAAATAAGTTTTCGTTCTTGAATAACGGGGAAATTACAAAGGTCGTCAACAACAAGTTGAAATCATCATTGTTTGTTAAACATGAAATCTCTGATAAATCGTACATTGAAACTGAAATTTCTATTGAAGGGTTATTATCTGAAGAAGATATCACTGGAGGCAACAATTTCATTAAATTCAAGTGTAACGTTGAATGGCATGAGACCTATAAATTCTTGAAGGTTCAATTCCCTACCACCATTTACACGGCTCAAGAAGCGAATTATGAAACTCAATTTGGTATTACTAAGAGGCCTACTCATTATAATACTTCCTGGGATGTAGCCAAGTTTGAAGTATGTCATCATAAGTTTATGGATTTGTCCGAATTCAATTACGGTGTCTCAATTTTCAATAATTGTAAATATGGAGGTTCTATTCATGGTAATTTAATGAGATTATCATTATTAAGATCTCCTAAAGCTCCCGATGATTTGGCAGATATGGGACATCATGAATTTGAATATGCCGTTTATCCTCATGGACAATATCTCAATATGGACACGGTGAAATTAGCCCATAATTTCAACTACAAATTAGACAAATATTATTTGGCCAATAGCAGCAAATCCGATTTAATGGACTCGGTTAGCTTAACCAGCAAGTCAGGGTCAATAATCTTGTCTAACATTAAGAGAAGTGAAGACGATGAGGATATTTCTATTTATAAACATATCCCTATTAAGCACAAGGGCCAAAAATCGTTTGTTATTAGAGTTTATGAGTCTTTAGGAGGGTCTAGCACCGGTGAAATTCTGTTACACCCCTCCATATTCAACGTGGATAAGGTGTTTGTGGTCAACGGTATTGAGGATGAAATGGATCAAGTTAAGGTAGAAGACAACAAATTCAAGTTCAAGTTAAGAGGATTTGAAATTGCTTCTTTCAAAGTGGTGTTGAAGTAAAAGTTTGCTTATGTTTGTTTTTAGATGTTCACGAAAAATATATGACGTATGACTAAAAAGTGTATGAAATGTAAAACTCACAATTTTGAAGTCGCAGCAAACAAGGCTGCAAAAACCACTCTTCGTAGTAGCCGAATCATAGGTGAATTATGGAGACAAAAACGTATGAGAGAAGACGAAGGAGAAGGTTGGTATAACGAGCCTAATAGAGGATATACAACAGAATATATAACACAGAATGTACAACAGAGGATAAATAATAGAAGAATTAACAGAAAAATTAACGGCATTAACGCACGAATAAGCATCACCATCAAGAATCCACACAATTGCAACCGAAAAGCTCTCTATGGAATTAGTCAAAAAATTGATCTAAAAATAAAACCAGGCTATCTCATGTGGTGCACAGCACTGCAAGTCAGCGCAAACTCCTTCATAGCAGCAATTGGCAACCACTTGCTATCAAAGCCAAAACGGTACAATACATGAAACGTTCATGGTATGTCGTGTAAGAAGCAAGAAACATTCGCGTCTATTTACATGAACAAACTTAAAGGCTATGATGTTGAAAACATTAACCACATACACGCTCCAAATATTACTACATAGATTAGTATTCATAATAAGCAACCATTTTGTTTGCTCCATTTAGGGTTTGATACGCCAAATGGCTGTTACTATGACATAGACAATTACACGATTACGCTAGCACCCACTGGTCGCTTCCGTTTCACCGTGTGGTGAACGCTGCATCTCTGAAACTCGTCTGCAACACTTGCATTCTCTTACATGAAACATCTCTCTATAGGAGAAACCTCCATGTAAAGTGTCTAGATTCATGCTTCTTCTATCGTGGAACAATATGAAAAAAGGGGGGATGCTGATTGTACACAGGACGGCATTTTGACACTTCGGGTAGCACCACCGCTAATAAACCCACACATCGCCAGTGTGGTCTAGTACTGGACCGCACCGGGCTCGCACCGTCGCTTGTGAGCCCAGATACCCCAGAAAACGTAACCTTTTCCCAAAACTGCTAAATTCTTACGTCTCGAGATTTTTAAATGGCGTGCGGATCATTGGTGTTTGTTTTTATACCTACAGTTTAAACAAAGGCAGTGTTAAACAAATGCAGGTTAGCGGCCCGACTCTATAATGTAACCTCCCCCCTTCCCCTTGTGTCAAAACCTAAACCTGCAATGTGCCCGCACACTCTTGCGTCACATTGTGTTAACCGACTGTTTTCAAATTGGTGTAGGAACAGTGTTTATTTCTTTTTACACTTTCGTGTAGAATCTTTAACCATTTCGTTATTTAAACGGCCACATTTCTCTGATTCCTAAGCTTTTCCTTTTTCTTTCTTCTTTTACTTCAACTTTTATAGTCATCAAACTCTTTACATTCGCTATTATAATGAAATTCTCCGCCGCTTTAACTTTAGCTGCTGCTGCTGCTCCAGCCTTAGGTGCTTTCGCTAACGTCACCTCCACCGCAACTGAATTATCCAAGACCGTGGTTACCATCACCTCTTGTTCTGACGACGTATGTGATGAAAAACCAGTCACCACTGGTGTTACCACCATTACTGACGAATCCACCGTCTACACCACTTACTGTCCAGTATCTGAAGAATCTTCTGTTGCTCCAGCTGCTACTACTGTTGTGACTGTCACTTCTTGTTCTGAAGACAAATGTGACGAAAAACCAGTCACTACCGGTATTACCACCATTACTGACGAATCTACCGTCTACACCACTTATTGTCCAGTCAGCTCTGCTGCTCCAGCTCCAGCTCCAGGTCCATCTTCTGCTGCCCCAGCTCCAGCCCCAGGTCCATCCTCTGCTGCTCCAGCTCCAGCTCCAGGTCCATCCTCTGCTGCTCCAGCTCCAGCCCCAGGTCCATCTTCTGCTGCCCCAGCTCCAGCTCCAGGTCCATCCTCTGCTGCCCCAGCTCCAGCTCCAGCTCCAACTTCTGCTGCTCCAGAAGCTGAATCTTCTGCTCCTCAAACCTTAGCTGCTGAACCAACTACTGCTTCTAACGGTACTGCTCCAGAAGTTTCTTCTTACGATGCTGGTGCCATGGGTAAACAAGTCCCAATTGTTGGTGCTGCCCTCTTAGCTGCCGCCGCTGCCTTATACTAAGTTTGATGTGAGTATCTTGCTATTTAGTATGATTTTTATACCATAATACCACATTATTTTTCAACTTTTTCGGCTTTTTATGAGTTTTATGTCATTGCTTCAAGTAAGCTACTTTTATATTCGGGGATTTTATACTTCTGGCTTCCAAAATTTTCATGTTAGACATTGTCTAATCCATTTATACCAATTATTGTTAATATTTCAAATATAAATATATCAATAAAATTTTCTCTACCCTTCACTGTAGTTCTACATTTCTATTTCCACTGTATTTATACATTTAATTTTCCTCTCCTAAAATGGATATATCAAACTCGTCGTCAATGGATATCGACCCATCATACCCGCTAGTATACACTTCACTGTGTTGTTCACTCACAATTGACCGTTGTAGGTTGTTAATCAAAAGATCAAACTCATTACTGAATTTATAGGAATTATATTCACTAATTCCATACGCCTTGATATTGAACAACTCTATCCCGCTATTTAAAGTATCGGGGCTCAAGCTGTGCAATTCAATATAAATGTCCCTTACAGGGACCTTCAAATTGATTAGACTTACCGGCAATTTTATATGATCTAATTTATCACCTGAAAGCATCATTTCCTTAACCTTAATAAACTTGGTTAAATACTTATTATTAATAGCTGAATTAGCACCGTATTTGAAATTGCTGGCAAGCTTGAGGTCTTGTAAATAGTCTATTACGCTATTGTACTGTAATCTGGAATTGGGCCTGACATAAATAGAAACAGCATTTGGTTTAGCTTTCAAATTGATGGATTTCAACACCAAGTCGGTTAATATTACAGAATTGGATAATCTTATTCCTACTGAACAGGTTTGTGAATTGCAGTGCCAACTTTCTCCCCCATCAATTAAAAGGTTGTTAGCATTATATTTCAACATGTTCAAGCTTGGACTCGAGCTAACCAAGTAATCATACCAGCCTAAGAAAAGCTTCCTATTCAATGATTTATCGCTCCCATTTACCCCAGAAATACTGGTTAAGAAACCCAAGATTCTGGATCCCAATTTATAATCGGCATAATTGGTGTTTATGGAACCTTTAGCAAACACCTCCAACAAATTATTTAAGAACAATTCATCTCCATTATTTAGAGTTAAATGGGAATGGTTATCAGTGCTGTTTCCCGAAATATTAAGCTGATCGACTAAATTATTAAATTTGTCAAAAATTATCTGGTTATTCTTTGATAGCTTTTCATTAATAACTTTTTGGAAAATTTGCTTATTCATACCAGTTATTCCAGATTCTTTCACGATTTGACCAATGTATTCCCTTAACGACTCTTTGTTACTATTCAAAAACGCCTGCCAATCACCATAGCTGCCCTTCTCTTGAGAATAGCTATCTATGAAGTTATACAAAAATTTGTTGAATTCGGGAATATAATGGATCTTATTGTTCTTAATATATATCGGCAAGTGGTTCGGCAACGCGTCAGTGAATGACTGCAAGAACTCAGATTTCAAAGACTCGAAGTCATCGTTTAAAGTGTTCAAATGAGCCAACCTATCCCCCAAAACCGTCAATTTTTCATTAAAATCAGTGAAGTTCGTAATTGATTTAAAGTTTTGAAAATCGCTTTGTAAAGAACTGAGTTCCTTATACAAACTATCATAATTCCCAGGAACATTCGTCTCTAGCAGCTTAAACTGAGCCGTTAAGGCGTGAAGTTTACTATCAACAGTTCTGGTAATATTGGTACTCAAATCTTGGTAGTTCTGAACCAACAATTCCTGATTATTGATTAAGTTACTGTTGATTTGAGAAATCTTGGAAAGCTCTTCGTCTATCTTATTAAACTTGGAATTGATTTCATAATAATTCTCAATCATTTGGTTATCATTACCGACGGGCCCTGAATTCCTAGTCAACTTATACGTGCTAACTACAATAATTTCAAGTATCATGACAACCACCACAGAGAAAATTAGTGTCCTATATTGCTGAAAGAAGTTAACAGACTCTTCAGGGCCATTTCCAGGAGGGTAGGTTGACTCCGGTCTGGTTTCTGGCCTTGAAAATTCTGCCTTGTTTGATTGGATACTTTCTACTTCCGTAGCATCTTCATCATAATCATCTTCATCATCATCCTCACTTTCTTGGGAAATTTCAGACCTTTCAGAATCCGTATAATCTCCATCTTCTTCTTCGTCGTCGTCGCCTTGTTTGGCCTGGTCTCCGGCAGTTTCCGAATCCGGATCAACGTTTCCAGTTTCACCCAACTTGCTAGGCACCTGGCCCGTCTTCCTGAAGATTTCAAAGTTCTTATTAAAGTCATCATACTCATTATGGATCTCATTAGTCTCATTGGCGTTTAAGATTCTCATTATCTCTCTGTCCGAGTTTTTCATGGGGGGCAACGGTTTAGAAGGGCCCACCTTGCTGTTCAAGTGGATAGAGGCATCATCGTCGGTGTCACCTAGCACCAACGGTATCTTTGGGAATCCTGCCATTGGTAAAATATAAAGCGCGTTTGAGATCTGTCAACACAAGTGAGAAATGTTTGAGCGCTTAAGTATGAGAAATTGTGGTGAGAAATTGATCAGAAATTACGATGGAGATGAGACCACACACATATATATACCGATAACTACATAGGGTGATAACTACGTATATAATTAAAGATACAAGTGTATTCGAATTGGTAGACTTATAAATATACTGGTCAATTGATCTCTGATACTTTATTTTGATAGAAAAAACTGTATATTTTATATTACATTATAATTTGTCAATAATGGTTTGAGCTTTGGAAATTTCAGTGTAGCCTAGAGAATCTTCGTTGTCCAAGAATTCAATTTTACCATCATTGATAATGGCAGCAAATCTTCCGGTTCTAATACCCATACCAGCTTTGGTGAAATCGGCCGTGTAGTTCTCTCCTAATTGCTTACAGTAAGCAGCATTAGCATCAGAAGCGAATACAAAATAGTTCTCTTCATCTACATATCCTAAAGCTTTACCCCAAGCAGCGTTAACAAACGGATCATTAGCAGTGACAACAATGACTTTGTCAATGCCTTTGGCTTTGAAATCAGCAATATGAGCTAAATAGTCAGCAATATGTTGTTCGGTACAAGTTGGAGTAAAAGCACCTGGTGCACCAGTTAAAAGGATTTTCTTACCAGAGAATTCTTTGGCTAAATCCAAATCTTGTGGAGGAGCACACGAAGTCAATTCGTGGTTGCTGGAGGTAATTGGGACGTATTTCAAAGTACCAGTTGGAGCTTCAGACATGATTAAAAATATAGGTGCCGAAAAAAAAAGGGAAACACAAATGGTGTTCTCTAAAGTATTTATAGGATCCACTCGTCGTTCTCGTGTTTTCCTGAGCAATTAAAGCTTAACCCCTATGAGCATTGTATTATGTAAGTGGTTATATAGGGACATTGAACTCCGAGCAAGATTACATGTTTCCCCAGAAATCGGCCAATTGCGGACGAGTGGGTTGAGATGAATTCGTCGTCGAGGGCTACAGAATTAACAGCTTAAGGGATTTACAGTTAACAGTGAGTTTATAGCCAAGAGCCAAGGGCCCATGAATGTTAAGCTTGAACAGTCATAATTAATAGCTACAATTGAGAGTGCTAGAAGCTCTCGGCTAAAGTCCGGAGGTTAGAGAACTCCGCACCGAGATTCAGATGTCCGAATTTTCCACAATATATTCACTATATACTAGTTTTTCACGATTCGATTCAATTATAGGCTAGACTTGCAACAGTTGTATTACAACTTGTCAATAATGGTTTGAGCATTGGAAATTTCAGTGTACCCTAAAGTATCTTCATTTTCTAAAAATTCAATCTTCCCATCGTTAATAATGGCAGCGTATCTACTAGTTCTAATACCCAAACCAGCCTTAGTTAAGTCAGCCAGAAAGCTTTCTCCTAATTGTTTACTGTAAGCAGCGTTAGCATCAGAAGCGAATACAACGTAGTTCTCTTCATCTACATACCCCAAAACTTTACCCCAAGCAGCATTGACAAATGGGTCATTGGCAGTGACCACAATAATCTTATCTACTCCTTTAGCCTTGAAGTCAGCAATATGAGCTAAGTAATCGGGAATATGTTGTTCAGAACATGTAGGAGTGAAAGCTCCTGGTGCTCCAGTTAACACCACTTTTTTACCAGCGAATTCTTTAGCTAAATCCAAATTTTGTGGTGGTGCACAGGCATTTAACCCATGATTTTCAGCAGTGATAGGAACGTATTTTAATGTACCAGTTGGAGCTACAGACATTTTACAGTACGAGTTTAATTTAAGATAATGTTTTTTTCAAAGTTGTTTCAAGATTGTTACAAGATTAGTTGTTGTAAATAGATAGTAATGGCAGAGGATTTGCAGAGCTATTTATAAAAAAAATGTTTGAGGAGAAATTGTAATTAGATTAGATCTAGCCCATTCTATGCTCAGTAATACCATTACCAATGGTATGGTGGTGAGAACGGCACCACCGCGGGAAGTGCGGCTACGCTGGGCCTGGTCCAGACTCTGCGATTAATAATAGTTAATTAATAACTGTTAATCAGTGATCAAAAAGGGCCGAGTAGATGATGTTTACCGAGGAGCCGTAGACGGCTCTATATGCGGCTCCTATCAATTACTACCAACTATGTAGAGGCGCTATATGTGTAGACAGTCATCTGTTTGAACGCTGTCAGCTTATTAAGTCATCTCATATTCTCTCACTGCTATATCGTATATTTTCTATGAGGTTCTCTTCGGTATAAATTTTATGATTTTAGTGTAAATTTTGTGGTTCCTGTGTGAATTACAGTATAATGGCTGTCATTAAGACTGTAAAAAACGGTCGGAGTCGAAATCCGGTCCTAACACTGGCAAAAAAGCAGACCCACACTAGTAACAAAGTTTCCTAAATACGCACCAACCAATAAGGTTATTGGCCAGGCTTGCCAGGGTCTATCCCAATCCAAAGGGATAGGAATAACCCCCAACCAAGTGGTGATCAATGTCATAAACCCGCTACTTAATAATTGATGACTGAACAAGATTTTAAAGAAGTTGGGCCGTTTGAAAATACTTGTGAACTGCACAATATTCAATTTGAATAACACCAACAATGGATTAATGATAATTAAGCATAAGTGGTTGGCCAACAAGAACGTTTCAAACAAATGACTAGATAACGGAGCCCCAAACAACACCAACAAAATTGTCATGGGCACTGATAAAACCATGGGGATAATTACAGCACTAATTATTAACAATAAGATATTATCATCATTTTGTGCTGCCTTTTTTCGTTTTGGATTGGAAGAACCTGTAGTTATATTGCTATAGATTAAGTAATCGTATACTAGTTGTAATCCCATCAATGTTAAGTATCCTTGGATCATGACTTGTTGGACGTTGGTAGTTAGGCCATATTGGAACATTCCCACCAAGACAATTGGTAAATGCACCGGAACTGTTAACAACTTATTCCTAACAGTGGGCAAGTCCTCATGGACGTCTGTTTCTATGCTTTCATCGTCGGATAGTTCGTGGAATGTTACTTTCCGTTTAGGTTTGGACATGTTCAAAGAGAGATTGGTGATAGTTGAAGACGCGCAGTTAGATAGAACGCTAAATAAATGCTCCACTTTTTTTTATTGCAACGTAGCTCTTTTCTTCTAGGTTTACATTATAAAATTATACTAAATTATATACATCTATAAATTTACAATGGTTTCGAAATCAATCAAGTCTTTCCAAAGATCAGAAGTTTCTCTAGAAATCTTGGACCCAATATTTCTCTTTCTATCATCATTTAGTTTGGCAAATAGTCTCAACACCTCATAGTCCAATACCGGCTTAGTATTAGAGTCATTGGCAGTGAACTTCAACCCTCCAAATCTATTTAATCGAGGGTTTAATCCACAGAAATGATACTCTTTATCAGTTAGTTGTTGCTGTAAAATATACATCCTTCTGTAACTCGACTCATTGATTGGGAATACCGTGAAAAACGATCCTTCAATAGTAGACCCAACCGATTGCATTATATTAGCATCTTGTTTACTGGGTAATTGTTTCAAATAACTCACAGAAGAATTAATATTGAATGCCGCCTTTTCAACCAATCTTTGTCCATTTGATGAACTTGGATCTTCTGGGTCATACTTTAACAATCTCATCACATTATGATTGTCTCCAATTAATAGGTATATTTCTTCGTCTTTTGTTATGAAATCGGCACAATTAATATCCAATGTCTTAAGATCTTTTCCTAACATGATCATCCGATATGGTTCGGCATCAAACCCTACTAACCAAACACTTTTTAAAGTATCACCTAGCAATAAGAAATTTCCAAAGCTCTTACTTTCACTAACATATACAGAACAGTCTAAAAACGCGACTGGCACAACCCCGTCATCTTGGACATCTCTGACGATAATTTTTTGTCCTTGCGATACTAGAAACCTACCACTAATATCACTGACTGTAGTGACAGCTCCTTTAGTATCTTCCTTGTAAAACTCCTTGAACTTATGTTTAGTTTCAGGTCTGCCTGGTTCGGGAATGATATCAATGATTTCAAAGATTTTGAATGATCCATTAGCGGCCAAGTCCTCGATTCTATATTTCCCAGTTCCAACAATAATGAATTCCTTTTGAGTTTTGAATCTTCTGGTTGATGATCCCACATCTAAAACCAAAGACTTCACGCTCATTCCTACTTCATTGTCTTCCAACTCGAACTCATCAATTACGCTCCAATTCATAGGGGAAACTAGTTTGACACTCCCTTTATAACTAAGAGCTCCGGGTCTATCTTCTTTAGTCCCGACGATAGGGACCCCTTCTTCATCAATACAGTTATATGGGATTTCTTTGTAAGTGGATACCACAAACGTGTTTGAAGTCTCATGATACGTGACTTGCTTGATGGTCTCTGAAAACTTGATTCTTTTGACGGGCCAATTATTCTCATAATTGAAATCTTCGGGAATTTCACAGATTCTAGTATTCTTCTTATCGTCTAAAAAGATCAATTCGTTACTAGAAAACTTGCCAAATGACATTATAGGGATCCTTGTAAACTTGAAGATTCTAGGGATCGAATGATTTGTCTTAGCTATAAAATACGGAATATCTCCACTGACGAATATCCCCGTCAATTTATTCAAGTTTTCAATGTAAAACAACTTCCTTTCAACTTTGGTATTAAGGGAATAGGAATTATGAGGAGCTCCCGTGATTAACAAATCTTTCTCTTTTAAAAACGTAAAGTTCTCCCCGTCGAAATATAACTTGTAAAGTAAAACCTCACCTCCCATGGTCAATATAGTCAAGTATTGGGTCTTGGAGATATCATTACCAATTTCATTAAATATTACTTGTTTGATAAAAGGATCAGGATAAGTGTCTCTATTTTCGAAGAAGCTTAACTTCAAATGATCGGTGAATTTGTCCACATCATTTAGTTGATAACACCGTTCATTATGGAATCTGTTGAACAAGACTAACCTATTATCACCGGTTACCAATATAAATACTTTCTGTTTTGGTCCCAAAGCTTGTTCAGACCCACCAGAGTTATTAGGAGCGTTGTTAGTAGTTGACGCAAGTTTCCGCTTTTTATTCTTTATTAACAAATTCACGTCTTTAGTAACAGCATTCAAAATATCAGAATTAGTGATATATCCTGTAGTTATAATGGTGTCAGACAAGATCTTAGGAATAGAGACCTTATTGAAAGTATCATTGTAAGTGTTGATGGCTATGATTTTTACTTCCCCACTGGTTAAGAAAAGCATCAAAATCTCATCCATACAGAAACTATTGAAAATTTCATCATTTTTGCTACTATCCAATATTTCAGTCAAGGACATTTTCTTCTTAAATCGATTGTCATACACAATGATATGCTTAGGAGTAACTTGTAAAATGAACTTCCCATTATTCAATTCATGAATAGAGACGGTTAATTGCTTATTAATAAAGCTTTTGGCATTTAATCTAGCATAGCTTTTGTTGATCTGGAAGATTTCTGACTTCCCATTCTTATCATCTGAAGTTATCAAGAAGTTATTGGAGATCCACAACTTGTTGACCGTGGAAAACGTTAAGGAGGACTTTATAATTGGGTTAATACTGGGTGTGAAAATATTTAAATGACTCTGGCTATGAGACCCCGAATTGGAAAATATCGATATCTCTTGATAATTAGGGTTGATCAAATTTGATTTGAACTTTTCATTCGAGTAGAGCCCATAAGTAAAACTCGATATCGGGCCGTGATTTATAAGGTCATCTAGATACTTTAACTTCAAAGCTCCTTGTTGAAATCTAGATGTATCATCATCGTTGTTATCTTCATTGGCATCATCTTCATCATAAATGTCGTCATCTTCATCCTCCTTCTTTGCCTTTGCTTTGGATTTTCGAGCGTTCGGATTATCATAGCTGTACTGGATTAAAGGGCTATTTCCGTTTTTGTTGTTGATAAATAATAAATTGTTGTCAAGACACGCTATATGTTCTGGGAATACCAACTTGATATTTTCGTAAAGGTCAGGATTAATAGCTTGTAAATGAATCTTTTTAATTGTCTTCCCATCTATATCGAAATTTACATAGTAAAATTCTCCGGTCTGTAGGGTTAGTAATATCTTATTATCATTAGGAATTGGTTTAACCGAACATTTTTCCAACCTCAAGTTCAAATGACTATTATCTATAAAGTTTTTATTATTATTAGTGATGTCTTGAGCAAACTGATTCACAGCAATTTTTCTCACAATACCCCCATTATCAATATGAATGATCTCATTAGAGCCTAGCAACAAGCTTCCATTCAACGGTTTCGACAATGGGATCAACCTATCCACATCATACGGCAAGTTATCTACCTTCAAAACCGTGGTGGAGTTCTTAGTATTCAAGTCTAAAGACAACACCAAATAGCTGACGTTATCCTTTTTGAAGAACAAATTCCCAGCCCATACTTGATCTGTCAGACATAAGATTCCCATGGTGGGCTGGCGGTAATTATAAAGAAAGTTAGCATCAATTATAGTTCCAATTCTGGAGTCCAAGTTTTGCCCATTAACAAAAAAAGACGATCCAAACAAATCATTGAGCTGAGCAAGCTTCCTCAAATCATTCAATTCCAAATCCTCCTTCTGACCGGCATCCTTGCCATTGGCTCCTGGAGCAGTTCCATTCATGTCATCATCTTCATCTTCATCGTTATATCCATCATCGTCTCCCTCCTCCTCAATCTTCTTAAACGGTAAGAACACCAACATGTTTTTGTAACGCAAACTAAGACACGAGTTCCGAGGCTCCACTATCAAGCTAGTCATTTGGAGTTTTTCAAAAGTAGTATTTTGGATGACGTTTTCATAGTAATGTAAGGAAACAGTCTGGATAGTGTGTAATTTGTGGTCCCACTTGATCAAGGAAATCTTAGCAAACTTGGTTGTCACTAACAAATAATCCAACTTGGGGTTCTCCACCGTTCGAATCGTCTTGATGTCGGTGATGGTTCCAAACAATTTGAATTGTTCTACCAAGTTAAGCTTATAGGACCCATTTACTTTGATGACTTCAAACACTTGGAGAATGGATGTTTTACCCACAATCAAATGCTTTTGCAGTGGATAAATGAAATTGGCCCCCACGCATTGCGAGATCCGCGTGGGTTCTATGAATTCTTTATAAGTATTCATAGTTCCTCTTCCTTTAAAATAGTGGGTTGTGGTTTTGAAATGAAAAAATCTCAACAAAAAGGTCGCGCGACATTTTAATGGGTGTTAGTGGGACGGATGTCGGGGTGGTGGAACATGGCATGGGGTAAGGAAATAGGTCAATATCAGGCCAGAATCGGAAAATTTGGCCCTTGTTTGCCTAGTCTAATTTAGTCGCTGGCCAAGTTCCACATGTCAAGCAAGAAATAACGGCTATGGTGCTGGTTGACTGTGGGCTACCCAATCGTTTATATGTGTGCTCAATTAGCGTTTCATGAGGTTGAGCATATATGGCCACGGAGGATGTAAATATTATTTTACTCTAGGTAAGGTATGTGAAGTAAATAAAGCGATAGAGAAGATATCCACGAGTAATATTAGTATAGGACATTAATCACGAAAAGTAATATTTATATAGTAATTGTATGATATATGAATGGCTGCAAATTGATACTTCTCCCTACGGAAAGAGAATTATTCGTGAAAACCACGATCCAACAGCGTAAAAGATTCGAAAAAACTACTGGCTGACTTACCCTGGAAATACTGTATTATCTATACATGGAATAATATACAAAGTTGAGGAATATAAAAAAAGTAACATGGTTCATAGTTAATACTATTAGCGAAAATCGAACTAAAACGTAGAAGCGTAAGAATGAGATTATATCAAAGCCATTAAGAAAGATATTATGACACCGATGGCTCCAGCTTGCAATATGTTAGCACCTCCTTGGTACACAGAAGGTTCTGGAATGGTGACGGAAGTGCTGTCCACGGAAGAATGAGAAACGGTGGTTGGTTGAGCACTTGGAGTTTGGGTAATTATATTGTCAGTTATTACATCCACAGTCTTTGGTTTAGTTTCAGTAGTACTTTCAACCTTTTCTGGAGCTTTAGGAGTACTCTTTGGAATTTCAGTGGTTTCAGTAGTACTTTCAGTAGTTTTAGATTCGGTGGATAAAGGACAGTAGGTGGTGTACACAGTATTGTCCTTAGTAATGGTAGTTACACCAGTAGTTTGAGGAATCTCAGTACATTTGTGATCAGCACAAGATGTGACAGTGACCACAGTGGTGGAAACATCAGATACAGTAGCAGCTTCAGTGGTGGAAGATGAAGGCAATGGACAGTAAGTGGTATAAATAGTTTCTACACCATTAACAGTGGTAGTAGAGGTAGTTAACACTTGTTCTTCGGTAGTAGTGTGACATACTTCATCACAAGAAGTTTTGGTGACAGTGATAGTTTCTTCATAAGTAGTTAAGACATCAGCATCAGTGATAGTAGAGTCAACATCAGATGAAGAAGCATCTTCAGAAACTGGTATTCCAGTAGTGATAACAGTTAATATTCCATCCACAGTAGTAGTATAAGTAGTGAATTTTTGTAAATCAGTAGTAGCATAACAGTTACTGTACATATCACAAACAGTTTGAACAACTTCGTACACTTCATTGTCAGTCACAGTAGCGTATCTGTAGATTGTCGATTTGTCATCATCTTCAGAAGCACTGACATCTTCAGAAGCACTGGCTTCTGAAACAGCAGCAGCAGAAGACGAATCCACTGAGGACGAGTCGGCTGGTACTCTAATAGCACTAGGAATAGTTCCATTAGACCAAGCAAAAGATGACGGAGCTAATTCCATCATGGTACTAGAACTTTCACATGATCCATCTTCACAAGTAGCGGTAGACACTATGGTGGAAGAATAGGTTGGCAAAGATGAAGAAGCAGCAAGAGCTCCAGCCACAAAAAATAATGATGATAATCCCTTCATAGTTAGACGAGTAGCGTTATACGAGAATTAAACGAGAAAGAAGGTTTCAAAAAGTTATTGACTTACACGAGCAAATTTCCCGACTTATATAGTGATCCATAGAGCTGGTTATAAGGTAATGAACGCTGGTGATGTGGGACAATTTAGCTTACTATTGTCCACCGCACTCCTAACCACCAGCGCTCACAAGCAACAAGGCTTGATTCATGACTGAAATAAGTTGAATCAGGGTCTAAATAACTTTATTTTTAGAATGTCACCAGTTAAAATCAAATATTGGCTGGACTTTGACCGTTTTAAGGTTGTGCTGAAATTAACCAGCCATCTTTGCAGCCAAATTTTGTCTGCGCGCTCCATCAAATCGGGCGTAAAGGCTGCAAAATACGACTAACGGTTTCTTGATGAGTTAAGATCAGAGATCAGGGTTAAGGAAAAGTGAACCCAGGTTCGTAGTTTAGTGTAGCGATGATCGAGGGAAAGCTATTTCTTTGAAGATCAGCAGAACTACTACAGTATAAGTAATACATTTAGTGTAAATTCTCACTCCCTCACATTGGGGCCATATAATGAACTACAGGCGTAGGAAAGGTGAAAAAGGGGCCTTCTCCTTTTCTCCTAGCAATTCAATATGAAGTAGGGAATAGCCCCAATCGTTACTTGGCAACTGCCTGTACTTTGTTGCATTACCTCTTTAGCTGTGCCTCCGGACTCCCTATACAACCATTATTGTTTGAACGGTTACAAATCGTGCGCACCCAAAAAATAGCCAGCATAAGCCAGCATCGAATCGCTAACATTGTAGACAATAATAAGGTAAGAGTACAACGGTCCGTATGGATATTTTACGAATATTATTGTGGGTGATACAAAGTAGTGCAGTAGCCGGGACTATAATCGACATCAATGATCAAAATAGGAATCAACTTCTCTCAAATAGTGAGTATTCCTTGATTTATTTTTTCAAAGATAATTGTCCCCAATGCAGCCGGTTTAAGCCCACGTATCAAGAGTTAAGTCAGTATTATGACAACTCAGACAGTTTCCAAATGGTTCTGTGTGATTCTAGCAAGAATAAACTCACAAAAAGAGTTTTCAAGATTTCCTCTTTTCCTACAGTAGTGTTATATAGATCAGTAACTAAAAAGGTGCAAAAGTTCGAGGCATCAAAGAATTTGATAAATCTAGTTAATTTTATAAATGACAATACCGATGTCATTAACGAAGAAATTGAATCTCGAGTGAATACCATTGATGCTATTGATTCCAAGTTTGTTAGTAATGTTTATACTAACAATTTGATAGTATTAACGTTAAGCACTTCACAGGAGTGGGAAGAATACCAATTCCCAAGTCACGAGTATCAACAGTTAGCTTACAAGTATGGGAATATCAAGTTTAATATTTTGTTTGTCGATTTGGTTGATAATATCAACGAGTTCTTAAGAGATTATAGGATAAGTAACTTCCCATCAGTGATATACTTTGGGACCGATGGGTTTAAAGTATATAAAACGTTTAGTACCAATCACGTTTCTAACGACAAATTGACTCCTTCCACAGTAACCAATTTCGTGGATCACTTGAGGGAACCTGAAAACCATGGGAAATGGTTTGAAGATGTTCACCAATTGTATGAATTTGTAGATCACCAGCAATACGAGTTTGTAGATCAAAGAAACTATGGGTTTAATATTCGTCAGAATAACCGAGGTGAGAACCGTGACATGGAAGGGGATTATGAGGAGATGTTAGGGGAAATCGAAATATGAAGCAGAGAATATAACAGTATCATAATAGTTTTAGAGACAATACACTGAATAGACAAAGCCAGGACATAAAAGAAAAACCGCGCCCGCACGACCATCGCGATACTGGACCTCAAAACATTGACAGCCTGTAAGCTTCAACTATTCAAGCCCCCAAACGCCATGAATATCTTTAGAATCCTAGGAGATTTGTGTCATTTGGCCAGTATATTGATCTTGTTATACTCCATCGAGAGAAATAGATCGATCAATGGATTATCCATTAAAACTCAAGCCCTATATGTACTTGTATTTGTTTGCAGATACTTGGATTTATTTTCCAAATACATTTCCCTTTATAACACAACCATGAAGATCTTTTTCATCGGATCCACGGTGTACACGGTGCACCTCATGATAAATAAATACCGTAGGACCATAAAAGAGGATATTGATAATTTCCCTGTAAAGTATTTGATAGCAGGATCGTTTGTTACCTCATTAATCTTCACCAATAAATATACCTTTGGAGAAATCTTGTGGTCGTTTTCATTATGGTTAGAAAGTGTGGCGATTTTACCACAATTATTCATTCTTCAAAAGACTGGAGAAGCAGAAAATATCACCACTCATTATATTTTTGCCTTGGGGTTATATAGAGCGTTGTATATTCCAAATTGGTTTTATAGATATTTTGCCGAAAATCGGTTTGATTATATCAGTATTTTGGCTGGATTGATTCAAACTGCCATTTATTCTGATTTCTTTTATATCTATTACACCAAAGTGTTACATGGCAAAAAGTTTTCCTTACCGGTTTAACTCAGATAATCACTTTGACATACGAAATACAATATACAGCTTCCATTGATAAGTTTATTTCATTGTACTATATATTAGAACATACCTAATCTCTCTTTAATGGGAAGTACTCAACCTTGACACCTTCTTTAGTAACTATATAAATCTCTAATCCATCTCCTACTTGAATATGTCTTTCTGTAGCAGAAGAAAACGCATCTTTAACCAATTCTAACACTTCATCCAACTCTAAATATCTCAAAGGTTTCTTGACAGTCCCATCTGAACCAGGCTCATATTGATTTTTGAAATTAACCTGATTATCCAAAAATGGCATAATCAAACTAGCAGCAGCGCCCCCTGCTCTACATTGTTCTCTTTCGTAAGATCCTACTGGATCAAAGGAATAAACACATCCTTTGCCTTCTTTATCTAACCCAGCAATTAAAGTACTAACATAATATGGGAAGAATCTCTTGCTGTATAACAAATGACGAATATAACGGGCAGAACTTTGTATCGATAATTTTTTGTTATTGTGGTCGAATTTGTACCATTTTAATTGGTTTCTGAATCTGTCTATTAAGGCGTTCCCATCAGCGGCAAACCCATTGGCTGTCATTACAACATCATCACCAACATCAAAGATCTTTTGTTCGTATCTGGAGTTTATGCTGTAGCCTACTACTTGTCTTGTATCCCCAGCTAACACGGCAAAATCTTTACCGGCGATTCCCAAAACGGTCCCCCCGTTATCGGAGTAAGGATTGAATCTATGTTCAATGGGAGTCGAGTGGACCTCGTTAGAGTATTCGGAGGCAATGGTATTCATGGTGGTAGTTAAAGTCGCCACTTTCGCGCTAACAATTTATCTGGTGAGCACAAAGGGAAACGCTACGAATATCAGCGCTAACAAATATCAGCGCTGACGTTTAGTGAGGAATCTCAGTGGTACCAGTTGTAGTAGTAGAGTGGAAGCAATACATCTCTAGAAAGTAATCGTTAAGCCGAAAATACTGCTTAGTTTAGGTTGTTTCATATAGTAGTATTCAAAGTATATGTAGAATGTAGTATAGTGTTGTAATAAAGCGTATTTTAGACGCCCAAGTCCAGATTATGCGTTACTGAATGTCTTAGTACACTATCATATACGCCAATATGTAATACACTCATTATATCGTGGTATATATTGTTCTATTTACTAGATAGGGACAGGACTTTACTACTATACGGTATTGAGAGCTAACCTGTAACAAGTATGCTGCAAATTAATGGCATCTAAATCAGCTTAACATGTAAGTTTGGGTATGATACCTGCAAATACCTTCACCCATTCTATCTTTGATTTTGGATTCTATTTACATATGTCTTGGAGATGGTGTTCCATGATCTCATATACTTTTGCAAGCACTGGTTTATGCATTGATCTTGTTGTGGGGTGATCGATGATTGTGGATATTCAATACATTTATCGAAGCAATTCTCGGTGATTTTATTGACCAACTCTGTGGCATTCACTACCGCCAACTCCTGAGTGATCTGGGATTGAATTTGTTGTTTTACCTCATTGGAGTTACTATCTCCAAGAGTGGATCCAGCTTCCGGTTTAGTGGCTCCGAATAAACCCATACTGCTAATGAAAATTTTGCGACTTCATCTCAGGTTCCCTCACCTTGGGCATGTGAAGCGTCGCGCGCGCCGATACCTTCCGTACGGTTTTGTTCTGGCCCGTACCAATCCGGGCCCGAGCCCTGCTTATCAGTCAGTCCGTCGCGCACTACCATTAATGTGGGCTTATCATTTATCCAATGAGATAAGATGAACTTCTTTTTTTAGATCACAGTTCTTTCTTGCGTGCTTTTGCGGTTGGTCTTCTTTGGAATGTATAACACTATAAGCAATGCTAATGCGTTAACACAAGCTCACGAACCCGATAGTCCCGGTCAGGTAGATTGCCACTTGTTTGTATTAGTACATGGGCTTTGGGGTGGCCCCAACCATATGCTCACCATTGAACGGTGTATTAAAGAATTATTGAGCAAGAAATCAGACAAACCCATCGTGATTTTAAGACCATCAAGCTTCCGGTTCTGGAAAACCTATGATGGGTTGAAAATTTGTGCTGAAAGAGTGTTACTTGAGTTGTTCTATGAAATTGAAACTTTGAAACATAAGAATAATTATAAGGTCACCGATTTGAGTATTGTAGGATATTCGTTGGGGGGCTTGATCAGCCGGTATTTGATAGGGATCTTAGAGGAGATCGGGTTCTTTCAGTTTGTTCATCCTCGGTTTTTCAGTACTTTTGCTACGCCTCATGTAGGAATTGAATTTTTTAGAGATAGCTTTTTTGATCATACCGCCAACATCTTGGGGAAGTATTTATTCGGAAAAAGTGGAAGACAGTTATTTATGGTTGATAATGAACATATATTGGTTCAGATGGCTGACCCAGAATCCTACTTTTATAAAGGTTTGGCGAGGTTTGAAAAGCGAGTTTTGTGTGCCAACGTAAAGAACGATAGGTCTGTGGCATTTTTCACTTCTTTCATTACTGAATATTCTCCGTTTGACAAGTTTGGAGTGGTCAAAGTCAAGTACCTTAAAAATTTACCAAAGATGAGAATTGGAGATGTTTATGTTAGAGGAAAATTTGTGGATTTGGTAAGAAGTAGATTTGAAGTTCATAATGACCGCACGGAAACTGTCAACGTTCAGGAAGAAACCAGCGTCACCCGACAAAACAAGTTTTACAGAATTGGAATCATATTGTTTGGGACCTTTTTCTTCTTGCCGATTTGGGTGCCTACCATCTTGACACTTAGTTTTCTCAGTTCCATCTACAGTATGATCAAGATCCGGATTTTGTCATATCCCAAGTTTGACAATCATTGGGTCAGAGTCAAAGAAAGTGTGTATGGGGATAAGCCTGTCAATCCTAAGGATTACGAGATTGGGACTAAAAATAGAGACAAAAGGAAGACATTGCAAAGGCACGAAACCTTCAAGGGAGACACCTCTGAAATTACTGAAAATGCAATGGAGCGTATGCTTTATGTGGAAGATAGGTACAATGGTAATGAAATAAATACGGTTGAAGACGATTTGTTAGGTGATGACGACTTAAAACAGGCTCAAAAGTCCAATCCCACTGAATACAAGCATGATCAAACGGAGTCTTCCAATACAGAATATCAGCCCCCAGCTTTAAATACCATTAAAAGCAACGAGAGTTCTACATTCAATTTGAGGGACGATTTCGAGGATGATGAAGATTACCTTTCTTCAGGAGAGAATTTGACCCCAGTGAAACATATCAATCTTATGTTTAATCGGAAGAAAAAGATGTTTGAACTAGACTTAAAGCTCCATGATCAAGCTGTCAGAACCTACTTAGACCAATTATCTTCCATCGACTATGAGAACTATCCGTTATTCATCAAGGAAAACAAATTACCTTTAAACAAGGATAAAAAGTTTATTATAGACAATTTGAATGATCTTGGGTGGATTAAAGTCCCCATATTTCTTGATGCTTGGAACTCCCATGATGGTATCGTAGCTAGAAGAGGACCCAGAACTAATCCTAAGGGAACTGCTTCTATTGCCTTATGGGTTTCCATAATGAGAGAACATTTTACTAGCGATAACGACGAATCCGAGTGAAAACACCAGTGAATAATATTTATGATTTTATAGAAAGATACCTGTTTATAACCGTATAGAGATAATATAAGATCACATAACTTGCAAGTACCCAACATGCAAAAGCCAAACTCAACATGTAAAGTGTCAACGTGAACATGCAAAATGTCTCTAAAGCATACACAAATTCTCGCGACCCGATTGGCAGCAAATCTACCTTAATTCTTTCTATCATATCAATTAGCGGCGCCACAATGCTTCCACGGTTCCTTTTAAGGTCACCCCTTCTACAAGGTATCAGGACACTCCCCAGAGCATTCAGGCCTCCCACACCAGCTCCTTTAAAAGTGGCCCTAAACGTTGGTATTGTAGGGTTTGCTAGCTTACAACTTTATAATGTCTATGAATCACCCATTATAAACGAGGTTCATGCTATTGATCATACGAAGCACAACTTGAATATAAAGCAAGACGCAGAGACCTTTGAAATGGGCCTCTATTACGCTTCACAACAAGAAGAGAACGACCAATACAGCGAATATAGAAGCAAGTTGTTGAAACTGCCTAACTATATAAAGAGAGTATGGTACTACATTCAGTTCTCTGTGACTGATTATGTAATTGATCCATTGATAACGGTCTCCCGGTTTGTAGAGTTATCATGCATTTTCCTTCCGGTGCTTTTAACAGCTCCGATAATCTTCTTTAGTCAGAAACGGCAAACAGGGGCTAAGTTATGGTACCGATATGTCAGATGGTCTGCTGAGTTAGCCGGGGCCTCTTTCATTAAATTGGGCCAATGGGCTGCTACAAGAACCGATTTGTTGCCTAAAGAGATGTGTGACGAGTTGAACAACTTGCATTCAAATAGTACTCCTCATAGTCTACACGCAACAAAGAAGATTATTTGCAAGAGCTTTGGAACTGACAATTTCGATGAAATCTTCGAAGAGTTCAATGAACGACCTATTGGAGTTGGTGCTATTGCCCAGGTTTATTTGGCCAAGTTGAATAAAGACTTTATCAATAAGATTGGCGAAGATGAGGAAAGAGCTCAGCTGCAGTTGAAATTAGGATCCGCCAAAAAGAGCCACTATAAATCGATTATTGACCGGTTTTTCATTTCAGAGAGATCATCACCTTCGAAGCAAAGCGTGGCCATTAAAGTGTTGCATCCTAATGTAGAAATCAAGATTAATAGAGATTTGAAATTGATGAAATTTTTTGCTAATTTAATTGATTCTATTCCTACCATGGAGTGGTTGTCTTTACCCGATGAAGTAGACCAGTTTTCTATTTTGATGCGGTTGCAGCTTGATTTAAGAATAGAAGGATTGAATTTAGCCAAGTTTAGATACAATTTCAGTGAGAAACACGATATTCATTTTCCTAAACCATATTTAGATTTTTCCACCAGGGATGTGTTGGTTGAAGAATATATGCATGCTATACCTTTGGAGAAAATCCTATCTATCAACAAGAACTTTGGGAAAAACTTATCCAAGGAAATTAGTGACAAAGGATTGGATTCATTTTTAAAGATGTTAATTTTAGATAATTTTATTCATGCCGACTTGCATCCAGGAAATATGATGATCAGGTTCTACAAGAATAAATTATACCCACACGAAAAGGAATACAAAATCATTAAGACTAGTAATGAGGATGAGAGCAATCGAATCACCGATGAGTTTGTTCAATTACCATGTGATAACCAGGACTTGTGGTGTCAAAAATTGGATGAGTTATACGAAGATGGATATCATGCCGAGATCTGTTTTCTTGACGTTGGTATTGTGACAGAATTGAATGAAGTAGACAGATTCAACTTTATTGATTTATTCAAGGCTTTATCAGAATTTGACGGATACAAAGCGGGGGAATTGATGATTGAACGGTCTAGAACTCCAGATACCGCTATAGATAAAGAATTGTTTGCAATTAAAGTGGAAAAATTAGTGGAGCGTATGAAGCAAAGAACTTTTGCTCTAGGGAATTTAAGTGTGGGAGATTTATTAGATCAAGTGTTGACCATGGTGAGAAAGCATCACGTTAGAATGGAAGGAGACTTCATCAGCATCGTGGTAGCGATCTTATTATTAGAAGGAATAGGACGACAGTTAGACCCGGAACTAGATTTGTTTGCCAGGTTCGTATACAGTTTTATTTTTGATTATGATATCACTTACTAACCGCAATAGCTCATTGCCAGTGTTGAGAAAGCTCGGAGTACTGAAGGAAGGAAGAGATATTTTACGGAACGAGAACTCATTGAATATGATCAAAGTGTGGTTGGCTCTTGAAGTAAGACAATTCATCCACGCTTCCGTGTCAGACGTACGTATAATTTTACACTTAATAGGAGTTTATCACATACTAACAACATTTAGATTAATACCTTGGTGAAGGCAGATATGTTAAGCCCCAACGTATAGGACATGCTATGAATAATGGCAGCGATAGGGAGGTGCTACAAACGATAGAGTGCTGTAATGATAATTCACGAAATAGAGGAGACAATAGAGGATAGTACATAGAAGTAATGATAATGAAAAGTTTGGATATAGCAGAGGTTATATAAGTAGAATGTAAGTAATACCAAAGAGAGGGCCAGTGGTGACTGGCGCTGGCTCTCGCACCAGACTCTACCAGACTCGCGCTAGGACTCGCACCAGCTCCGCCCAGCGCAGCTTTAGATTTGCACCAACCTCGCACCAGCTCACCCCCAGCCTCTTCCAAGTGCGACAGATAAGCTTCGCACATTAAGGGGATCTCAACCTAAACTAATCTAAACAAGATCCTTTTTGGGTGTCATTTATTACTTGTGTACAACCTCCACCTCCTGTCTGGTGTTAATTCTGCTGTTACTCTTTCCTCATATTAAAAGATGACAGAGGCCGAAGAAACAAACCTCAGGAATTGGATGAACAATCTTCTGATGAGCGACAAGGACAGAGCCACCATTAAACTAGAAGAGGACAAGTTTTTGGCCTCTCACAGCAAATATTGGTGTCACGGGGTTAAACCCCCTTTCACAGTGTTCCAGTACCATCCAAGTAAGAAATTGACCAATCAGCTCGGTGTGAACAAGAATGAAGGAGCATTCTATAAACCAATGGCAGTGTTTCAAGAACTTTCCCATAAAGAGTCCCTCAGCGAAATGAGTAATAACAAGGCGGTTTATAATACTGAAGAGGATAAGGAGTACGCGGAATTATTACATCCTAAGATCAGTCAAGTCCAGGCGTTTTCAGGCTACTATTCCGTACCAAAAGTTGCCCTTAATGTCCCGTCTGCTAAGAACGATCCAGAGATAAATGAACGGTTTATGTCATCAAGAGGGAAAGAAGCTTATCAGAATCATGTCGCATTGGATGATTTAATATTTACGTTTGGAGGGTTGTATTATGATGATCTTTGTAGTTTCAAGGATTTGGGATTACCTGAAGATATAGACCCTGGCAAGATATCGATCCATTTGCCAGTGGATTTACCTCCTTACCTTGATAGAGATATTCTTTTGAGTCCTTATTTACAGCAAAACCACAACTTTTGTATGGTTAATCCTAGTCGAGGGACAGTCACGTTGTTGAACTCATACGTATCGAATATGCCTTCTCATTTAAGCAACTTAAGTTCCACAAAGATTTCTTCTAGACACTTATTTTTGTTTGGAGGATTCGAGATAAGAATCAAGCTGACAACTTACGATGAGAAGATTGATCGGTGGATCATTGAAAAAGAGTTCAATTTGAATGATTATGGGTTCATTCTTGATACAAAGACTCTTTGTTTCACCAAGATTAATTTGATAAAGAATCCCGATAAAGAAAATGTTTTGGACACTAATTTTCAAATTGGTAGGTTAGGACATGCAATTACTAGTAATGAATACGAGCGTGTTATAATTGCCGATTCTGGGTCTAGTTTTCGAACATCAACCCCTTCTAACTATGCCGATTCGTCCCATTTTAGTCCTTTTATTCCTCCAGATAGCCAGAAGTCTCCTAGCACCAGTCCTTTGATGAAAACAAAGTCAGCTAGTAACCCCAATAATCCTATTAATCTGTCAAACGCCTTACACGGTGCTACTCAACACTCAGGCGGGAAGACCGTCATCAACACAAAACAGCATTTGAACTCAGAACCTTCTACTCCTGCTTCTGTCCCAGGATCACATGGTTATTTCAAATCTCATGTCAATAGATCCAACACCAACTCCTCCAGTGAATCTGGCCAGCATAAGCTCCAAAAATCAAAGAGTTTAAGCTCTAGAGAATCCAGAAAGAGTACCATAAATAAGGTGTTTGATAGGATGAATATTCCCCACCCTCCATCTCCAGGTCCTAATAGACAGCCAAGTCCATCCATTCATCAACCACCACCACAACTGCAAGGCACGCCTCAGCTGTTAAGTCTTGCACCATCAAACCAATCGCTGCTGTCGCCCTCGGATGGATCTCAGCATATGAATCTTCTGTCTACATATTCAGACCAAGTTAAACAGAATCGGTCCAATTCCGGTTCTTTGCACAGCAGACCTGTGTCACCAATTCCACAGACTTCCGTGATAGCTCCGAAACCAATACCCTTCAATATTGAAGATAAAGTAAACCCTGGTGTTACGTTTGACGACGATCAAGATGAAAATGAAGGTGACAACACCGTGAAGGATATCCAATCAAGGAGCCCAAATAGCTTGTATGGTGATACAGTCATAAAACCCGGAGAAGCATTGACGAGTATCTTTATCTTTGGAGGGTTTGTGGAGTATGTCAATAACGGAGTGAAATATTTTACTGCAACCAATGATTTCTTAAGAATCGATTTGGTATGTGAAGGGGAGTACTTTGCTAAGAACATTCTAACAGATGCTAATATTTATAAGATAAAATTGCCTAAAGCACCGGGCTCACCAAGTGAACGAGGATATTTCGCTTCTGCTTTGGTTGACTATGATACCGAGAGTGATCTTAACTGTGATTGGAATGATCTAAAGCGACCCTTTTCTCCACAGTCCTTGTTTGAGGAAGAATCGAGCTCGTCAACATCCCTTCAAAGCTCTAATAGTAGACACCCTAATAAAACGATCCGGATTAAAACCCCTGAAGATTATTTCGATCGAAAAGCATTGCTAGTCCACGGGGGTTGTAACGAGTCAAAGGAAACCTTTCCCGATTTATACATTTTCAAATTTACCACTGGAGAATGGGAATTAATGAGCACATACTGTTATCAGTATTATAAAGACCAAGATGACCCATTGGAACAAAATGGCCATGATTCGGATAGGTTCACTAAAGAGAAACAAATCAACAACCCCGATATAATTGAAGCTGAATTAAGAGCTTGTCACCATACGGCATTGTATTATAATAAGCTTGGAAGAGAATTTGTCTTTTTCCTCGGGGGGTTTGACAACGGTTATTTAAAACATTTCGACTCCGTGCCTTATAAGAGCGATAAATTCGATGTTTCCAGGCTTTCTAAATATCGCTATGCCACCACAAATTCTCACATTAATAGAATGTTGGTTTTCAATATCAAAACCCAAACTTGGGGCTTCTACAAGTTCTTTTACGATATGAGGAAGAACACCTCCAGTGAAACCCTCAGTAAACTCAAGAATAACCGGGCCCTTATCAATTCCAATTTCCATTTCCATGGGTCAGGAATCTCACTAAACGGTAAAATCATCAGTATATCCCAAGGATTAATATCACCAATTCCTGAACGCGGAGAAGACCTCCCCGAGATTAAGAAGGAGTTTTCAGACATTTCATTAATGTTTGGGGGCCATGTCCAAATCATATTCCCATCTTTATAGAACCATAAATGTACGAGACATGTCAAAAACTGACGTAAGCACTGACTAAGCAGCGAGCATAAAAATTTTCAGAGCGAACAAAACGGTTTTGCCAATAGCTACATTGCTATATAATCAACAGTCTTACAATATATAACATGTTTGGCTTAGGAGGAACCCCCCAAATTTCATCTCAACAGAAATTACAAGCTGCTGAAGCAGAATTGGACATGGTCACGGGAATGTTCAACCTGTTGGTCGAGCAGTGTCACACAAAATGTATTAACAGAACATATGCTGAGTCTGACATTAACAAACAAGAAGCTCTTTGTTTAGATAGATGTGTGGCCAAATACTTTGAAACCAACGTTCAAGTAGGTGAACACATGCAAAAAATGGGCCAATCAGGACAATTCATGGGAAGAAAATAAGCCATGTCTACAGTATCTTTATGTATATAAATAATATATTTTATCGTATTTACAAGGTTAATTCCATCCTAATGCTCTTCCAAATCGTAATTTAATACCTTCCCAATTATTTAGTTTGGGCCGTACGTCTAAAAACACATTGCCATCTCCTTGTCCACTATAAAAATCAATGACATATTCAATCTCAGTTCCACATCTATCCACCAACCAGTCGTGTCTATCAAAAGGTCTCTCCATGCCAAAAATATAGGTTCTAAAGAAAGCTCTAGGACTTAGTTTGTTAGGGTTACCTTGGAAACTGGTAAGCTTGATTCCACCACATTTTTGTTGGGCTTGTTCTACATTGGCTCTTTCCCAATTCAATATATGATTCCAAGTTCTTTCGTTCACTAAATTATGAATCGGAACTACCGTTTTCATGTCGGAGGTGTGGGGGTTCCAGTTTTTTCTCATCATAGCATCAAAAAACTGCTTTTCACTTGGATATATCCAATTATCTTCAGATGACGTTCTAGGGATAGAACTTATCACTCTGTCTGTTGGCAACTCAGAAGCTTGGGGAGGTTGGGGGTGAAGGTCTTTTTCGTTTTCCGCCACTTCTATAGCTTCTGTGTTAACTTGTGCTGAAAGACTAACTTTGCTGAGCCAGTTACTTCGTGTATCATGATCAACGGGGCACTTGGGCTGGTCTCCTTCTACTTTAGGTTCTTCGGGCGCAACATTGGATGGGCCAGATTCATCCGGTTGGGTCGACTTTGGGGCCCAGAATATCAGGGACCAGGAACTTCTGGTTTTATGATCAACAGGACATTTAGTTTCTTGATTAGTCATTGGAGCTGATTGTTTAATATGAGACAGAATTGGATGAGTTGAGATGGGTCGAGAGAGCGTGCGCCGCACAGTTTAAATATCACGAAGAACACTAACAATGATAGAAGATACACAATGATAGAATAGCCACACCTCAATAAGCTACTACGAAAGGCCCGCTTGACCATTAAAGGACGGCTGCTTTCTTTTGGTTCGATCTTGCGGTGAGTGATATCATTAGACTCTTTTTGGCGTGTTATTCTCTTCAGCTTTTATCAACCAATTACTTTTCAATGAAACAGCTGCACGCAATCCTCTTAATCAGTATATGACTAGTCCAACAGCCTTTATCTTATCAGACACTTTCATAGACACTTTCATAGACACTTTCATAGACTCGAACTGCTGTAGTTTCTAGTTGTTTCAAACCGTTACGCATCATTTAGCGATGCAAATTTGGCTGCGAAAAAGTTAGTAATGCTAATAGCTAGAAAGCCAAAAACATAGAAGGAGCTGAGAAGAAAAACAGGTACTTACATTAAAACTGCTAAGGAATTAGAGCTGGGAGCTGGTGTCGTAATATATTATGTCCAGGGGCCTGTTACGACCAGATAGTGATAGAGATGGACCCAACCATAAAGATATGAGTAGAAGACAAGTAGAAGACTACTGCAACTTCACACGAAACACCTGCTTCAATATAAATCCAAATTACTTTCTGAGACCATAAGACTCAAAACATAAGCCTCCAAACCCCTATTAGTTTCATGAAGGTAAATAGGTATGGAAATGTACCTTTGGAAATTGAACATCACTGACAACTTGTAGCCTTAGGAGCACAGTTTCAAAGGTGTCTCACAAGCTCATCATTCCCAAAGAAAGCGCCAGCTGAATTCTTAGCCAGATAAGCAGATGGAATTTAAAGCACCTGGACTGTTCTTGAATAGCTAGTTATTCTTGGAACACAACGACCCCGATTGAAGTGTACTTCAAGTAACAGTCATATCTATATACTAAATAGAAAATGAGAATATGATGTGGTTTATTTTACATAAAATACTTTATATACTTTATGGATTTATAGCAGAGTCTCTTATATTTAATATTGAGATTCAAATCAAGATTGACAAATGCGTTAGATTCAAATACTTTGTCAAATTTCAAGATGGATCTAATAGATCTTTTTCTTCTCGTCAATGGATAACTCACCAGCACCGGCATTGACAATAATTAATAAACCTCCCACAATAGACAAGGTTTGAAAGAATTCATACTTAAGAAAATCTCTGGAAGAATCATGGGCTCCATATTTCCAGAATTGGTTAGCAAACACATTATAAGTAAACAATAACACTGTCAACACAAAGGCAGAAAACTTGGTTTTGTACCCCACAATAATAGAAGTACATGTAACAAACCCACCTAAAATCACCAGAAGTCTAGTCAATGACCAAGATGAGGAAAACACAAATCCCAAGAATAATAACACCAATAGTAATCTTCCTCCCAAAAGGAAATACTTCTTATTATCTTGATTATTAACCATGGGTAATCCTGGCATCGATAACGACCTCTTATCTCTCACCAACGAGTCAGAGAAAGCCAAAATCAATCCCCCCACCACTGACAAATTTCTTAAAATAAACAATCCATCAAAAATCAATCCATAAAAGATCCCTTGCAAAATCACTACTGCTATCAAACAAATAGTGGCAATCTCATTTTTCTTCCGCAAAATTAACATGGTGGAGGCCCCCAACATAAGCACTATGTTGGTTATCAAAAATAACACCGTTAACCACTTCCAAATATGTTTATAGTTGTGTAAATAATACACTTGTTCATTCCATTGGCTGAAGATTCTCAACGAATCTTCGTAAAATGTGGCCACAATAAACGACCTCCCAATACTGACCACGTACGGCTTGAGCGGTCTAGTATAATCGTCGATTAAGTCTTCGATTTTTTTGGAGAAATCTTCAAACTGATCTATCATAGACTTAGAACTGGACACTGGACCGATATTAGAGGGAACTCCGCCCATGGGGGCACCTGCCGGTCCAGGTGGTCCGCTAAATTGTCTATTGAATTGATTGGGGCCTCTATAAGACATGCTATTGATTAATTCCAAGGTTTGTTGAACAAATCAGAGATCAGTGTGATATTTAAGCCAGGTATGTTTTTTTCGTGGTGGAGTTGACACGCAACAGACGTGCGGGGGCCAAATGTTGGAGAGGATGTGAAATGTATGAGAACTCCATTGTGTGAGGTAGATAGTAATACGACAGTACTATGATAGAGACCTATATAAGACTAATAATTATATGGAAGCCGTAGCTGGTACCTCGCTGATTTCTCCATGAGCCGAGTGTATATTGAATGCTCTCAGTCTAATTATATTCTATGATACTCTGTTAAAGTAATGAAGTTCGTAACCTTATATTAATTCTTTGTAGATACGACAATTTCAGGTGTTTGCTCCGGAAATGTAGCTCTTTAGACGGCTTGTCTAGTCTTTATAAACCTAATCTTGTCTTATTATAGTCTCTATTGTCGCCTTTATTCTGTTGTATGGATAGTGACACAATTTTTTAGATATGGGAACTTGTGTAGCTTGAGCTTCGGTCTACTTTAGTTTCTGTAGCCTTGATTTTCCATGTTCTCTCACCTCCATGTCCATTAATTCTCGGATCCTGTGCCCTCCTGCTATTGCTAGTGCTAATACGGGCTCTAATTTATCTAAAGGCATTTTATTTTCCAACATTAACATAGCGAGCTTTTCCAGTTTCCCAATAACTCCAATGGTCAAATAACTCATATCATTCTCCTCCAACGTATTCAAATCTAGCAATGGGTATTGATCGTATAATCCAGCAGATATTGACGATACATAATCATACATTGAAATCCCTGCATCGATTAATGCAAGAGTAGTGGCATTCGTCATTCCCGCCAAAAGACCTCCGTCTTGAGCCAAAACTTGAATATTAATTTGGATCAATGTCCTTGGATACAATTTTCCCATTATACTTTGTTGAACTGTGTTCTCTATGGCAGTTTTCAATTCCACAACACGCTTTTCATTCTTCAGTCTTTTTTTCCGGTGGAGGGTAGCAAAGTTAGCAATAGAGATGTTCACCTCAATATTGGCTCTATTACCATCTATTTGGGATCTTAACTTGGGTTCCATGGGCCCTTGGACCATACAAATGATCTTGGAATTCCCTTGCTCTATATACGATGAGCCATCCGCTGCGTTAGGATGAGTATTTATTTTACATTCGAATCGACGTAATTCATTCCATCTTCTTCCATCTACTCGTAACCCTTCGGGAGAATATAGTTCTAACCGTGGCATCGTGGTTCTGGTTTATACAATGTATGGTACTATAAATACAGTTGAAGATTAGCTTGATAGCTTGTTCGAATTTTTCATGGTCGTGCTCATTCAATTTAATTACTGCGAAATCCTAATGTGTGTATCTCTGATATATAACATCTAAGATTTCCTGATGTAGACGATATACAAGGCTTGTAGCTTCTCTAACGCCTAATTGAGTTGCTTTATGCTATAAATGGTGCTGTGTTTATGATCCACATCCTTTTCTGTTGTATAACCCCAGCTCTATGGTTCCAAATCTATGTTCTACGCAGTCTCTATAGTCTCATTATTACTTCTATGAACGGATGTCTAAACTCTCAGGGAAATGTCTTTTATGAAACAGCTAATCAACCAACAATTACATAAGAAGAAGCCACAGGCGGATGCCAATAATCCGTTATCAAATGTATTGATTCCCAAGAATTCCAATTGGTAGGCGTTGTACAACCACAATCCTTGAGTTCCTATCCACATCACCAACATTAATATTCCCTTTTTATAGTTGGCTCTTATCAACGACGACAGGGAAAGATAATGAGGCAAGAAGATCAAGAACCATATAAAATACTGAGATGTCATAACCTTGTTGAATGCCACAAATGCAAATGTTTGTACGAACAAACAAGAAATCAAATCTTGTCTAGCAAACATTAGGGGCAAGATTATTCCTGATAACAAAAGCTGAGGGATAAAAGCATACTGTTCAATGTTACTGGTCGTAGTAACGCTGGATTTATAATACAATAACACGTTATACACCGAGAAATTGTGTCTATGATCCAACCTTGTGAAATGATAAATATATGAATTGTACAAGAACTCAAATCCATATATGTAGAACATAATCCCATTGAATGCCCCCAAAGTCAACAATGTCACCACCAAATATATCATGTTATTCTTATTTATAAGATTGACCACAGGAAACTTGATTATCGGCTTCAGCACTTTAGTCAAGTACAACAACACGCTAGGTAAATAAATTATGGGATACAACTTAAAATGAATCGCCAACCCTAACCACACAGCAGACATAATAACATTCTTTTTGTAAAGGAAATGTATACATAACATGATAATCACTGTCAATACACTTTCACTGGATCCTCTGGTACTAATGGTAATAACCATCGGATTCAAGAGCCAAATTGCAGAAAGAATGGCCAGTTTGTTATTGGTGATAGCCATTTGGGTTCGAAGTAAGTTAAGAATAATGACACCAGTGATCAAGTCACAGACCATAAAAACAAATTTTCCGAAGCTGTACCATATATCTCCTCCGTAGGAGTTAGGAACAAGCATCCACGCTAATAATGGCGTGTATCTATAAGTCTCTCTACTATATGGCGAGAGTCCCTTATATACGTAATTGGCAGCATCAGAAAACACCAAATAATCAATATCGGTGTATTTAACGGTCATATATTTATCCTGATAAAGGCCAAATCCAAAAAACCCCAATCGAACAAATATAGCCGCTATAATAATTACTTTGGTGGAAATGTCCATCTTTATATACTGTGGAGATTTTTCAGCTTCTCCAGATTTTCTCGCTCTCATACTTCACATTTCTCATTCCCGCTAAATACTAGAGACATGGCCACACAAGAAGAAGTATATATAGATTACATGAACTATGACTGGGACTCATTTGATGAGTTTAAGGAGGGGCTCAAGGAGATTTTGGACGGGTTTTTGCAGAATATGAAGGAACAAGATCCTTCTGTTACGGCCATTCCTGCTTTAGACAAGCAACAGTTAATAGATCAGGCAAAGAGCTTTTTCTATTGTTCTCACACGGGAAACATACTTAATTTGGATGATTACAATAAATGGAAGGTTTCAAACGGTGATAAGCACGTAAAGAGCCAGAGAATCTCCGAGGTCGAAGATTTGAAAGAGATTAAAGATGCTAAAGGCAGTGAGAAAGACGAGAGTCTGAAAGAACACAATCTGGAACAGCAGAAACAGCTGACGCTGAAAGACGGAGAACCACCTTACTCCTCGAATTACCAAGAACTTGTTCAGTTAATAATGTCTGGCAAACCAGTTCCAGGGATTAAAGACATCCCTGATACTGTTTTGCCAGAGCAGAGCTCTAAGTCTACAGCAAAACCAAGAGTTAAACCATGGGAGAAATAGCAAAGGTGAACTGTCTATTATGTAATGTCTATAATTTTAATGTAGAAACCTCATAACGGCCTCAAAAGCTGCCAAAGCTGCTGCGTTAGCAGGAAATGATCTGAGGATGGAAGGAGCAAACCCTTTAGTAAACCCTCTAATTCCATTCTGATTATAAATATACTTAACTGCGTCGATCCATCTGGGGAACTTCTTTTCTGCTCTTATAGGACTATCGGTCATGATAGTTTGTTTAACCACATCTGCTGGATAAGCAAAGATCCAAAAGACTGTAGCAGATAATCCTCCAGACCAGAAATTGATGGAAGGATTAGATAAGTTGGTATTGTTTTGAAAATACTGAGTAAAAAGTTCATAAGATCCCCACCAAAATATGAAATTTGTTCTGAAGATCATTGTAGAAAGTAATCCGCTATAGATCCCCCGGATCCCGCTGATAGTATATAATTTTTTTACCACGTCTATAGGTCCACTATAAATCCTGGTTTTTGCATCATATTGAACTTGAAGTCTAGCCTTAAATTGTTCTATTGGCGCAGCCACAAATGAAACTGTCAATCCGCTTCCTAATCCAGCTACCACATGCCCCATTAATGGCAATTTCTTTTCTTCTGGATACATATAATCTTTAACATATCTTCTATAAATGTGTAAAGAGCCCAACATCACTGAATCCATGAGCACCCATCCAACTAAAGGAGGCGTAAATCCTTTATAAAGTCCTTGTGGCCCCTCCTTTTTGATGGTTTGCCATAGGCAGTCCAATGGACCTTTAAATCTTCCAGGAGGTGCTGTTTGGAGTCGGACTTTAACTGTATCAAATGGATGTCCCACTGCATTTTTCGTTACCCCGGAAAACATTCCTGCCACAAAACCAACATATTTAGGAGGTGGAGGCTTCTCTAGGTTTTCTTTGCTTAACAGGTCTAAGTATTTGTCTTCTTCATCCAGAACAGCCACAGACATCTTAAATGGGTTATAGAGAGAGTTAAAGCAGTTGAATATTTCACTGGAATACTGATTAATACCGGCGCGAATTGCCCGGTATCGGGCCCTCTAGAACGAGCGCTACTACGAGCGCTACAACGAGTGGTACAAGGATCAGACGACATTTTACATCAGCGACATTATTTCTGCGCGCATTAGCGTTCTATAGCAAAGTGTAAGCACTTCCTTTCATTCTTCATATCTTCTCTTTATCCGAAGAATCATGAGTAGTCCAGACAACAGTTCGGATAAAACTCCAGTGCCCATCAAAAGAGAACCCGGCGTCAATGGGACCACATTGACACCAGCCACCTCTGCTAAAAATGGTTCTAAAAATCAGGATGGATGGCAAGATATCCCGTTAAAGTGCTACACAGAAGCCGATATAAAGGATAAACGGTATCATATTGCCCGTTTCACTAATAAAAATAACGTGGACATCATCAAGGACTTTGAGAAGCCGGTGCGGTTACACAGAAAGGATCCTCGGAATATTCAATTCCATCTTTCCAGACGGGAAATGGATATGAAGAAGAGAGAACAGCAGCAAAAAGAGGCAGAAAGAGAGAAGAGAAGACAGAAAAGAGCTGCAGGAATACCCGTCGAGGACGATTCTGAAGACGAAGATAAAAGCAACAACGAAGATGGAATGGATGAAGATGGTGTAGATAGAAATGACAGTAGAAGCGGAACCCCTAGTGAAATGGATATGTCCCAAGTAGCTCCCGAGGGAAGAGGCAGAAATGTTAGAAGAAATATATTCAAGCGGAAAACTAGGCAAATAAATTTAATGGATGATGAAAAGAGAAAATTGCGATACGAAGAATATTATCCATGGGTAATGGAGGATTACGAGGGGAAGAATGTATACGTGGGGAATTATGAAGCGGGAGCTTCTGAGCAGACTCATGTATTATTTGCCTTTGACAAAGATGGATTCAAAATGATCCCTGCCGAAAAAGTCTATCGTTTCAATCCTCGAAATAAGTATGCTACTTTGACTCTAGAAGAAGCAGAAGCTAAGATGGAAAAGAAATCTTCAGTCCCAAGATGGTTAATGAAACACATGGAAGATAAGTCGAGTCAAGAAGGTGATAAGGATTATAGATTCAGGAACTCCACTCCAGGAAACGCGGGGCAAATAAACTTAACTAATGGAAGAAATAGAAGTAGAGGTTTAAGAACGGTTGCTGGGGGTGCAGGTAGTAGTTTTAATGATAGAGACCAAGATCATGATGACTTGGATTACGACGAAGAGTTTGCCGATGACGAAGAGGCTCCTATTATGGATGGTGATGAAGAAGAAAATAAATTATCGGAAGAAAAAGTTAAAAGAGAAATGTTGAAAGCAGCTCATTTTGATGGTGGATCCGATGCTGACGCCAACGATGATATTGATGATTTATTTGAAACTGAAAAATCTAGGAAGATCGACAAAGAAGGTAAGAAATTAAGAAAAGTGTTAAATAAAACCGAAGGTGGAGTGTATGACAGTGATGATGATGATGAGCAACTAAATCCATATTTATCCAAATCCGACTTGGAAAGTGATGATGAAAGTGATTCTAACCAAGTGACTATAAAACAAGAACCTGATGAGAATGATTCATTACCTAAACAACCAGCAGTAAGACAGTTTTGGGCCACTAACGTTGGAGATGGATTTGTCGTTATCAAAGCGCCTAATCAATTCTTGAATGGATTCCAAAAGGGGGATTGGTTACCTACTGGGCGTAAGAGAGCTACTAGTGTGACAGAATCTCCTCAAAAAAGACAAAAGATCGGTGATGGCAAAGAAAAGAGTAATTCGCCTTCACCTCCATTAAGTAATGCAGATTTGAATGACACTGGTCCCGATGGGTCTCTTGTAACGGTTAATGAAGTGTTAGACATTCTCAGAGATAATCCGTTGACCACCAAAGATTTGCTTATTAAATTAAGAAGTCGAGTAAGTGCCAATAAAGAGAATAAGCAAAGAATCATCAGCATTGTAAAAAAGAACTTAAAACTAGAAAACGGAAAGTTGGTATTAAGAGAATGATTTGGTCTATATTAACTATATACAGAAATAAATCTTAAAAGGTCATTTCGTAATTTATGCTACTTCCACAATAGCGTCGTCGTCGTCGTCATCACTTTCCTGAGGGTCTGCTTCCTCGGCTGCTCTGTCTTCTTCTTCGGTGGCTTCGTCTCTCATTAACATTTGTACCAATCTGTCACATAAGTCTACCACATTATCGTCAGTGTAAACCTTATGGACCTCACGAACAATGGCATAAACAGATTTATTTCTTAAATATTCTCTCATTTCTCTGGTGGTACATAATAACAATAAAGATTCAAGATGAATGCAAATTAACCCGTTTAACGGGTCTCTCTTTTTATCACTTGGTAACAATTGTAATTCTTCGGGCAAATCAAACATATAGTCTTCGTCTATTTCTTCTGGACCAGCAATAGGCAATAATATATAAGGCAACAAGTTGATTTTTGTGTTGGTCAACAATTCTTTGTGTTTAGAAGAGTCAAAAAGAGAGTTCTTTATAGTAGAAGCCACCCCTTCTCTTCTGGTTTTGGAGTCATATTTCTCAGTAAACACTAATAACTTCGAGATTGGAACCACTTCATCATATGGCTGTTCAGTGATGAAGTAATCTCTTCCTTGTTTGAATCTGGAGATGTCGGCAAAAAAGTATGCCAAATAGTCGTAATCAGCGTATTTATTTAATGATCTGTCGAATCCTTTGACAAAACAGTCCATTAAGCAGTCCATGGCGCTCTGTGACTTGAATGTCTTCAGCTGCTCTTCATTATGGCTGAACTTGAACTCAAAGACTTTGGTGATTGCATCATTCTTAGCCAAATTGGTTAATAATATACACATCAAATCAGCATTACTATTAGTTATACTTATAATGGACTTGACTAAAAATTTGCAAAATTCCTCATCCTCTACAATCAAATTTCTGACTTTAACGTCTTCACACAAGTTAGCTAATATAGTCACTGATTGACTTACAGTAGTCTTTCCTTCGTCTTTAGCGAGGGTCTTTAAATCTTTGATGGCTTCATAGTTATTATAACTGAAGATCAGCTGATTTGGCCCTTGTGAGTATCCCACCAAGTTGTCCAAAGCAATAGATACTACGGCTGGTTGAGGAGAATGCAAAAATCCTACTAATTCTTCAAGTTCAGTTGGCATTGTTAAGTAGTATATAGGTGTAACGGCAAAAAAAAATTTTCAGATTATTAATGTCTGCGAAGAGATGGATGTTGCACACGACATTTGCGCGACATAATTTTGCAACAAAAAACAGTTTAATCTATTTGTATTTCTATATAGACGTTTGCTTAGTCAAGTTGATCAATTAGCTGGATATAATAGTAGTAGAAGGAAATGATGACAGCATGAGACTCAACAGACACCACTTCATTGACTGAATGAACATGGCTATTAGGACCTGGCAATGAGGGGATATATCTGAAGATATGAGGAGTCAAGTCCCAGTAACATTTGGTATCAGTATTACCTGTCGATAAGAAAGGAGCAAACACAAAAGTGGTATTGTCTTCTGGAAAGAGCAAGTCTTCGTACAAATATCTCAACAGACCACCAAAAGTGTTCCAGACTTCAGTGTACATAGGAGTCACTGGTGCTGGTTCCAAGATCCCATTTAAAGTGTAATTGAAGTAACCGTTTGCGGTTGGTTCGATAAGCTCTTCTCCTTGAAAAACAAGTCCGAGGTCAAATTTGGAACTGATTTCTTTGATGTCAACTAAAACCTTTTCATACGTGGATTTGATTGTTTCTTCTACTGCTACTCTGTGGTTGATTAACACTTGCGCATGTTCTGGCAAAGCATTTGCTTTAGCACCACCACTAATCATATCCGTGGCTTGAGAAGTTGTAACCAAATACTTGGTCCGTAAGTCCTTTGCAAGGTAATCTAAAACCTTAGAATTGGCTGTGGCGTCAAAGTGAGCTCTCAAGATATCCGATTTCAAAGTTGTGTCAATTTCAGAATGTTCAGCAACACACTGCAATTGGTGCAAAACAGGGTTCTTTTCCGTTATGATACTTTCAAATTGTCTTTTCTCTACCAAACTAATTAACTCCGACAAGATTCCGATTGATGTATGAGCAGGAGGAACAGAAGAATGGCCACCTGGAGTAAATAACTCAATTACAGAATCTAAATGTCCCTTTTCAGCGGTGGCGGGAGTAATATAATTCACTCCACCATTGGAAGTATACCCACCACTTCCTTCATCAATTATCTGGTACATAGAGTCAGGACCATACTTATCTAACAAAAACCTTGAAATTTCCCAAGCTCCAGTGCCTTCCGATTCTTCATCATATCCAAAGGCTAGGATTAGAGTTCTATCAGGTTGAAATTGTTGCTCAGAAAGTAACAACTCTACAGTGTCCAATAAAGCAGTCAATAAGTTTTTGCAATCCGAAGCCCCTCTCCCATAGATAATTCCATTCTCAATATGGCCACTAAACGGTGGGAAGTCCCACTGGTCTACCGTCTCCGATTGGACTGGAACCACATCCTGGTGGGCAGTCAACATTAATGGCTTCTTATCCTTATTTTTCCCTTCCCAAGTATAAACCAAAGAAAATTTGTTAACTTTGTCTATTCTCAAATGTTTGTGAACCAAAGGAAATGTGTGCTGCAAATATCCAAAAAAGGTCTCAAAGTTTTGCCATAACGGCTCGAGCTCGTATAAAGACGACAAAGATTCTGAGGCATTGGGGTTTATCATATTGTCGTATACTTCAGTAGGAATTTGAATTGCGCCTGCCAACTTCTGAGCTGCTTGCATTTTAAACGTATCGTTTGTCAAAAGCATGTTCAATGTGTCCTTGCTGTAGATAACATCCATTGGATCTACCTTGTCTACTATGGGACAAAATGAGCTACCCAGATCGAGAGGAGGTTTTGCAACAGTTGCATTGAAAGTTTCAAAATCCTGCGCAGCCGGGGTTGAGCCACTAAGAAGTCCATAGTAGTATAACGAAGAACCTACAATGGAAGCCACGCCGGCCACTCTTTTCCAGATAGATTTGCCGGGGGTCCGAGTTCCTGAATTCAAAGGTAATAGTTCTTTGGACATATCTAGCTCAATTGGAAAGCAAGCAATTGAAAAAGTGATAACAAGAGGATTGAAAGATAAAAACGGAAAACAGGGGTTTAAATACCGTTGATGGGCTCAGATAAGGTACGGCTCTATGAGAGTGTCTTATCTATGGGGATAAACGGCGAGGCCATGAATCTACATGTTGGGTTTTTTGCAGGTTACAATTGGGTCTGCGACATTTTTGACACATCATCCTTACTCCCACACACTGCAAGAATCTTAATAAAACAACAAAGCAATATATTCAATCTCACACAAACTATTTAGAGCGTCTGCGTCTTCAAGGCTTGACAGAAGAAAAGAACCACAATTGGTCAAAAGCAACCTTTTCCTTAGCGTATTTCACTTGAGGAATAGAAATGTCTCCCTTGACCGAGAATCCGTGCGACACATGGCCAAATAAATCGATCTGCCATCTAACATGCTCCTTTTTGAACAAGATCTCTTCGGTCTTGTGTCTCAATTCCACGGTGAACAATGGATCAATTTGAGCAGCAGAGATAAGGATTGGCTTCTCAATGCTTTCAACCTCTTCAACGGTAACCATTGTTGGATGAGCTACAGCACCAGCATCAAAAAGTCCTTCCTTACTTAAGTTCTGAACCACATATTTAGCACCAAAACAGTATCCAATTCCAACGAAGTATTTAGGATTCAAAGTTTTACGGACTTCAGACAAAAATCCATCCACAATTGGGGAAGTAATTTCTGGTCCATGTTTAGGGAACCAGGTTTCTAAAGCTTCATTAATAGGATCTCCTTTTAAAATGTCGGGAATCAACACTTTGAATTTCCCCAAACTCGAAAGTTGGTCAGCAAGTAAGTTGACATTATTGAACTTGTGTCCATATACATCGGTCAAAATCACAATAACATTTTCATTACCAAATTCTTCTCCAATGGTGTAAGTGTCAAGACCAGCAATCATGCTGAAGGTTCCTTGTGGAGTCCCTTCGTGCATGGTTTTTTCAAGACAACAAGCTGCAGGTGGTTTAGAGGCCATTGTGAAAGACTTCAACTAAGGAAATTGAATATAATATTTTACAATTTTTGAAAAAGGATTACTAATTCTCTTATTTATAGACAAATGTGTCAACGGCAAATCTGAGATTAGCGCGGTCGTGCGCGGGATTTTTAAAAAAGAGCGAACGGCCATGGCTGCAAAATTATTTATTCGATACACACATACTTAATTTTCGGCGTTGGCTTTGGCGGAGTACTGAGCTTGTAATACTAAATTGTTGCTAGCATCCATTCTTGGTAACATGACTTCAATCATCCGGATTCTATCATTAGTAGAAAACTCTTTACTGGTGAATAACTCTTCAGCCTCACCAGTTGTGGAGATCCTCACTGCTTCATAATTGGTGGCATTAAATAATGGCAAAAGGGCTAAATTGTTCCAAGGTTGAATGTCGTTATAAGTGGCATTTACTCCGTGGATTAATCTTTCAATGGTATACCCGTCATTATTTAATACAAAAAGATATGGTTTGGTATTCCACTTAACCATGGTAGAAATCTCTTGTACTGTCAATTGTAAGGATCCATCCCCGACAAACAAGATAACTCTCTTTTCAGGATCAATTTCTTCAGCAGCCATTACAGCTCCTAAAGTAGCTCCCACTGTATACCCGATTGATCCCCATAATACTTGAGAAATTCCTATGGTATTATTAGGGAATTTAGATTGGACTATCCCAAAGGCCGAAGTCCCGGTTTCGGTGATGATAATGTCTCCTTCTCTAAACCATGAAGAAACTCTAGTCCACAACCATTCTTGAGTTAATTTGGTGTTAGGGGCTGCTGGAGTGTTGACCAATTTTACCTTAGGAACAGGCACAGGGACGTAGTCACTGCTAACTTCTTCAACTCTCTTCAATAAGGCTTGTAAACATTCTTTCATTTGTACTCCTGGGAACGTAGCCTGTTTTATTTTTGTATAATCAGAATGGAATTCAACCACATTTTTAGTTCTATAAGAATATGAGAACGATCCGGTATTAAAATCAGATAACAAAGCGCCAATCGATAAAATCAAGTCAGAATTCTCAACTGCTTCTTTCACTTGTGGTTCACTTAATGTTCCCACATAAACTCCACCGAATCTGGCCGATACAGAATGTGATCCGTTCAATTTAGCACTCATCTTCTTTATTAAGTTAGGATCATTATCATACATTTCACCACTGATTCCACCTTCATCAATAGCTCCTTTTCCCATAGGAGTGGTGAAAACAGGAAATTGAGTAATTTCTACCAATCTCTTAGCTTCTTCTTTACAATCGTGTCTACTAGCACAGGCATCTACCAAAATAACAGGGTTGCGGGCTTCCTTTATCAAAGCCAAAACCGAGTCGATCACTTCCTCTTCGGCATCCACATCATTTGGCTTTAAAGATAAATTAATTGGCCTATCTAATAAAGATGCATGAACCTTTAAATCTACCAAATTTGCAGGCAATCCTACATATACTGGTCTTTGGTAGATATAAGCATCCCTAATACATCTGTCTAACTCTTCAGGGGCCGAATTGATATCAGAAATGAAAGCAGACGTGTGACTGATATTATTAGACATTCTGTGAAACACCGTGAAATCTCCATTTCCTAAAGTGTGATGCAACAACAATTGTTTGGCTTGAGACGAAATGGAAGGTACCCCAACAACATGTAGCAACCCCACATGTTCAGCATAAGCTCCCCCTACTCCATTCAAGGCTGACAACTCCCCAACCCCAAATGTCGTCACCAAACATCCCAATCTTTTGATTCTAGAATAACCATCAGCTGCGTAAGAAGCATTCAATTCATTAGCATTACCTGCCCATCTCATACCTTCAACTTCATAGATTTTATCTAACAAGCTCAAGTTGAAATCACCAGGCAATCCAAAGATCGTCATAACTTCTAACTGCTTCAATCTCTCAAAGAGATATCTTCCTAAGGTAATCTCGGCCATTGTGTTTAAAATACTACAAACTATTAAATAAGAACAATCAATACAATCAGTACAACTTGCTCCTTATAAACTATCTATAACTTGAACTGAAAGAGATAAGGCAGAGAGCCAGGTATTTATGCTAAATGCCATCAGGTTATACCGTGGGCGGATGTCGCACTTTGTTGCATCAACTGATTCTTCGTAACAGAATAATTTGCAGTCTCCGAACTGCGTAAGAGAATAATGTCGCGTTGGATCATGAGTGGTGGCATAATTGGTGTTCATTTATGGTTCGTTACACATTGTTCCTAGTTTTTCCGAAACTACCCTAATAGGGTTCCGGGATCGCTATTAATCTATACTAAGCTGGTCTTCTTTGACTGGTTGTTCCGGGACCGAAGACTTTTTCCGAAACACAAAATAACGGGGCTGTTGCAACACGGATTTTAATCCCCGGTGGAAATTCACCATGAGGAAGATTTGCAAGGCAATGAGAGTCACTAAAATCACCAACGTTATGACCCCAAACGTGATTAAAGAACTTCGACCCGGGAAATAATCTCCGGGTGTAACTGTGACATTATACGCAGAGGTGTACTTGGTGTATAGTCTAATCATCTTGAAGAGTATATAGGCAATGCCTCCCAAGTATACCATCAAGCATGGAATGGTCAACCAGTATAATTCCTGATAAATCCCCAAGTCGGTAAGAATCAATATCACTATAGTAAGTGGGATAACCAATATAGTCAAAATAAATTCAGTAGAAGATTTATCTTCCACCATAATAATCACAAATTGAATGGTGAACCCAAGGAAGAAGAAAAACCCAAACATTAATAACGACCGATGGATTTGAAAGATTTGGTACATTCTTTTAATGTATATATCAGCCCCTATGGTCTTAAAGCTAAACCATCGAAGGTGTTTGTTCAAATGCCCGAGAATCAAATATAATTGAATCACCAATGTTGCAGCAATTACCGCAATAGTGGTAATATTAGTGGCTCTCGTGGCTGTCTTCCAATTGCCCTCCAAAATTTGACTGACTACTTGTCTGACTTCGTTATACTGAATCCCAGTATAAATCAACATAAGCCCATAGAAAACACACAACATTAATAATAACAAGATATTCTTTGTCTTCAATGCGATCACTGTTATCAACACTTGAAAAATGGCTGCAAAAATAAATAGGGCTAAAAATATCGAAAGTTCTTGATATTTGTTATCGGCCCCTATTTCGTTCCTATGGATGTTTATAACGGCGTATAAGTATACTTGCAACACTAAAATGATCAACGCTGATATTATAGACGTAATTAAAAAGATCTTACTATAGCGCCGGAAGAGAATATACTCGACAGAATTATGGTTGGTAGGATCATTTATATCTATGTGGGAGACATCGGTCATTGCCGGCGGTATCGAGGATTGTTCGCTATAACTATCTGATTCAATCACTGGACCTCCAAATGTGCCTGCAGTGTTACTTCGACTTCGTCCAGTTCCTTGGGGGTTCCCCACATTTACGTATTTATATAAATCATCGCGAGACTCATTTTCGGTGTCTATTCGTAGACTTGGTAGCTGTGTCGACATATAGAAGGTGTAAAACCAGTTTTGAAATGTAAATTCCCTTATATATGGCGGTAATCTGCTCGTATATTTATATATATAAATAGAATCATTTTATCGTGTCCATACGAGATGAGGCTGCGAGGCTTGTATTTTCATGACACAAAAATCGCACAAAGTTGATCCGTGATGTTAACGGTCACATATTATATAAGAGATGATGTCGAGCGTTTCATAGCCTCTTGTTGGGTCTTATCTATTGTGGACACAATTCTTATCTATACAATTAATCCTAGGTAATCCTCCACACACTCCCTTACTACTCCGTGGGCCTGTTGGCTCAAATTCAACCAAGTTACTTGATCAAAGGTGTGGTGAGCTTTAGTTTGATCTATAATAGAATCTATGGCGTCGTCTATGACTAATAAACTAATGGCATCGTATCCTCCGGCTCCCGGAACAACTCCTCCTAAACAACCTTTAACGGTGTTACATGCATCCAATATGGAGGTTTGTGAATCTGGCTCGATATCGGCTGTAGATTGCACAGTAAATTGTTTCAAATAGTATCTGACTTGTTTAACAGCTTCAATTAGAGTTACGAATGGACCCAAGTATGTGGCTGACGGTAACTCTGACACTGATACTTGTTTTAAAGTATCAATGCCGTTTAAGTAGTCTTGTTGGTTGGTGTTATAATATTGATGTAATTCCGTCAACGCACCCATAAGGGCCAAATTGGCCCGGTTCAAGTTGGTGTATAGTTCTAGGCTTTGTTGGGGATGACTTTTTTTCCAATTCAAAACAACTGATACAAGTTTAGGGGTTTCAGAACCTCCTTTTATATCTCCCATTAGTAACCTAATATGAGGGGGTAACGCACAAGGATCATGATTGAAAGCCCATTTAGATTCCACTAAACATTTCAAATGCCCTGAATCTGGATTCTGGAAATACTGATCGATTAATTCCGGCTTGAATCTACGATATCTAATAGATCCATAGATAGCTGTAGCCACATCAAATCCAGAACCGATTTTCTTTTGGGCCTTACAATGAGCTATTTGTGCAAGATTGTGCAAGATGTCATCATCCAAAGTAGACTGGAATTGAGATAAGATGGCCGTTGTAACTACAGACACTAAACTGGCGGAAGATCCTAACCCAGTTTTAGCAACATCTGTAATCTTCTCTTGGTGATATAAAAACTGTTTTTGGCCATTTTTGGACTGCTTTTCCGTAGTTGAATCTTGAGTATGAAATCCAGGATCTGAAAAGATCGTGATTTGTATGTTTTTCAGTCCCCTATTACTTCCAAGGTAGGCGGTCACTATCTCTACTACAGCCTCTAAGAATGGGTTAGTTCTGCCATTGACCTCCTTAAACCCACCACATCCATTGTCTCCGCGGTCCAGACCTTTTCCATAGTCGTTTTCTCCACTCGCCATCTCATACAGCCATACTCCGTCCTTGAACTGAGGAGAAGAAACAGTGATGGTGGTAATTTTCAGTTCAAAAGATCTCACCACTGCATGCATCCGTGATGACAACGCCACCACATAAGCATCATAAGTAGGTTCTAGCACCAAATACCCTCCGGCAATAAGTGCTTTACCTGGAGAACTAAAAGCTTTCCAACCTTCTCCTGTCATTGATGTTACTTAACGTTTGTTGTAGTTTTTCGCAGACGTTTAGCAGTAAAAATGTCGCAGGTGCCTGAATGTGTAGATTTCGCGATTTCTGCTTCTGTAAGCCTGAGTCTTGACAGTAGCATTGTACGGCGGATACATATTGTACGGCGAAGCCATTTGACAGGGGTTAAAATTGTATCCTTTTAGAACATATAACAAAGCTCACAGAACTTGATACTTGCTATCGCTCTAAGTGTTTCTACTTCCTATTTGAACACTGTGCCTAGCACACTTACAGTTGACTCAAGTCTGCTCTAACGATTAAGAAATAAAATGATTTTACAAGGGGAAGAGTTGACAAAACTCCAGCAATCCAAAACAATTGGGATTATAGGACTCGGAGATATGGGAGTTCTTTACGCTAAGCGGTTTTCTGAGGCCGGGTGGAATGTCGTTGGATGTGATAAAGATGAGCACTATGAAGCTATGGTTGACAAATATAAGGAATTCAACTTCACGGTGGTAAAAAATGGGTTTCACGTGTCTCGTGTGAGTGACTATATTATTTATAGCGTGGAGGCTGAATCAATCGGAAAAATCGTTTCACAGTATGGACCTGCTTCCAAGTACGGTGCTATAGTAGGAGGACAAACATCTTGTAAAGAACCTGAAGTTGAAGCGTTTGAAAAGTGGTTACCTAAGGATAATAAGATTATTACAGTCCATTCTTTGCATGGGCCCAATGTTAACACTACGGGACAACCTTTAGTGTTAATTAAACATCGAGCTAGTGATGCAGATTTTGATTTTGTAGAATCATTAATGGGATGTTTAAAATCAAAGCATGTGTATTTAACTGCCAAAGAACATGATCAAATCACTGCCGATACACAGGCAGTAACCCACGCAGCATTCTTGTCTATGGGAACAGCCTGGAAATCGCTGGCTCAGTATCCTTGGGAAACTCCCCGATGGGCAGGAGGAATTGAGAATGCTAAGATGAATATTTCCATGAGAATCTTTTCTAACAAATGGCACGTTTACGCCGGGCTAGCTATAACAAACCCATCAGCCCACGTCCAAATCTTACAATATGCCAAATCTACTTCAGAACTATTTAGATTAATGATCCAAGGCAAAAGACAAGAATTACAACAGCGATTACAAAAAGCCAGAGTTTTATTCAACCATATTAATCATGAGGAATTATTATTGAACGATAACATTTTAGAAAAGTATTCATTAAGTAAAGAACCCCCTGGTGGTAGACAACCCAATTCACATTTGGCATTATTAGCTATAGCAGATACTTGGGTGTCATTGGGAGTAATACCTTACGACCATATCATTTGTTCTACTCCGTTGTTCCGGATCTTTTTAGGAGTCACCGAATACTTATTTTGTACTCCCCAATTATTGGAAGATGCTATAGACGCAGCATGTACAGATCCTGCTTTTAGAAGTGATGATTTGGAGTTTGTTATTGCTGCTAGGCAATGGTCTGACTTAGTAACATACGGAAATTACGATTTATATCGAACCAAGTTCGAAGATGTGCAACAATTTTTTGCCCCTAAACTTAAGGAAGCCAATGCCGTGGGTAATGAGATGATTAAGATCATCTTAGAAAGAGTTCACGAAGCCGAATTGAAAAAGAATTAATCTTTATATTTTAATATATACATATATAGAAATGTTATAATTGCTCATCTTTAATCACGTCCATTAACCAGTCTAACCCTTCAGTCAACCCTTCTCCTTTCAATGCACTAGATGCCACGATACTCCAGCTTCGATCTTTCAATTCTGTCAAATTCAATGCTTGAGACACTTCGGCCGCCGTTAATGCTCCTGGCTGATCTTGTTTATTAGCAAATACCAAAAGGGCACTGTCTAACAACTCTTCTTCTTTTAGCATTAAATGCAATTCTTTACTGGCAATATCAATTCTATCCTTATCTGTAGAATCCACCACAAAAATCACCGCCGCCGTATTGTTGTAATAGCATCTCCAGTACGGTCTAATGGATGTTTGCCCTCCTAAATCCCATATATTCAACGTCAAGTTCTTGTATTTCAACGTTTCCACATTAAACCCAATAGTAGGTTTGGTAGTCACAACTTCCCCCATTTGTAACCGGTACAAGATGGTGGTCTTCCCGGCACCATCTAGCCCTAAAATAAGGATCCGAATCTCCTTCTGGGCCCCAAATAACTTGCCAAAGATATTAGTGAAACTAAAGGTCTGACCCATCCTAACAAATAACTAATAAAAAAAAACCCCCTATTTGCTCTCAAAATCCTGCTAATATTACAGCAATGGATCACACACTTGGGCCTATACTAATTATACTCGTTCCAGCTCTCGTGGGATGACAAATACAAATGTTATACAATGGATAATCAGTGGATGATTAATGTTTTCGCTGGCAAAATGATTCCGCTGAAGCTGCGCGCACTATTATTGCATCGTGATTAGTGTGATAGAAAGAAGAAGTAATAATGTCGGATGGACCCAAAGGTATATTAAGGAATAAGGATGAATCCGACGTGTCGCCCACGTTCCAGGAAAAGCTAGACAGACAAGAAGTAATTAGGAATACCCAGTTGAATTCACAATTGACCAATGAGCAACGGTCTAAGGGAGACGAAATTAGAGCAAAGATTGCCAAAGCTAAAGAAGATCAAGGATTAGATCCATATCCAGATCATTTAAAGTGGGATGAGGTTAATTTATACCAGGCAGAACAGGACAAAAGTGCTACTATGAAGATAGACGAACCAAAGACTCCTTATGAACAAGGGTTTGATCCTACAGGGGAATATTATCAGGATGATGAAGAAGATGAAATCCCTGGATTTAAGTTAGGAGAAGGAAGTAATTTCGATAATTCAGTAGCCCAATCTATGAAGGGGAGTGAAGTTATAAGACCCGACAGTCCCGAGGAAGAAGAAGTAGAAGAAGAAGAAAAGTCTAGACCGTTGACAGCGGAAGAGAGGCATAAGAAATTTGAAGATATGAGAAAGGCCCATTACCACATGAAAGGATCTGTGTTAGGGAAGAAGATTGAGGTATCAGATGACGAGGAGTAGGGAAAAGAAAGAAGGATGAGTTGTTTTGAATGGATTTTGAGGTTGATTGACTTGTAGTTATACGATAATAAATACACGATTACGTTAATATTTGTACTCTACTTAAATGAATTAGGCCGAAAAGTATTTCAAGTATGAGGCTGGAAGGCTACCAGCTCCAGTTAATTCGCCCACAACTTCATTAATGGCAGCTTTAACAGTCGCAGCATCAGCTCCAGTGACCTTCCCAGCAACAGAAGCTAATTGAGTATCATTCAATTTTTCTACTATAACTTCAATATCGGCGTCAATATCGGCAGATTTGGAAGCATCTCCGAAGTAATCAGCATCTTTAGCACACCCTCTAACAGCTCTCTTTTGTTTCTTTTTAGCACTTTTAGCAGCTTCTTTGGCTTTCTTACTGTTGGCTTTGGAAGCAGCGGCTTCTTCAGCAGCTTTTTTGGCGGCTTCTTCTTCAGCAGCTTTTTTAGCAGCAGCCTCTTCAGCAGCCTTTCTAGATCCGGCTTCTCTTTCCCATTTCTTCCTTTCTTTTTCTTTTTTGGCTGCTTCTTTAAACATCTTGATTCTTGGATCTTCAGCATAAGCTCTCTCTACTAAATCAATAACTCTTTTGTTATCTTCTTGTTTTAATTTCTTTCTGGTGGCAATATTCTTACGTTCAATATAACGTTTGTGGTCTCTGTTAGCAGTATCATCTGGAACATCTTCATCTTTAAATTCAAAAGTTTTCCAAGAATGGAGTTTACCCCAGAAACTATAGAATTTGTCCACCTCTTCATTAGAAGATTCCAAAGTTCCTAATAATGGAACCGGTTGTTTCTTAGAGAATCTGGCTTCACTCTCAAAAACTGGTCCCCAAGCTTCAAAGAAATCATACTCAGTCTTTGGTGGTGGTGGTAAGACATTAGCATTTTCATCCACAGAATCATATTGTTGTCTTTTAGTTGGATCCAACATAACCTCAAAAGCTTTTTGAATAATTTTGAAAAAGCCATCTTGTTCTAATCCACCGGAAGCAGACTTTTTATCAGGATGATGTTTTAAAACTTGTTTTCTGTGAGCTCTTCTGATTTGATCTTCAGTAGCTCTGTATCTTAATTTAGATAACCCTAAAACGGCATACAAATCCGCAGTTTTCCAATCTCTTGGATCATGGGCCAACAATTCTTCGTCTTGATCTTCATCACCAATATCGTCGTCTTCATTTTCTTGCACGGTTTTAACGTTCTTTTCGGCTTCCAATTTCTCATACTCAGACCAGGTGTGTCCTCTTAAAGTTCTAGTGGCATGAGATAAGAAAAAACGACCAACTGGCTCAATAGGACGACGCACTGGAGCAGTGACTTTGGACTTGACTACAGGAGATTCAACGGATCCTGATGGTAAAACAGCTAAGTTAGACATGGTATAACAGGTTTGCGTTCTTATTCTAGATAATTGAAAAATTTTTGAGATGCGAACGGTGCCAGAAAATACGCAGCCAGACCAGAATTTCGTAGAGACTTTTCAGTTGAATCTATAAAAAGTATAATGAATCTATGTACTTACCACAGCCATATCTAATACCTCTACCGTCCCTTCACCTCTTTTAATCTTAGCATTATCCCCTTGCAAGATATCTACAATCAATCGATAATTGGTAGGGTCTATGATACTCACCACCTCAAATACCTTATCTGTAGGATTTTCATCTTCTATGACATCCAATAATGGTTTTATATAAGAGTCATACACTTGATCTTTAACACGGTTAACAAGAATGACCTTTATTTTCATTTGGGCTCTTACAATGGGGAACAATTGCTTGGACACGAGCAATTTAATGGCTTCTAGTGCTTGTATTTTAGCAGGCTTATTAGGGTTAAGATGGAATTTTAATTCATTTAATGCCTTTTGGATGATTGAGGGAGGATAACGCTTCTTAGATTTGGGGTTTATACACTTTGTTGATATAATATTTAAGAATTCGTTTTGTTTCTGTCTTATATTAGCAGTTCTTTCCTTTTCATTTAATTGAATTTCTCCTCGATCCAATATCTCACGAATGATTTCATCTTGGTTTGTGGTCCCAAAACTACTCATTAGATCATCATTATTGGCGACCTGGCCCTTCGATACGTTAATAAATACCTGAGGAATTTGCAACACTTCATCTATATCTTTTTCAACTCTCAGTCTCCAATCCTGAATTTTATTCTGGTAGCAGGCGATTTCAAACCGCTTCTTACCCCGTTTCATTCTGACCATGGACACATTTGTGAGACGTATTTGAGTCCCAGGCTGATTAATTATTGCCATTATGGAATGATAAAGAGATTTACTGATGATTGATGATTTATGTCTCACGATTAATGTCGCTGGAAAAAACGAGCGACATTGATTAGACATTCATAGGCACTTTTTAGGCACCTTATAGGTCCTTATTAAGATATTCATGAGTACTATATAGACACTTGTGGACACATGAATGGTTTGCCAAACACAATAGATCGGTAAAGACGTTGTATTAGTGAATTCTCTTTGACCAGTATTATGTGTTTTCGAAAGCGTCTATGTTTGAGTCTATATAGTAGAGTCACTTAATATATAAAAATTTTATATCTCTACATCAATTCATTCCTACAGCGATATCGACAGTTTATGCATTAAGGTTTAAATAAAGTACACCTATCTATGAATTTATTCGTCATCTTCATCTTCATCTCCACCTTCAAGGAATTTTCCTTTGACATCATGCCATAATTTTCCTTTGTTATGGTTATTATACCAGTTGGTTACACCAACATCGAAGGCACTTTCAAAGGCAAATGCTCCTGCAAAGATAGTGGCAACGTAAACAGAATTTCTTTGAAATAAAGCTGATAACTACAAAATTGTTAGTATTGGTCTAATTTAGCCCGCTTTCTTACCTCTCTAAAAGAAAGGATTACACCGAAGTCTTGGTTGAATAAATCAGACGTAGTACACTCAAAGTACTAAACATATCAATTTTTAAACTAGAGCTTCGGTGACACCGGTTACAACATACCATATTGTGAACTATAGCTAAGTACTAGTAGATTAAATTTGAAAATTTTGTTGATTACTGCGCACGGAATTTACGCGCACTTGATTGGTTGTGGCTAAATTACTGCGAATTGCTGCAAAATTATTTAATAGAGTACCTTCAATGAAGTTATCCTACAAGTCCCGGTTATCTCTTTGATGAGCCTACTCAAAGCTACAGTTAGTAACGGTAAGCCGCTTGAACTATTTTGAGAACTCAGGCGTCTTTAGCGCAAGAATGGGCCCACCAATATCATTATCTGCGATTCCCTAATTAGACATTTCAATGTACTTGTTATACCTAAAATACATATACCACGAGTTATTACCTTCGAACAATCAGGTTATAGGTGAAAGCTTCTTGTATCTTGGTCCTCAAAAGCTTTTTATTAAACATCGCGTATCAAACTGATATGAAAGCGTTGGCTATCGTGATACTCATCTGTAACTAATGAAGAGGAAGACATGAAAGATTAATTTTGATTACTATAGAAAATCTAATTTATATTCTGATTGAAATTAGTGCGAGTTAAGGGAGAAAATCGCTTACTCTAATTTAGTATCATTCAACTTTTCAGCAGTTTGTTCAACAGATGCTTCTGGTTTAGCACCAGGATACATAGAACCCTTATTCTTTACTTTCTTCTCCTTTTTAGCCTTTGGTGCAGCAACGGGGTACCCCTTAGCTTCAGCTTCTTGGAATTCTTTGTCATTAGCAAAGTCATCTCTTATAGGAGCCAAAAGAGCATTAATTTGAACAGAAACTCCAGATTTCAAATCAACAGGAGACAATTTTTCTTCTTTAAAATCTTGTTTCAAGGTTTCCACTGAAGTATAAGTAATAGGACCCCCATATTTTTCTGGTCTATCAATAAAAAATTCAAAGTGGCCCTTTTTGTCAGCTTTCAATTCTTGGATTGGCTGCACTACACTCTCAACAAAAGCAAGGAGCCCATTATCAGCGATATCACCAGGAGCACAATAAGCACTGGAAACCTTCTTCTTAATGGCCTTTTCGTTCTCCAATACATCAATCTTGGAGTTTGGATCCGAGGCACTCATTTTCCCTCCTTGAGTCAATCCAGGAATCATTTTGTTCATTAAATGAGCCCTCTTTTTATATCCAAGAGATTGTAAATTTTCTTCCGCCAACACAAAGATTTTTCTTTGGTCAACCCCTCCAAACTGGACATCAACATCCAAGTATTGTTCATCCAAAGCTTGCATTAATGGATAAATCAAACCCGATAATAATGGGTTAGACACTTGTTTGACAACATCAGCCCCAGCTCTCTTGGCATCATTTTGACTGACCACATTCGATAATCTAAAAATATCCATAGTGTAGTCCGGTTTTAACTGATAAGACGACCCCACCACAAATTCTAACTGGTCAGTAGGAACATTAATAGATCTCAAAATGGATTTGACTAATAGTTCATAATATTTGGCTCTATAATTCACCACTTCCAATGGGGCTTTCATGTTATCTAAATAAGCATGTAAGTCTGCCACTAACACCTTAACTTTACACCCAGCTTTTAAAAAATGGGCTAATTTGACCATAGGCACAAAATAACCACAGTGGGGCTTTCCAGTAGGGGCAGTTCCCCAGTAAATCTTTAAAGGAGCTTCCTTCTTCTCCAAAATTCCCTTGATGACATCGGCATGTAGGATTTCCTGAAGTCCTCTAGAAATCAATTCAAACTGTTCTTCTGGGCTCGTAGTAACAGACATAGTTCTATTCAAGTTATAAATTTTCGCTTTGCATTTTTCACCTTTTCAACTTCCGCACCTTTTTTGATGTACCTGAGATTATATGCTACGCGACATGGCGACATTTATTGATCTAAGATAGTGCGAATTCTGGAACCTTCTTAATTTGCCATCTCCTTAGCATATAATCAACCGCTTGTAAAGGGAAGTTCACTGATTCTACTTACAAGCTGCAAGCATATACCCTAACTAGCATAGTACACCAATTATTGTGCTCCACGACTTTTTACGGTTTCCCCCCAAGAAAGTCCGCAACAGTCACTCAGTTACACAGAATCTTGCTTTATAGATAACGTAATCTTACAAATTCATAAATGAAGCAAGATTTGCTAAAACGATTCCTAGTAGAGCTACCTGGTAAGCTCAACTATGATCACACTAAGGAGCTTAAGACCAATTTGTTCAAAGCACTCTTCTATGCCGTGACTGACGATGGTCAATACTTGCAGCAATTGTTCCCCAACATAACGGATGTGGAGATGTTGGAATTGAAAGACTATGAATTTCCTATACAGACAACCAGTGGCCACAGTTTCTTCTCAAATATCTCCGGGAGTAACTACAGTCATCCAGAAGGAACTGCGTGTGCTAGGCCCTTGAAGAAGGGAGAGCCAGTGTATAGATGTGAAGAATGTGGCTTTGATTCCAGCTGTGTTTTATGTGTCTACTGTTTCAATGAGAATGATCATGTGGGTCATAACGTCCAGATGTATATAGCCCGTGACAAAACCAACGGTATTTGTGATTGTGGGGACCCAGAAGCGTTTGTTGACTCCTTGAAATGTAAATGCCAAAGATTTGCCGAGTCTAGAGATATTGCCGAGTTTGATGCCCATTTCCACAATTCCTTGAAAGTAACCTTGAGAATCGTCCTTGATTATATATTAGATGTCACCAATTTTTCCATTTCCACCTTGCCCTTCATTCATGATAATCTTAATAAAGGACATAGTCTTCTAACCTCCCAAACCATTTCCGATATCTCGTCTTTGCCCAAACTGAAATATGGCGTGGAAGATGTTAATTCCGATAATAAGTGGAACTTGGTGTTGTGGAATGACGAATATCATAATTTCCCCGAGGCTTCCAATTCCATTAGTGCTGCTACCGGCGTAGATCACTTGAAAGCTCACGAAATTGCCTCCGACGTAAATCTTGACGGGAGATGTGTTTTAAAAAGTGCCTCGTCGCCTATCTCTTTATTCAGATCTCTTGATTCCGTTGAAGCTGGGGGGTTGGTTGCATCCATTATGAGTGCCCGGGATTTCACCCGAGAGCAAATGATCGAAGTAATGCTAGAATGGATTCAAGACATCTTGAATTTCGACTCCAACTCGGCTTTCCGTGAACACGCTCGGTCAACTCTTGGAGAACTATTGTTGGAGCCGGATTATAGAATGGTAAAGAAGTTGCCAGTTTCCTTAATTGAGGATTTATCTATCGATATAAGAAGAAGGTGTTTTGAGAATGGGATACTAATTGATGGTAGTTTCTCAGCAGATCATGGTCTCGTGGCTCCTATTAGTACATTCGAGCCGGCCGATATTAACAGACCTGCTCATCAAGTATTAGCTCCTTCGAACAAACCTTTCAAGAACTCGAGGTTACAGTTCTTGTTGGCATTTTCTATTCGATTCAAGTCTTCTGTCAGAAAAATATTGCTGCAAGTTGTCATACCCCCAGTATTAACAGACAGTGACATGAAACAAGAGTTTTGCGACCAGTATATCCAGATATACCCCCAGCTTTTAATGTCGTTAGCATTGGCTGATCGTGAAGAGCATTTGACCTGTATGGCCGATATTAGTAGTCAATTAATGACATGTCCTACAAGTGTCAAATTTATTATAGACAATGATATGATGGGCCGAGTTCTAGGCCCGTTATCACAATTGATAGAGGAGCATGCTGGTAAATGGAATTATGATACCGGCTATCCAAATTTTTATGAGCCTTTAGCTGTGGAACACATGAAAACCAGATCTCTCTATGATGCTATTTCAAGAGGTATCCACGATGCAAACTATTTAGTGGAGCCTAGCCTTGCTTCTTCTTCATTGAATAGACTCTTAAAGAGGAATAACTTGATTATGATTCTATTCTTGTTGAGAAACTTCCAAGGCTACTGGCCCATTGAGAGGAAGTACGGTGATCATGTGGAAAGGGAGATTTTAGATTTTGTGATCCATTTAAAATATTCTGTTCCGATTTTAAAAATCGCCAAACAAGTGGCTGAGGCTGTCACTAATGACGTTGGCTTGGTGAAAGAAGCAGCAAGTTTGCTAATCAGTTACTTAAGTTTAAGACATGTATCTTTTGCTGCCCCAGGAATCGTCCACTTCCAAGTCAGTCATGACCCTGTATCCTTTGTCCATCCTGTTAATACATTATTATCTTATTTGATCCAAAATCACGATTTTAGTGTCGTTTTGGATATCTTGAAAAACAGGAACCTCCCTTTTGTAACTATTTCCGATATCTCATTGCGGTCTATTGTGTTAGGGGCTCAAGTTAAGATAGGGTTTTGGATCAGAAACGGTATATCTGTGTCGAGGCAAGCTTCATTGTATACAGATACTGTAATGGTAGACACTGCGTACAGAAGGGATATACACTTGAACCAAGTTGCAGCCATAGTGGATGATTGTAAAAGTACCGTTTTCAATCTTTTATACAAGTGGGAATTGATCCAATGGTTTGATGGTAGCTCTGAATTCAACGAGACTGTGTATGAAGATAGGTTTCCCGCAATCGCAGAGAAGTTTATTCTTTTTGTGTATAACTTACTTGTGGACAGAAGTGCCTTCATACAAATGTCAAAGGAAGAGAGGGTTGCGTTGTCGGCCAGGAAACTCATTTGTTATTCTCTTAGCGAAGGACCCAAGTCATATTCTTCGATCAATGATCGTATAGATTTCGAGGTTAACGAAAACCCTGATTTTGATAAGTGGTTAGCAGAATGTGCCGATTATCAGCCACCTACAGGGCTAGTTGGTTCTGGGATGTACAGACTAAAGCCTCATATATATGGGGAGTTGGATCCTTACAGTCTTCATTTGGATTCCAGTCAATCACAAGATGTTTCTGATGCTATTATTAAATATATCTCTAAAACGAGGAATATTCCAGAACACGAGGTGATTATTACTCCCAAAATCATACTATCTACCAATGATTATGTTAACAAAAATATCGGAAACTTCACCAAAACAAAGTATTTTGCTAAGTTACTATATAAGTTCCTTCAAGTGGCCTTGGATACCAAAGATGAGACGTTTTTACCTCATATACTTCATCTAATTCATGCTATCTTGTTGGACGATGAAAATATCCACGGAGAAAGTTATATTTCTCAAAGCTTTATCGATATCCCTATAAGTGACTTGTTGTTGAATATCGTAGAATCCACAATGTCTAAGGTTATTGTCAATAAAGCCAATTATCTTTTGAATATTTTTATGTCTAAAGACGATTCCGTAATCGAATCCTTAATTGACTGCTTCGGTAAAGAGCATATTGATGATTTTATGAAAAATAGGACGGGTTCTTTTGAGTCCGAATCTGAAAAGAAGAAGAGATTGGCTTCCAAGAGAAATGCTAAGGTTATGAAGAAGTTTGCAAAGCAACGTAAAAAGTTTCTTGATCAGAACAACGAGTTTGAGTCTGGCAGTTTTTCAGCAGGACCTGAGGCAGAAACCGAAACTGAACGAAGAAATTGTGTTTTATGCGGAGAGCCTGAATCAGATGATCGGATCTTTGGTATCTTAGGAAGCACAGTCAATACTTCAATTCTTTGGAAAATTCCCCAAGATGATCCTTTAACTTTCAAATCAGCGTTTTTGAAATATGATGAGAGCGTGGACACTTTCGAAGGAGGAATATATGGAAAAGGTTATCGGTATTCTTCAAAGCAGAGTGTTTATAACAGTGCCCAATACGATGCATATGTTGCTTCCACTTGTAATCATGGAATGCATTACGAGTGTTATAGACGCTCTTCTGGAAGATCGAACCATTTTTCATGTCCATTATGCCATACCATTCAGAATATCTTCATCCCAAGCTTCTTACCTCCGTCACACGGGGGTGGATTCAACGACGAAGAACTCGACCGTGATCCAACCAATACAAGATATAATCTGATAACTACCTCAAGTGGTCCCCAAAAGTCTGAAGAGATCTTGACTAAGACTGTGAATGAAAACTATCTTGAACTGTCCAAGTTGCAATTGAGACGGAATTTAGATGCGTTTTCTGATGATTTCAACTTGAAGATGAAAAAGAGGACCTTTTTAGAAGGGAGCTCAAAGAATATTAAATACTTCAATATTTTGCAAAATCTTTCCACATTGATAGCTGACACCATCCGGATGAACGAAATAACTTCTAGGTTGGATGGAAAGGAAGGATATACCGATTTTATTCAATCTATACCAGCACTGAGTAAGACTTTGCTCAAGTCTTTGATCCAATGCCGTGCTTTACTTTTCGACTTGAGAGAAATGCCTAGTCTTTTGGGAAGCACAGAAGACCTTTCGAATGAAATAAAGAGATTTTGGGAGTCAGAATACTTGGTTGATGGTGTTTTCAACGAATTTATTATGCTATTTTTCCAAACGGATGAGTCGTTTGTGTCCTTAGCTCGTCTAGGCTTCACCAAGTTGTTTACTATTTGCTTCTATTCCCTAGCACTCAGATGTCGTAATGAAGGATTTTTGCGGAGTATTTCCCACTTTGCTGAGATTCCCTTGGATGACACCACTATAATGAATATGGACAACGTGTTTAACTATGGCAAGAATTCTTTTGAGCAAGGTTTCTTTGAAGACATAGATAAGGAGGCATTCTTCACCAGTGTTTATTATGCAGCAGAGAAATGTATTCTACCCTTTTTGAGGCAATTACTAATCTTCAAAGATCTTTTAACATCTTCCAATGTGGGTGATAACAAGCATGTCAGCACTCATGAGATAGAAGAACTTCCAAATAAGATCAAGGGACAACAAAATATCGACTCCTCAGAAGCGCTTTGTCGTGCTCTTGGTATTCCATCATTAAAGGAATTGATACTAAGCCTTGTTAAGCCGGAAGATACCGGCTCTGAATCGGCCAATTTTGAATTCAAAATCCATGATATTGTGTTGCAAGCAAAGATTCCCAAATACTTGGACTCGGGAATCTTATCCATTGACTTTCCCGGAGTTATTAAATTAATTGATCTTCCCCATGATTACATGACATGTCTAATGGATTATAACGAGAGAACAAGGAGTGGTATTTATGATAACTACGTGTGTCTTCATTGCGGTGTCAAGTTCCCAGAAGGCAAATATTATAAGCATATGAGAAAGTGTTCCAATCATACTTGTATCTTCTTTCATCCCTCCAAAAACAACTTCAGGGTCATCACTCACATCGGAGGAGGGCCCATCAGTTTGCTAATGCCTGGCCCATATTTGACGGTACACGGAGAAGTTAAACAACCTCGAAGTACTGGAAAAGCTACCCTTAATGAATTCCGCTACAAGAGTTTAATGAAGCTGTGGTTGAACCAAGGGATTTATGGATTTGTAACTAGAACCTTGTACGGATCAAGGCAGAATAATGGGACTCCTATGAATAATTTCGGACTAAGAGATTCTGTCACCATTGACGACGAGAGCAGTGACGAGGATGCAGACTTTTTTTATAGTCCATTTGCATGGTAAGTGTTTATCTAGGTATGTATTTAATATATATATAAGCATGATCGTAATTTCATAAGGTGTCCCAACCACCGGCATCTATGACACTATCAAGTTTCCTAGCAATGTGATTTGGAATATTATGTTCTAACCACACATTTTTGATTAATCGGTTATATCTTGGTTTCATTAGGTACAAGGTCTTGCTTCTCTTACTTTCACCGGGTAGCTCTCCATGTTGGTCGAGAAAGGGAGCCTCGAAAAAGGAGCCTCCATTCTTATGTAATAGTAATATTGTTTTATCCTTGGGAAGTAAAAATATCCCCACGTTATTCGGACATTCCTTAAGACGATGTACGGTACATTGACCTTGATTGGAACCAATGGCTGCCTTCTGGATGTTCATCACATCCCCACAGAAAAGACAGATGGCTGGATCCTCTATGGTCATGTGGGGGTTATCGTATTTATCCAGGTAGTAGTATTTGGTGAAGAAAAAATCCAACCTTTCAGGTAAATCGATTAATTTTATAAGACCGGGGTAGTCCAATTGAATTCTATTTTCCTGATCTTGAAGGCTACCATTTTGTCTGAAATATTCAAAAAACTTGGTGAACCTCTGACTTTCAAAAGAGGTCCCATCACCTGATATCATATTGCCCATTATAGCGCCAATACAATCAATATTCATAAAGTAGCATAGACGGTCTGCTTCTAAGAAGATATCACAAAAGTTCAGCGGATCCAAATTATCGCAATCGGCACAGCTAACAAACGCATAAATGGCAGCACGTCTCAAGAATGGTGTACACGCTTTGATCAACATTGAATAAAAAACATACCCGAATTTTGGATCGTTCACAATCATGTCCTCATCAACATTAGGGTCGAGATAGCTTTTCACTCTCTTGAATAACTCCACAGCAATACGAGCGCTTTCATCGTCAATGGTGGATGCAGTGGGAACATCCAATATGCTATATTCTGGACATTGATAAAAGGAATTGCTAAGTAGTTTGGATGAAATCAAAAAGAGGCTCTGAATTATATGGGCCACAAAGGTTGCCCTTAGGATAACATTAAACAGAAATCCTGCCTGCACAACCGGAAATATGTTCACTAGAAGGTCAAAGAAGTCTTTCTCAAGGACCTTTTGGTTGAACAAGTTATCTGAGGAAAGAATCATCAAGTTAGAGATCATCTTCGTGTAAACATCAACATTTTGGTCGCAGTCTTGGGACCAATTCTTAGTCTTCATAAACAAGGTGGTGATCCTGAACTCATTGAGGGCTCTTAAATTTATGAGGGAAATATTGCTTAATTGCTCGATAACCAACGAACTGTTTGAAGATTCACCACGGAGCGAGATTTCAGTGGATTTAATTGAATTGACTAATAGTGTTGTGGAGCCAGTCTTGAAAATGTTTGGGAAGTTGAAAAGAGACATAACCTGAAACATATTAGATAATAACATTCGAAAGTATTGCTGATCGCTGGTAGCACTAGAAGATGAGTTCTGACCAATCATTTCGGTTGCATTGGGTGACAAGCAGCTGAAAGCTTCCATGGCAGCATTGGTATTAGCAATGAAATCAGGAAACCATTCATCTCTGTTCGTGTTGAACTGGTCTAAACTATCGAAAGGTCTTGGGTTATCTGCTGCACTTGCTTCCACAAACAGCTTTAATGATCTCTTGTTATTTGTCCACAATATAGGAATGAATATATTGTTGATAGCCTTACACAAAGGACATAAAAACTCCTTATGCTCCACATTATCGGGGGAATTTCTGGTGATCTGGTTCTGCCTGTTTCTATTGCTATTCACAAAATTCAAATAACATTGGAAATGCATGCCGTGTCCACAGGTCAGGGAAACCAATTTGCTATCGACATTCTCTTGATTTGTGAATCCGGGACCAATCACATTATCCTCTTTGATCTTTTTCATGAAGGTCTTCCAATTGCCTGAAAATAAATTATCAGCTTCTTCGTTCTCATCTTCATCTAAATTGGGCGAATCAGAAAAAGCCTTCAAGAACCAGTATTTGTCATCGAACGGAACTGTCCGAAACTCGGAAGACTTACTGACATAAGCTATGATTCCAAAGGGCCCCACATTCTCGGAGGTGTTCTGACAAAGCATACAATGAGCTTCTGGAAAAGCCCAACCAGAATCATCTGGCTCCTCAATATCTACTTCGGTTGAGTCATGACCGTTCATATGGTTCTTCTTTAAAAACAGCGATTGCTGCTTTTTGAACTTCGCTAAGAGCTTTGCCTGCTTGTCCTTAGCTATCCTCTTTTTCCTGTCAGCATCATGTTCCAGGTGCTCTTCAACCACAGGCTCTTCCATTAGGGCGACATTGAAGTCTTCTACTTGTGACTCAATGGAAGAACTCACGTCATACTTGTCATTAAAGTTCACAAAGATAGCTCTAACCTTCGAATGATGGGCCTTGAACGAATCTTCTTGTAACAATTTATATAATATGCTGGCCACAGAAAATTGATGGAACTCGGAGACCCTTGTGAAATTGGAGAAAAAACTTCCATATTGCTGTATATCGAGGTTACTCTCATAGGAGCAGATATGAATGAGGTGGAGCAATGTTTCCAACAATGAATCAGATTTTTCCACTCCCATTTCAAGGGCATACAACACGGATCTGACTAAGAAGTCGGAAAAGTATGTAGAAGCAGAAAAATTCCCGATATACTTATATATTCCGAGTTCTTCAGGATCTCTGATGGATGGAGTTATCACAGCTTGGTGATCCTTCCACTTGTTCATTTTACAGATTCTGTCTTTCACTAACTTCACCGCATCATCTTTAGTATTAGCAGAGTAGTTAAAGTAGTAAGGGATAATCCGGTCCAAATACACCTCCTTCAATCTATAGGAACCAACATCCTTGGTACTATTTGGTGGAGTGAAAACAGTAAGTTCATCCAAAATAATATCAAACCTCTTCTCGGCTGCAATATGATCAGGGATTTGCGAACAAAGCTTAGTATAGCTCATTGGCCCAAAACATAAGTTTTGAATAATCTCGCTTTCGATTCTATACTTCGTGATGTCCTCTTCTGGGAGACTACGAAGGTGGAGGTCTTGGGTAAGAATATGAATCAAAAAGTTCAAACACTCCTCGACAATGTACGGCAATACTTTGGTCTCATATACTAATCCTTTGAACTTCTTGGGGTCCGGTTGAAAGGTATATAAGCGAGGCAGACCCACCAGTACCTGGGTATCTTGATCCATATCGTTGCCATCCGTAAAATAATCCCTAGAGAGACGAAGCAACTGGGGTGGTTGTCTTTGTTCACCGATGTCTTCATAACCCGGTAATACCCATCCGTGTAACAATAACCACCGATTGAAAAGGGTGAAACATACCAAATCTGGAGAACACGAATTAGCAAATAGCTGTACCAAAAAGAGGTCTCTCATGTAACCGCTTTCTCTTAAACTTGTGTTCTTGTACAAATGAAGTTGATTTCTGACGCTTAACCCATTTCTCACCCAAAATCCTGTTTTTATCTGGGACATTAATACAATTGTTCTAATGGAATAGTCAAATAGAATGGTCGGAGAAAGCTCTGGATTGAGCGCTGGGTTGACAATAATATCAGATGTAGACCGGTCCACCACAGTTTTAACGTCATCAATAGATTTGAAATTCGATAATTCGATGAGCCAAGAAAGAAAAGAGTGTAAAGGGTGCAAGAAGCTCACCTTGTCTTTATCAATTTTGAAGTTATGGATGTTTGTTTGAGTTTTGGGTTCGGTAACGTACTCGTGTGTCGAGAGATTGATATCAACAGTCTCCTCCGATAAGCCAGGGTATTCATTATTCTCCAACAACAAAAGAAATCGAGCCACATAACCTACTGCATTGTTGGACAAGCACAAGGTTTCCTCGTCATAATTATTCTTAAGATTATCGAGGCAATGAGCGATGAATTCACCAAATTGGTAAATAACCAGAATGGCATGGAAAAATGCTGTGTAGTCAGAACTCTCGTATTCAACGTGAGTAGTACTTTCTCTCTTTAGTACTGGCCTCCCCTGGAAGAGTGCTAGAATGTCGCAAGCCATTGCGACAACATCGCTGGATAAGATCAACTTGGAATATTTGCTTCTGCTCAAGATGTATCCTATATCAAAAAAGATTTGACCCCACCTTCTATTTTTCAAACTCTTCATAGACACTTCATGCGTTACTTCTAAGTTCTGAGGGGATTTTATTTCTTCCACAGTGAGAAAGCCATAAATCGAGGCAAGGATTCTAGATAGGTCACCATGCTCTACGATTAATGTTGAGTTAGGAGGACAGGTAAATAATTGCGTAGATAATGTACCCATAATATTGAGCTCGGGTTCTCGGTCCATTGTTAAGAACATATCAGCCACGGCAGGATATATATCAACATACTGGCAAGAAATGATGTTCTTAAACTCCAAGTTGGTAATAAGGGAAGTGGAATACATATCATGGAGTAACGACCTGATGGATTTCCAGAATCGAATATCAAGGTAAATCAAGTATTGTAGTCTTGAACCAAGATGATTTCTTTGAGGGTTATAGTCACTATCATCCAAATTATAATCACACAAGTTACAAAGTCGTTCATCTAAATTCCACTTCTTAGGGGTGAAATTCCAGTGCGTAGATGCCTTATTTCTATCCAAATCATTTTTGCTAGAGGGAACTTTAGGGATTTGATTAAAAAAGTCTAATCTTCCAGAATTATACACCAATAAGGAGTCAATCTTAGGATCAAAAGCTAGTCCCTTGTTCCACCTCTCACAAAAGGCTCTACAGAAAAGATTCTTGACGGAATTCGAAATTTTGAACATCTCACTTTCAGTTAAGGCATTGATCCATAATAAAATCTCATCACACATATCTTCACGGAACACATCCCTGTGACTTCTAATACACGTAGCTAACCCAGTAGCACTTAAAATAGCCTGCCTTTCCCGTAGAAGCTCAATCTTCTTAGAACTAATGACGCGGGCTCTCCCATAGACTTGAGCCTTATCAGCTATCATAATAGCAAACTCCATGACTTTCCTACTGGCAAGCCGGATTCTTTGAACCGCGTCTCTGTAATGTCGTATTTGATCGTTATAAACCACCAAATAATATTCATCACTGTTGATATCAGACACATGCTGGTTCTCCGAAAACCCATATTTACCAGCACTAAGACTGCTGGTCGTGGAATAATATTGAATATCCTCCGTACTTAAATCTTGAGGGGGAAGAAATTGCAAATCTGAGTGGGATATTACATCGATAACATAATCCAATATGGTTTCAATAGTGGCGAGAAATGACTCCTCCAACTCCTCTGGCATTGCCGTATTACTTAAAATGGCACTCTCATCATCTTTAGAAGCATAGGGACAATAAAACTCCCGCACCCAAGCCTCAGGATCTCCACAATCACAAACACCACCATTCTCTCTGAGACAAATTGTTATATGAACTTTATGATCCTGGTGGAATTCGGGCTGGTAGCAGTGGGAACAAAGAGCACATGTGTCATCATAACCACAAGTCAAGCATCTATAAATCGGCTCACCTTTCCGGAAGATTCTTGCACACGGCAGGCTAGAATGGAACGCATGGTGATTATGGGTGTTGAATTTGGGATCTCGCTTATGTAAGCTGGTTTTATAGTAGTTGGATAGTTTCCATTCGAATTCGGTGTCAATACGTTCAGTGGCACTTGGTCCCAGAAGGTTCTTATCATAGAACAAATTGGGGAACAACCAATGGAGATATTTGCCTTGATTAGAGACCGCCATAAATAATTGTTTTCTGATACTAGTTCTTACAGCGTCGCTGAATTTAAAGTCATTTTGGGCGGGCAACGTGAACAAGAACCGCCTAAGCTCTTGTATATTATAGGAAGGGTCCTCCATGACTTATAAAACAAGAGATATGCAACCAGATGTATCAATAAAGATATATAAATAGCCGCCACTAAGTCGCGAAAGCTTCAACTGATGCGATGGAAATTTACTATCTAACACTATGAGCGACAAGGAGACGATATACTACGGGCCCAATGTAGAAGCGAATGGAAAGAAATTGCAATATGTGCATGATGTTATGTGCCTCTGGCTTGGAGTTGGAGCAGGAATCCTCTCCTTAGAATCGTTGTATGGGTTTCTATTCTATATAGCAGGAATGACATTAACCAATATAGGATTTATCATGGTTTGTTGTGAAGGGAGTCCTAAGACATACTTCAGGCAACCATTTCAGCAGATATTCATAGATGGATTACAGGCAAATATAGCGGGATATATAATGTTGTGGTGTTTAGTGTATGCTTTAGTAAAGTAGATAGAATAGAGGATATAATACACGATTAGTATCCGAGAGTGTAGAGTATACAATGATCAATACAAGGGAGGAAGCACCTTAAATGCTAGAGGATTAGGAACGAGATCCTGTGAGACACACTGTGTGTGTGGCATATACAAGTAGGCATAAAGGGAGACAGATTACGAAGTAGCTAGACGCAGATAGTGAGACAGTACGAAGTAGCTAGACACAGTCAGATAGATACAAAGCATGAAGTAGCTAGACATAACAGTTGTTTTATACTAGCTAGACACAGCAGTGGCTCTTAACAGTACACACTTAGCGACATATCCTATTAACACACCAAACTTGTGGGGCTTCTCCCTAACGTCTCGCCATATTGCACTCTTTCCTTTCACTATTCTCAAGCCGATCACTCGTAAAAATCTAGACGCTCAACCATTCGCAATCGCGCCCAAATGAATGATCCTACTCCGACAACAACACACAAATACTAAACTATGGAGAAAATTGACTTATCGTCCAATGCCAAAGCCATTGAGCTGGCCTACTTGAAGGTGGTACGTAATGAAGGCATCAATTACGTCGTGTACACCGTCGACAAAGGTTTTGTGGTGGAAGTGGCGGAAACTGGTACCGGAGAATTGGATGATTTTATGGAAAATTTCACCGACGGACATGTGCAGTTTGGGTTAGCTAGAGTTAAGGTTCCAGGGTCTGATGTTCACAAGAACTTATTATTAGGATGGTGCCCTGACAATGCTCCTTCCAAGGCTCGGTTATCGTTTGCTAGTAATTTTGCTGATATTTCTAATGTATTGAGCGGATATCATGTTCAAGTTACTGCTAGAGATCAAGACGATTTGGACGTGGATGAGCTTTTATCACGTGTTAGCGCTGCTGCTGGGGCCAGATATTCTGTCCAGAGTACTAGTGGATCCGCTAAACCTATTACTTCTAAACCAATTGCTGGTAAACCAGCCCCAAAGCCTGAGGCTGCAAAACCTAGTTTTGTTCCAAAGTCTACTGGGAACCCAATTGGAAGCCCAGGTACCTCCTCTGCTTCTTCCAGTCCAATAATCAAGCCTAAACCGGCTCCAAAACCTAAACCAGCAAGTAATGATGACGATGATTGGGCTGGTGAACAGGAAATCGAAGAAAGAGACTTTTCGGAGAAGCCTTTGGAGAATGTTCCTTCTGCCTACAAACCTACAAAAGTGGATATTGATCTGTTGAGAAAGCAGAAGTCTGATACAGTATCCTCTCAACCAAAGGCTTCTAAACCTGTCGAAGAGCCAAAGGAAGAAAAGGATGAACAAACTGATGATTCTCAACCGAAGTCTTTCCAAGACAGAATGAAGGCATTCAAGGGTGATGCTTCTTCTTCTGACGGAAGATTAACTTCCATGCCAAAACCGAAGATCAACAACTCCGTGGCATCTAGATTTGCTCAAGCTTCTAGCTCGGGTCCATCATTTGGTTCTGCCCCTTCCTTCAACAAACAAGCACCTGCTAAACCTGTCAAATCTGTGGGTTCTGCCGGAAGAGATTTTGCCTCTGAGAATGGTAAAACTCCTGCTCAAATATGGGCTGAAAAGCGGGGCAAATACAAGACTGTCCCTAAGGATGAGGAGGTTTCTGTTCCTGAGGCTGAACCTGAAACTCATGAGGCTGAACCTGTTAATGAGTTGGCAAACAAGTTTGCAAGCAAGTCGATAGAAGAACCTGTAGAAGAACCTGAAGAAACCGCAAAAAAGGAGATTGAAGAACCAAAAGAAGAACCAAAACCAGAGCCTACTATTATAAAACCTGGGGGAGCTTTCCCACCACCTCCAGCAAGAACCTTGCCCCCTAGAGAGCCAGAAATTGAGACAGAAGAGTCTAGTCCTAAAGTTCCCTCTGCTGTTGCCCAACCACCAGCTCCAATTGCTGAGCCAGAAGAAGAGCCACAACCAGAACCTGTACCAGAACAGAAAGAATCAAAGGGTTCTGCTAGTGCTATAGCTGAGTACACTTATGAGAAGGACGAAGATAACGAAATTGGCTTCGAAGAAGGTGATTTGATCGTTGAAATTGACTTTGTGGATGAAGACTGGTGGACTGGGAAGCATTCCAAAACTGGAGAAACCGGGTTATTCCCAGCTTCTTATGTGGTATTAAAGGAAGAGGAATCCGCTCCTGCTGCCGGCTCTGTAGAAGCATCTGAACCTTCAGCACCATCTTTGCCTTCTAGGGAAGAAACATCTGAACCTCCAGCACCATCCTTGCCTTCAAGGGGAGAACCTAAGAGTGATAAACCAAGTGCCACTGCCGAGTTTGCCTATGAAAAAGACGAAGATAATGAAATCTCTTTTGAAGAAGGAGACTTGATTGTGGAAATAGAATTTGTTGATGATGACTGGTGGTCAGGTAAACATTCACAAACTGGGGATGTTGGATTATTCCCCGCCAACTATGTCAAATTACAAGGTTAGTTCACGACATTATTACAGTACAATTAGAGTTCACAGATCTAGAAAGAAAGAAATTATGTTGTCTATAAAATATCTACGAAAAAGTCTATGATTGTAAGTATTCTTTAACTGCATCTCCCCAGACCGCTCTCTTTTTATAGTAAGCCAAATCTTCTGGTAAAGCATCAACTGCTCTACATAACTCATCGGCCAATCCTTCCTCCTTGACCTTGGACATGGGAGTTAAGTATGTCCGCACCGTCATAATATTAGCCCTCAGCTTAGGCATTCTAGTCAAAATTTGTCTTTCGCATCTCAAGAAACAAGCGTTTTCAAAATCAATTTCTTCCACGGACAACTTCTTCATTTCGTCACCAATCCTTCCGTGATTCAGATCGATAGTGAAGTGGCGATCGTGAGTTTGTACGGACCAATTAAATCGAAGCCACAAGTCGCTAGGTTCAAGTCTGTTAAAGAATCTTCCCATCGAAAGCTTTAATCTCGATTTATATTGAGGAACTACGTCATGGATTTGAGAGATGACTTTGTTGTGACTTAACGAAGGGTCAAACCCAGAAGCAAACCCCGTGATCCCTGCTCTTAGAGTATACTCTTGCTCTTCGTCTTGAGGGTCATCTTTCAAAAACACAACCACATCTTCTTCCATATTCCGAGCTAAAATTTGAAACAATTTCAAGGGTTCTTCAGTGCTCAGATCCGCAGGTAAGTAATCGTCTTTAATTTTGTTGTAGATGTAGTCACCTTTCTTAACAAAGTATTGTGGATACCGATTGAGAAAGAAGTTTGTAACTATATCATAATACTCTCTGGCGGCAGCTTCAGCTCGTGGTGACTCGTCAACCTGGATTGTCTGATGAAGCTTTTCTTCCGTAATGCCCCTCTTCTTACTGGTAGTTTCATCATAAGTGTTTTCAATCAATAACCATTCTTCCGGAGTATTCTTCAAGTTATGAATCCCCATATTCGGCTTGAAGTCTTTCTTGCCCACAAATGGTCTGATTTTCAACGGAATGGCTTCTTGCCATTTGAAAGAGGATTTCACTGGCTTCACATGGCTGATCACACATGGGGCCACAAGAGGTTTACTGCTGTTTGGTGTGTATAGAAACCACTTGACTGCAACTACAGCAATGGCCAATATTACCACAACTCCATACATTTGAATGTGGTCCATAGTTGCGATGAAAATTTTGCTACGGGTGAAATTGTTACTATATATATTAAGGTTGTCAAAAGGCGCTTTTGCGTTTTCCAGTGCGGAATCAGGTTCCCGCAGTTGCAGCCACGCACCTTTGACGTATTTAGTACATAAAGTACGACATGACATATGCTCAAACCATTAAATCCATTTTGGCGTCACTGGATAGTTCTATGCGTTCTATACGAGGATAGTTGCGTAAGAGACAATGGATGGGAAATATTTTCTCTCCTTGTAACTCTGCGTCGTCGATAACAATGCCCTTGATATTGCCAATCATAAAGTTGACTTTCTTGACTACATCATTTACAATGGTGACCAAATAATTGAAACTGTCACTAAATTTGACTTCATTTTCATCAAAAATAGTGCTGTCAAAGTAGAAATAGCAGTTGTTCAATTTATTATAAGGTTGATAACTCTGATACCGGTTCAAGTCAAAATTCAAATATTCCAACTTGTACATCAAATCAAAATGGTAATTTGATTTTTTCATTAAGCATTGTTGGTAATAATCGATGGCATCGGATAAAATATCTTGTATAAACTCCAACCCGTTGAAGAACATAAAAAATATCTTTCCATTAAATTCTACATCTTTATCTTTGTCCTGCAGAAAGTTGTCGAGGTACACAACAAGCTCTTGGAATGAGTTTAAGTACGTGAGCCGATAGTGTTCTGGTAATGCATGATCCAATTGCTGATCTATTGTTTTTAATTTGCTCTCCACTTGTTTAACGGTTCCGTTAGTTAGGATAAGAATATCGTATTCATATGTTGGTACACAAGTAAATCTTTGAATCATATTGACTGGCTCTCTCTTATCTTTTAAAAAATTCTTATCCTAACAATTTTATTGGTCTTTGATAAATTATTTATACTTGATCAGAAAAAATCGCCCTACAGCTTAATGTGGGGAAATTCCGACTGAAATGTTGGGGGAAATATAAATAGACAATAATGTAACCAAAAAAAAAACACTACCACAATCACTACGTACAGAGTATGACCTCATTCAAGTCTACTTCCCCATATTTGTTCCTTTTTCCCATCCATCTCCAAAAGAATGTCCGCTAACCTTCCTAATATCCTGGCGGGACTGATGTCTTCCCACCACCGGAGTTTCTATATAAAGTTATATTTCGCTTGCAGCTTCCGTAAACTGCTGCAAAATCGCACTGCTCAACCTTTCGACCCCACAAAAACAATAAAATCTGGAGAAAATTTTTCAGTCTGATGGCGGGCCGCAAAAACGCCATACGAGTTAAGGTTCTACGATTGTATTGAGTATTCTACCGTATATTGCCTCTAGCATGTCATTATTCTATAATATAGCTACATCATAAATTGGAGCCTCCGACTTATTCATATCCCACTAATTGATGAACAGTCTAGCAGAAGAATTGATCCCGTTTTTGTTACACAAAATGGGAAGGGTTGTGGTAAAGGTGGAGCAAACCTTGAGAATCTGCGGATATTAACCTCCAGATCCTTGTGTCTTGGAACTATTGTCCTGCTCCACACTAAATGATTCAGGCGTTTGCTGTTCCTCTTGTGTGTTAGAACCAAACGTGTCTAATTCGTTTTCTGTGGGGTTTGATTCGGCTACAGTGGCAGGTTGTTCGGAAACATCAGCTGATGGAGAATCTTCTCCTCCAGCTGAGGAGGGGTGATTTTCCTCTTCATCCCGGAGTACAACCATGCTATCCTGACTCCCCCGATTGTCACTTTCTTGAGGATCTCCACGGTAATCTTCTACTCCTACATCATTATCCGCTTCATTGTCAGCTTCGTTTTCAGACTCTTCCGAATCATACGATGGAGGTCTATTGGGGGGTATTAAACTGTTTAAAGTGATTCTTTCATCGTTGGAGTTAACATCACTGTATGCATTATAACTAAACTTGTCATTAGAATTGATTTCATCATTACTCTCATTATTAGATTGGACCTGCCAAAAATCTGGAGGGAAATCAGATTCCCGCTCACTCAAATCATTGTCTTCGATTTCAGACCGTTCTAGAAGAATATCCGAGTTATATTTATTATAAGCTGGAGGAGCAGGACCTGAACCTTCTAAAGGAGCAAACCCCCATTTCTTGACGTTTCCTTCGATGAAAACGTATCCCATTTGACCCAAATTAACATGAAGAGAACACAAGTTATTGGCCCCTATTATAGGGAATAACTGTCCATTATTGGGTATCTTGAAGTTCTTAATATGTCCTCCTATTTTCGATTCGCTTAATTTCTTACCATTTCTAGTAAAAAAAATTGTCCCACTTCTAACTCTATATCCAACTCCCACAACATCTCCTTCTATTAATTTAGGAAATGGAGGGTCGGTTTCAAAACTAAATGGCTGGTTGTGCCTTCTGTACCCATCACTATCATAACTCACAGAATGAGCGTGTCTACCGGGCAATCTAAACCACGGATAAGGTTTAATGCCTAAACCAATGCTGATCTTTGTATTTTCAGGATTTGGTAAGCTGTAAAGTTTGGTCTCAAAGTAATAAACGTCGTTTCTCTTAGGAACCGGTAAATTGGTCTGAGCTGAACACTCAAACTTCTTAAAGAAATTTAACTCCACCTTATTCAAGATTAGTAAATCATTATTGGTAAGCATAGAGTCTTTAACAAACTCCCAGGCGTTTATTCCCTTTTCTTGGATCAAGAGGTTCTGAGACAACGTCAAATCGTTTCTTAAGTAAGGATTATCATTCAAAAACTCTTTTGATTGAAAGTATAATTCTTGTTCTTCACTATCTAGTTCAAGATACACTTGGTTTTCTTCTTGTCTAGTCAATTCATCTTGTGACAACGCCATTTTCTTCTTGATATAAATTATCGTGATGGACACAAAGGAGACCACCACCGTGAACAAAAAGAATGAGAAGAACACAATCATAAACACCGCTACTCCATCCAAAGAAACATTACTCGGCGGCTGTTGAGCACCAGGTCTTCTGGTAAGTTCATCTTGTCTGTCATGATCGTAGTCTCTTCCTTGGTTCAAAGCCGCAGCCTGTAGTAGCGGCACCAACATCAGACTAAGCAAATATCGTAAAACCCCCATTATTGGTTCTGGTTCCAACTCAAGGCTCAAAAGGATTCAGACAACAAAATAAAACAAAGATAATTGGTATGAGAAACAGAACAGTAGTCACGGGAACGCTTTTCTAGCAACAATACTTAGCAACACACAAGTCAAGTCGTCAATAACTGTGTAATTAATTGTTCTGTGTTGCCGCTATATGTCTGGGAACAAAAAAAAAAAATGAGCATGTCGTGTCTGGGTAAAGCTGTTATCAATGAGCAATGTCCTACGTTAAACACCATACTAAGAGCACTACTTCGAAGAGAATGAGCTACGAATAAGTTGTGAAGCAAGTGGTTTACGACAATGTAGGATAAAAATAGAAATAAAAATATAAATCAATGTAATAATGGAAGGGATCGCATAAGAAAAGTGATGGTGGCTGTCTGTCAACCCCGATTGAGAATTGACATATTGAGGCTCACATCCAATCGGGCCAAATCAGGTTTATAGGAGAATCAAATGGAAAGGTCAAAATCTCTTGGTCTCCGTAAATTAAGTTATGAAACCACAAGATTGCACGTCAATGCATTGTGACGCCGTATCATGAGTCTTATATATATACAACTAGGTAGTATAACCAGCTCTTTTCTTAGACGAGTGTTTTTCAGCTGGCTGCGAATTCCTCATCAATTTTAGCCAGCCATTATTTTCACGCGAGGAGAGATGCAGAAGGCTTTTTTGAGCGGCGCGCGCTACCAAATGATCCTTTGATAACACAATTAACGTTTGAAACGGATATTTGATCTGATTTTTTTTTTAATTTTTACCGTTGTGGTAAGAATGTGCCTCTTTTAAGAAATTTTGGTTGCCAATTAGAAATTTAAGCTCTTAGGCGATCCGTAAGTTTAAGTGGGATCATGGGGTTCGCCTTTGATCCCTGGATCATTTGATCCAACTATAAAATGGCCATTGATCCCCAGTGATTCTTTTGCCTCTTCACTATATTTGATATTCTACTACACATTTTATTCGCATTATGAAATTCTTAACCACATTAGCTGCTGTCGCGGCATTGGCAACTACTGCCTTGGGTGATTCTTGTAATCCTCTTGAGTCTAGTGATTGTCCTGCTAATCCGGCATTAGCTGGGTCTTTCAAAGAAGATTTCCTGTCCAAGTCTAAATACTTTGAAGAATTGAGATCAAAGGGACTTACTTATAGTGATGATGGAGCTGAATTTAGCTTGAAGGAAAGATTTGATAATCCCTCTATTAAATCTGATTTTTACATTATGTTTGGTAAAGTAGAAGTAGTTATGAAAGCTGCTCCTGGTCAAGGTATTATATCTTCATTCTACTTGCAAAGTGATGATTTGGATGAAATTGATATTGAATTATTCGGTGGGAAAGAAAATGTATTTCAATCCAATTACTTCTCTAAGGGTAATACAACAACTTATACTAGAGGGGACTATTACACTGCTTCGGAAAGCTTAACTGACAATTTTGTCACTTACACTATAGACTGGTCTAAAGATTCTTTATCCTGGGCAATTGATGGTAACGTTGTTAGAACCTTATATCCCAATGATCCTCAAGGTTACCCTCAAAGTCCTATGAGTATTTTCGCCGGTGTGTGGGCTGGTGGTGATGCTTCTAATCCTGCTGGGACCATTGAGTGGGCTGGGGGATCCACTACTTATGGGCCCACTTACTCCATGTATATCAAGTCATTAATTGTTACTGATTATTCCACCGGAGATGAATATTCTTATTCGGATCAATCAGGAAGCTGGGAATCTATTAAATCTCAAGGAGGTGAAGTTAATGGAAGAGTTGAGCAAGCTAATGAAGATTTTCAAAGGTTACTGGGAAGTGAGCCGATCGACACTGTAAGTGGATCATCTACCAGTTCATCAGTTAGCTCTACTGTTAGTACCACTTCTGAAGAAAAAGAAACTGAAACGGCCTCCAAAGCTGCTGAAACTAAAACGACTGAAACTACTGAAACTGATCAGGACACTGAAACTACTGAAACTACTGAGGAAACTAGCGAAACCACCTCCACTAAAGTTCCCAAAACTACCGATACAGAAAGCACTTCTACTACTGTCTGGTGGACCCCCTCTGTCACTCAATGGTGGACACCTGCTACCGCCGCTGCTTCCAAGACCGCCGCTGCTAATACTGACGATACTGCTAATACTGTCGCTACTGCTAATACTGTCGCTACTGCTAACACTGTCGCTACTGCTAACACTGTCGCTACTGGCATTACAACAGCGGCTGCAAATACTGCAACAACAGCTATCACTGCAAACTCTGGTGCTACCACTTTATCTAGCATCGTTTCTGTCTCGTCTTCTTCTTCCAATTCTACCGATTCCAGCTCCACTGCCCCTGCAGAAGCCCTTGGGTCTCTCGATTCTGGGGTCGGCCAGATCCATATTCCCTTCCTTGTTGCCCTCATTCCTTTGGCATCATTATACTTCCTTTAGATTAATTCCTTCATCATATAATCTCTGCATCATCTGGAGTCTTTCCAGATTCATTTGGTTTTCATTTCTTGTATAATAGCTCCTTCTATAGTTTTAATGTATGTTCGTTTCAATAATCTTTTTTTTTTTTGCAACTTTTCGTGTCGCATCTATTTTTGTAATTTTCGTGTCAGTCGTGCGTACCTCACCTTTTGAGAAGTTGATCTACTTCACAAACACACAATTGATTACTTCGATTAGCCGCTTAAAGATGGAACTGTCTCGATTTACTCAATTGATGAGCAAGTTCGATGAACCATCCGCCTATCATGAGTTAATTGAGCTTCATTGTATTTTGGTACGCCACAAAGATCAAGTGTCGGACACTGAATCCGACGACAACGAAGGCTTCGACTATAATATATGTCTTCGTCAATTGAATGATATAGTGGACAAATTAGGCGGCAGTTCCAGTACTGATAAGAAATCCAAGACTCCTGAACCTCAAGAAGGTGGGCTGTCGATCAAGTCTTCCAATCTATACAAATTGCTCTCCCGAAACTTTGTGTTAGTGTTTGCTAAATTGCCCACTAAAATCTACGACGTGGCCAACAATCTCCTTAATTACCTCAATTTGACAGGCTCAACACTTCCAGATATTGCCAACTTAGCTACCATAATTCTAATCGACTTGTTTGACAACTACCCCAATTCTTTGGGGTCTTTAATCAACTTTTCTGTCAACCAAATATACAAGATCTTGAAGAAAGATCCTATGATTGACGCTAACATAGTTTATTTATTGAACTGCTTAACAAAATACTCCACTAGAACTGACGTTGATGACAAGTTACAGGCAAAGCTTTTGAAGATTGTTACTAAAAGTATCACCTCTTTACCAATAGTTTTTGATGGTTTGGGCAACTCGAGCGAGGCCAATCAGAGTAGTAGCACTATCGCCTTGAAGAAGAATTATATGATGGTGTTACGAAATATCTCCATTTTGTCTGTGACTGCTAATTATGAACATTTGCTCGCTACTTCGGCCTCGTCGACATCAGGAGCTAAGATGAAGCCGGAGTCCATTATGTCTCATCAGCACCTGTTTCAGTCTGCTTTGTTGACTTCGCTTGAGAAGCCAGTTATCCACGGTCTTTCTAATTTCTGTAAGGATATCAGGATCGCCACGGTTGAATTGTTGGCCCATTTGTTCATCAACTTCATTCCCACTGGGAAATTCAATTCCATAGAATACCTTTTAAGCTTATACCGATTACCAGGAAGTGACGTATGGAATGATGGGTTTACTGGCTTGAGATCTACGGAAGGTGTGATTCATCCTAAAGTGGCTTATAACTATAATGAATTCAAGGATATGGGAGAATCGAATGTTGACCGCGATCTTTTCAATACGGGGATTGTTGAAGCAGTTATATTCTGTATCCAATTAGAACAATTTCAAAACTCCGAGTACATACCATTGAATTTGATTAATATCGTGGAGCTTATATTACTCAAGTTTTCCCCGGTTTCTTCTTCCCAAGGTAATCATGTTCAAGATGCCTCTTGGGTAAAAACTTTAGAGCATTGGAAACATGTGATTGACTATCTAGTCAAAGAAGGAGGACCAACTGTTCATGATATGTTGATAAACTTCGTCCTCGTTCAGTTCGACACGGACGCGGCTAATAGTGACTCCAGTCAATCTAATGCAGTTATAAAGGAGAAAAAGTCTAAGAAATTGTTTTCTCTGAAATCATCTAAAGGGTCCTTAAAAGGTAGTAACATAAGTGATATCAAAGCTTACCATAATCCTTATCAGTGTTCGTTAATATTGACCATTGTTGAAATTTTGCTTCCTTTTGGAATTGACTTCAATTCGTTTGCTACTAAAGAATTATCTATGTCTTCCAAAGACTCCGAGAAAAACAATGAGGACACTGAAGAGATGGATGAAGAAAAGAAGTTAGATTCTCCTCAACAGTCAGTGATCATAAGGCTCCTATTACAATTATTAGTCAATAAAGATGACTATATCCGGAATTATGCCTTATGTACCATGTTGAAATATGCAAAGATTAATGAAGTTGAAGTTAACCAACTTGCGTTGCTCTGCTTCAACCTATTTAATAATGAATTGCAGAACTTGACAGAAGGTAAGAATTCTGAAGTGTCGGCCAGCTTAGATACTAACACCAGCCCAATGATTTCCGTTAGATTGTTGAGCTATTCCTTGGCTCTACTGGCGGTGCTCAAACAAACTGAATCGATTCATTTACAAAATTCCACTATTGTTAAAGTGTTGAGTTATTGTACACAAAGTCTCAAACACAATACCACCTATTCAAGAAGCAATAACTTGAAGAATTTGACATGCTGGATTATCTTAAGTTCGTTAGTTACTTTATATAACGACTCGGAGTTTGTGAAGTTGAACTCGTCTCAGTTTTTGGTGTTTTGGAAGAGTTTGCTAACTTCTCAGTATGCAATTTCCAACTTGAGTGGAGCCACGGAACATGGGCAGGAAAAAGAGATCCTAGATAACTTGAAGCTTAGAAATATGAGTTTGATATGTTTGCTGAATTACATAGACACGGTTGATTTGACCCCTGAGTCCCTGAAACAAATCCAATTCTTGTTGACAAAAGCCTACAACTACCTAACATACCTCGAAACAAATATTGAGTCAATCGCTTCTGTGACAAACTTTAGCCCCCATGAATTCGATAAGGACACTTTCAATTTGAACGCTGTTAGTAATGTGCTTTTCAGTAACTACAGTTACAATGATAGGCTTCTGATTAGGGATAGTATTGTGAACTCGGTATTATACGCAAAGAAGATCATCATCAAGAATTTCAGCAAGTTGGCGATTCATTTAAAAAGTGATATCAATTCATCCATGATTGTGTTTGTTACCAGACTCATTAGTGACTCCAAGATATTCTCTGTGGAGCATCCAAACCTGAAAGATAAATCTAAGACGAATTCCAAAAAGTCAAAGATTCCCTACAATAAGGTAACAGATTTGGATCCAAGGGCAATTCTTTTGAATGAAGAATTTAACTATAACTTTGGGGTTACTAGTAAGTTCAATGATTTTTCTAGCACTATTAATGAACTTGCACATAGCGATATTGATAAGTCCAGGAACCACGCGTCTGATGAACTATTCTATGAAGACACTTTCTATAAATCCACTGCCTTTAAAGGAATAATCGAGTCCTCCAAAAAAGAGACATCTCTGGTGGGTGGACCTTGGTTCGACATTTTTGAAGAAATGATTTTTCAAGGCCCCGTTCATTCCATCAATTATGATCCCACCATTTTAATAGGAGATGACTTCTCTTTCCTCGAAAAGTTCTCTCCGAATTTGACCACATCGTTGATCGATTTGTCCATTGAGTTATTCCAATTGGTGTTTCCGTACTTGACCATCAAGGTTCAGTCATCTTTGTTGGAGCAGATCCGAACGTCGTTGACTTCGAAGTCTATTACCCCTTTGCGGTATAAGGCGGTGTGTGTCAATGTTTCAGTCACACTTCACGGTGTATTAAGTTTTGCCCATTCAAAAAAGATTTCCTTCGACAAAGATCTTGTAGGCAAGTTCATTGATATTTTGAATAAGATTGATTGCTCAAGTAACAACTTGACTGAGATAAACAGTGATTCTATTGGAATGGCAGCTACTTTCATTGATAGGAAGCTGGTGACGGAGTATATTGACACTTATGTCAGTTCCATTATAAATGACACGGATCCTTTGACTAGGGGTAAGTCATTATTGTCTATGGGTAAGGTATATTCATACACGGGAGTTGGTAGCAGTGATATTTACAACGTGGCGTATCAATTATTGATTGATCCAAATCCCGTGGTGTATTACTATAGTTTACGTAGTGTAAGCTTGTTGTTTGATACCAACCTTCCCAATAACTCGTTGCTTTCCCCTTTGCTATCTAGAATATTTGAAACCTACTTGAACGATCTTTTTGGTTATAACTTGAAGAACAATGCATTGATCAACTTGAAGTTTAATTTCAATAGTCTTGGTCTAATTGCTAACTTACTTAAGACGTTTATTACTAACTTGGGTCCCAATTTAAGATTCTTGTCTCCTGAGAACAGGCAGGAATTGAAATCGTTAATCATCTCGTTGAGGTACACTATTGGCTCGTGTTCTATTAATGATAATATGGTCATATTTGAAAACTTGTTAAGACTATTACAGGAGTTGGTGATCTTCGATCCTAAATTAATAGATGATGAGGTGAACTTTTATTCATCTACCTTAATATCCATCATCTCCAAGAATTTGAAAGTCGGTCTCTCTAGCGTTTCAGCCACCTCAATAAACTTAGAGGCTATCTTCCCATTCAATTCTAGCTTTGGTTTGTATAAATTGGGCTATGCTTGTTTCACAGAGCTTGTTAAGGTTTATGGAAATGATATCTTGAATAAAGAAGTAGTCCAATTAATTTGGGTCTCATTTAATATAAAGCCATGCGAAGAGCTGAAGAGCCTAATTTTGTTATGGATGGAGTCTAGCTTGGAATTGAACTGGTTTGCAACCTTAAACTCTTTGTTTAAAATGTCGTCCAGAAAGTTGACGCAGCCTTTCATAGACGTTAATTTCCAACAGAAACTATTACCCCTTTTACAAAGACAGAAGAAAAAGCACAACAATACCATTGACTTCAAAGATGAAGAGATTGAGAACATTGTGGGGGACGACGGGGAAATTGATGACAAAAATGAGCCAATATCATGGGAGTTCAAGTTATTTATATATGATCTATTGAATCATTTGTTACACTTGGCAAATAAAAGTTCCAGTCTTAAAGAGAAGTTGAAGCCTAGAATATCGGACTTGGTTAAAATCGCCTTTTTAGGTTCTACTTCTCCTATCAATGTCATTAAGTTGAGAGGTATGAGCTTATTAGATAAAGTATTGGGTTTATTTGGTGACTTGGAGGATTCAATGTACACGGGAGTGTCGATTCTTGAACAGCAACAGGCCCAAATTATTAGTGCTATCGTTCCGTGTTTCAATAGCGGAAGCAATGCTGAAGTAATAGTGAATGCCGTCAATGTATCTTCCAAATTTATTAACTTGCCCCGAATAAAGTTCTATTCGAAGCAAAGAATCTTGAAGACATTGATTTACTTTTTGGAGGAGTTATCTTCCAATAAGTTCATAAGATTCGGATTTTTGGAAACCATGTCGGAATACGGGAGAAAATCAATACAGGTATCCATCTTGAATTGCTGGGCGTTGGTCAGGTTGAATAGTCATGAAGACTTAAAACATTTAACCCAAAAGAGGAATCAAGGCAATATGGCCGATGTGAGTCTATCAGCAGGCTATGCCAACAGTAATGAGGAAGATTCGGGAGACACCGCCAGTGTAAGTGGAGATGATGGTTTGGAACCAGAAAATGAACTAATTGAAACCTTGGATAGATATTCTACATTATTAATTTCCTTATGGATTCTCTCATTGAAGGAGTTTAGCACGTTGAAGTACAACGAAAATAATCCTAAGGAGCTCCAAATGTATAACAATTACTGGATTAACTTTATCAGTGTGTTAAGCTTGGAACTAGAAGAGAACACCCAGTTTGTTCAAGAACATCTAGGAGGTGATGCGTCGGCTTTTTTCTTTATCTTGTTCAGCCAGTGTGTTGAGGCTTTAATTAAGCACAGAAATATCATCGAAGTGTTGGTATCGTTAGATAGCTTGGTGAAGAACCCCGAATTGGTGGGAATATTGTTCCATGACGAAATCCTAGGAGAAGTGGTTGACTTGTTTGACAGGTTGATATTAATTGAAGATGATACAGAGATCCAAATCAAGCTAATTGGTATCATCTACTCTATTTTCCAAACATACTTCTTGAGCCATAAAGATTTGTTGGAAGGATTTGATAAATTATTCGAATTGGTCAGACTAGTCATGTTACCTTTGTTCAATTACTTGCCATTTTTGAGAACAGATTTTGATTTCTCCGATAACCAAACTCAGTTGATGCTACAAAAAATAGATTCGGCCCCCAACTTGGTAATTATCAAGCAGGTGTTCCACACCTTGGTCAATATGCTACCACGGTTCCCTGATGTAGTTAGAGTTGATTTGTACTCCTGCTTACTCTTCATGATTGGGAAGATTTACGAGTTCAAAAACGAGTTGTTGATATCTACCATATTACCTTATTTGCACCAAATAATAAAAGAGCTGAAACAATTGAATCTGTCGTTAATAGATACATTCACTAGTATCATTCAACACTATTATCCAATCACCCCGAATTCCACCTCGTCTATCTTAACGTATATGGTTCTTATCACCGCTGGGGGAGTAGCTTTAAACGAAGAAGAGTCTAGTATTATGGTCAATTCTTTGGTTGATATGCTCGTTAAGGACGAAACTAAGAACATGGGGATCCAATGTGTAAGATCCTTAATTCAACAGTCGTCGTTGAACAACGATTTCTTGGTCACCAAGATGTTCATTAAAGAATTGATCACTATGTTAGTCAAGGATTCCCCGGCTTTCTCCGACGACAATGAAGAGAACACCATCGATTCCAAGTTAGGATTGGAGATTTTGATGTTGTTCCTTAAGTCCCAGAACGATCAGACGTCGTTAACAGCACTTTATTCATTGGTGATACCGTTACTTTTGAAGTTCAATGATTCCCTTAATCAAATGTATCTACATGACAAGCTATTGTTCATGATTAGTCATAATGCTGCCAGTTTCAAGCACGTGGTCAATAGCAGCCTAGATGGCTCCCAAAGACAATTGACTGAATCTTTGGTCAAACTAAACTCCCAAACTTACGAGCCAGACGAAAATGATGATTCCCAAATCCAGTTAAAGACTTTTGGGTGAGTATAGGATGAGTATATAAAGTAGGTAAATTCCACTATTACAATACATACCAAGTTACAAGCTCGTATATATACAGCCCTGTTTGGGTGATAAGCTCAAAATCCCGGACCATTTCATCTTGTATTTCTCGATCCGACCATCTTGGCCGTCTCTACGGCAGTTTTCCGATTCGCATTGATGAAAAAGATAAAAATTTGATCCCAAGGTATAAAAGCCACTCGTCTTCCATCTTTTGTGTTTGCCGGGTTCTATCGACATGTTGGCGGTGTTTCTCGTACAGGCCCTTCTCTTTGTTGGAGGGGTGTTCGCCAAAACCCATGAATTTGATTTTAACGTGACGTTTGTCAGGGCCAATCCAGACGGATTATATGAGCGAGATGTCATAGGAATTAATGGACAATGGCCAATTCCTACGATTAGAGTCCAAAAGGATGAACGAGTAATTATTAACTTGACAAACAACTTGCCAGACAGAAATACCTCGTTACACTTCCACGGGTTATTTCAAAAGGGCCAGAATGGAATGGACGGACCAGAGATGGTTACCCAGTGTCCCATTCCACCAGGATTCACCTTCACCTATAACTTCACGGTGCCAGATCAGGTGGGAACCTACTGGTATCACTCCCATTCTGGGAATCAGTACGGAGATGGGTTGAGGGGAATGTTTATTATTGAAGATACTGAAGAAGTTCCTTTTAAGTATGACGAAGAAGTAACTGTGTCTGTGAGTGATTGGTATCATAAATCCGGACCAGAATTAATGGAAAAGTTTTTAAATAGATATAATCCTACCGGAGCAGAGCCAATCCCCCAGAACTCCTTGTTCAACGACACCAAAAACGTTACTTGGTCCGTGAAACCTAGCACCACATACTTTATGAGGATAGTTAATATGGGGTTATTCGCGTCTCAATACTTGGCTATTGAAGACCATAAGTTCACTATTGTCGAGGTGGATGGTGTTTACGTGGAGCCATATGAAGTAGACTTCTTGTACGTAGCGGTAGCTCAACGATATGGGGTTTTAATTACCACCAAAGATTCCACCAAGAAGAATTATCGGTTTTTGAATGTTATAGATAAAGATATGTTGGATGTTTTACCACCAGACTTATACTTGATATCTACCAATTTTATGGAGTACAGCAAAGCTGTAGATACTCCATCTGTGATTGCTGGTAATGACGAAGCTGAATATGACAAATTGGTTGAGTCTTTAGGAGACTTTGATGATTTTGACTTTAAACCATTAGAGAAAGTTGGTTTATTTGATGAGCCAGACTATCAAATCACTTTAGATTTCACTATGGACAATTTGGGTGATGGTGTAAACTATGCGTTCTTCAATGGAATCAGTTATACAGCACCAAAAGTTCCTACTTTATACAGTGTGATGAGTAGTGGAAAATACGCTACCGACGCCAAAATATATGGATCTAATACCAATACGTTTGTATTGCAGCAAGACGAAGTGATTGAAATCGTCTTGAATAATCAAGACCCTGGTAAACATCCCTTCCATTTGCATGGACACAACTTTCAAGTCATTCACAAGTCTCCCGAAGGAGATGATGACGACAATCCTATAGTGTACGATCCTAAGAACCCCGACCATAATACATTTCCAGAGTATCCACTTATGAGAGATACTTTGCTTGTTAATCCCAATGGATTTATAATTATCAGATTTAAGGCAGATAATCCTGGGGTGTGGTACTTCCATTGTCATGTTGACTGGCATTTGGAACAAGGTTTGGCCATTACCTTAGTAGAGTCTCCACAACTCATTCAACAACAGTCGATTTCACAAAACCATTTCGACAGTTGTAAAGCCGCTAACATTGCTCATAAAGGAAATGCCGCTGGTAACTTTGGTGATAATAAAGAAGCTTGGGTTGATTTAACTGGTGAAAGACTTCAGTTTGATCCCTTGCCAGAAGGGTTCACCTTGAAAGGGTATATTGCTCTTTTCGTCTGTGCCTTCTTAGCTATCTATGGGTTGATAACCATTTGCAGATACGGAATGGAGGATGTTAAAGTCGACAATAATGATCACATGGTTCGTAAGCTTTATAAAATTCTCGATGAGTATGGAGCTTTGGATGAAAATGAAGGTATTAGCTTAAATAGCGACTTACCGGGCCAATCTCCTCCTCCACAACAAAGCACTTGAGTACTCATATAAATTCAGTGAAGAAATCTTAAAAGTTGAATAACGTCGTTTACATAGTCATATATAATATTATTGCACAGTTTTTCTTGCTTTAACCTTGCTACTTTACCTTCAAAGCGAATCGTATTTTTTGCAGCCATGGGATTTCGCGATAACTGCTTCCTTAAAATAAAATGCGATCAGAGCCATCGATAAAGATTGAAGATGAAATACGTGGTGTTAGGGTATGTGGACGATTTTATAACTATAACAAAAGGATTTACTAACATTGCTTAGCTCAGGAATTGTTGGCTTATATACGGTGTATAGTCTATTAGAGCAGAAACATATAGACGGAAAAGATATTACCGTAGTTGCAGAATTCTTGCCTGGGGATGAGTCATTGAAATATACTAGTCCATACGCCGGGGGTAACTTTAGTTGTATATCAGGGGACGATCCTCAAACACTAGCCTTTGATAAATATACATATCAGAACTTGGCTAAGTTGGTCAAGGCTCTTGGGGGACCTGAGTGTGGAGCCGACAGATGTTACTCTGTAGAATACTGGGATTCTGCCCCTTCAAAAGTGAAGATAGACAGCTTGTCTTCGTACTTAGAGGAATATCAAGAGCTTTCCAAAGAGCAATTGCCAGCAGGAGCATGCTTTGGGATTAGATTTAAATCATGGAGTTTCAATTGTCCTGTATTTTTACAACGGTTCCAGAAGTATTTAGAGTCTAAAGCGGTTAGATTCGAAAGAAAGAAAATCACCCATATCAGTCAATTGTATTATTTTGACACAAAAGCGATTTTCAATTGTAGTGGATTAGGAAGCTTCAGCCTTGATGGAGTTAAAGATTCCAATATGTACCCCACGAGGGGCCAGGTTGTGATTGTAAGAGCTCCTCATATCACCAAGAATGTTTTAAGATGGGGGAAAGACTCTGCTACTTATTTAATCAAAAGACCATATTCAAACGATCAATTGGTGTTAGGAGGGTTTTTACACAAGAATTGGTGGACCAATGAATGTTTCAAAGAGCAAACGGCCGATATCCTCACCAGAACCAGTGAATTAGTTCCTGAGCTTTTGAATGACAATCCTAACGGTAATACTATTGATGATTTGGAGATCATTAGAACCGCAGCTGGTTTAAGACCCAGTAGACATGGAGGAGTTAGAATCGAGGCCCAAAAAGTGGATGGCAAGATTCTAGTCCACAATTATGGTGCCAGTGGCTATGGATACCAAGCCGGGTTGGGAATGAGCCAGTATGCCGTCAGTCTTATTAAAGACTCAAAGATTTAGTTGATATAGTGTTATATTTGGTCGTGCGCCACCCCGTTTCTGATAACATGTCGCACCGAAAGGGTCAGGACATAGTTAATGAGTCTTTACAGAATACAATCTAATTCATTGTAGTAACGGTGTAGCTAATATACAATTGGAAACATAAATAGTCACAATGTCACAGTTATTTGAATGGGCGTTCGGTAAGAAGCTTACTCCTCAGGAAAGGCTCCGAAAAAACCAACGAGCCTTGGAGAAGACTCAACGAGAATTAGCCAGGGAAACCACAAAGTTACAACAACAGGAGAAGAAATTGATCGGAGATATCAAGAAATCAGCCAAACTGGGACAGATTGCCAGCGCCAAAGTCCAGGCCAAGGATTTGATCCGGACAAAGGGATATATCACCAAGTTTAATTCGATGAAGGCCCAATTACAAGCCATAAGCTTAAGGATCCAAAGTGTTCGAAGTAACCAGCAGATGGCCACTTCTATGAGAGATGCCACCAGATTATTGTCAGGGATGAACAGATCGATGAACTTGCCGCAATTGTCAAGAATAGCCCAAGAATTCCAGAAGGAAAACGATATGATGGATCAGAAACAAGAATTTATGGATGATGCTATAGATGATGCAATGGCCTTTGATGAAGACGAAATGGGCGAGGAAGAACAAGTGGACGAGATTTTGGGCAAAGTTTTGGACGAAATTGGCGTTGATTTGAATAGTAATTTGAAAGATACTCCTACCAATTTGCCAGCAGAAGAAAGAGAATCTCGTATGGCCCAAGCTGTGGGAGCTTCAGCTGGTGGAGGAGGAGGTGCTAACGATGAGGACGACTTACAAGCCAGATTAGATAGCTTGAAGAAGTGAAACAAGAATGATGATAAATAAAGATAAATATATTCTTTCTAAATAAAGTTGTTGGCTTTTAAATAAGTCACGATTTGTTCCACGGCTTGTTCAACGGTGATAGAGTCGTCGTTAACAATATGAATTTCTGGCTTCTCTGGGGCTTCATAAGGGGCAGAAATTCCGGTGAATTCCTTGATTATTCCGTCTCTAGCCTTTTTATATAATCCCTTTGGATCTCTCTTTTCAGCAATTGCTAATGGAACATCTATAAACACTTCAATGAAAGGTAAGTTACTTTCTTTATGTAAAGATCTTGCAAAATCCCTATCAACTTTGTAAGGACTGATAAATGAAGTGATTGCAATACAACAAGAGTCATTGAAGAGTTTAGATACCTCGGAGATTCTTCTGATGTTTTCGTTTCTATCAGCTTCACTGAAACCCAAATCCTTGTTTAAACCGAATCTGACGTTATCACCATCTAATCTATAAGAGTTCAACCCTCTAGCTAATAAATATTGTTCTAAAGCACAAGCAATAGTAGATTTCCCACTAGCGGATAATCCCGTTAACCAAATCGTAGCCCCTCTTTGTTTAATAAGCTCGCTTCTTTCTTGATGTGTCAAGTTTGGGTGCCAGGTAATATTGCTAGCCATTTTGTCTTAGTTTATAGTAAGTTGAAATTTTTAATCTGGATTATTTCATCAGGTAATGATTTGATGGTTATTTTATCATCGCACGTGACCTTGTTGCAACCACCGTTGATATAGTGTCGTGTGCACTCCGATTCTCATCTCAAAATTTTTCAGTGCGACACCAGAAACTCAAACCCATCTATCAACTATAGGGCCATGTATTATGAGTTAATGGCTATAGCCAGAGTGACCGATGGGATCAACAAACACAAAGAGGCAGTGAAGATTGCCAATACCGTGGGGAAGTTGATCTTAAACAACAGAGGTATCATAAGAGATATTACTAGTATTGGGCCCAAGGTGTTACCCAAAATCATCAGTAAGAATCAAGAGAGACATTTCGAAGGATACCAATTCTTGATGGGGTTCGACGTAAGTTCCACGGTTCAGCAGGAATTACTCAGAACATTAAGAAAAGATCCAAGGATATTGAGGGCCAACATTTTCAAGCAAAATACTCATAAGCAGTTGGATGTTGGAACCTCCTTTGAACAAGCTAGCAGATAGAACATTGGTACGAGTCATGGAAATATATGTATATAGACAATAAAAGAGAAATGCATCGAATATGATATAAATTATGTATTAAGAATTAAGTATTAAATAAGCATTAAAATTAAACATTAGGTACTAGAAATTAGCATTAATATTAAACCGTCGAATTGGTGTTATAATAGAGAAATCAATCATAATCATTAAACAGGAGATCTAGGTTTTTTTAGGTTTTTTCTTGTCGTAATCTTCAAAAGAAGTATTAGAAGTGATAGTGGTCAAGTTTTCCACCTCATCAAACACTGAAGTGGTAGCAGAGTTTTCAAATGAACTGGTCTCTTCATCCTCGATAACCGGTAAATTCTGAGGTAAAAAAATCTTGGAGGGCTGTCTGGATCTGGATAATTGCGACAAATCAAGGTTAAAATCTTGATTTGTGTTAGTGGCAGGGGGTTGATAGACGCCATTAAAACTAGGAAATTGTTGTTTTGCAGCAGCTATGTTGGTAGAAGAATTGGATCTGGAACTGGAGACATTGTTACTCCCGTGGAAACTAGAAGTTGACAAGTTTAAATGTTCCATTTCCAAATTGTTTCCATTATCGAGATCATTTTCAGCGTCATAAATATACTCATTGACAGTATAATTATAACTCAAAGGATTCAAGTCATAAACGTTGACCTTGTTAATCTCAGTATAACTCCAACGACAAAATTTGGTTGGGTCCATAACTGGTAAATGAGTATACTTGGTATAAGTAAATACGGTAAATGCCAAAAAGGCCCCACCAATTAAATCAAAGAAATAGTGATGAGTCAAGTACATAGTACTCCACCAAAGCCAACATCCATAAGTCCACCACACCACTTTAAATCTTGGAAATAACCAAGATAAAAAGAATACATCCATGATAGAACATGCCGAATGTAATGAGGGGAAGGCCCCAAACACCACCGGAGAGTTGGAAAATGCTGTGGTGTACATATCGATCCCCAAGATTTCATCAATTCTCCCTAATCCCCCAGGTGACCCCATCATGGAATAATCAGCTGGTTGCAATCCGTACAAATTCTTGTACCAAGGAGGAGCAGCAGGGAATAAAATCTGTAAGAACACCCCAAACAAATTCATATATCCAAAGGCAAACCCAAAAGAATTCAACGAAGTAGGAGGACCGAAAATGAAAATCAAAATGGCCACAATAAACGGGAATGCAAAATGAATTAATCCATACGGGATCCACGCAAATATATCCAATGGAGTAGTAGTGACAGAAGCCATAACATTGGACAAATTGTCTCCATACAAAATGGTTTCTAACGCCGGTAAGAACTTGACAGAAATAGCCGGCTTCCAATCATGAGGGATCTTCCCACAACTGAAAAACAACGCCAACCAGCAAAAGATAGGCAAAGCGTGGATGAAAAACTGGCCCGTCAATGGAATCAAAAAGCACAACACAAACACCGACAAGATGGGCAATTTAATTAGAAATGAAGCCGGGAACAAAAAGAACACAAATATGATTACTGAAGACAAAAATCCAAAATGAACCACTTCATTGAGCTGCCAGTGGTGATTTTTGAACTTATTTATGGAGGCAGTAATACTTGTTTCAAACTGAAGATTGGCAAGGGTATTATTAGGTACCTTCTCCGAGAGAAAGTAGTAATGAAACCACTGGTAGGGCTTTTGAATCACCCGAGATCTTAGTATAGTCATGCTCTATAAAGAAAAGATCATATAATAATATAAATATATTTTGATGATGAGAAAGTGCGCAGCCCGAAATGAAATAGGGGAAGGAAAAAGAAACTGCACAAATTCGCAGCAAGTTGTTTAATTATATATGGCAGAGACATTGCGACATTTTACAATTAAATAAGATGGGATGGAGTTAAGAAGAAGAGATTGGGACTATACGGAATAATATATCTCTTGTCTGGTGTATGAGGCTTTCCTATTATGCCTTGTAATGTGTGCATCCTAAGTCACAGAGTAGTGCGTCGCACTATTTTCGGGTCCCTTGGAACCAGCAGTTAGGAACATTCGGATTTTTCAGTGGCCGCACGACACGCGTTTATAAACCGACCAAAGCCTTGCAATAACCCATCAATTACTGTAAAATGACGGTGGAAGATCACGAAGATAAAGTGATTATCAGTTTAAAAAACGACCCTACTACTTCTGTGACTGTGTTGAAGTATGGGGCCACGGTAATTTCCTGGAAACATAAAGGAACCGAACAATTATGGGTTTCTGAAGCTGCCAAATTGGATGGATCTAAACCGGTTAGAGGTGGGATTCCTTTGGTGTTCCCTAACTTCGGGAAAACTCAACAAGAAACCCACGAGACGTTTCCATTGCCTCAACACGGGTTTGCTAGAAACTCCACTTGGGAGTTTTTGGGTCAAACTACCGAATCTCCATTAACAGTTCAGTTCGGATTAAGTCCCGAGAACGCCAACCCGGAAATCTACAAGTTATGGAAATCTCAAGGGACCAACAAAAACCTTGACTTCACATTGATTTATTCCGTTAGTTTGTTAGAAGACCGGATTATCACCAGTATTGATGTGGAGAATCCTGGTGAAGAGACGTTTGAATTTAAGTGGTTATTCCACACTTACTTCAGAGTGGACGACGTGGAAGATGTGGTTGTTACGAATTTGACTGATGAAAATTGTTATGATCAGCTATTAAAGACATGGTACGTGGAAAAATCTCCAATGGTCAACTTCACTGAAGAATTTGATAGAATCTACAAGAACATTCATCCAGAGAAGATCTTACAAATCGTCAAATTTGGTAAAGTACAACAAAATGTGAAGAGAAACAATTTGCCAGATGCTGTGGTATGGAATCCATGGATTGAAAAATCAGGTTCAATGGCTGATTTTGAACCGAAGAAGGGATACCTTAATATGTTATGTATTGAAGCAGGAAAGGTTTCTGACTTTGTAAGTCTTAAACCATCTCAAACCTGGTCCGCCTCTCAGGAAGTATTCTTAGGAGGAGAAATCAAGGTGCAATCGGATATTTACTCTTAAAATATATATTGGTCTTTGTAATTAATTAATAAGTTATTGAAATTTAGTTTTGAACCGAGAAAACTTGTCTAAAGATTTCTGGGACGATGACACTGTAGGTTTATCGTAGGTCTTTGTGGAATTCAACGAACTTAAAGATGGCGATGAGTATAAAGAATGGGAAGATTTAGATGCATTCAAGTTGGGAACTGATGTTTTCCGACTGACACTCTGGGTGGAGTTTTGTAAACTATTGGACAGGGGTCTATGCAAATTGGTTGAAGATTTTGTGGGAGGGTGATTGAATGTGGGAATTGAGGATTTTTTTTGTAATGCAGGGGTTGGTTTCTTGTACAGGGGGTCCAATGTTGGTATGGAAGGCTTTTTCTGTAGTGTTGGTATGGAGGGCCTTTTCTGTAGTGTTGGTATGGAAGGTTTGTTCTGTAATGTTGGTATGGAAGGTTTCTTCTGCAATGTGGGTATGGAAGGTTTCTTCTGCAATGTGGGTATGGAAGACTTTTTTTGCAATGTGGGTATCGAAGACTTCTTTTGTAAAGAAGGGTTTGAGGTGGGTTTATTTGGAATGTTGTTAAAAGAGGGAATGGAAGATTTCTTCTGCAAAGAAGGCTGGTTAGCAGTTAATTTAGGAATTGGTAGTTGAGGATGGTTGATTTTATGAAAGTTCTGAGGGTGTTTGAAAGAAGGCTCTTTAGTAGGAGAATCCTTGTTAGGAGATCTTGACTTAGGAACAGAAATCTTTCTTGTTAGCATTTCATTTAGGTTATATGACTTTCTGGAAGGAGAGATTCGTGATGGGGAAGTCCGAGGTGGCAGTCCGCTATTTATTGGAGAAGAATTATTCTGACCGCAAGGATTAGGCGGCAAATGCTGCGGTGAATTAAACGAATCATTTACTGTGGATAAAGACATATTAGGGATTTTTGTGGGAGATAATTTGGTTCTTAATAATCTAGGATGCGTGCCTCTGGCGTTAGTTCTTGATGCTACCGTTGGTGGTTTATAAGGACTATTACTGTGATAATTAGCATTATAAACCGGGCTTTCCTCAATCCCCGTTAATGTTCTTCTCTTCTTCTTGGAATTTGATAATTCATGCGTGTCTCTTTTGATGGAATAGTGATTCATAATTGATTCCATTTTATTGAAATAATCGTTATGAATGTGATTGAATTTGTTTTCCTGGTTTTCAAATCCGTTCAATCTGTCCAACTCATCGATGTCCACGTTATCAATGTGAATTTCATTATCAGCTAGCGGCGAGGTGATTTGGTCCAATTTTAGGTTCATCTCATTCAATACCTTATCACTTATGGAGTTGGAGTAGCCTTTCTCCACCATTATGCGCTTAATGTCAGGTGAGTTTATAGACAAGTTTTTAATCTTCTTTATTGGGGTGTTCAACTCCTCCAGGCCCATGATTTCCATGTTTAGTGGTTGTTTTTTGAGTGGGCTCTTGAAAGAAGGAGGGATGAAAAGATGCAATAAAAGATGTAACAAATTCGTGCAACAACTTGGTGCATTAGTGAGAGATGCAGCCTGCCCGATTGAGACAAAGTATAAATAGAGCCATGTCGCGCTTTATGAGTATTTCCCCCGGAAGCTCGTGCGACGCTGGTACCACGCACGGGCGAGCTTAGGGCCAGGGATTCGCAGTGCGACTGGTGCCTCGGAGTATCTACAAAGGTAGACAAGTAATAGGAGCCAAGACACTAGTTAATACTTCTCCGGCGATAAGTACTCCACTCATGTTTGCACGTAATTTACTGCGTTGTAACCTACGCCTTTTGCCCCAGCCCGCTTGACCGGGGATCACTGGTTCGGAGGAAAGAGTCACTACGGACTAGGCTCAATGGACCAAAGGCATTCATTGGTCGTGTGCGGTTAGGCTTTTGGGGCAACTTTGTTCTTTGGGCAATGGGGGGAGATAGAGGGTTTGGTTTATTTGGTTAAATCGGGCCCTTGGATCCATGAAACTACCAATAGAACCATTCACTACTCACCAATAACCTATTAATCCAATGTTCAGATTAGTCATTTTATTGCCCTTGTCAAGACTTAAGTCTAAGTCTTCGCCCGAGTCGGAGACCGGACTTCCTCCATCCTGGTAATACAGACTCAACCGCGCTGTCTCGGTTGGGCTGTTCGGGGAAAAGGAACTTTGGCTTCATAAGCTTTCCTCGGACTTCATTGCCACGGACTTGTTTTAAAGTCCCCTCCAGGATATTTTTTCCTAAAAATCTGAAATAAGGGCCGTGGCCAAATTTACTAATACTGTTTGTATCATGGATTATTACCCTCTACCTACAGTCTACGACTGTTCAAAGTGGCAAATAAATAGAGTGCTCTACATAGTCTCAGGTGCTTGTATCCCCGGCTATTTATTCAGCCGCAGATGCAATTACTGACGGACTAAATCAACCCATATAGTGCGCTCCGAGTCCCTCCGTCGAGTTTTCAATAATCACAGTCTTTAAATGCGATGGTAGTCACCCCCCGCGCTATCAGGACGACTCATTTTTTTCCCTCTCCGAGGTTTTCCTTTGAGGAGATGACTTCTATCACAAGAGACAACTGGACGTATGGATTTGCAAGAACCCGAGCTTTACGCTTCCTTCACCGATACTGATACTCTCCACCTATATACCATGTCTCTCAATGATTTAAGACTTCTATCCCTTAGCTATTCTGTACCTTCGGTGCTTGTAGTCTGTAACCCTCGGGGTTTTGGCTCCACATTTATCCGAGCGAGAGATTAAAATGAAAAAAAAAAAAAAAAAAAAAAAAAAGCACCCGCATTTTCACGGTATAGTTTCGGAGTTTTAAATTCCATGTGATTACCCTTTCTAATCCGTAACCCCAGGTATAAATATGGTGTAGAGTCTCCGAATAAATTTTTTTCTAGCTATTAATCTTGAACAATGTCTTCTAACGATTTATTATCTTACTCGATTATGAATGGAGGTAACAGAGTGGGGAACTTATCACCAGTTCAGTTACCATCTATTTCTTCATTACCCACTTCCAAAAATATCGTATTACCTTCAATTAAAAACTTCAATAAAACAAACTTGACAGAATCCAACTTACTGAACTTGAATAGCCATTATGATACCCCGGGCTATACTTATCAACACCAACCTTCACAACCTCACCAACAGCTCCAACCCGCACTCCCACAACGCGAGCCGGCCGAATCCTTATCCAATTCGGTTAGATCCATGTCCTCCGTATCTGAAGCTTCATCTTCAGTTACTTCATCTCCTCCACCTTCATCAGCTTTAATTTACGATCATATAATACCAAAAAACTCCGGTGGTGCTGGCACTACTCCAATATCTGCTGCTGCGGAAACTGGTACTAAGAGGAGACAAAGATTGGGACCCTCTTGTGATGCTTGTAGAGCCAGAAAAGTCAAATGTAATGCTGAAATTATTATTTTGGCTAATGACTATAAAATGTTCAATTTGAATGAATTCAACATGACCCCCAGTGAACAGCAACAGTTGTTTGAAAGTGAATCGGTCAAGTTGAGCCGCAGCCATGATTCATCTGATGCTAACTGGTATTTGATTATTTCGGGCGACAAATTGATCAAATTTAAGAGTTGCAAATCTTGTAATTTGAAGCACCTACCATGTAAATTCTCTAAAGGATTTACCAAGGAGGATATTCTTGTAAATAAGAAGAATTTGAAATTTAAAGTTGACAAGTCCAAGCACTACAAATCTTTAGATACTTCAAGAAAGAGTAGTTGTTTCAACTGTCGCAAACGCAAAATAAAATGCTCCGTAACTAATACAGCAGATGGTAAGTGTGACAATTGCTTCAAAAAAAGTTGTCCTTGTAATTTTAATTAGAGAAAAGGAGTTTATAGATTGTGTATTATAGAGTTGGTTTGGGTATAATGTTGTATATATAGGTACTAATACACTTATTGGGATTATTGTCTATGTAACATTTCTATGCAATTTGGCTGCGAACGCTCCATAACTAGTACAGCGGATGGTAAGTGTGACAATTGCTTCAAAAAAAGTTGTCCTTGTAATCTTGACTAGAGAAAAGAAGTTATAGGTTGTGTATTATGGAGCTGGTTTGGGTATAATGTTGTATATATAGGTACTAATACACTTATTAAGATTACTCGCCTATTGCGACTATTCCCTTGGATTACTGCTGCAACATTTCGCCGAAAAATGCGATTTTCGCAGCCATTAAATTTTGTCTTTTGTATGTATAATTTTTTTATATTAATACAGATATATACCAGTATACAAGATATCGATCAGATCTCATGTTCCACATAGTTCAAGAAGCATTTCCCGATCTCCAACAAAAACTCATCTATAACCGATAAGTTGATGATGAAATCATAGTTCAAATTGATCAAATTATCGTTGCCATTCAAGGTTTTGAATATCAATTCAAATAACTTCTTATACTTAAGGTTCTTAATGTTGATATTGTCGATTAGACTGATGATCAAATCTAAATTATTGTTGATTTTGAATTTGTTCAATTTGAATTTCAAATTCAAGATGATTTTGTCCTTTTGAATCTTCTTCATATTGTTGGTGTTCAAATAATTCAAGCTGAAAAGCAACTCAAAATTGTTCAAGTTTATAAACTTCAAATCCAAATTCAACTTGTTTAGCCCATTAGGCAATTTAAATTTGTTGGTCTTGTTCAAGAAACTGCTTAGATGACTGACACTCTTCATAACTGGAGTAATTTGATTTAGGTAGTTGATGACGTTCAAAACGGTATATGGCCCGTTTTCATAACACAAACACTTATTAATATAGTTGATAATCAATTTGATGGTGTTTTCTTCGTCAGGATTATACTTGAAATAGAACTCACACTTCCCACGGTCATTTCGAGGGGGTAATCCGATATAAAGTTGCTGGAAATAATCATTGACTCTGATTTTGAAGAAGTCGTCATACTCAAGCACTTCAATCTTATTTTCCATCAACTCATTCATCAAATGGATCAATCTGTTGAATTTATATAAGGTGTCAAAAATGTCCGATAAAAGATTAACATTTGTGGTGTTAAAATTCATGCCAAAGTTGACCAAGTTAATTTCTTTGTTAATCTCGAAATAGCTTTGGGATTCGTTTATAGACAAGTTAGGTAATTGGATTTGATTTAGTTGTGGAAGATTCAAGTTCAACTTAGATACTAATTTGATCTTGATCAATCTGGATTCTTTATTGTTGATTAGCTCGAATTTAAGAATAAAAGAATTGCTGGAGTTTGGAACCGGCAAATATTGACCTTTGCCATTAAACACTAATAGAATTAACTCATAGCCACCAGCGACAGTAGTAGGTTTATGGTCTTCACCGGATGGTAAATATTCTTTCGCGATGGTATTATCAGAACCTACTTCTATGAATTTGATATCTTTATTTACCAACTCTTGAGAAATCATATTATCGATGATTTTGTTAGAGCATAAAAGGGCCAAGTTATTGAAAAACTTGAAATCCAAATTATTATTCAAAGATAAGTCATTGACCCATTCTAATTTCCAGTCCCCTTTAACTGATTTGATTCGACTAACATACCAACGGATATCAAAGTTCCTTTCGTCAATCAGGTTGATTAAAAACCAAGACGACGGCCAATTTTTACATCTGAAGTATTGAATCTTAAAGGTCTTATCAACGTCTAGTTTCTTTAATTCATCATTCTTTAGGGTTATAATGTTGTTGTTTATCCATTCGATTGTAACTAGTTTATTATGGATTTCTTTGGCTATCGTAAGCAATTTCAATTCCGTCAACTGACTATTAACATAGGTTATAAACAAGTCGTCATCTTTATTATTGAAGCTGTTAATTTTTCTCAGGGTTTGGAATTCCATGGAGTTAGGATCTACAAAATAAAATTTCCCTGTCAATGAATCCACCGACAATATGGCATGCCTTTTGCTGGTCAACTTTATTAATATTTGATAAGGATTAATTAGCTTTAAGAATTTGGGATTCTTTTGATAAACCTTTTCCATTAGTATTTCACAATGCTTATTTAATATGGAGTTTAATACGTTTTCAATATTGAACTTCTCGTCGTCAATGATTAGATCTTTGAATTCCATAAGGGTGTTGTTCTTAAACCAATTCACAGACATTTGGAAGTTTTCATTAATTAATAACTCGATGAAGTTTTCATTTCCCCAGTAGTTAATAACAATCTTGGAATTATTGTTAATTAAACGGTACCTTATATTGGACCACTTTAACCGATTTAACAGTTTCAACTGTTCATTATAAATCAACTTGAACTTAAAAATTTCACTGAACCTTAGAAGAAACCTATATAGACCCCCCAAGTTCTCGTTTAGTAGAATAGCGTTACACTGTTTCTCCAATTTATACCAGAACGCATCAACCGGCAAGTCTGTGGTCAAGTCGGTTTGTAAAACCCCATTGTCTGGGTTAATACCAAATAAAAACTTGAAGTCAATAAAGAAATAAGGAGATTTCAAATAATCTTCATTATCAGCATCCACTATCAAATCATTCCCTACAGTGATACTGACCTCGAATTTTTTAGGCAAATGAAATATGATCCGTCCATCCTTTATAGTGTGATGCTTTAAAAACAATTCCGGAATATTATCGGTAAGAGCTAACCTTGTAGTCAACAACAAGTTTAACTCTTGTAATACCGACAACACCTTTTCGGGAGAAAGTTTCGTATGGGGTTTTATTAGATTATATGAAGGTAGTTGAGGTCTCCCCTTAATTAGCACCTCCAAACTGGTGATTAAGTCACTATTGGGTAACTTGGCCCCACTGAACCCGTTTAATTCATTCAACCCTAAAGAAAGCTGATCGAAGTAAAACTCTTGAGTCCGAAACCAATTCAACAAATCAATAAGTTTATTCACTTGTTTCGACTTACTAGCCCATTTAACAAGGGTATAAAGCTTAATAAAATCTTGTCTTAAGCTTATAATGACATTTAAAAACTTTCGCTTTCGTACCACATCACTCTCTTTATCTTTGCTGATGGAGAAATTCTCTATGATGGTGTTCAACTGTTTGAAGGTCTCCTGGCTATAAAACTTCATCACGTTGGATAAAGGCAATATATTGCTGGTAATATGGGGGAGTTCAGGTATTTGGTCAATATCTTCATCAGGACCAGGGCCATCAGCCAAGGCGCCTTCCACCACATAACCATTCCCATCCAGCTTACTCCCGTTTCTGGCACCATTCCCGTTCACGGAGAGGGCCTGATCAGGGCTGTCACCATTTGCAACACTCATCTACAATTGGCCGAAGTTACGATGATGGTAGTATAAGTTTGTGGTTAGCGATGAAATGCGCGCTTAAGACTGTGAATTGTACGTAAATGTGCGGTTGTAATTGCAGTGCGAAGATGGTGCTACTGGTACCGCCCAAGCTGGTTAGTGCGTGGTACCGGCCTTGCGGCACCAGCCGTGCGGTACCAGCCCTTTTACACTTCGTTCTTTTCTATATTATTGTTATTACACTATACTACACTATCTCTAATCCATCTGCCCTCCGGTATTTGTACCATGTCTTCAACACTCATCCGCTTTTCCTTTCTTACTAATACACGCTCTACTATCCACTGCAAGTCTTTAATGATCCCCTTCGCAGAACTGTCCACCAATTTATTGTCTAGTAAATCATTAATAGAGTACCAATCCCAATCGATCATGGCTATACGATGAGCCGGAGTATTCTTGTTTAACTTTCGCTTTATAACAGAAGGCGAGATACCTGATTGGGCCAAGTAGTTCACAGGCGGAAGATCAAATGGTAACCGATTCTCTAACAAACAATATATTAAAACCCCAATGGACCACGAGTCGGTTAACTTCCCGTTGTACTTTAAACCCATGAGGATTTCTGGGGGAATATAATCCTGGGAACCGCATCGAGTAGCTAGCAATTGATCTTCGCTTGAAAGTCGTTTGGCCAACCCAAAATCCGTCAAACATGAAATCGACGGCTTGTTGGGATCATCAAGTAAATCATCAATTGAATAATTTAGCAATACATTCTCGAGCTTTATATCTCGATGGATTATATTAAGCTCGTGAAGATGAATCACCGATAATATTAACTCCTTAACTATGTTTTTAATTATCATCCAATAATGGACCTCGAATTTATACTTGTGGTAGTTGGCCACAATAAAGTCATAAAGATTACCTCCAGGGCAATAGTTCAAAAAGATATACTGATTACTAGAATTATGAGTGGTCGTGTGGATATCCCGATCCAATTGTTCATGGTCATACTCACTTTCACTTTCCACATTATTTTCACTTTCAATTTCTCCTTTATTAACAGCCACATTAATGCTATAGTCCAATAATTGAATTATATTGTCATAGTGTAATTGATACAAAATATTCAATTCCCGCTTCAAGAAATACGTGAAATTCCGGATTTGGTTTTGGCTTTTCATGGGGATATGAATGATCTTTATCGCAACCTTAAAGTCTGGGTCGTTTATATCATTCACCAAAATCACATTACTGAAGTTTCCTTTACCTATAATCTTTACAAAGCGGAAATATCGATCAAACTTGCCGGAATAGAACACCTCATGACGGAACTGTTGTTCCACCTGCGCTGTGGTTTCATCTCCTGGAGGACTGGGGATTTTATCTGTCTTATCTATAATAGGATTGGAAATAATTCTCTTATTCTCATTACTCTCAATAAATCGTTTTCTATCTGTAGGTCTATACTCTGAGATGGTCCTATTCAAATCCATCACTTCGTGCAAGCTATGAGTTTCTTCACCACTCCCTTTTCCACTGGCAATGCTATCATTATCAGTATAATTGGCTCTATCTGCTGGTGGTTTCTTCCGAGTCTTCCCCACCTCTAGAATAGTATTAGAAGCATTGTATTCCACAGGTGAAAACCCTCCAAACGACCCGGAATTAATAATGGGCGTAGGGAGTTGAGTTATGCTATCAAAATTGGCATCACTGGGTGAAAACAGGTTGTTTTTCAAATGGACTGGTTCGTCAAGCTCCATGGCGCTATTGGGCTCTACCCGCTGATTCTGAGGCACTTGGATGGAAAGGTTGGTCGGATGCCTTTCTGAGCCTTTGGGCGGCGAAGGACTATACCGGGGAACACCCTCCATTATGGTTGTTATACAAACTGTGATGGGTAAATAAAGCTTATATATTAGAGATTGGATAGGATAATAACCATCATTAGCCGTGAACCATCGCACGACTTTTTAGCCAGCATTCGCGCATTTGCAGCCACACGAGATACGTCAAGTTTGCTAGCGCTTGTTAGAGATGAATGCCGCCGGAGTTAGAGTGGCTCGAGAATAATTAGGAGAATAGAGCCGTAGAGCGATTCATTTGGCTTATGAGCGCTATATAACTTTGTTAACACGTCACCGTAGAGAAAGAACCATTCGTCAAAGTACAGTGTATATTATTAATCTATTACATGAACCCCTCTAATACCTTTAAAGCCCGCTCAAGTCTGTCAATCCCGATCTCATATCTCTGTTCATCTAGTACCATGTCCGAGGTTAAACGAGAGAGTTGATCCACGATCTTTTCTATTAATTGTTTCTCTCGGATAGGCAAGTTTAATTGGTTGAATTCTTCCCCAATGATGGTTCCGTTGATACTTTCTAATAAATTAATTAATGTGTGATAGGAGAATGGCTTAAGTTGGCTAGAGCTTTCTCTCTTACTACTCTTCCTCTTACTAGCTTTACGCTTCATTTTTTTGGGGTGCTTGGTGGAATCTTTAACTGATTTGGCTCTTCCTGGCTTGGTGGCTACTAATTCTGGTTCGTCGATATCATAATATTGGTCTTCAAGATTGAAGTCTTTGTCATCATGACTTAAATGTGGTTGATGTATTGCCTGAACTGGGGGAGGCACTGGTTGAGGTTTCAGCAAATTCTGCTCTGGAGTCGTGAATTCTTTCCCACTAGGACGTACGGCGTCTTCGTCTCCAAATCGATCTTCATATAATCCACCCATTGGATACCCTGGCTGTTCTTCGTTGTATTGAGAAGAATTGTTTTCATCATCAAACACTTCTTTCTTGAAATCTCCTTTTGGCGAGTAGTCTGCTCCATAATCAAACTTCTCTGGGGACGGAATTCGGTCAAACGTTGGAGATTGGTTGATACTTGCACTTTTACGTGGACTGGTGGCTTTGGTGACGCCTACCGCTCCGGCATCGACCGCCACACCTGTGGCAGCTATGCCTACCCCTAGTCCAAGTTGATGGTCACTATCTTGGCTATTCTTTGTATTGACAGATCCTCTATCTTCGCTCAATAATGCTTCATCAGAATAATGAGACTCGGCATCGCTATTGTTATAACTGAGCGGTGGTGGTGGTAATGGTTGTTCAAAGCTGGCATTATCTTTTGCTTGGTTCTTCTCATTCTTTTCAATTTGATTGGACACTTGTCTGGCCCTCTGCAAATCATTTGTGCTTGGTCTGGGAGGTAAGTCTGAGGTTGTGGATCTTTTAGACACATTCAATGGTTTTTCTTCTTCTTTACTGTGTAAGCTGGCAGTTTGGAAGCTTTCGCTTTCCCTTTTGGCATCATCAGAAAGCTCTATAGAACTATCGTCAGTCTTTGGTAATTTGTTAAAAGTATAAGTTTTCAGTTTAATGGAATTGGCTCTTTCCATTAGTTTATCCAAATCATCACTAATAGCCAAAGAAAACCGTTTTTTATGACCTTTGTTGTGTTTGGAATCTGCGACATTAGGAAGTTGTTGGGACTGGCTATGACCGTGACGACTTTTCACTTCTTGGCTATTCCCAGCTGAAGGAAACGCTGGCAAATCCCGGGACTTATAATCTTCAATGGCCTGTGTCAAATCACGTGTGTCCACAACTTCACTTTTGGGTCTTCTGTTGGATCTAGGGGGGACAGAGCTTTCTATACTCGTATTATACAGCATATCAGGCTCTAGTTTACTATGGTCCGTTATTTGTTGTGTGTCCAATTTGTGGGGAGCTGATGAAGAAGCTTCAGAACTAGTGCTTGCAGCGGGATATGACTTAGCATTATATCTTTTGGAACTCAACGACCTGTTAACTGTTGGCTCCACTGGTTCACTAACTACTTTTACTGACACAGGTTGGGCCACGTTATTAGTATGACCAGAATACTCCGAGAACGAAGACATATACGAATCTCTTATGTTATCCCGACTGGACAAACCTCCACCTGCTCCACCTGCTTTCATTTTGGGAGGTTTCCATGATCCGGTGGAGTAATGGCTAGAATAATGGCTCTCATCTCCAGAATATTGGGAAACTGAAGCATCTCGGGGGAATGCGCCTGTTGGTAAAACTTCCGATTGCACGTACGAGAAGTCCGACTTCGTGTCGTCGTCATCGTCATAATGACTGGTAGACATGGTTTATAGGATGTGTTCTGCAAAAGAGTCTGGTTTATATCAGGATATTTATTGTTAATGCTCCAGAGTAAGGTTCTGTCGTCTATCAAATCGGGCTCCTTGTGTTTTGCATTTGTCCCAAATTGGTGTGGTAATTAGTTCCAGCCAGCAGTGATGCGGCGGTTCATATGCAGGATGTCGATCTGAGTCCAATGTTAAGTATGTTCGCTTAACTATGAGTTACTATGACTAGGAGTATGTTGAACTAGGTAAAGACGGATTAGGTTAGGGTTTTAGTGAGGCAGACAACGACAGGTAATGGCTTGCACTGAATACACTTTAGGAGTTTTATTGAGGGTTTATGCAGACAATTGATAGGTAAATCAAGAATTCCACAAATTCGGTAATGATAATATTGATATTAAGGTTTATGAAATTCATTTTTGGCCCCAGGGTTCTGGAGGATTAGAGAAGGCTTTAAAGCTGATTAGGTGGATCTTATTAGGTGAATCTCATTATGTTGAAGCGATGAGATTTGTATGCGATTAGTGCTGCCAATTTGTCGCGGATTGGACTCTCTCGCACCAAAATTTCGGGTACGACATTTCTTCATGAATAGATATTCTTCATGAAGAGATCCTTTCTCCACGGCAGAAGGTTGATTCTGAGCCAAAATCATTTCAGCCGACCTCCTTTAAACTCAGAGCAGTTCCATCGGCGGTTGGAATTGTTTAATAAAGAAAAGTCGGGGATTGCTCCTTCAAAGCTTCCGGGGTTACTCGTTGATTGTATTAGATCTAGTAGACACTTACAGTTAGATAATAGCTGGTCAGTATCTAATGATTTCCTCAATATCATCGACCCTTATACTAGCAAGGATTTGGAACTGAAGCTTTATCACACTTTAATGGGAGACAAGCGCTATTTAGCCAATGATGAAGTCGTACGACATTATCTTCTTCAAGATCCTATCCCCACAGACCCCTGTAAAATGATTGAAATAATTAGCCATAATTTCCATTACCATGTAAACCGGAAACAGATAAACTACGATATGATACGAATAGGCATTAATAACCTACTCAAATTCAATGATTATGGCAATTGTTTTAGGCTCCTCGAAGTTACCGTGCGGTCTTCTAGCTATTTGAAGATGAAATATCACCAGTTTTTCAAGCATTGCTGCAGCTTCTTTGGAGGTTTATCAGTAGTAAGTGTTCTGGAACACCTATTATTGGATATGATCCCTCTATCTGTGATAGTGATGCTCAATACCTTGGTCAGTTTATCGATGATTTACGGTCTTGTGAATTTGAAGTACCCTAATCACTTAGGAAGAATTAGTTGGAGGAAATCCAACACTTTTATTAACAACATGATATATTCTCAGGAACTACTGTTGATAAACAGAATCATAACCTATTTTGAAGAGAATAATGAGATCAATCTTAAGAACTATCACTACAGTCAAGTACGGAACTTCTCAAACATGAATATTAATAAACTACATGATTACTATATCGAAGCGCCTACTTCTCAGGATATTTCGGCCCCCGATAACAATGACAATGACGACAATATCATAAGGTTACAGCAATACTTTAGAGACGAATTGAGAGCCAAAAAAATCACTATCAACGATTTGCCCGAAGAGCTTTACTTTATGGAGTACTGGTTGACTCAAAGTGATAATTTCGAATGGGTGGAGCCAGATCAAGATCCGGCCGAACTAGTGAATTTGCTAACTGACAAGAGCTCTAGTCAGCAGGACCAAATTAGATAAAACCTGTAATATAGAATGTATTCTAGATAGTGTAGAAGAATATACTATGAATGTCGTGAGAATGTCGTGGTAGCTGACTAGACGTTCCCCACGACTCGCACTATCAAACATCATCCGGATTCTACTACAAGGCTCTTTAAATGCTTCAACATCGTCATGTCGGTCAATTCCCAATTTGTAAAGGTCCCTACCCCTCCTGATTTGGATATAATTTGTGACTTCAAGTTTTCCAACACTCAAAATCAATTTTTGGTTTCGTCTTGGGATAACAGGGTCTTATTATACGACTGTAGCTATGTGGATCTGCCTATCCGTTTAAATCAGTTCAATTGTGAAGTACCAGTGCTATCAATTGAATACTTTAGAGGAAATAATGCTTACGTTGGGTCGTTAGATGGGTCTATATACCAAGTGGACTATGAAAACGCCCGGTTACTGGAAGAACTGTTTATCGCCAAAACCCACTCGGGTCAAACTGATAATGGAATCAACAACTTAAAAGCCATGGACGGTTTACTAATAGCCAGTTCTCTTGATAATCAGATTTACATCATCGATCCTCGAATGTCTAAACCTCTAGATATTCGTAAATCCTCTAAAAAAATCTTTAAAATGGATACTACTAGTAAATATCTAACGTTGGGAATGAGTGAGAGAACTATTGAAATCTATGATCATCGGAATTGGAAAATCCCTATGCAAACCCGAGAAAGCGGATTGAAATTGCAAATTAACGATTTAAAATCGTTCCCCAATGAGGAAGGCTTTGCCATATCTAGCATAGACGGAAGAGTTTCCATTGAATACTATGATCCATCTGAAGCAGTGCAAGCCAAAAAGTTTGCCTTCAAGTGTCATCGACTGTATAATAAACTAACAGACACAGATACAGTATATCCTATCAACTCTATGAAGTTTGATTCTAGTAACAATAATCTTTTGACGGCTGGCTCCGATGGTGTTATCAATGTGTGGGATTGGGAAAAGAGAAAAAAACTTAAACAATATAACAAATTTCAGTACAATGACGGTCAAGATGAGAGTATTGTGAAGATCGATTTGAATCATGACAACACCATCATGGGGGTGTGTAGCAGTGATGATGGGTTTCGAAACGCAAAGGATTTGCACTATAATTCGTCATTACCGCAATATCGAAGTAATATCTATATCAAGTCAAGCATATGACGCTAGCTTAATTGCTCAATAACTCGAGGACTCAATGGCTCAAAAACTATGACACTAGCCAATGGCCCTCGGGTTCCATGAGGCTTTACTGTAATATACGTCGTTCTATAACTTTGTTTTCTAACTCAAAGAGTCTATAACCCTTTATAAAGATTTATTTCGCACCACACCATTTTATACGCTCTAGAAACCCACACTATAAATATCCTCATTATAAATATCCCACTATCAATGTCTAGACTATTGACACTATAATCCACCTAACTCCACTATATTCCATTCCTCTTCTCCCAACTCATAAACCAGTCTCTTAATATGCTAATGTCCTGCGCTCCATACAATCCATCAATTTGTTCTTCGGCTTTCCGTCCGGTCAGAGCAACGTCCTTGGTCCCATACTTTAGCAACGCCGATGCCGCGACAAAACTCATCAGACTGTACAATCTCATTCCTTACACCGATGAGCTTCCAGGAACAGTCAAAGCATTACTTGCAGTGGTTACAAGAATCTCAAGTGAAGTTCCTGAAGGATTGCTCTATTGAAGACTTGAGACATGAAAACACCGGGAGAGGCGTGATATCTCGAGAACCTATTGCTAAGGGCGAAACCATTTTTGAAATTCCTAGACTGATTATTTTAAATGTGGATAACAGCAGCTTGTTAATAGACAGACCAGAAGTTCGGGACGCATTATTACGCCTCAACCAATGGGAAGTGTTAATTATTCTTTTGCTTTACGAAATCAAGTATAAAGGTGATGATAGCAAATGGAGTAAATACTTTAAGGTGTTACCGATATTGGATGAACAGAACTATCAGTTCAACCAGCTTATGTTCTGGAGTGAAGATGAATTGAAAGAGTTGAAACCATCTTTGATAACACAACGAATTGGCCGTGATTTGGCTGATGGGATGTATAAGAAGCTATTCCCTAATTATGTGATTAAGAAAATGGGACTTTTAGAGCTCAAGGATACGTCTTTGGAAGACTACCATAAGATAGCCTCGTTGATTATGTCATATTCTTTTGACATAGAGAAGCTAAATGAACATGGGGTAGTGGAGGGGAATGAAGAAGATGATGATAGTGAAGGTGAGGAGGAGGGCGAGGAAGAGGGTGAGGAGGAGGGCGAGGAAGAGGGTGAGGAGGAGGGCGAGGAAGAGGGTGAGGAGGAGGGTGAGGAGGAGGGCGAGGATGGAAACGAAGAAGGTGGAAAGAACGAAGAATATGGGGAGGGAAAGGAGAACGATGGCAACGCATCTTCCCGAGATCCTAAAGAAGTCGATGGTAGCCCAAACTTTTCTTCTGATGGTGAATTTGATAGTATCGTGAATGACACATTCTTGAAATCCATGATCCCGTTGGCAGACACTTTAAATGCTGATACTAACAAACATAACGCATCTTTGGAATATTTAGGCGACAAACTCATAATCAAAGCCATTAAAGATATAAAACCTGGTGACCAAATTTATAACACATATTCCGACCACCCAAACAGTGAGATTTTAAGAAGGTATGGATATGTAGAACTATATGGTTCCAAACATGATTTTGGAGAAATACCGATGGCTACAATTAAGAGCCATTTTGCCAGAGGAAGTGCCCCTCTTTCAGACGATTTTTTTGACGAAATTTTGGAGATCTTTGCTAGAGTAACCAAAGAAGAAGGGGATGATGATGTGGTTGACTTTGTATTGGATTCTTATGATTGTTTTGTTACGGGAGAAATCATTATCGAGTTGATCATTTTATTGCAATGTTTGACAATTTTGGTTTCGATAAACTCTCTTAATCCTATGGTGGGCTTATCGTTTGATTCGAAATTTCAGTTAATTAGAAGGATCTACCGCAAATGTATTCAGTTGATTGAATCTAGAAAATTGACTAAATTATGTTTAATCAACTACAAGACCATCGTCAGAAATAGGCTCTCTGACTATCCTGACTTGGCTGCTGAAGAATTCAGTAGTGATGTTAATCAGTCTAGATCAGGCATGGCTAAGGTTGTGTTACGTTCAGAATACAAATGTTTAAACAACTGCTTAGACGTCGACAAAGCTTTCAAAGTTGGTGAAGGAAAGTATAGTTTTATCGATGATGAGAAGTTAATTCGTAACATTATCAAAAGGAAATTCGATTTGCCGTTTGATTTTCAACGCCCTGAGAAGAAAACTAAGATTTAACTTGGTCTGTTCATTGCACGATACGAAGAAGACTGTGCTAAGTATTTTTGTATATTAAGGCATTTTAAGTCGGCTTTCCCAGAAGCTTTCAACCAATGTACATATGCAATAAGGAATTACACCTATAGTGACCTTCACGTGAAGCGGGCTATTTAGACGTGCCTGGTTTCTGGTTGCCGACAAGCTTTCGCTGTCACCTTTTATAGTATTAGCCGTAAATAGCTCCTAAATATGGCTGCGAAATTTGGCGAGTTCTTTCACTCGTAAATAGCCCCATAAATTGGCTGCGAAAGTTTTGGTGAGAAACCAAAAGTCACAAGAAACTACGAACAAAACTAAATAAGCCTTTTTATTCGGGTCCATACCCTTTTACTAATGTACATAAGCTATATCCAATAACAGCGGCATAAAAATATAATTAAAAGAACGGAAGAATTGAAAGTATAATTGATCAGCGTGAAGTCATAGTGCTACTAGAACCTTCAACTGATGAGGAAGAAAAATCCAACGATTTAGCGGATCTTGGAGATTCCTGAGTCTTGGACGAATTGTTGGTGTCAATATCATTGTCCAACTTCTTGACGATTAAAGGCCGTGGTCTTGATACTTGAAATCCTTTCTGAATTGGTTCCGGTTTGGGCTTTCTAACCAATGATTTAAGCTTACTACTGAAACTGGCGTCAGGTATATCCTTTTCAGTTATATGGGGAGCAGTGCCCTTCCTGATAATCTCACTCGAACCATTTACTGAAGCAGTACTACTTAAACTATGGGGTCTCACAGAAGCAGAAGTGGTGGCTGCTGTTTGCCCATCTTTACCAAACCAGTCTTTCCGAGACTCCCAAAGTTCTTTGATTTCTGGATCGATTTCGTCATCAATGAAGTATCTTTTGTAAATCATGTCAGCTTCTCTGGTGGTATAATCGATTTGCTTCTTTCTCTTGTTGGAAAACTCTTGTTGTTGTTGAAAAGATGCATCATCCACATTAGTATCTGTATTGAGGCTGCTTGAGCTAAGATGGTTTCTTAAATTGTATTCGGCGTTGGAACGATAATAAAAGTCGGGGTTGTCGATCTCTATTGGTCTAGAAGTGACCTGATCGGTAGAAGAGTTGTTAACATCAACATTATTGCAGTCATCTTCCTTGTTGAAGTTGGTGGCATAATTGGTAATAGGGAGTAATAAGCTATCAACTGGCTGATATTCAAATTGCTTATTAAAATCATCTATACTGGCTGTGTTTGCCAATTTTTCTTTGGTCTTACTCCTTCCACTGCTGGACCCATCTTTATACCTATACTTGTAGACGGAGTAAACCGTTCGAGCAAAGCATGAAATCAACTGCACTATAAAGATGGCAGTAACAATCAAATGAATGATAAATTGTGAAAGCGCAGTGTACGTGATAATCCTTTCAGAACACTCTAGACTTGGAATCAAGGGAATACACAATATGGTCACTACTAATCTTGCAAAAGGAAACATCCATTTTGAGGAATTCCAAGTTATCTTTAAATAGAAAGGTTTGAATATGAGCAATAAGATAAAACTAACCAGTTCCAAAACTATCAAACAAATAACCTGGGCCAACCCACTACTTTGTACAAGGCTTACCACTACCAGCTTTAAAAACAATTGAACAATATCCACAATAACATAGTACGTCTTACTTGGAGAATAATGGTGATAAAAGAAAGACCACACCAAAATAGTATTCACCGAAGTATATAGCTTGGATATTCGTTGACTCATTGACAATTTAAAGTGGTGAAAGCTGATCAAATACCTAAAGACAAAGAAAAAAGCTAGCACCAACCAGAGAAGAAGCAATATGACTCCCATCACCAAAGGAGCAATTGCAACATTTCTTTTGTTTTTCTCGGAAATAACTGTGATTGTATCGGTTGTGGTATTTGCGTAAGTGACATTGAAATTGATATGGTTAAGTAAACTCTCGTCAACTTGATAATCCTCGGTTTCGTCAGAATTTGGATCATAAAATTGAATGTAACTCATTGGCATGAATAGACTATCGTAAGAAATGTTCCTGGAAAATGCATCATATTTTAAGGTTTCCACACTGGGATGGTAACTATCTTCATCTTGGCCTGATAAGGAAAATAAATACATGGTTAAGATTAAAAATGGATAACCGAAAAACACCATAAAGTTATTTAAAGCCGTCCCAAGAACAAAGGAAAGAACTCTTTTATAATTGGCCCTAATTGTAGAAAATTTAATGACAGTTTTTTCTCGATAAAACATAAAAGAATATTTCATCAAGAAATAACACATTTGAGCCAAGAGTTGCAAAAAAATCCAGATGACTAAGGTTAGGATAAAATTCCACCAATTTTCACCAGCGGCTCTGAAATCACTGAAATAAGCTAATGAGTTCAACCCACTAGTGTTGTAGGTAATATAAACATTGTCTCTCTCGGTCGATTGAAAAAACTCTTCCAGACCTAAGATCGAAAATCCTAATAAAGCAGTCCACTTCAATAATGCCATGATCGGTTGATAGAATCCTGGATAGTTTAAATTAAGGCCGGCTGCAAATAATCCGAATTGAAAATACATAATAATCCGATGTACCGAGGCATCTAGTTGCTTTAATAGCTTCTTATTACAAATGGTAGATGCTGTTAATAAAAATGGATTTGACGATTCTTGGTAGGTTGAGTAGATTATGGTAAGGAAATTAATAACAATGGTAGCCAATACCAACAGTAGAGCCCCGAATAATATCGAATCTTGAAGATGGATATTTACCGCTGGCGTTACGTAAACTCGACTACACCCAATTGATTCGCTATTATAATCATTTGACACAATGGAAAACCTGGCCGAAAACGACCCAATCTGACGGAATTGGTCGGTTATATCCACTTCATAGTATATGTAGATAGAATCATTAACATAAAGGGGACAACCTATATGTTGACCAGTAGAATTACTAAATAACGATTCGATGGTCTTGTTGGTCGATGCAAATGATTTCCCGATGTCCTCTGGCTCGGAACTGTCGGTATTCACGGGAGTAATAGAAATAGGAGATGCTTGGGAAGACCCAGAGTATTGGGCAACATACAACTCTCGTTTATGCTCTTCTTGTTCAGATTCATCTTCAGAGTCATACTCATATCCTTCAGGACTCCATTGCCCTTCAAAGCTCCATTCATCTTCACTCCAATCCTCAACCTCCATATCATCTCTCTTATGGCCCGACTGATGATTGAAAGCTCCATTACCTATCTCAAATGGAACATTAGGGTCCACAGTTATAGTTCGGTTTCGAGTTACCTCGTCGAACCTAGGTCCTTGTAAATAGTCTGTAGTATTCTTAACCCCCACCATATCACACAATCGCTTGTTCTCATCCACTATTAGCCTTCCTAAGAACCATATTTGGGCATGGAAGGTGGTATATTTATTGGTGGTGGAATTCACGTCTTCAATGACCGGTAACTCGGAGGACATATTGTTAAGATTGATCACTTTAGTATTCATGAAGAACTTGAGCAACTTATTGTCCTCGTCTAATGCCACGTCCATCAAAGTCTTTTCGAATTTATATCCATGGATGTTAGGATCATTGCAATTCTGAGTCTCTAGAAACGCTCCTGTTACCAACGATAGGAGGTAAGCCCACAGTAAAAGCGGTAGTAGAAGCATTCCTGCGGTGCTGCGGTTGTATACTTCCAGGTAATTATATATTTATATATATTTAATTCCCCAAGTTTAGGGTTACCTGTTTGTTTTCAGCCGTGTTTTTAACTATATATGACTTAAGAGCCCTTGAGGAGGGAAAAAATTCTCACTGAGATCAAAATGCGGTAAGCGGAGAGCTAGAATGTTAATAGTGACCATAACTGACCGATTGATTGGGAGACGTTGGAAGGAAATGGGAGAGTTTTGTGTATTACCGGGTGTTCAACAGAGGTATATATGTTGATATATGTGATTTTCTGGACCACTTTGTCGGCATTTGGAGGTAATAAAAGGGGTAAGGTAAGTGCTTACGTAAGTGCTTATGTAATCTATTCTCTGGTAGATAAAGAATAGTGGTTATGGTGCGGTTGTGGGACATGAATTAGAAGTGATGAAGACACTGGAGGTGAATAGAAGATCTCTATGTATAAGGCTGTAGGTATGAATTTCATTTCAGTAATGGCTTATGTCTAAAGTACTCTATAGTGCACAGTGGTGCTATTGGTTGAATTAGTTATTCTTACATCATTAACTAAGGTAAATTGGATAAACTTATATTCTATTTACAAACTATACTATTGGCACAAGGAAATCCTAAGGTCTATTCATTCTGCTATCGCTGAAATGCTCTTGTATAGGCTCTGTTGTTATAGGCTCTGCCATTATATGCTCGAGCATTATAGACTCTGTCATTATAGACTCCGTTATTATAGGCTCGCTTTATACTATAGACAAGCTCCCATTAAGCTTTATTTGTTCATTAATCGTTGACTTTTCCTCGTAACTTAGGGTATAATCTAGCTGCGTGGTAGTTAATGGAGGAGATTTGGTCCTTCTGAGGTTTTTGTGCTTCCATACATCCTTTCAAATCAGTCTCAAAGCTCATACATTGAGAAGATCCTTCTCCATTAGCAGCCCAGCAGTTTAATAATGAAGTCATCAATACCAAACATTGGTTATTGGACTTACTCAATACGGGCCGCCTAACTTTCAATCTCGGCAATGGTGGCAACGAGCTAGTAGTTTGGACCTTCTTGTATGCCATTATGTGGTTGATAATTTGAAAATTTTTATTTCGCACTTTCGCACTATAAACCTTCAGAAAATCAACTTAAGACTATTTAGAGGCTAACTGTGAGCTACTATAATCTATTTCTATAAGGCACTATCTGTTTAAATGAACGCTATAAACACATCTAACTCTCTGTGCATACCATACTGTCATAAACCTCGATACTCAGGAAACTCTCTGTGCATACCATGCTGTCATAAACCTCGATGCTCAGGAAAACGCTTTGTGTAACACCTCTAAATCAATCAACTTCAATCTGTAACTTGACCGTCTGTGCTTGGAGATAGGCACCATCCTGTAATTATATAATCTCTTGAAGCTCTTGTGGTTATAAGGCTTGAATATAACCGACTCATCAACTGGAATGGTTTTAAGTTCATTGATGGAATTTATCATATTAATTAGTTTATACTTTATGATATTGGATATCTTCACGTTCATATTATTCAAGAAGATTTGCTTCTTGTTGGAGTACTTCAACCGGGTCAACGTTTCTATTTGGTCCGTCAAGTTGAGCAAAAACAACTTGTAAATGTGATTAAATAGTTTTCTTTCGGTCCGGACTGATTTGTTAATCAAATAATTATAAGGTATCAAATTGAACTCTTTGATATTATAGCTTATTATCAACACATTGGCAGAGGGTAATCCGGGATTCTTACCTTTGCCTTTCTTGTTGCTTATTTCCGAGCTATCTTTGTCTCTTAAAAAGTCACACAATTTGAAGGCGTTGGTTTTGAAAAACTGCTCGTTAAATAATAATAAGTTATTGCTGGTGTTGCCAGAAGATAAGATCAACTCGATCTCTTTCTGTAACGCTCCTTTTAGTGTGTTGATTTCTGTTTCCAAGATCGAATTAAATTTATTCAAAAACTTAAACTTCAAGATTTTAAAGTCATTAATATTATCAATCAAAATGAAGTTCTTGGGCACTTCCAATTCATTATAAATTAAGTTAATAAACTTGTCGAATTTTTGATTATGGTTCTCCAACGGAGTATTTAATACAGAATCGTGAGGCGATATTAGGTTGTTGGGGTTGATAGATGTGGAGTTCTCATTGAACTCAATAAAATCCAAATCTTTCTTGTTGACCTTGATTTTATCCTTATTGGTAGTCAAATCTTGAATGAATTCTTGAGGATATGATAAATCGGTCAACCTATGCTTCCCTGTCCGTAATGGAAACCCGCTAAGAGATTTATCAAACCCAACCACATTATACGGCAAATTAAATAAGTTCTCCTTATATAGATAAGACCCCGGATTCAAGCTTAAACTATCTAGCTCATTTCTTCTCAATAATTTGAATTTCTCATTAATCCCGTTAAATTCCTGTAATAACTGGATAATAGGATCAGCGTAATTGTTCAAATATCGTTTGTAATACTTCAAATGCACAGTCTTGTCTTCGTCTAGTTTATTGAGATTCTTGTAAATCTTTTCAATTTGCGATAGCGGAGTTTTACGGATATCAATTTCGTCGGGGATTGACTTGAGGACTTGCTTCCGATCCAAATAATGCTCCGCAGGGAATGACTTGAATTGTTTACCTTCATCTAGGTTTTGTTGAATCATCAAATCTTCTACACTCATATGGGAAATGCTATTATAATAATCTTGTAGCTTTTGATAGTTATCTTTAATGCCGCTGATCTTATCTCCCGGTTCTCCGTCTTTATCATTGGAAGGCGGTGGTGTATCTTGGACCTGCCCCTTCTGTAGTGATACCCCAAGGTTACTTAGTAACTCATTCTGTTTCTTGGGTTTCAAAAGCGGTGCCACCGTATGGAACCTTTTGCGTAGAGTGTGGTTCATACTCTAGATCCATGCAGTAATAAATAAACAAAGAGCACTGTTCAAACGCTATGAGCTTCTAGACGATCCTGGGCGGTATGTATTATGCTCTGTACCGTCAAATAATCTTGTCCACAATAAACCTATGGTTACAATAAGAATAGTGTCTTAATTATTTGATTAGATTTGGTGATCAGAAATGCGACTCGCACAAATAGGCTGCAAACATTTGCTGTGTTTGTTGTAGTCTTTACTCTCTAGTGTTTCGTGTTGTGCTAATTTCTACTCGGTATAATACTATTAATGCATTCATTACTCATAATTATATACTGGTGTGCTTGAAACGCTCTAAAAGCTTGTTCAACTCATATTGTTCGTTTAATGCCGTCAATTCAATCAATGGATTGACTTTGGTAGAGATGGAAGGGTCGTAGCATTCCGTCGAAACAGGAGATTCTTGAGGATAATGTATAGGAGAACTCAAGGGCGAGTCATGACTGGCACCTGAAGACATGCTACTAATAGAACTGTTGGATGATTTTCTTTGTGGTACTGATAAATGATCTCCGGGCTGGTGGTAAGTAGGGATTTGTAAAGATCTTGGTGGAGATGAGCAGTCAGATGCGTATGACGAACTTCTTGAGGAAGCAACAGAAGATTTGGGGGTGTGAGGAGAACCAGAACCAGCAGAACGTGGGGTAGAAGTTTGGCTGGAAGTTTGGCTGGTTGGAGAATTGTAAACCTTTTGATGGTAAGCCAAGTATTGCTTCATTCTATAATTGTTAACTAATTTCTCCTTGATAGGATATAAGAATTTATTGAAGGTATTGAACAATTCCAAATCATGGATAAATAAGTTCCAGTTCAACAAGTAAAGTAATTGTCTTTCCATTAAGTTAATATCCTTTAAATTGAATAAATTATTGGTAAGCTTTAACCAGTCGTGGTTTTTCAAGGAAAAATCGTTGTTAAATTTAATCGACAAAATAAGGCAAGATAATAAGATTCTATGTCTAGTAGATGGTAACCCTTTACAGTTTTGGGGTAACTTTGTCTTCAATCTATTCAAGTAAACGATAGTAGACATCAAGATTCCGTTATTCAAGTTTAAAGCATTGATCAATTTATTTAAGAATTTCAGTAACGATGGTAATTTCTTACTTTCAAGAATCAATTTAGGATCCGAGTTGTCACAAGGAATAATTTGCAAAGTTTTCACCACCACTTGATGGGCCAAGTCCTGATTTATGGAACTTTTGACAAAATACTCAACTGATTTAGTTTCGATAGAAGTCATGCTAGATAAAATTTACAGGAGAACTGAAACACTGCAACACAGAAGTAAGAATTAAAAATGTTGTAGCTAAGGATGTAAAAATAAAAACCAGAGAAAAGGGACCTTATATATAATTGCAAGGGCATTGCAGAGATTCACCATTCTCTACGTGAAACATTACAGGAATAATCTCTTTATGCATGCACGGTTAAATCGATAGAACAGGTTTTAATGTACCTTTTCCCAGTTACGCGTTGAAGGCTGTTAGGAAAAAGAAATTGACCGTGTCATAGTTGCAGGAGACCCCTACTAAACTCAAAATGGACAGGGCGGTCTGTAGCAAGATGATTTTTTTTTACTGAATCCAGGTAAATGAGACGCGTATTTTGAGAATAAATTTATAAATCCCTTTCAGGGATACTAAGCAGGGATTAAACTTATTGTTTCTAGATCCCAGTATTGTTAGCCGATTAATGATTTTCGTTAATTTAACCCGTTTTTGCAAAAGTAACTGCATTTTTTACTGAGTAGTGCTTCTTTGTTCTCTATTGTATTACTATTCCTCTACCCTTTTTATGGATGAATTTATTCCTTTATGGCTGGATACCACTTGTAGGGACAAATATATTTAACTGAATTAATCAATATTGTGCGATTCGCCAAACATTCTCGGTGGGAGTTTTGCTCCTTCTGGGTTTATTTGTAATTAGTTTAAAGATTACACGAACTAAAGTTGGCGACTTTCTTTTTTGTAGCACAGAGTTATTTTCGTCTAGACGATCGAACCACACCGTAAGCATTTTATCTATTTGGAGTTAAATCTACATACGTAGGACTCGCTTGTGAGCCGAATTTCGCTATTTGCATCTAAATAGTTTCTATTAATATTTCAACTTTGGTCTACCGCAGTCAATTGATTCAGTCTTGTTATCTACATTATCTTGAATGGGTAATATTCTTTTATTAAATTGTATATATTCTATTTACATAGTTAGTTCCTCGATTGCATTGAAATCCAACAAGGAAATGAACTCGTCTACCATTGTTAGTAACTATGCCACTTATATTCTTAACTTGACATAAAGGAAATTTATCAGAAATTTGGGTATACTGGGTCTATCATATACTGAGTACTCAGACTGGTGCACAGCGTCATTGTCGTCATGTGAAGGAACAACGTTCCATTTTCCTTTGTCGATGTCATATAATATCAATATTCATTATATTGTTCGGGAATACATACAAATAAAACCTATTCAATTTAGAAAAGAATTCAATGTTTAGGAGTAGAAAGAAAATTTTTCAGGTTTTGCAAGGACCTTTTTATATATAGCGCGATGATATTGCGGGTAACCCTGTGTGAAAATGGCTGCAAAATATACCGTTGTTTAATTTATAAATACACTTACTAATTATACACATTACGAAAATTTGTCACCATCATCACTAAAAATTGGCATATTTGTCAGGAAGGTTGAAGATATCAGAATAAATGTCGCTGGGCTGTGGAGGAGCATCAACATTCAAAGTGTTTTCGTTAACTCTGTCTTGGTTACTGTCACCTATTAACAGGAGCCACAAATCATCCACTTCCTTGTTATTTACCATATCGAAGTAATCGTGATCCGATGAGTTGCTATGAGGGGTGTAATCGGAATCGTGGTTAATATAGGAATTGTGCCATGGAGTACCATTAATGGAAGTAAACTCCTCCTGAAAACCGTAAGACATCCCAGTATTACCATTCTGGCCCTTATTGGAAGTGGCCAATTCTGGACGACTAGGACTTGTATCTTTCTTATTGAATTTCACAGTCCCGTCGGCTTCGGTGTCAGCTGTGGCCGCCTTATCCTCGCTGATTTGTTTGATGGTGGTGTCATATAATAGAATTAAATCGTCGATATCTTCAATAGGGACTTGAAGAAATTTATTAGACACATCTTTAAAGTCACAGGTTTCATATAATCTGGTTTTTGTTACCACGTGAAAGATAAAGCTATGAGCTTTGGTGATTCTCCAGGCATAATAGTATCTGTTGCTTAGTCTAGACAAACTAGCGATTCCATATTTCATGATCTTCTCAAGAACCTTGGATAATTTACAATATTTGTAGAATTTCACTTGATAATCATAATTGTGCTTCACATCCCTTTCATGGGTGCCACTGTTTCTAAGAGCATGAACTGTAGCATTAACTTTAACAAAAACTGCCATATTAAATTGGCTTGTTTTGTGCATGAAAGCAATTAGGGTAGGATTCAATATTAAGTCTGCAGACTCTCCAAAATTAATATGATTCCTTCCAATTAGATCGTTATAATAGGGCATGAAATGTAAGGTTCCAAGGATAATCATCTTCTTCAAGTAATACAATGACAATTTTACATTACCGCTTCTTTCAAAGTGAAAGTTCAAATGGGCCAAAACCGATATGATAAACCCGTTAAGATTTATAAAGTTCTTGCACTTCATTGTTTTAATAAATGGGTAGGTATACAACTGTTCGCTGAAGGGAACCATGTACTCCTGGACATTTCCAAACATTGAAAATATAAACTCTTCGAAACTACTCAACTTGTCTATTAAGACCCTCATTTTACAAGGCTCGGCAGCTTGAGTTGTGCAATCCAACAAATCCTTAAGTTTCTTGTAATATTTCTCAAAGTAAGCAAATGACGATATTACATCCTTTTCCATATTTGTATCTTCGATATTTTCATTTCCCTTTTTGAAGAAAGGCAATCTGACATCAAAGTATTTTTCATTTATAGCTAATGGGTTCCCATATTGATAACCTTGGATCAAATCTGTGATAACCATGAAAAACCATAGCTTCCTGGTAAGATTGTTTTGTTTTTCATTGTCCTTGCCGCCTGCAAAACTCTCTGGTTCTCTATTGATTCCCATAGAAAATGCCACCTGAATTATCATCCCATTAGTAACTTGAGAAGCTCCTCCGTCAGCACCATCGCCCTTTTCTGGCCCAAACATAGTATATAATCTCAACCCATATATTAATTGAAGGACCACAAGACTGCTTTTCTTTAAGACATCAAACTGGTTGGCGCAAAGCTGGGCCATATCAATAGTTTGCAACGAAATGGGGTTGGATAATAGGAATTTTAGCTCTTGATTTTTGGGATTTGGATCATTGTTTTTCAAGTTATATTCATTGACCTGCTTTCTGTTAGAAAATAAAGAAAGATAAGCGAATCTAAGCATCAACAACATGATGCCTATATATGCAAAGTCTAAGCGCTTCTCTACCTGCAACCTTTCCACTTTAGAAAGCACGTAATCTTCTGGACCTATGATTCTAGCAATTTCCAGCTTGAAAGATAATTCATCAAAAAATGGCATATATGCATACACATGACTGAAGAACTTATTAATCAAGAGCCAAATCACTTTCTTACAAGGAAGAATATTCAAAATTTGATCGGCCAATGCTAGTTCCTTGTCGATATCTCCTTCAAATACGGTCAACCCCAAACTTAGAGCCCCTTCGTTCATTTTGGAACGAACCCCGGGACTGTCATAAGTACCGGTACCGGACGTCAACTTTAATTCCGAATAGGGCTTATTATCCGTAAAAGCCTCGTGCTTGGTAGCCTTATTCCTAAACTGTTGCTCGGTCTCATTTGCTTGTTCATCCCCTTTAGGTTCATCCATATCAGCTCCCCTAGAAATAACACAGTTGGTGCTAAATAAATCCTGCTGTAACGAATCTTGAAGATAATCATACACTCGACTTAAAGCACTGTCCTTACGTAGAAAAGTTAACCAAGCAAATACTCCAAAGATGATTCTTCTAGATTCATCCTTGTAGAACTGGGGATTATATCCAGCATAAAAGTCGACAATATCTTCGGGGTTATCGTATCGATTTACCCCAATGACTTTTGCTTTTATCTCTGCGTTAATCTTTCCTTTGGGGCCCCCAGAACTCAAACTGCTGTCAGAACTGATGCTGGAATTTACATAATCAGCATTTTCGTTATAAGTGGGAGTCCAATTCAAAGGTGATAAATGGATCTCAGGATTGGGGTTAGCATTCATGGCAGGAAGTCTCATTAATGGAGAAGCAGTGTTGAATGAAAAACTCCCATGTCGTGAAAACCCCGTTGATAAAGCATCAAAACTATTTCTATGTCGATTATTGTTGTAACTGGCATTGGGAGTCTGCCCGTCCTCGGTCTTATCATGAACTTTGTCTTTATATTGCTCTTCTTCGGTGAATCTCCCTTCCAAGACCTTTATCTTGGTCTTTAAAACCTCGAGCTCCGTCATCATGGTTATACCTGTGTAGGGACCACCTGTCCCTGTTCCACCTGTCCCTGCGCCCGAGCTAACCCTAGTGGAATCGGGAATCCCATTCCCAAACCCCATTGGTTTCGGCAGCTCCAAAGGGGGTGGCATATAAGGTCTTCCATTCTCACGGCCATTGCGGTCCTGAACAGAAAATGTAGGGGTTTTCCCTAATGCTGGAGTTTCTGGTAATGGCGATGTTTCGTGACCTGGTCTGTAGTTATCAGAAAAGATGGGGTATTCACAGAGCTCAGCCACATGATACTTTACACACGACGCACATGGCCTACCTCTGTCACACTTCACTTTCCGTTTCTTACAGTAGTTACATGATAAAGAAAGTCTATTTCTTCGCTTGGGAGTTGGTTCCATCCCAGGAGACATTTTATTGTAACAATGAGCAAGTTATGGGACGTTGAAGATGCCTTCACAGTGGGAAGCCTTTCAATCAGAACTAATGTATAGCCTGAACCTAAAGTACAATAAACACTGTCCTGCCGTTTTCTTCTCTACGGTTCTTACGTCCAATAAAAACTGGCCCAGATGCCTAATAGTTATTTGAGTTATATGATTAGGAGTTATTATGATGAGTTTCTTTTGTCGCAGCCGAAGTGTCAGGATCTCTAAACCCGAGCTATCCCCGAAGTGACAGGGTCGTGTGGCTGCTAAGAAACCAGTCCTGATAAACCTAACGTACATTTATATAGTTACAAGTGATCTTTTACATAGTCTCAATGGCTCTACTCAAGATGGGGGTTCCCGGTATCACCATAAAGTTCGAATAGTTTTATAAAATCGTCGCTTTTGAAATTAGCATCGTGTAAATCGGCCAAATCGTTCATCATATGCTCATGAGAATGAGAAGTATCAGTGACATCAGCATTTATAGGGGCATCTGAAGAATTAGGCATTTTGAAAACGTTGCTGTCGAAATCTCTCATGGGATTTAACTGGTTCATGGATATAGGATCGGTGTACCCAACATTGGAATTGAGGGAATTAGCAGTATCAACATTAAGATTATCATTAGTGCTACTACCTTGAGGAGTTTTTGATTCGGTTCCACTAGCGCTGGACATTGAAGGGTTCATACTCTTGTCGGCTCCATATTGGGTACTGAAAGGACCCTGGCCATGGTTGTTTGTGTTGGAAAGATTAATGTTAAACATGGCATTTGCTCTCCGTTGCCGTTCTTGACTATCTTTGGCAAACCGGAACTCTTCACATAATTTACAAAGGTAATTGATCTCGCTGGCGGTAAAATATTGTAGCATATTGGTGGTGTCTAAAATCATCGACGCATCACTTAAGGCATATTTGAAGAATACCTCGGCATTTTCCATACACTGCTTCAATACATAATACGACAACACATAAATCTTATAAGAATTGACATACCGCAAACTTAACCTTCGGAAGTTCCCCACGAATAACTCCGCCTCAACTAAAATCATATTGAACAATTTGTTGATGGCCCCCAAACGTTCCGCCGATTCGGGTTGAAAACTCTTTATGGTCAACAATTGTTTTTGGTGAATTAATCTGATAAAGAAGGATGTTAGAAATGAATGGGTTTTGATCATATACCGTTCATTGGCTGCCGTCAAGACATAATCAAAGTTTTTCCCAAATAGTTCCACAGAATTATCAAACACATATGACATTATATACACCAATTGCACCACACTTTTAAAATGGATCTTGAACAATTCAACTCCGGAACTAATGGATGTGGACTTATCATCATTGTATTTCCGTTCATAATTCATGGCAATAACATAATATATCGAAGAAAGATTGGCTCTCAACAGGATAAATGTTAAATATTTTATAACCTTCAAGTATACTCTCCTATGCTCTCTGCTGTTCATTTCATGCTCAGTATTGACAGCAGGTTTGCAAATAAAGTCCTTGAAAAAATCTTTTCCAAAGAAGTTGAAGAAGATATGTTCCAATCTATTGGTCTCCGCTAAAATATCAATAATCCTAGGTTTCTTTCTAAAATTACTTAATATGATCACCAACTTTCTGTAGCTTTTGGAAATCTCAAATATGGTTTCATATGTTTCTCTTAATTCTTGATCCAACAAACTCATGTGAGGCATATCTACGTCAGCAATGTCTGAACTATAGATGTTCAAGATTGATGATCTGTATATGGCGGTGGATGCATCTGTCATGACCAAGTAATTCCAAAGATTTCTCCAACTCTCTATGAGATCTTTATTGCTGTTAATGGTTTCATGCTCGAAATATTTTTGAGGATCTCTGTTTAACCCTATCGATAATGCATGTCTCACAATGCTTCCGAACAAAATTTGAGAGTCAGCAGCTCCTACCCCATGACAATCATTGGGGGCGACTTGTCTATAGAAATGTGTTAGCGTTAACATTTGAACCATTCTGAAAGTACTTCTCAGCGACGTATGCTCATCTGGAGTACAAAGATTAACCACATCAGCAAAAGTTTTGAATGGGACTGCTTTGCACTCATTTAATATGTCTGCTTCCGTCGAGCGATACTGATTATTGACGCTATGGTTGTGAATTAAACTCAAGTATCCCAATCTGATGATTAATAACATCATACCAATAATCGTCAAATGCTTGTCACTCTTGATCGTCAAGCTGGTATATTTTTCCTTTTCAAACTGGGGATACACTTCTACAATTTGATTGAAATCTTTTATCATAGTCGGTTCACCAACAATTGGAATGAAAGGGTGCACATATTTGAAATATCTGGTCATTAAGGTTAAGATGCTCAATTTAGTGGGCAATATTTTTAACACCGCCTGCTCGACAATCTTATAATATTCTTTCCTGGAACCCAGTCCCAGATATAAAGCTTTGAGCCCCGGAAGTATCGATAAACTATACTCCTTCTCATTCTTCCTATCCTTCTCCTTCTGCTCTTTAGCAACATTAATTTTGGTGATAACTAAAATATCATCCTCGTCATCAACTTTGTTATCGGCTCCGGCGTCTTCATCCTCCTCGTAATAGTCGTCATCGTCATCTTCGTCTTCATCTTCCCCGTCTTCTCCCGCAAGTACTGTGCCTTCTTCTTCTTTTACAGCAACATTAGTCCCATCACCTTTTCCGTCGCCATTCTCTTTAGAATTACCATTTACTACACTGGGGGTCGAGTGATTACTATCGCCCTTTGGCAAGTTGTCGCTATTAATACCATTGCTATTGTGGGGAGGTCTAAAAGCGTCGTCATTGGGAGAGCTTTTCATACTAGACTCTGTGCTCTTCTTCATAGTAGTTTCATCAGCTAAAGTTCCCTTTCTCAGATTCAAATCTCCAGGAGATGTGGACATTTGACTATCTCCATTGGGACTAGCACTATTCATAGAAGTAGATGCGCCATGGTTGGATCTCTTACTTGCTGGAGACGAAGCATTAGAGGTCTTCTTTCGTTTTTTCTTTGGTATGAACTCGGAGATTTCTCCTTTCCTTAGCAATTCCACCGCAAATTTTCGGAAGAACTTAACAAACCGATCACTTTTGGTCAATCCCACGTAAGTTAAAAACCCGTGACTTTGTAAATAGGGCCCTTCGAGCAGTAGAGGGAACGAAGCATTGTTGAAAAACTCTTCAATTTGATCGTCAGGATCAACAGCCAAACTAGAATTAGGTCCAATAGATACAACTACAGTATTGTCATGGGGCCCTTTTATAGGCGGTAATTGTACCGAACTACCACTTTGAGATCCTTCGGGTCTATAGTAATCATTATTGCCGCCTTCTTCATAATAATTTAAAGGGGGGATCTGGTGTGGCATAGGAATACTCCCGGGCATAGGAGGACCATTAGGCGGAGCAATTGAATGATTCAAAGGAGCTCCATTAGGAGTTGTTCGTGCAAACATCTCGGTACTCGGAATATGATTAGGATAGTAATATGGGGAATTATTGGTATTGCCTGCGCTATGAGGCCCTCCCGCAACCGGCGGTGGACCCGGCGGCGACGTATGATGTACAACGTGACTCTGAACCCCTGCAGCTCCTACGGGAGATGATCCAGATCCACTAGCCACACCCGGCTGAATATATCCCGTGGGAGAAGGGCCCAAGTGAGCCTGATGGTGGCTCTTGTCTCCGTCGCTTGCTCGATGATCATTGTTTTCAGTTTCATAGAAACACAAGTGTGCAATGGACTTCTTCTTACATGATCCACAAACTGGCCTGACCCGGTCACACTTGGACTTTCTCTTTCGACACACAGAACAAGAAGAAGGGACCCTGTTTCTCTTTTTGTATTTTGTTTCCATACTAACTCAACTATTGCAATAATTAGGAGCAGGAACGATTATTTGAACAATTAAAAGGTAGCTTCACACTGACAGTGGGGCATACTACGTTTAGACCTTGGAAATTGATATATATATCGGGGTTTGTGTATATATACTTGGGTTTGGGATGTGTCACTTGTTTATATCTAATATTATTTTGCTCGCCTTTAGATTTGTTACTGTGCGCTTAGACCGAAGTAGTGTGGAGAGCACCGAGAATCTTTAGTGCCACCGTAGTATTGTAGGCCGGGGCAGATCGAAGATATTAGACGTAGTAGATACTTACTGATCTAGTTTATTAATAGTAGTGTTGGTTTGATGTCTTGCTTGTGAGCTCTAATATATTTATCTTATGTCTGCTCTCCTATCTCTGTATGTGTTCTCTCAACAGTTCGCTTCCCATGTGTTTCTGGAAGTATATATAGGAGGCAAGATCAGACATGTTAACAATATAGGCCAACACATTCATAATTGATTACGGTTACTATGTATAGAGAATCATGTGAAAGAGTAGATCAAGTTGCAACCATTTATTAAGGGGATCTTCACCCCACCTCAAACTATGGTTATAGATACGCATGATTTCTACGTGTCGATGGCTTTCCCGATGGAAACACCCAGCCCATAGTGTACAAACCCTAGTCACTTACCCTCTGAAGGCTACGGGTACTATACGGGAATTATACGGCTACACAGGGAAAACCACAATGAATGTGATTTTTTCTCTTTGTCTTTTGCTTTGTTAATGCTTATGTCACCAAATGACGATACTCGCGGTGGTATTTTTCTTTAACGCGTTTGGTTATTAGATCTCTGTATAACACCATCAGGTAAAATGGATTCAGCAGATTCGGATTCGGAGTACCAGAGTCCCCAGGAACTCGATGAGTTAGACGGGTTTATTGTTTCTGACGAAGAGCAACAAGTCCCGGATAACGACCTTGCTGAACATGAAAGTGTTGCAGAACAAGGAGAGGACAATGGTGAAGAAGAACTCCATGTAAGAGATAGAATAAGAGAATTGTCGTCGACTGTGAAACCGAATGAGACATTCACTCAGAAAATGTTGAAAACTCATATTTCTGTGTTGGTGTCTGCTGTGGGGGGTCCAGATTACACGGCCAATGTGACTCCAGTTCCCTATAGATTGGGACATGATGCGTTAGCATGCTTGAAAGATATCAAAAGATGGATCAAATCTGTTGATGAGCGGACTCAGACGTTTGACGTGGCATTGGCTTGTGCTGAATCCGGCTTGGTTGTTAATGATCTTTCGGTGATGTTGTGTCAGTGGGATACGAGATCTTCTAAGCTGGAGCCTATAAAGAACGCTAGAACTATGGAGAAAATCATGTTGGCATGTTTGGAGTTATTGGTGTTACTAACCTGGCCGACTGAGTTAACTCCTGAATCTACTGAGAGTCAAAGGTTATCTTTCTCCAATTTAAGGAAAGCACAAATAGTGTATAAGAAGCATATTCTACAGTACAACAAGGGACAGACCATTAAAGCGGTTATTAGGTTGGTGTTGCAAACTATGACGAAGGAGCGAACAGAAAGAGAACCTAGAGACAACGCTATATTAAGATTAGTGTTGTTTTTCATAAGGAACATTTTATATATAGGTCCTATATCGTCGTCTATATCGATGAAAACTACAAAGGGTGTTACGTCTGTGGATAATATGCCTTCCAATGTGACCATGGAGGATATATCCATTAATACCGTCTTGTGGTGTTTTAAAAAGAACAAAGTGTTGATGTTTCTATTGACAATGTCTAATTCGGTGGGGTCGGAATTTGATAAAGAGATTTTTGGTCCCTCATGCCTTGAATGTATTCATTTGCTTGTCCAAAAGGCTCAGATTTCTGATTTAGTTGATCCTTCTCGTGTTCCCTCCAGTAAACCTGTCACAGCGGAAAAGGAGCAACCTCTGAACCAACCTCAATCGATGTCGACCGCTTCAGGAATGCAATTGACAGATTTATTGAACGAGGAAACTAAACGCAAGAAAGTACAAACTCAGAACCTATCCACTAGGCATGGTCGATTTGGATCCTTATTGTCCATCCAGGGCGATGAGCAGTCGTACGTTATCTCGGGGCAAGAAGCTTTGTTGAATTCCAGTCTGACATTGAATAAACTAGATAAATCCAAAAAATGGAGAAAACCTCCATCCTTTAAATATGATTCTGACGAATTTGTGAAGCATGAAAGGGCCTATTTGAACTCTAACTCATTGTTGATTTTGAAAGAGTTCGTGGACCAATTTTTGGTGGGTGATTGTTTCAATAACTTAATCAGTAATGTCAGTAGCCTATTATCCAGTGCTGATGATTTAACTTCTGTTGATCCATATGAAAGAGCCGTTTACTTTTTAACTATTTCCTGGTTTTTGAATTATAAACGAGAACGAAACCAGTTTTACAAGTTGCATCCGAATAAATTTGCCCAATTGACTGATGACGACGACCCAATTGACTTTAGGTCTATTAGCTCGGGATTGAGTCAGACCAACTTCATTTTAATTTTGAACTATTTCAGAACGTCTTTCACCACCAAACAATGGTCTTCCCTTCATGTTGCAATGGTTTGCTTCCTCCAGTTATTATTGATTTCTCATCAGCTATTTATTTCGAAGCCTAAAGATGGCAGATCAAGCAATGAAGATCAAGATACCGAAAGTGCTGAAGAATTAGATAAAGAATTGGGAGAAGGGATCGTTAGAAACTTATTTACTTCTCACGACTTTTTAAATGTATTAGTTGCTGTTCCTCAGACAGCTTCCAACCATTCTCCAGATTACTTAAGAACTTGTGTCCATATTGTTCATATCCTTATGAAAGCGTTTGAATCATTCGCCAGGGAAAATGTCAAACTTTACATCCAAAGAAGAAGAAAAAAGAACAAATCAAAGAACAGAGCTAATGATATGGAGTCTCGTTTGAATTATCGTTTACAAGATGCTATAGATCAATCGGATGATGAAGAGGTAGACGAAGAAGCTGCTAAAATTGAAAAATCGACCAGGGAGTTAGATTTGATCAAGACAGAAGCTAGATTCTTCCATACTTCTACTGTGTCTTCTTATATTGATTACTTAGCTGAATACGAAGACTTGTCCCACGAAGAAATTAAAAGATGCTTGTCATACTTCCATAGATTGTTTGTCACTAAAAAGGATTATAACGGATTGTTTCGCTTGGATTTCATGTTCACTATTCATAAACTTCGAAACTACTTACCTAGAACTTCTAATATTAGACAGCATGTGGATGAGTTCATAGTTTATTTCATGAAGAAGTTCAAACTGTCATTTTCTCGTTTCCCAAACCCTATTGAAATTTTGTTTCCTAGGTTCGAGGCTGAAGAATACAGAACTTACTTGAGTCATGGGGATGTTTACGTAAAATCTTCTGAATCTAGATCCCAGCCACGTTTGGCTAAACAGATTGAATTTATTTCAGACTTTTCTTTTGATGAGAAGGTTAAGCTTTTAGTTACAGCTCTATATCTTCAAGAGAAAGAAAGTTTCATTTCATGGTTAATATCTGCTTTGGATGCCATAGTTAAGCAGAGGTTGTTGGAAGTAGCTAGCGGCACAATAGATGATTCCAAGTCTATTACTTTAAGATCTCCTGAGCTATATCGTCGGTTGTTCATAAATAATCCTTATATTCGATACCTTTTATCGTTAGTGAAATTCGAACTACCAGATATTCTCGAAGAAGATTGTGAGTTGCCAGGATCAGTACCATCATCCAAATTGGTAGAGTTATTAGAATCGATTAAGAAGTGGATAAGTCAACAACCGGTGGCTTTTGACGATGGTAAAGATGCTTTCTTCTACTTCAGAACAAAAGACACCTATGGAGAAGACTATGGTGTGGATGGCGACTACAACGATCACTATGGCGATGATTTAGGAGGGTTCTATAACGACAATGAAGATGATGATAATATTGCCTTCCAAACACAAGGAGAACAAATCAAATCTCATTACATGCAAGAATTGGATAAATTGGATCAGCTTGAGGCTCTGTTATCCAAATCCTCGCATCCAACCGGGGTTGCCAGAAAGAAGAAGAAGCATAGAGAACCAAGTAAGAAAAAGAGTTCTAGAACTGGTACCAGAGGGCCAAGAACGTCAAGAGTACCCCAAGATATAGAACCAGAAAAACCAGCCAAATCGGCAGAATTCATTCATGATTCTGATGATGACTCAGATGATGAAAAAGAAATCGCCTTCTTTGCAAGAGAAGAGAAGTTACGTCGTTTATTAGAAGAATCTGGCGGAATCGTCAACCATAAGCAGCTCGAGGAGTTTAAGAAAGTGTGGAGAAGATTAGCTAATGATTCCGAAAAGGACATTGATGCTTCTATTACCAAAGCAGTTGAGACTGCTACCGAGAATCTTAGGGCTCCCGACCCTGAATCCCAAGATACTTATAACTATTTGACCGGCTCCCAATCGCAGTCCCAGTCCCAGTCACAAATTCTGAACCAGACTGAACAAGCTCTTGATTCGAATGATAACGACTCTAGTCGCTTGATGTTTAGTTCAGATTCTGAAGACAACGGCTCCACAAGTGAAGACAACGGCTCCACAAGTGAACACGAACAGGTAGATGATAATAAAGAGAACGAAACACCGGTGGAGTCTCAAGAGTTCTCTAATCCTAGAAAGAGACAAAAAATCTTTAGTGATGACGAAGACAGCGATTCCGAGAATGTGACCTTTGTTAGTGCTACTGACATGGCTCCTAGACCAAGAAAAAGAGCAGCTGTGGTAGATGATGATGATGATGAGTAATAATTCTTTGTATATATTTACATATTTAATGTCTAATTTTGTTAATCCACCACACAATGTTCCGTTTCCCCTGAATTCTTCAAGGTGTTCCGAATACTCATGAATAAACTGATGACCATTACGATGATGCCAAATACGGCACAGGCTATACTTGGAATGGTTTTGAAGATATGGAATTGTCTCTTATCTGTCGTAGACATCGTCTTATAGTCGATTTGGTCCCAACTTAATTTCAAGTAACATAGCGGAGGGATAATGTAGGCCATTAAAGAAGCCGATGTGGCACCAATAACCTCTAAAATGATACCAAGGTTACATGTCAATAGAGCCACACACATACTGGAAAACACCAAGATGGTGGTAATGAAAAAATGCTGTTTTGCACTCAATTCGAAATGAGAACTACCATTGCCACTACCATCATCATGGCCGTAGAAATAAACAATATCTCTCATGACGTCCCGAACCACAAAGATTTCCAACGGAAAAGTGGTCAACATGTTGGCCCCAAAGCAAAATCTAGCAACATTAATCCAGTTATCGTCACTTTTAAAATTGTTCAAAATGTTCCCCTTTGTTTTCCCGCCGAAATTTATTAGACCGTTAACAGCCATTATAAAGCAAAACATCATAGAAACAATACAAACTATGTGGGTCAATTTGTCAAACTGCTGTTTAACCTTGGATTTCAAGGAATTATATATAAAAGTGGTGTTGTGATGGCACACCAATGCAAACGAAATCACAGAGATTCCTTGAAAAATATTATAATTAACAGTCCACTCCAACGTCGACAAAGGCGATTTTAAACTCGAATCCACAAATGGGCCCCGAACGGCTGTAATAATTACGATAATCGTCATCCCAAATAATGCAAACCCTGAAGCTTTTGCTAGCTTGGAAATATCTTTATTCAATGACAATGGATACGAAATACACGTGGTGAACAACGTGATAATAACGTTTCTACCGAACAACCATCCAACTGCATCGGAACTAGTTATAGAATTTGGTATAAAAGCTTTCAATACGTGAGGAATAGTATCACCAATAATGACACAAAACGCCATACATCCGCCGTAAGCAAAAGAACCTACCGATAGCAACAACAAAATCCGACCATATTTTCCAAAGCATTGTGCTGCTACATCCTGGTATGACTTAACTCTGGCCATATTGGCATTAACCACAATCAATCTCAACGTCCAGTCAATCAATCCCGTCAATATCACCAATACTATACAACCTCCTATTAATCCACAATTTTTAAAGGCAAATGGTTGTCCAATGATCCCTGCACCCAAAATCGAGTTGGCCATGTTCATAAATGCCATTTTCATGTTGGACTTTCCCTTTTCACTGTCGACAGCTGACGGATCATTATGGGGATTCTCAAAATCCATTGAATCCACGGATTCTAGTTCAAATTCCTCCCCCGGAACTTGCCGGTTCGGGCTAGTATAACCAGATCCATTTAAATGAGATCCGGGCTCATCCTTGGTTGGTTCTTCTTGAGGTATCGACGTATACTGTCGACTATTCTGTGAAGTTTGTTCCATATTGACGTATTGGCTCTTTTTCGCGTTGTCGCATATTTAAGTGATAATGTACGGAATGTTCGTATAGAGCCGTGAACAGATATGGGAGAAAGGGATTGTAAATAAGCTAAGTGTGCCTTGTGCTCGAGTGATATGTTTTTGTGGGGTAGCTGCTGTTTTATAAATCGGTTGTTTCAAATAAGTGTTTTTAATATATGTGTTGACATATTCTTACAGTGGGTTGCAGCTTGCGAAATACGTTAAGTAAATTTGGCAGCCATTTTGCGATTAGCAGCGTAGAGACAATTACGGGCCCCTTGTAATATATGACTAAAAAGATGAAATATATGTATATATAGTATAAACCTACTTATATATAATAGAAACATGCTACAAATAATTGTACGTATATAAATATCTATATTTGTGAATCTTGTCTCTGGGCTTTCACCTGGTTGGCTTTCCTTTATCTGGCCCCACACTAATTTTTGCGATGCTCATCTCAAAAATATACTATAAACTCGTTTAGTGACGCTAATTTTATAAAATAACATGAGCGGAGGGAGAAAGTTCGATAGTAAAAAATATAAGGATCTTCGGGACTTCAAAAACAAGGAGATCAAGAGGTCCTTAACTCATAGGGCCCGGTTGAGAAAGAATTACTTTAAACTTCTTGAAAAAGAGAAACCTAGACCAGGGATATACCCAGAAGAATCAGAACAATCAGAACAATCAGAACAATCAGAACAACAGAATGCCCAAATAAATGAGTCGGAAAACCCAAAACTTCCAAAAAATGTCGTGCACAGTCAGCCAGAGCGTACTAAACCGCTTTCCTATTCCGAAAGAGCTAAAATGATCAAAGAGAGAAAAGAGCAGAATAGAAAACAAGCGCTTCAAGCAGTCCAGGATAGAAAACTCAAAATAGAAAAGAGTAAACTAATAAGGGAAAGGAACAAGGAGAAACTCTCCCGAAGAACCAAATCCGGCCAGCCCATGATGGGACCTAGAATAAACAATCTTTTGGATAAGATTAAGAAAGATCAACAAAACTAAACACGCCTTCATTTCTAAAGAATATTTATTAATATATACAAATTTCTACAAGTTGAAAGAATCTTTGAAGTTACACACCATCATGTAGAGATCATAAATCATAAGCGAATTCACTCTCTTTTGATATGACCACCAGGCTGAGATACTCTGGCCGATCCTCTTTAAAGAATATTTGCTAGTGGAGGAAGCGATAATTGATTTGGTCTCATCATAAAGGGTATCGGCACAGTACTTTGCAAGGATTAAAAAAGTTCTTTCGGGCCCTAATGGATTCTCTAAATTCTCGTCTAGGTTCCTGGTTAAATCATTGGTTTTAAGAATTAACAACACCATTCTAGGCATAGTACTTAAAATAGTCATCAAGTCTTCCAAGGCACCATCTGTTGAATGGAGCTGGGATTGAATGCTTTTGGATTCATCTGTAGTTCTACGTGACGATATGTCATATTCCATGGCTACCTCAGGATCTCTGCCTGTAATTGCTGCTAAGAAGATCTTGAATTTTTGATGTCCACGAATATCAGCGATTCTTTCTGCGTATAATTTCATATTAGGGATATCTTTGTCCAAAACAGCCAACCAGAAATGGGCATAATCTCTTTTCATTTCCAAGGGGATATATCTGTATAATCCATGGTCATATAGAATGATTTCGAAATTGTGCCCGTTCTTGGATTCCTTCTTAGAAACATGTCTAATGGCAAGGTTTCCTCCGTGAGGATCACAATGTAATGGTGCACCAGGTTCAAATATCATACTATTAAAAATATGTGACAAGCAAGACGACACTTCTGCTGGTTTAATATTATGATCTCTTAAATATTGAATGTTATCAAGCCTTGATCCACTCACACATTCCATGACCAATATTCTTTTATGTGCCTCGATAATATCTGGAATTCGTAAGGCAGTCAACCGCTTCCGGTCTTTAAAGAATTCCTCGGTGTTTTGTGCATTCTCAGCTTCTTTAGTAAAGTCCAATTCTACATAAATAGAATTTTGTAATTCTTCTCCCAACCAAGTTAAGGGATATTCCGGAAACACCTTACGCATTAATTCAAATACAATGTTGGTCATTTTAACATCCAATGGTACAAATTCCTGTAATGAAGGATGTTGCACTTTCACGGCGACTTTTTGTCCGGTTTTCTTCAATGTAGCCATATGAACTTGCGCTAAAGACGCAACTCCTACCGGTTCAGGGTCAAAATCACTGAAAATCAGATCCAATGGAACTTGAAGATCTTTCTCAAACATCACTTTTATATCTTCCAATGTCGATTTTGGACATCTATCTTGTAAAGGAATCATAGTACTAGTCCATTCTTCGGGTAATAAATACGTTAAAGCAGTAATATGTTGTCCCAATTTAATATAAATTCCTCCGTTTGTCTCCAAAGCTCTCAAAGTAATCTGGGCTGCTCGCTTATGTGTTCTTTTAAGGGCCATAGCTCTTTCCTTGGAGCTTGCATAATCGGTATCTAAAACATCTTTATACAATTTAAAACATCTAAAAGTAGCAACCGTCACGACTCCTACTCTTTCCAACGTGAAAAACCCGTGTCTGATGTTCTGGCGGAAATCATCGTTGGTCCAATATAACACCTCTCCCACTAGTCCAATCCCCAACCCAACTTGAAATGCTCTTTTCAAACGTGGTGATGTTGGCTTTGCTTTATTGGTGGTCTTTGTCAGAAGCTTTTGAGTGATGTTTAGGTTTTGGAGTTTAGTGTATTTAAGATGACTCGGGCCCCATCTTAAATGTCCTGACGACCTCAAAGTACCCGGAGACCTAAAAGATCGTAGAGTTGAACCAAACATGGAGAATTCTTTCTTTAGCAGTTAAGGCTTTTGAATCTCGGATTCGCAACGATTGTCGCACATGCTTTGGTATCAACGTTCCTACGGTATTGGGACCGCTAGCTTAACATACTGGAAGGGCACTGTGACTTGAACGACTACATAAAGGGTGTGCATGTTCTAGCATATTTCATATCTCATTAGCTATATAGATGTTTGTCATATCTACTGGAACAAATCTTCTATGGTCTTTTGGTTGGGATCTTGAAATGTCTCAAGCACGGAATAGTCCTGGAGAAAATCAAGGTTCAAGTTCGAAAGAGTGTCCAAGTTAAAGTCAAAGTCGATGGGTGGGTATCCTGTCATATTACCGAGAAGGCTGGTACCATTGGGAGCCTCTTCGGGTATATCTAGTTCCGCTGCTCTGGAAATTTCTAGTTTGGGTTTTTTTGCAGCCGGATTGGTATTTGTCTCGGGAACCAGTCTTTTGGAACTCGAGGCCCTAAATTTCGTGTGATCTATTGGACACTTACCTACACCAGTACTCTTACCATTACCATTGAAATTCATATTAATAGCATTGTCGTTGGAATCATGAGGTTTAACGTGCGCAATGGGGCATTTGTCAAACTCGGAGGCCGATTCAGAACTAACAATCTTCTTGAATTCAGGGACATTTGTGTGAAGCCTGGCATAATTGAAGTCAAGCTTATTAGCTCCATCCAAGATCGTCAAATAAAATTCCCATAATCGGAGAAGCTTGATAGTATGTGTCTTGTTAATCGAAAGTTTCGAATACAATGTCTTAATTAATGAAGTGACAAATTTTGAAAGTTGTCCCCTTAATAAGGAAGTAACGCTCTTTTCTCTATCCAACACAGAAGAGGCCATTGAGTAGTATATTGTGGATAATTGCTTGAGTAAATTTTCATTCTTCTCCTTTGGTCGCTGGCAAACCCTGAATAATATAGCGATCAATATTTGAACAACCGGCACAAAAACTTCCGATAAGGCACTAAGATAGTACTGGTCTTCCTCTCTGTCAGAATTAGTCCCACTCAAAAACTTGTCCGCATATTTAAAGAAACTATCTAGTTTGATGAATAACGTAATGGTTAAATCTTCTTTCAAATCGTCAATTTTATCTTCTTCTGCTTGTAAGAACACTAAATGGGTTATATAAATGTTGCAGAAATGTAACATAGTTTTGAATTCAAAGCTTTTGGTATGGCCTAATCTGTCCAATGTTTCGTCTTCAATCCAGCTCCCACAACCGCCAATTAAGTTGTCCAACCCTTTTATAGTCAACTGTGGCCCCAGCAAATTTTGCATCCCTCTATGCAAATAAATTTGAACTTTGCATAACAAGTAATTTATTTTTAACGACGTGCTTAGATTGCTCAACTGAGCTGACCTTAAACTCTGGATATATTTAATGTGATCATCGTTAATCTGCACCGCTTCGATCCGATCATAAGCCTTGATTACTAACTCGTTGACAGTTTTGCTTTGTGTGTAAGTCACCAAGGCAAAGGAAATGACATTTAAACTTCTTAAAAGTTCGTTCCATAAATGGCAGAAGTGAATTCTAATATCTTTTACTTTTTTCTTGGATTCAACCGTGGGAAAACTTATATGTCCAGGGTTTTTCCAGATCTCCACAGGATTAGTGTCATCAAATAAAATTCTTAAAAGTGGGGCAAAAGAACCCAATCTATTGGAACTTTTGATTCCATTATCACTGGGATACTTCTCAATATCCTTAATAACTAATAATAGCAAGCATGTAATCGTGGGAATCGATCTATTGAAGACTGCTGCGTTATTACTACTTCCAAGACACGTCATCAAAAAGCTATGAATTATTTGATTGGTACTAGACTCAGGGTAATTATTGTGAACGCCAATATATGCCAACTCATTGGGAAACAAGCTTTGAAATTTTAAGGAATATTCGTCGCTCCCAAGACGTACTCTTGTTCGAAGATAATCCATAGTCTCTTCGACAATTATCTTTAAAAAGCACACATAAACCCCCTTAACTTGAAGCACAGAATTCAAGGGCTGCTTAATGGAAGAATCCAAATTCAATTTCAAATGCTGATTGTTCACCTGGAAAACGTCATGGATTTCATCCTTATACATAATTAGTAAGTCTTTAGAACCAGAACTATTGTTTGCGTCACTAAAATAAAAATCCAAAATAAACTTGAGCTGTGTAGAGTTCAACACTTGGGTATCTCTTAAACTGCTTAAGCAAGAATTCCAAATCTCGTTAATCATGAATATTATATCGTCATGAGTAGAAGTTGGTTTACCAGTTCCAACATCGGTATCATATTCTCCAACCACACTGGGTAAAGATATGGCCGTCCCAGTCGATTGGGGAGTTCTTGTAGGTTCATCCATGAAGTGCAAATCACACAGAACCACGGGACATTTAGAAATATCGGGAGAACTAGTTGCCCCATAACTTGAAGGTGTAGAAGTAAAATCAATTTCAGTAATCTTGGGATTCGGTCTTCGGCGATGGTCCAAGTTGTACTTATACATATGATAAATTTTCTGCATGTTGGTTATCTTGTGCCATAGACTTGATAACTTATGATCTAATTTGATTATACTAGTCCAGCTGTATAGATCTTTTAGAAGAACCTTGTTGTCCCGCTTATTTAGTGGCACCAAGTAGCAAGCCCCATTTTGAAGTTCTAAAATATCCTTGGGACTGACCCTTAGAGCATTCAATTTCAGTAATACCGTTATTAGTCGATCACTATTATTCTCATCATACTGCTTATGATCCGTAGCTAACTGACTGTTAAACGACAATTGTCGCCTTAGATCTTCAATTTCTTTACGCTGGTTACTAATTACCCTCTCGTGACTTGCTCTGAGCTGTCTTAATTCTTCCAACTGTTTATATCTTTCGGTATCAACTGGTTCTATTTCTTTATCCTTGTTCACAAGAGTACCTCCGGTCCCGGTCCAGTGAGGCTCTAAATATTCACACAAATGGCCCACTCCGTTTTTTATACACCCACCACATGATGGCTTATGACGGTCACACTTGACTTTTCTCCGTTTGCAATTCAAACAAGATATAGGCACCCTTTTCCGCCGTCTATTGTCTTCTATAGCCATTATGTAATGTTGCAAGCTATAATTGCACTTCGCGGGTCTTGAAAAAACTGAGGCTATATAAAAGAGAGATATTTGTGCTGTAACTGTGTAGAGTTGTATTTAAGCTGTTAGAACGATAGATCAAAGTATAGAAGAAAGGACGTATCTTCAAGCGAGAACTAGCTGTGGAAACAAAACATCGTGCTAAGCTTGCCAGAAGAAACAATAGAACAGCCTGAAGTGCTAAAAGTTATAGAATCCAACAGAAGAAGCTTACCAAATAATCATGTCTGGAATACCGGTAAGGCTCTTGAATGAAGCTCAGGGCCATCAAATAACAGTAGAGTTAATCACTGGTGACACTTACAAAGGAAAGTTGCTTGAAAACGAAGATAGCATGAATTTATCTCTATACGATGTGATAATAACCAAAGGTAGAACTGGGTCTACATCTCATATGAATCAAGTGTTTGTAAGAGGGTCTATGATTCGGTTTATAAGTGTGCCAGAGATATTGAAGAATGCACCAATGTTCTTTATGAAACCTAGCGATAAACCAAGACCTCCAGTTAGAGGACCACCACCTAAACGTGCAAAGCACTGAACTACAAAAATCCGTATATATATATGTATTATAATATAACTCTATTTCATGGTAACTAATTCTTCTGCGGAAGTAGGATGAATGGCTACACAGTTATCGAAATCGGCTTTGGTGGCACCCATTTTAATGGCCACCCCAAACCCTTGTAAGATTTCCGAACTGGCTTCACCTACAATATGAAGTCCCACGACTTTTTCGTCTTCTCCTGTTACAATAATCTTATAATAGGTAGGAGCTTTCAATTCATCTAATTCTAGCATGGCATTGTACATGGCCACAAATCTAGATTTGTATACCTTAATATTGTCTTTTCCAAATTTATTGATAGCCTCGGTTTCAGACAATCCAATGGTACCAACTTCTGGATGGGAGAAGACAACGGATGGGATGTTGTTATAGTCCAACTTATCTTTGGCAAATTCTGGTTTGCCGGAGAATAATCTATTAGATAACCTCCGGCCAGCAGCAATAGCTACAGGGGTTAATTCAACTTTCCCCACTACGTCTCCCAAAGAAAAGATCTTAGGGTTGGAACTCTGTTGATATTCGTCAACTGTCACCTGCTGCTTTTCATTCGTTTTCACGTTGACCAAATCTAATCCAATATCCACTAAAGATTTTCTTCCCACAGTCCAAATTAACTCTTCGACTTCAAGGGTTTGTCCGTTACCCAAATACACTTTCTTCAACCCATTGTCCAATTTTTCCACTTTGGTAACACTACCAGATTGTTTTATTATATCAACACCTAGTTTGTCGACGTAGTGATTGGTGATAGTCTCCTGAATGGACTCGTCGAATGATCGTAAGACTGTGTCACCTCTAATAACCATATGAGTCTCAGAACCTAAACTGCTGAAAACTCCCGCCAATTCCACTCCAATATAACCAGCTCCTACAATAGCCACAGATTTTGGTTGATAATTCAATTCAAAAAATCCATCAGACGTAATTCCTAACTCAGATCCTTCAATGGAGGGAGGAATGATAGGTTGACCACCAGTAGCAATTAACACTTTATCGGCAGAAAAAATTAATCTCTCATCCTTTTGAAAAGCGGTTTTATTCAACTCACTCTTCAAGAATCCAATTTCTTGGTCAGCAGACAACTTAACTTCAACATCCCCGTTCTCGTTAGCAAACTTGGCGTACCCAAATAAATATTCCACTCCCTCATTGGTCAAGTTTCTTTCGTAGATTCCGTTCAACCTTTTAATATAAGCATCACGCTTTTCTTTGAAATAGGGCCAATTGAAGTCTCCATGTTTCACTTTGTCTTGTTCTAACGAATTGTGAGATAATCCATATTTAGACAAATGATGTCTCTTTTCGGCTAAATCAGCAGCATACCACATGACCTTCTTGGGAACACACCCAACATTGACACAGGTACCTCCCATTCTATTGGTCTTGGATTCAATCACTAGAACCTTCTTTCCATAAGAGGCAGCCCTTCTAGCAGAGGCAACTCCTCCGGATCCTCCTCCAATCACTAGATAATCATAATGTTTTGGTACACTTACTGGAGCCATACTAGTTGATAATTGCCTACTTATGTTATGTAATCTCTGTACTGGTTGTCTAAACAAAGAACTTGTCATTAAGATATTTGTTCACCAGATTGTAGGAATAACGTTCTCTATATATTTCATTGGAAAGCGCTAATAATTTATCAGCAAACGCGAATCGTGTGATCCTCATAATGTTAGTCACTTCCTCAGGGAAGCACGGCTAGCTTTGACGAAATGACTATCGTTATTAATCGTAATATTACACCTCTATATACCCATTAAAAACCTATTAACCTAACCTTATTGTGCGCGATATACGTCATCTTCGTTATCATCATCTACCTTGATGCATTTCCTTAAATAAGAAAGGGCAAAATTATTAAATTCATCATTAACCACATTACTAACTTTACAATTGAATTCGTTACTCTCATTATCAACGTCTTTGTATAGTTTGGAAATTTTGCTGGTAATCAAGCTTTGGAACTTCTCATAATCAAAATCATCGATATTGGTGGGAGAATTAGACACTTGTCGAGGGGAATTTTGAGTAGAGTTATTGAAACTTACCCCGAAATGTCCCTTGAGGTCTTGTAATAATACATTTTTATGGTGAGACAAGTTGTTGCGAGTATCATTGAGGCTGATTTCAAATTCTTTATCTTCAAATATGATTTGTTTGATTTCATCATTATCTTCATGGAATGATTTGGAAGTATTCATAACATTATCTAATGAAGAGTACGAAGTATTATTAGTAATATAGTCCTGATTCAAGGTGTTGTTGGCTCCAAAGATTTTAAAGAATACTTCCTTTTTTTGGGTGATTTGAAGTTTTCGTTTGTTGGTTAATGATTGAGACTGCTTAAATAACTTCTCCCGGTTCAATTGTTGTTGGCGGTTATCTTTCCAGAGTAACTCCTCTTCTCGATCTATTATTGAATTCAATTCATTTTGATTATCAATACAACTTCTTTGTTGTAATAATTTGAATCCATCAAATATTATTTCTGCTTGGCTAGGAATTATTCCTGGTATAGCTTTGATTATATTAAATATAGGGTCTCGTTCACTAGGCGCTTCAGAGGGTTTTATTTCGTCATTTGTCTCGCCTTCAATTATATCGTCATCTGATAAATCGCTATCATTTTCAAATATCAAATTATTAGTGATTTTCTCTGCAGACTCCCACGCTTTAATTTGAGACTCTTTAATATTTGGTGGAATTGTTTCCGACACTTTTGTGCCATTAGGATAATTGGTGAATACGGAATAATCGTAGGAGTTCATATTTATAGGTTTTCTTAACACAAAGTTTCGATTGTTTAAATTAGGAGATGTTCTAACATTAGCTTCTTCATCTTTAGATTTGGCATAAATCTTCAGTGATTTCTGTAAATTGAGTAATTTGTTCTTGACAAGGTTAACATTGGTAGACTTTTTGGGCTTTAAATGATGAGTCGTTGGATGATTGTGATGATTCTTACTCTTGGACGCAATATTGGTGGCATATCTTAATCTATTAGACCTTCTGCTAAAGGTATCATTACCAGAGTCCAAAGCACTAGAACCTAAATCTTCGCTGCTAGCTTCCCCGGCTCCTTGGATACCTGATCCTTGCACCCCTTGGGCCTGGTCTCCGTAGTGATTGGAAGTTGTTTGGCCCTGGGTTTGGTGTGGTGGCTGGTGTTGGAGCTTTCTAATATTATTGCTAGGAGTGCTGATCATGGATGCTGAAGACGAAGAGATGGAACGAGTCGATTGATTGAGCAATGAGGAATCATTTGGGTTTAGAAACGATTGGTCTCCCTGATTATTATGGGATAGTATTCTCCGATAATTCATGATGACTCCTTTATGTTTACAAGAAGTTACACATTTACAAGTTTACATTCGCACAGTCGCACACAAGCGTACACAACCGCACCCTTCATTGTCAGATAGGCGCTGGATATGGGCCCAAGATAGCGCGAGTGGTGGTAGATATGGTACTAGTGTGGTGCGAGCGGCTGCCAACAAGACGAGACTTGAAAGGGAGCCATACAATTGCCAGACGAAACACAATAGAAACGATTAAAGCCAATGTATGGTTATTGGCGTCTATTCTGCCTCTTAGGATCTCTGTTGCCCCTGAACAAAAGTCACTACAACATTACCACAAGATGTGCTTGATGCTTGATGTGCTTAAAGCTGACAATGCTGGAGATACGATTTAGTACTATACTGTGTAAGCCAAATCTGAAGTGAAATAGCAGTCACATATTGGCGCTCGCACACTTTTTTCCCTCACGCTGAGCATCTGAGCTTCAGGTCTCCATAATTGTGCCGATTCTCTCCCTCTGCGCGGGACCATCACACGAACAAGTCGCCCTCCTCGTCGTGGCTCGTCATTCTATGTCCACTCCTGTATAGACTCCAGTAAAAATTTTTTTTCTCTCACTGGCTACTCACTTGTAAAGAAAATTTTTCAGTTTAAGTCTTTTTCATATATTAAACACTTTAAGAATGGCTACCGAATTAACTGTTCAATCCGAAAGAGCTTTCCAAAAGGTTTGTATTACTTATTAATCCACTGAATAGAGGTATTAGACTTGTAAAACTTAAGAACTCCCTAGTTCCATCTGAATTTTTCACCTTGCAAACAGAAATGAACAATATTGACTGTAAGATCCAGAACTATGTCAAAGTGTAAGACAATCGAATCAAAGAAGCTGACAACATGAATAAGTCCAAATGAAGGTTGTTTTTCAATCAACAAGAACCGGCAATAAGTTTACTAGGATATATCTCTTCAGACATTGAAGACCCCGTGTACTAACATATTTTAGCAACCACATATCTTCACCAACCCAAAAGCTAAGGCTAACAGAAGAACCAAAAGATGGTATAAAGATGTTGGATTAGGATTCAAAACCCCAAAGACCGCCATTGAAGGTACTTACATTGACAAGAAATGTCCATTCGTTGGTACTGTTTCTATTAGAGGTAGAATCTTAACTGGTACTGTTGTTTCCACCAAAATGCACAGAACTGTCATTATTAGAAGAGATTACTTACATTATGTTCCAAAATATAACAGATACGAAAAAAGACACAAGAATGTTGCTGCTCATGTGTCCCCAGCCTTCAGAGTCCAAGAAGGTGATACCGTTGTCGTTGGTCAATGTAGACCAATCTCCAAAACTGTTAGATTTAATGTCTTAAGAATCGCTGCTTCTATTTCTAAATCTAAACAATTTTCCAAATTTTAAACATAATATAAAAGTGTCTTAAAATATATGGGTTTTAAATACTTAATGTTACATTAGTCTGTAATTTACTTGTTGTGTAGTATGTGGTGAAATTTATTCGTTCTGGTGTTTATTTGCCCCTAGTTTATTAGTAATGTCTCGTATATATATTCTACGTAATTTCATTTATAGGTTTGATGGAGTTTCAAGCTTTTTAACTGAAAGTTTCTTATTGCCCCATTCATTTAATAGGGCCGCTAATTTGCCTGACTCGTGTAAATTGAGGAAATCATCACACCCTCCTTTACTCTCATTGGAGGTTCCAATCAAAACATTGGGTACCGTACTTCTACCAGAGATTTTCCCCAAATGTTCTTGTAAGAGTTTCCCATGTTTATGTTTATCCAATTCTACCACCGAATATTGAGGGGTTATTTCATAATTATCACTTAATAATTTCTTCAACCTTTTAGAATACGGGCAATAGGTCTTAGAAAACACAACCATAGGTGCTAATGATCTGATTTGAAGTAATTCTTTCACGGGATCAAAATCCATATCTCCTTCCAAGTCGCCTTCTGCTGCATTAACTTTGGGAGACCCTGCATTCAACCCCTGTCCGTCACCTTCTTCAAGAAGTTCTTCTTCGACTTGCTCATCCCCGTGGATCACTCGACCGATTTCTTCATTTATAGCTTCATCCTGTTTGGCATTAGTTGTGGAATCAAGAATTTTATTGGTACTCTCTCCTTCAGCCAATTCGTTGAAACTGTTGCCACTAGTGTTAACAAAGATAATGATTAATAATACTGTGAGTGTGGTTAAACCCACCAACCGGATCTGTCTATTGTTGAGCCCCATTATGCCTTGTCTCCGGCCGCTGATGCTCCTTGAACTGTCTGTTGATGTATGGTGGTAAAAGAGAATACAATATGCTATGAGAAATATTGAGGCAGCGCGCGACATTTTCAGTCGCTGAGGCGCGACGACTTTATAAACCTTAATAAGCTCTTTGCTCGTAAACCGCTAACGTGTAACTAAATATTGTAGTCTACAACATGTTGTGTTTCCATACATTTTCAAACTATAATCAATAAATAAGAAAGACCTGCTTACAATTTTTCGGCAGCAGTTGGTCTACCGATGGTGGTAACATCGTCATAAATCAAAGTAGTGACAAAATCAGAATACTTTTCTGCTAAAGATTCCGGTTTAAAGTAATCCAAAGCTGGTTTAAACTTGTTACCGGGCTTAGCAGCCTTCTCTAATTTAGCAAATTCTTCATTCAATAATTTGTTCACATAATCTTTGGAAATAGTAACTCCTTGGTCGGTCTTAGCTCCATGAGTAACCCATTGCCATAATTGAGTTCTAGAAACTTCAGCAGTGGCGGCATCCTCCATCAAGTAGTTGATTGGAACACACCCTATGTTTCTTAACCAAGCTTCAATATAAGACAATCCAATAATAATGTTGGTTCTGATCCCTTGTTCGGTAATTTTAGCATCTGGGACGTATGGAGATAATAAATCTCTGGCAGTTACTGGAGTATAAGGAACCTTTGGTGGGACATTGATTTGATTTGGTCCTTTCATATGTTCATTGAACACTTTCAAAACTACTGGAACTAAAGCAGGATGAGCAACCCAACAGGAATCACAACCAGCTTGCACTTCTCTTAATTTATCTTTGGCAACATTTTCTAAAGCAGCTTTATTTCTGGCTTCATCTTCTTTGATAGGAATTTGAGCAGCCATACCACCTAAAGCATGGACTTGTCTTTTATGACAAGTATTCACTAACAATTTCACATAATTACTCATGAAAGGAGCAGACATCGTAACTTGAGATCTATCTGGCAAAATAAATTCTGGGTGTCTTCTTAAAGATTTGATATAAGAAAAGATATAATCCCATCTACCACAATTCAATCCACCAATATGTTGTCTTAATTGATAAATAATTTCATCCATTTGGAAAGCAGCTGGTAAGGTTTCAATTAACACTGATCCTCTGATAGTACCTCTAGTCATACCAATGTAATCTTGAGCTTGACAGAAGATATCATTCCATAATTTGGCTTCTAAATGATGTTCCATTTTAGGCAAGTAAAAGTATGGACCAAATCCTTGTTTTACGGCTTCAAAAGCATTGTTGTAGAAATAAATAGCAAAATCAAAAATACCTCCGCTTACTGGTTCACCATCAACCAATACATGCTTTTCATCCAAGTGCCAACCTCTTGGTCTAACGATTAAAGTAGGGATGTGTCTACCAGGCTCCAAGTTTAATTTATACTCTTTAGATCCTTGCTTGAAAGTCAAGTTTCTTCTTACTCCATCATATAAATTGGCTTGTCCATCGGTAACATTGGCCCAACTTGGAGTTAAAGAATCTTCGAAATCAGCCATATAAGTAGCCACACCAGAATTTAAAGCATTGATGACCATTTTTCTGTCAGTTGGACCGGTGATTTCAACTCTTCTGTCTTCCAATCCTTTGGCTAAAGGTGGACCAGTCCAGGCAGTGTTTTCTCTAATATGTTGAGTTTCTGGCAAGAAATCTGGCAATTCACCTTCATCTCTCTTTTGCTGTTGAATCTTTCTATTAGCCAATAATTGTTTTCTTTGACCATTGAAATTTCTGTGCAAAGTAGCTAATAATGCTAAGGCTTCAATATTGAAGAGATGTTTAGCTTGGTCAGGAATTGGGGCTAAAATCTCAACTCCTTTAACCTTATCAGCAGTTTTTGGGAATGGACTCGACATCTTGGATACTATTAATAAATCTTATAAAGTAGTCACAAAATAAGATAAATATTTCTTGTAGGGATTTAAAAATTAATGGGAAAGCAATCTAATTTATAGTTTTCCAGTTATACCTAGGTACCCCAGGTTATCGGGAACTTGCAAAAACTCCATGTGAGAAAATGTGTGGGAGAGTCAGAATGAGTCTTTGGGAGTTTAGCCGAAATGTTTTGCTTATCGATCAAATTCTACGGTTATTGCTACGGTTACTGGTCTTAATACCGACCATCTGATTAGAGGTCATGTAGTCATCCGGGAAGAGGCATTGGGTTCACCTGTTGACTTAACAAAGGTTGTATCCTAGAGTCTACGGTATTGAAGGATGCAAATTTCAAACTTCCTTTCGAGCGAGAGTCATTATTTTTGCAGGTTAGGAAAATAGAATCAGTTAGGTGATATCTTTCACCTACCAGCGTGTTGCTCAGTCTATAATCCATATCAATAAAAATATAACCCAACAATAGCTTAAGACTTGCTGTAACAACTATCTGCGCCAACAAGGAGTCAATTGTTTGACTCTATCAGCTAGAACCCAACTGCCGAATCAGAGATCATTCAGTTGCCGTTATCGGCTCCTGACCATATGTCGGGCCATCGGAAGAATCCGAATTCTGTGCTACTTTACAGGTTAGCTAATGTCCGGGGCACTGATAAGAGTCAATTACTACTACTACAATATGACTCCGCGAAGGATGACTCGAAGGAACGAGTCAAGGAGTCATCGATAGTCATTTTCAACAAGGGCATATATTGACTAAAAAAAATTATGTAATTAAAACTTTTCTTTAAACCATTTAACTCCTTTAGCAATAGGGCCCAAAAGGCCATGTTGAGCAGGCACATAGTTAATTCTATGGTAAGAATTGAGGTTTTTTCTCATAACAAATTGGAAACAAGTGGCCCCACCTTGTCTAGAAGTAATAACGGCAGAGGCCAAAAAGTATTCCCATATTCTGAACCATCTGATTCCATATCCATCTAACACCTTGGCTTTGTTTCCCATCCAGTTTCTGTACCATCTCCATAAGGTAGCAGAATAGTGAACCCCGATATTATCAATAGACACAATTTCGAACCCAGTACCTTCTAAACTGTTAACCACAAATCCTAATGGAGTAGAAGCGTCAGCCCCAGGGAAAATATACTTGTTCATAAATAATCCCCAGATTAAATCTTCGTATTGCCATGATTTTCTTAATCCGGCGTATTGTAAAAAGAAGATCCCGTCGTCTTCTAAAGAATCATAAACTTGTTGCAAAAAGGTGGAAAATCTTCTGATACCGACATGTTCAGCCATCTCCAAACAAGTAATTTTATCATATTTACCACTAGGTTTCTTGGAAGCTGGAGCTTCTCTATAATCACAGCAGACAATTTCCGATTGAGAGGAGTCAACCCCGTAGGTTTCCAATAAATTGTTACCCCATTTGGTTTGGTTTCTTCCTAAAGTGATCCCGGTAACTTTGGCGCCAAATTGACTAGAAGCAAAAGCAGTCCAAGTACCCCATCCACAACCTAAATCTAACACATGGTCTTCTTTTTGTAACTGAATTTTATCAGCAACAATGTTCAATTTGTTATCTTGTAATTCTTCCAAAGTTTCTTCTTTGGTGTTATCACTAATAACCCCACTAGTATAGATCATTCTAGGCCCTAAGAACCAGGTGTAGAAATCATCACCTCTGTCATAATGATCTCTAACTTGCTCTTCGTCCTGAGATTTAGAATGTAAAATCACTTCAGGAATCATTCCCAATAAGAAATATCTATACAACGATAACGTAAATGAAAATTTACACCAATCGTGTCTGTATTCCATAATATCTAAACAGTCTCCTTTGAAACTAACTTTACCTTCAAAATACAATTCATGGAAAGTTTCCATAGGAATTTTGGTTCCCTTTCCGTTATTCGACTTGATATACTTCTCAATTAATTCGTCATCGTGGAATTCCAAATAGTCACTAATTGGTTTATTGGGTAACTTAACCTTTTCGTTGATTCTAGGAGAGAAACTAGACATAACCGTCCAATAAGCCATCAAGATTGGAATCAATAACACCAAGAAGAAGAACAACCAAGTCTTGAACCCCAATCCAATTTTGCGGGTAATAAACCAAGGTACCACAACTAAGATCCCTCCTAAAAGTAAGTTGGAGAAATGCTTACTACCAGGCCCGTCAGCTGGTAATGGAGCATTGTGAATTGTAGGACTATCAGTAGTTTTTATCCCACATTTATCATTGGCGGGGGTAATTGGCCCTTGTTTGGGGGTTTTTATGAAATCTACTTCGTGTACTGTAGACATAGTGGCAGTCTAAACGAAAGAAGTATAAGTGGGAGATTTTTTTCATGTCCAATGTGGATGCGCTGTGATTTTCCGCTTCGATCGGGGCGTGCCCAGGTGCGACACTTCCAGCCGCACCGTCGACCTACGTCGTGTCGACCTGGAACAGGCACAGTATGTGTCGGTAGAGGATTTATTTAGTGCCAAACTTTGCTAGTAGTAATTAGAATTGCTTATCGACTGACCCCTAACGCAAACTGGTTACCTATAACGGTTTATAATGGGCTTTGGGATATTTAATCATCCGTCATCCGGTATTTCATCCGAGCCGTGTTTGTGCCTGGTTGGCCCGGTTTAATGCCTTGCGCCTATTTCGGGGCCCCATAATCAACGGTGGTGCTTGCAAACGCGACATTGCGACATGTATTGTTGAACGCGAAACTTATCTTTGAATCTCAACCATACCACACAGCTACACATAAATGGCCGGAGATTCTAATGATATCGTCTTAATAGATTCTGCTTCTGACTCAGAAACTGGGGTTAGTCAAACATTAAGAACCCGTGAGCGTGGTCGGGGCTCAACTTTTCGCAAATCCAATCTGAATAAGCCTAAACATCTGTCGCAATTAACAGAATCACCATCCATGTCTGATTCCCAATCTTTGAAGAAAGGAGGGAGGCTGCGTCGCCTTCTGCAAACGACCTCGGATTCACCCCGAAAAAAGTTAAATATCAAGCCGTTTGAGGGGGCTTCTTCTTCGGATGGTGAAAATAATGTGTATAAAGAAAACGACAATGATGATAACGAAGACGATCTTAACGAGCACGATACCGAAGATAACGAGGAACAAGATGTTCCCGGGGATCTCGATGATCTGTCAGAACAGGATGATGATCTTATTGTAGATGGATATAATGACTTGACTCGGAAACAGCAGAACACTAGCCTCTTCCGAGATTTTGCTTCTGATGATGAGACTGATTCAGAGCAAGATGTGGATCTTATTCCCCATCCTGATTTAAGCATGGCTCCAAATTCTTCCAGTATGGACCTGCCCAGTAGTCATGGTAGTTCTTCGTCAGAATATTCTGGAATTGTTGCAGAGAGGACCACTACAGATGGAGACATCACCAGGGAATCGGTCTATAACGCTCGGTATTTCTTGAAAGAATATGGAGGTAACCAATTTGTTCGTAGCTATTTACCTAAAACCGCAGGTAGTTCTGATATTCTTCGAGCTATAGAAACCTTGGGTTATAAAATAGACGTCCAACGGATGGATAAACTTGGGTTAATATGGAATTTGATTCGGATATTGGGAGCAATTTTTAAAGACGTATTGAAGAGGAGAATTCGGTTAGATGATTTTTATCTGGAATCTCATGTACTTTCTAAACTTCAATCTTGTGAACGAATTTTGGTTGTAACCGGAGCAGGGATTTCAACCAGTTTAGGTATTCCTGATTTTAGATCTTCTAAAGGGTTTTATTCCCAAATACAAGGATTGGGTTTGTCTGATCCTCAAGAAGTATTTGATTTAGAGCATTTTAAAGTTGATCCTTCAACATTCTATTCGATCGCCCATATGATTTTGCCTCCTGCTGAAGCCTACACTCCTTTACATAGTTTTATTAAACTATTAAGTGAAAAGAATAAATTATTGAGAAATTATACTCAAAACATCGATAACTTAGAAGCTAACGCCGGGATCCCTTCTGATCAAGTTATCCAATGTCATGGTTCTTTTGCTACTGCTACATGTATAACCTGTGGATTCAAAGTCGACGGGAATCATATTCGTAATGATATTTTACAAAAAACCTTAAGTTTCTGTCCAATATGTATAAAAAAGAGAATAAAACTCGAGCAGAAAGACATTGACTTCCCGGACTCTTTTGGGGTTTTCAAACCAGATATCACGTTTTTTGGGGAAGATTTACCTCGAAGATTTCATGACTCCATTAAAGATGATTTATTGAGCTGTGACTTAGTAATTTGTGTGGGGACTTCATTAGAAGTTGCACCAGTAGCTGATATTGTTAAGAAAGTCCCACCGTCAGTTCCCCAGATTTTAATCAATAAAGATCCGTTACTTCATAGCGCATTTGACGTGATATATTTGGGTTATTGTGATGATATTGCCTCTTATTTGTGTTCCAAATTGAATTGGAACTTGAAACACAAAGACTTCAAGAATATAGTGGGGCCTAATAAAGATAATTTACGGATGAATTGTTTAAATGAATATGCTGGTCTCTATGCTGTGTCCAACTGTGATAGAGATAGAAGCATTCAGCAGCTGAAAGGGGAGAGTTAGATGAAGTTTAATGATGTAGCATATGGGTGAAGAGCCACCTTCGTGTATAGAAGTATATAAGTTTAATGTATCATAGTAATTTTTTTAGTGAGCCGCGAATTTTGTGATCTCATCTCATAGTTTTTCAGTTATCAAATTCATAAACCATGAGAAATTGTGCCCGTATACGGAGCCTACGAGGACTTGTTGGACTCCCTGTGGGCATATACTCAAGTAGGTGTATATCGCCAACCATCATGGCCCCTACAATGTCTGGTTTACGTTTTCAACATAATAATTCAAAAGATCCCTTGGGACTACAAGACTTCATACGAGATATGAAGGTGAAAGACTCACAAGATAACAAACCAGATCCTAATTCAGTCGAGCAGAATGAAAGAGATGAAGTCAAAGATCCTTTAGGTCTTTATTCGGTTCTTGCCGAAGCTAGCCAACAAGGAAATAGTAAAGAACAACAAATACCCGAACTCGAATTTGATGAATCATTGGAAACTGGAACCAAATCTGAATCAGACGACCAAATTGACTCGTTCTTGGAATCCTTAAATCTAAATAATACATCTAACGAGCAAGCATCAAAAGTTACTCAAGAGAGCCAGAGCCAACCTCGTGGTAACGATATTATTGCTCAAGAACAAGCATTATTTGAAGACATTTTCAACTCCTTAAATACCACCGCTGTAGACGATACCGCCAGAAACCACAAACAGATCTACAAAAACTTGACGAATTATAAGATGACCAAAACCCAGATGGAGATGGCTGATAGGGAAGAAAAACTAAATGAAGTAAAAGATGCATTGACATCTACGTTGAAGTATATTCAGGATCTCGACACTCCAGTAAAATTAATTGACGAAGTTAATGACTTATTAACAGCAACGTCTGATTTGCTTCAAAATAGTGAAACTTATAATGACGTGTTTTTGTCGCAATTACTGGATTCCCAACATAGGACACTAGTGGAATCTATAAAGAATATCACCACTCCACAGGAACAGATATTGAATGTCATTACCTTACCAATAATTTTCAATGAATTTTTGAAAGTGAACAATACCAAATTCAAGGACGGTCAGTTAACTATCACTCTATTTAATTACTTGAAAGACCATCTACACTTATATTTGGTTATTTGTAACCAAGATACTTATAATGAAATCTTGAAAACTATATGGATATTCCATGGAAAAGCCAATTTATACCAAATCGAGATCATAGTCACCGAGATGCTAAATAATGGATTCCAGGGGAACCTTTTAACCTTCAATATTTTAAAAACAATCATCACTGATTACTACAATTTAAAGATGAACAATTATCCCTTGATTAACCACAATTTACCTATCTGGAATCAAGAAGACGATCAAAGAGTATCAAACTTAGAGAGAAAATTACGAAGCATCTCCTATCATGTCAAAACAGCCTCTGCTTAGTCTACCTTAACCAGAGTTTAGCTACTTACCTTGTACATAGTTAACTAACATTCTTAATACTTAAAGGTTTTTCGTGTGCGCGCGGTTATCCTCTCTCCCGTCAAACAATTCGAGATTAATTACCAGTTCATACAATACACACATGTCTAAAGACGAATTCTTAAGCCCCACATCAGGGCCCCGGTTCTCAGATAGTGGCACGCCCTCTCCCATTCCAAACATTAACGTCAAGTCTGAAGGAGGGCCCGAGTTTCTTTCTAACTCCTTGGATATTAAGAGGCAACTATCTCAGTCCTTAAACGCTGGGAGTGGGCAAAACCATGGAGGAATTTCCAAACCCCAAAGCAGAAGAGGTTCTTTAGTACCCATTAAGCTGAATGATAGTGAGGCAGATGATAGAAGAGGGGAAGAAGAATATGATGATGATGATGACCAAAATAATGAACGGAAAAGAAGAGATAATATAAATGATAGAATCCAGCAATTGTTAACATTGGTACCCAACGAGTTCTTCCAGCCTAGTGGAAACAATAGCACTGATGATCCTAATAGAGTTAGAACTCAAGAAGAGGAAGAAGAGTTGGCAGTAAGGAATTCAGGTACCAAAGATGGGAAGCCTAATAAGGGGCAAATTCTTACCAAGTCGGTTGAATATATTCAACATTTACAGAATTTGATTGATGAAAACAATCGCAAAGAAGTGGAATTGTTATTGAAACTTAAGCAATTGGAGATGGGGCAACTGTCACAAGTTCCACAGTCACAATTACAAATTGGCCATACTAGTGCCGAACGAGCATTAGGAGAGATTGGAGTAGGGCCATTATCTAATGATTATTTCAAAAAGGTGCTAGCATCTAGTGCCAATTCCAATAAGTCCTCACAGAGAAGAGGAAGTGTGTCATAGACGCCGTTATTGAGGTGTTTTGGAGGACCAGATGGATGTTGTAGACTGTATATTATCTAGTTAATTTATGACTCTATGGTGATTTTATTTTGATTTCTAGTTATATCTATTTTGTATGTTCTCTTCCAAGACGTTCACGATCATCAGCATCCCTAGTTAACATATAAGCTGGCAAGTAGTCATCGTCATTTATCTTAAGATAAGGATTTGGTAAAGTGTTATTAACACCTCCTAAACTGGTATATCCCAAGTCATACATATGGCAATACTTCAAATTGCAGCCAATAATAAAGTCCCAAATGTCTATATAATGCCAATGTAATATGGGATGAACTCTCATGAATTTGGGCCAATTGTGATCTGTTTCTTGTTGAGGTTCTAGTTGTGATCCATATGGATCTGTGTATCTAATTCCCACCACTACAGCTTTGATTTTGGGATTCTGACTGAGATACTGCTCAAATCCTTGCTTTAACGACAGCTTAATAATTACCGAGTTCAAATGATAATGCTTGGTCGATTCTTCAATGAACTTGGATAACTCCGGGAACGGCAACTCACTATTTATGTATATAGAATCTAATTCATAATCACGTAATTGCAGTTCGGTTATATGGCTACTGGGCGAAAGTCTCATTTCGTAGATGGTAGCAAGAAAGATTACTAGCATCACCAAACAATCCTTTCCTCCGTTGTAACTTATAGCTATTTCCTCCAATTTATAGTCGCTCAAGGTTGCCTTCAATGTGGTGATGGTTTTAATGATCTTGGGTTTAATGGACACTCGTAAAGATTGCTGGAACCCGTAGTCGGCTCGTTCTGGTGGTATCATGCCCCATGGTAAGGTGTCATTCAAATAGTGCTGTATAAGTTCATAAGACTCTTTGCATCTACTGTAGAAATCGTCTGGCATAGTTATGTGTCACAGTTAAGCTTATGAAATTTGGGGTTTATAAATGGTGGTGTGCGCACACTTTCTGAGACCTTACATATAGAGAGATAGAGAGATAGAGAGATAGAGAGATAGAGAGTCTCCACAAGGCTATTGTCTCTGCTTCCTTGCTTCGAAGCTGTTGGTTAATCTATTATTGTTTCATTACCCTATAAATCTTTCATTCGTCGTTTATCTTCATTAATCTTTATATAGAAACTGGATATAAAACTCCTTAATATCTTTATCCCAATACCACCAATAAGTGTCCGACATTTCTTCTCCGGACTTATCTATTTGCTTATCACCAGGAATTATCACGCAGATATTCTCATAAGGCTCAGCGGAGATGACCAAATATTGATAGGTTTCCAAACTATGATCCTTTTCCTCGGGATAGTTGTGGTCTATATAAGATACAATCATGTTTTGGTTCTTTGGCGATAATTCATAATAATTTTGGAACCTGAACAATGGTTCTACATTCAGGGCTATTTGAGGATATTTGACATTCACCAATAATCCCAATTTATAACTGGACAAGTCTCGTACTTTTGTTACTTTATATTGAGGCTTGCCTATCTTAGTCCATTTTCGTTTAGGGACATTGCTAATGGAGACGACATTCTTGAGGTTTTTCGGTAACTTTTGAGACTTCTCATCCAATAATCGCCGCTTTTCTAGATTCAACTGATGTTTCTTACCCCCTATATGGGACAAATACGACGACTCATTAACATGGGTTGTTAAACAGAGCTTACATTCCAATATTCCAAGATGGTTTTTGAACACATAAGGATCGTTATCTAGATTCAATATAGACTCTGTTAATAATTCCTTAACTCTTTTTCTTCGATGAACATTAGTTTCCTGTTGGTCAGCCAACCCCCCTGCCCCTTTTTTGGAATTAACCCTATCAGAATAATCCATGCTTTTAACTAAAAGATGAAACTCTTTGTAGTGAAATGCTGCGAACTCATCGGACGCGCCTGCATGTGACCTTCATCATCTGACGTTCGCGTCTTTTTTTTTTCGTCGCTTCAAGTCCAGGAAATTGCTCTCCAGCAACAAGGCGGCAGTTACAACGGATTCCAACCAACTTTGCCACAATATTACTGTACAACACCATCTTAGTACGCGCAATTCAGCATCCCACAGCCCTTTTAAACATAGTTAGTACCAACAATGGAGTCACCAATCCATATTGGTGATAGCACCACCAATTCCATCAATAATCGATTGATTAACACCCATTTAAAGACTACAACCTGGTCTTCTAGCGTGAATGCTGCGATATACTCCGGAGAGAAATGCATTCAATTGACCGTGACCTTGAAAGATTTGACTCCTCCTAAGCAGGTGGTTATTTTAAGACGTGTTCAAGATTCTTATATCAATATAAATCAGCTATTGGAGATCTTGGTGGCCTTGAATCATTTAAGTCAAGAACAAGCTGATAAATTTATCCAGACACAGATTATCGACAATTTGCAGTATTATAACCAGGAAGGGTACACTGCTGAGCTTAATGATTTATCCAATCATAGAAACAAGTTTATTAAGGGAGTCTGGATTTCTTTCGATAAAGCAGTGAATTTGGCTACTAAATTTGATATTTACGAGTTTTCCAAAAAGATCTTCTTGATAGACGTTCATGATTTCGATGAGTTACCGAAATTAGTCGATAATAACCAAGATGCTTACAATGACAAAGATCTTGATGCTACTGATTCTCCAGCTGAAAATGGTGGCACCACTCCGGAAAATGAAGAAAATAAAGACAGTGCTAAGACCAATGGTTCTCCTGTCAAGAAGAGGAAGTTTGACGGTGATGGCGGTGATAAAGAAGAGAAAAGACTTAAAGAAGATAATTTTGATGGTGTTACATTTAAGAAGTACAAGCAAATCATGAGTACCAATTCCAACTATCCATTCACTCTATCACCGATATCTGTTAAGGACAAAGATGCTGATTTGATTAACGATATTAAATCTAAATTTGGCCAAGTATTCAAGAAGAATGAGACTTCTAATTTGACTATCAACGACATAAAAGCAATTTTTAAAGACATAATCTCTTCTCAAGGGGATAATTTAATCAATGTGTGTGATATTCCCTTGGATAACGAGGGAAAAACTGCTTTGCATTTTGCCGCTACTTTAGGGTCTATTAACCTTGTTTCTAGTTTCGTTGGATTAAGTCTCAATTCTCCTATAAGAGGCTCAGATTTGGGAGAGTCACCATTAATCTCAACAATCTTAGTAACAAACACTATGGAAGCTGGAAAATTCCTGGAATTATTGGGCAAGTGGTTATACCCCAATATTTTCTTGATCAACAATAAGAACTGGTCTTTCTTACATTATTTAACTAATCAGTCTGTAAAGAAATTGGATAGTGGAAAATATTACTTTGATAAGATTCTACAATTTGTGTTGAAGTCCAGTGACCATCAAGTTTATTTCTACAAATTGATCAAAGAGATCATTAATTTACAAGACGTTGAAACTGGGAATACGTGTTTGCATCTTGCTGCTGAAAACGGAAATAAGTGGTTCATTGACATGTTGATTGAATTGAAGGCAGATTTACAAATTGCTAATAAACTTGGAATCAAGCCAATTGAATATGATGTTGTTAAAGAAGTTGTTAACTTCAAAAATTTGGGAATGCAAAACGACTATTTCTCCCACGATGATTATTATTTACTTGAATTGATAAGGACCAGTGTCGACTTCTTAAACGAGAAATTACAAGTTAGTAATGAATTATTAGAGGATGAAGATATTGTCATAAGAAAGGACAACGACAAAAGCCCCAAAGGCACTAACGAAGAGGATTTGACCCCCACAAACAAGTTATTCAATAGTATTAACGACTTATTGTCTAACACGAATAAAGAGTACGAAAATATCATGAACAACAAGAAGAAACAAATCAATGATTTAAACAAGCAATTATACGGTACTACCTTGATCACAGCCAACAATAAGTTCTTACATAAAAAGATTAATGAAAAATTCTATGATTTAGACAACTTGAAGTTGCAAATGTCCAATATCACTGAAAAATTGGAATTGTTGAAGCAAGAATTACCCAAGGATGAAAATGAAGACCAAGAGTCCTTACCAGACGATAATGACACAAACCAAGAGACGTTTGATGCCGATCAGCCGTTTAGAATCGATGCCATTTACAATAAATTAATTAATGAAGAGTCAGTCAAAGTTGAAGACTTGGTTAAGGATGAATCGCTTATTAAATCTTTACCAGATTCCTTGATTTTGAAGGCACGGATCAACTCCTATAAGAAGCTAAATGCCGACATTGAGAGTGAATTAAAACATTTGAGTGACTATAATGTTTTAACGGCCAAATTCAAGAAAGTTGTGAGTTTCTGCACGGGAGTGGATATTAATGAAGTGGACGAATTATTGGACGGGTTGTTGGAAGCGGTGGAAAGTCAACAGTAAGGGTAAATCTAGGGATATAATGTGAATTTTTGTATTAATATGTAAAACTATGTAGAGGTATATATAAATATATAATAATGCAATAGAAATGAAGAAACCAAATTATATCAACCCATCGAATGAAGTTATAGAATTTAAGATAGCCGGATCCAATTTAACCAATCTCTTGAATTCATCTTGATTTATGGTATCAGTTTTATAATCCTTGTTTAAGAGTTTGAAAAACTTTTGACTTCTTAGTTCTGGAGTCTTTTCATCAGGTGACAATGCCACCATATTCCCTATCATTTTATATACTGCACTAATAACCATCAATACTTCTTCATAGCTTATACGACCCAGTTTATTCTGGTCGTATAATCTAAAGCTCCAATTGACTTTTTGCTCGATCGACCCTCTGGACGTAATAGACAACGCAATTATAAACTCTTTAAAGTCTATATACTTGGATTTATCGACGTCAAATACTTTAAATAGATAGTGGCAATAGTCCACGGGATCTCCAAAAGGGAAGAACTGTTTAAAAATCTTTATGAACTCTTCCTCTGACAATTGCCCGGAAGGACAATCTCTTATGAATCCTTTATACCATTGCTGTAATTCTCGTTTATCAAAATAGGTGGCCTCTCTTAATGACTTCAAGTCATCCTTAGATAACTTTGATACCGCCTTCCCCATAATGAATGTGTTGGTTCTTTGGGTTTACTGATAATGATTTGTAGTTAAGTGTTATTTGTGTTTTAGTTTAATTCTGAGAATGCGCGAACAACTTTGAAAACTTCAGTATATAGCAAAGACATCTTCGCCAAAAAGAACATGATTGGTGGGGTTAGACACATGGTAGGAACGACCGGACTTGGAGTTTCCCGAGTCTTTGAATGTGGTAAAACTTTGAGGAACCAGTTTTTAGGACGTAATATTGTTAGATATTTAAATAATGGCAATCCTCAGAATCCTGAGTATAATGAAGAAGTAAGAATGAAAATTATGCCTATAAAAAGATCGGGAGAAACTATTGATACTATGAGAGCAAGATTACTTTACCAAAGTAGAAAAAGGGGGATTTTGGAAACTGACTTGTTATTATCTCGTTTTGCAAAAAAGTACTTGCACACATTAGATATGGACCAATTAAAAGAGTATGATCAACTATTGGATGAACCTGATTGGGACATTTATTATTGGGCCACTAAAAACTATGACGTGACTCCATTACCTGATAAATGGAAACAATCAACCATCTTGCAAATGTTACAGGCTGATGCTAACAATGAAGAACGAGAGATCTTGAGAATGCCTGATTTGTAAGCCTGTAAATAGCTTGTATTTAATATATTTATTACTAAGAGGGTAAGGGCATTTATGATGTATAGCTTTGAATAGAGTGGCACTAGAGTGCAGAAGTTGGTTGTGGGGACATTTTGCCCTGGTGTTACCTCTAAGTCTCTTTGAAAACCTTTTATAAACCTCCCAAAATCTCACTCTCACAAAATTCCTCTCCATAGTTTCTCCATACAAAAACTATTTTACTCAGTGCGAATTAAGGAGAAGATAACCATGATCACAGACATTCCGGAAGACATCAAGTCCAACAAGGATATAATAGCCTATATTCATAGATCCAATGAATTGGAGGACATTAACCCTGTGGTTAGTTACTATTGTAAATTGTACGTGCTAGAATTCATCCTCAACCATAAATTGCACCTGCAATCGAAGCCCATTGAAGGATTCACCATTACGTTGTTAGACACCACAGAATCAATCAAAAATTCTGAAGATGAATCAATTAAGAAAGTATTGATGGATAAGACTTTGTCACTTAGCGTGGTGTTGAACTTCACGTTGAAGATCTTCAACGAGAGCTTAAATGAATTGGGTCATTATTCGGGTGATGAATACCATAAGATGAAATTGATTAGTAAATTTAGAGCTTGCTTGAATTTCCTAAAATTATTGGAGATTTTTCAGAATGATGAAATTGACTTTAGCAAATTAACCAATGGGAAGTTGCACGATTTTAACGAGTTTACTAAGGTGAATAAAGACCGAATGAAGTTGTTGAAGTATAACTTGAGTAAATTGATTAAAGATGAAATTAAGGGTGATACTGATGAATTGGATAAAGAGTTGGAAAAGTTGAACCAAGAGCAGGGTTCTAAGGAGCTTGATCCAGAACCAAATTATAAAGAGGAACCTGAGGATGCCGAAGAACTCGCAGGAGAGTCCGAAGAAGATAAACACAAAGACGATGAAGATGATAAAGATGTAAAGTTACCAGGAGTTCCCACTACTATCAGTAAAGACAATGAAAGTGACCTTAGATTACCCGAGACACCTAAGTTTATTGATAGTGAACCTGAAGATCCTCCTAAACTACCAGATGCCCCTGCATTCCTTGATGAAGGTAAAAGATCAGACAGTCAAGTAAACTTACCTGGAGCCCCACATTTCGATCCAGAGGAAGGTAGCAACGACGATATAAAGCTTCCAGGGGCACCTAAATTCTTACCGGACGATGATTTAAGTCATATCAACAAGAACTCATCCATCCAAGTATTCGCTCCCGGGGAAGCAAAAGACCAAAGTGAAGAAAAACACCAAAGAGAGCAAAATGAGCAAACACACCAAAAAGAAGAGCCAAGACAACCAAGACATACTAAAGAAACCCAATCATATAAACCCGTGCCGGTGACCAAGGAAAACATCGACATAATTCTTGACAAACAAGAACTGATTACTAAAATACAAAAACATTGCAAATTTGCCGTGTCAGCCCTTAACTACGAAGACTTAGATACGGCCGAACTGCAATTAACCGAAAGTTTACAAATGCTCAAACTTCTTAAACTGCAAGAGAACTTATAGACTTATATACGTTAATTGATGAGTCGTATTTCCGCATCTGAACAATCGCGTCTGGCCAAGAATGGAAGTCAATAAACCTGATGTGCTCATGCGGCTAAGAATAACAACTGTTTATTTACGACCACCCCCAATTGGGAATAACCCAATCTCTGTCAAAGCAGCACTCTTAGATATGTGATGCACTAAATATATCACTTGCCAGGTCGAACATAAACAAGTCTCAATTTAAAGTTGTTTGTGTGTTTTGCCGTGCACATACTTTCTAATTGTTAATATACATAGTTGCATGTGGAGCACTGTCGCTTAGACATCGCATGCTCGTTTATATAACCATTCGACATTAATCACAGCCCACCTAGTTGAATTCTCTATTTAAGTGCATACTAAGACTTTGATTTCCGATTTCTTGTCGACCAAAGGTCGTTGACCAACCGATCTCTTGAAAAGAAGAAAAAATCTTGTATAGTTCTTTCACCATTGAATCATCAAAAACTTTTAATATTGTTGTTTTTTCTTTTGAACTCCTATAAGTTTCATTTTGAGTTTTATTCACCTTTTTTTTTCATTTGTTAAGTTTGCTGTCTGTTTACAGCCCCATTGGTTAGGTAACCTGTCAGAGATCCAAATCAGGAACTTACATCAAAAGTGCGACCCACAAAAAAACTGTCGTTGTTGATTTGGTATAAAGGATCATTCATCGCTTTGGATATTTTCTTCAAAGTAACATTACCGTTTGATTCATTTCAGTAAAAATCTTCTGTTAGCATTGTTAGCATAAACACGTTCCGGCCTTGTCATCAACGAAACTCCAACTTTTTACTCCGTCTTTACATATTTGGGCCCGGATCAAGATTTGAAAATCAGATTGTTTTTTTTTTTAAGGGAAGATGAATGCAGTTAAGAAGAGATTCACATCCGGATCTCATGGGTCTCCTAGTAAGGAAGATCTAAGAAACTCTATTCCGGCAGCTGATGACTTAGAAAATGTATCCCCAGAACTTGTACCTATAGTGACATTATTGTCATCCCAATCTCATAGGAGATATTATGAAGGAATTTTTATGTTGTATTATGATCTAAATGGAGATGGAAAACCTGCAGATAGAGAATGGAAAGAAGTGTATGGGATATTGACTGGTAATCAGTTAGCATATTGGGATGCTGCTAATTTGGCGGAGTTTAGAAATAATCCTACTGCTTTGTTAGAGAATAGTTCCAAGCCCAATTATATTAACTTCACCGACTCCGTTTATAATGCCATGAAGGTATTACCGGCTGCCAAACAAAACTTAGATAATGTTATTATTGTGTCTACCACCTTGAAGAATCGGTATATCATTCAACTTAAGTCTATTAGTGATCTAAATAATTGGTATTTGGCATTAAGATTATCAAATTTCGAATATCAAGCTTTACAACAAGCTTATACAGGGGCGTTGTTAAGTGCTCGTGGGTCTAGATTATCTGATATCAGAACCGTTTTGGCTGAGAAGAGATTTGACCATGAAGATTGGGTTAGTATAAGATATGGATCTGGGATGGCATGGAAGAGATGTTACGCTGTAGTGGAACCATCTACTAGTAAAAGAAGCAAATTCACTCCAGGGAGAATTTTACTCTTTGAGAATGATCAGAAAAAGAAGAAACAATTGATGGCAGTTGTTACCAATGCTTCTGCAGTTAGTGCTGTTTATCCTCAATCACATGTATTGATTGATCATAGCACCATGTTGAAATTGGAAGGATATATAAATTTCAAGTCTCCATCATTATCTACTAAAGTATCCAAAAAGTCCATTGATGACTTTAAAAATACTTCTATCTTCTTAATGCCAGAGCAACATAGCTCGGTACCAGGGTTTGATACTTTGATCCGTTTCTTGATTCCTTTATTGGATTCTTTTGGGTTATATGGGAGACCTAAGAAATTGAGAGCTGAAAGACAAGATCCTGATTCCTTATTATTTGGTTTGCCTACTTTACCTCATGTGCATTATTTAGAATTGAATGATTTACAATCCTTTATTAGTCGTCCTGATTTCTTGAATTGGGATGTTAAGACTTGGTCTGATAATCTCAAGTCCATTTTAAAATCTAAAATCGACAGAGGTTATGAGGGTTGTGGTAGTTCTAGAGGATTCCAAGGTGCTATTTCTTCGTTAGCTAGTCCCCAAACTCCAGCTTCCAGTTCCTTTAGAAATCCAAGCGGAAGCTCCCCTGAGAAGGTCAAGAATAAACCCCAGCCTGCTAAACCAAAAGATCCTGCTGATTCCAATTATCCATACAATAGAATGCAGCAAATGCCCAACAACAGTCAAACGAGGTTACCACCTCCGGGCCAAAATATGGGTGCTCCAATGGCTGTTGGAGGAGCTGTAGGTGCCGCCGCCACTGCCGCTGGTGTTGGTTACAGAAATGCTTCTAATGACTCTGTGGTTCATAATCCTAACGCGAATAAAAATGTTAATAATCTTACTATTAATCCTAATTCTAGAAACCAACATAGGTCAACAGAGTTATCAGACATTTACCAAAAATATTCAGACATTAAATCACCATCTGATCAATTCAACTACAATAGAAATGAATTATTGAATGGCTCTTCAGAAGAGTTAGATGAGGACGAATTACCAGCTAATGTCCGGAAGATCAACTTGAGCGAAAACATATATCCAAAAGATGATCATGAATTATTTAGTGATGATGATGATGACGACGATGATATTTTATCGAGTAGTAGTGACCGAATTGATTCAAGAAAAATTGGTCTTTTGTCTAATGGATCAAGTTCTTCTAACACTGGACTTGTGGTTCCACCTTATGATAACAGAAATAGTTCTTACTCTTCTGTTCAATCCCCAATGACTCAATACCAAGAATTCAACGAGAAATTCTCCAATTCTGTTTCTTCACCTGTGGGAAAGCCGAATCAAGATGGTTTTGGTCGCGGTCAAAACAATAGGAATTTCTCTGATTCTGGGTCAGATGAATTGGAATCCCCACCTCCAGTCCCTCCTCACAGTCATAGTCAACAACAGAGATTGGCATCATCTGGGTCTGCTAACCCGGTCTATGAAAACTCCCATTACAATGATAGTCAAGGCAGAATTCACAGACCAAAATACATCACATCTCCAAACAACACCCAAAATCAGGTGCCAACGTTTAAACACGATGATGTGGATGCTCCTTTAACTGGTTACCAACAGACGGCACCAGCTCCTCAAGCTCATTCTCCTCATTTGCAATCTTCTCGCCAGATGCAATTTAACAAGCAAAGACCACCACAACCTCAGCAACCACATCAGCAGCCACCTCAACCGCAACATCATCCTCAACAGCAATCTCAACCCCAACCTTTAAATCAAAACGCTTATAATAGCACAAATACTCATGCTCCTAAATTCGGATATCAAACTAAACCTCAACCACCACCAATGCAACAGATGCCTCCTCAACAACAACAGATACCCCCTCAAGCTCACCATCAACCTCATAGACGTGCTCCACCTCAACAATATCAAGGAGGTATCCCACCATCTAGCTCCGGAGTTCCTCCATCAATTAACAGTGGGGTACCACCCTCTGCTAGTTTCAATAGTGGGCACCCTCAATACCGAAACCAACCACCTCCGAATAGACAACCCCAACAACAGCCACCAAATCCGCAACAATACCCAAGGTATCAACAAGCCCCACCAAGTTCTAATAATTTGAGAAATTACGGAAACTCGGCACCTTATCAACAGTATCAGTATCAACCACAAGGGTATCAACAAATTCCTCCACACAGCCAGAGTCAAGGAAGACCAAATCAAAGACCTCCACGTCCTCAGCAACCTCCTCAACCACAAAACCCCAACCCCAACCCTTACACAAGATATTATTGATAAGGAAAGAATTCTACAGCCTTGTATACTATGTATATATTTTATGTATAACTTCAATTGTGACAATTTTTATTCTAATTATCGGCTTTCATTCCTGGATTTTTTGCAAGCATTGCTTTGGTGCCATCCCAGACTTTCCCGTAGTATGGTTTTTTACTAGACTCCATTGATCAGGATAGTTTTTAAGCACCTTGACGTTGTCACCAATTGACAAAGACACTTCATCTTCTAACCTTCTAGTATAAGTTTCTACTACTAGAAACTTCGAATCCTCCTTTACATTCTCCATTTGAATAAGAGAAGGTAGCTTTGGAAGACTCTTTTGAGATCTCTTAATCGTCGGAATTTTGGGAGTTTTGGGAGTTTTTGGAGTAAATGGTTTATTCAAGTTGAACCTTTTAAGAAACAATGGAGAAATTCTCGATGCTTCTTCAGAATCCGATCTGTCGATATCAATCTTAACCGCTCTACTCAACCTATTAATCCAATTGGAAGATTCCGCTTTGATTCGGTTTGGCACAGACTTAAAGTTGATTGGCGTGACAGCAGAAAACCTTTTCAGTTGCCCAAAATAATTCTTACTAGTGTCATTTAAATCTAGCTTTAAATCTCTGTTTGACCTTTTGGAATCATGAAAGTACTTGGGTTTATATTCCGTCAAATAGGGATTCTTTTCATTGAAGCTGTCGGTGGACGCCGAATTTTGATAGTAAGCTTGATTGGTGCTGGTAGGTAATATTGACTTATTGGTGGCCCTTTTGCACTTTAAATAATACCAGGTTCCCAAAGATACCAACAAAAGAGCCAATACACCAACAGGAATACCAATAGCCATACCTAATTTGGCCGAATCGTCAGACTTATAATGAGCCACGCTATCTAACACTTGACTGCTACTAGAAGGTTGTAAATTAGAAGTAGTATCAGATTCTGAAGCAATATTTGTAAAGGAAGTTTTTGAAGCATCGGTAGTACTAACGGCATTGCTGGCTCTTGAGCTTGCTGATGTTTTAACGAAGATAAAGGAACTAGTTGTGGAAGGAGCAGATGTAGAAATGGGATTTGTGGAAGTAGAAGCTGTGTGAGTGGAAATCACTACTTGTGTGGGAGTCCCAACATAAAGTGGCCTAAAGTTGGAATACCCTTGATTATTAGTCAAATAAGACATCGTTTTGGTAGAGGTGATTGTTACCTGAATTGTGGTATCGTCCATAAAACTATAGCATTTCTGGGTGGGAGTTTTGGGACTTTATATATTGTATTTTCTTTGTGTGTTAAAATCTGAAACAAATTTGTTGCAGCCAAATGTGAGTATTTGTTTCAGATATGTAGCAGATGTCCGTTTTTGGATTTTGTTCTAGAACATAGAAATGTGAAGGATGTGATTGTGTATGACGTGGTTAGTTATTGTGTTTAGTTGGTGTATTTAGTTGGCGTGCTTAGTTGGTGTTTAGTTGGTGTTTAGTTGGTGTGTGTACTCGTTGTATATTTTATGTAATTATTGTCTGTAAGCTGTGTGTAAGTAAGTCGTGTGAGTGAGTGCGGTGTTCTAAGCAAATCAAACACGGCTACTAAGAATTCTGTAAACCCTTGATTAGCTCCGACTGCTTTTCAGATAATTGGCTACTGACATCTGAGTTGCTTCCTAAGTTTCTTAAGTCTTTCAAGATAATATCCTTCAACTTATCAAAATATACCTCCTGCAACAAATTTCTAATGTTATATTCTGAATTTTCCACCAGCTGTCCCAAATTTATCAAATGAAACGTTTCCAAATTATTACTAACTTCAGAACTGAATTTTTTGGTAACGGAATTCTGTCTGGTTAACGTCCCAGACACAGATAAATTGCTATTATTATTTAAATTCAAGATTACAGAACTTGTCAATTTGTATTCATAAGTGTCAGCGGCTTCCTTGTTAACTTCAAAAACATGAATGGAGTCCCATTTTCCCTCTCCATTATCGATTTCCTTCTTGAATAATACTACTCCTGCAAATTCATCCGTCAAGGATTGATTTTCATCTTCAGCAGTATCCCAGAGATAAACTGAAGAAATACCGGAGTTCTCATAATACAAGTCTCTATAGATATCGAAACTTTCGTTAGCCTTAATTTCCAATTGTCTTAATTCTGGCGACGGATATGGAGGTAATTCCTCTTCGTCTTGATCCACATTCCCCGGATAATACTTATTAGTCCATGGTGATCTATAGGAATCACCGTCTCTATTATAATCGCAGCATAAAAACTCCTTTTTGTTTTCTCCGTCGGAGGTGATGGTCAATGGTGTGTCGATTGACGATAACAAGTCTTGAGTTAATTCTATATTCTCATCACTAGATCCTCCACTACTCTGTAAGATAGTACATAAATTGTTTAAATTGACGGTGATGTGATTTGGATCTAGTCTCCTTAACAAATCAAGGGAATTGTCAAATTTATCGTTGTAGGCCATTGTAGTCTTCACTGTTAGTAGCTGAAGACGTATTAATATAGTTGTTTAATCTATAGCTATAATGGTTTGAACAACCTGTGAATTTGAAGGAGTGCGATCAAGGTGTACTAACCAATTTAACTGCAAAGAATTGTCGGGCTTCAGGCCTCATTATTTGGTTGCAAGTATCGGTGATGATCAACGTCTAGATAAATCAGATGAATCTGGTTGTACATTATCTATATCTGTGCTTACTAATCGTGTTATTGTATATTTGTCAGAATCGTCTAGTAAAATCTCCTCAAAAAGTCGGTCGGAACGCACACGGAGACGGAGACGGAGACGGATTTTCTACCGGGTCCGAAAACTACCACAGGTGATCTTCTGTCAATCGGGTGCTAGAGAACGATTAATAACTATAAGAGCCAGCTTAATTCCTTATTAAACCAGTAATATACTAATACTGAAAAGTACAAACTAACAGTATAAATTAATAGTAGCATAAAAATAAGTTTTTTTTTGAATAGCACTTACAAAATGAAGATTTTCGTTACTGGTGGGACTGGAACCGTCGGTACTGAAGTTATTAAGGCATTCGTTGCCAAAAACCATCAAGTGGTTGCATTGGCTAGATCCGAATCCTCTGCTGAAAAATTGAAGGAAATGGGTGCTCTGGTTGTCTTTGGTGATTTGGCCGATTTCGATACCATTGTAGATGCTGCTGAACAAGCAGATGGGTGTATTCATTTGGGGTTCTCAAATGACTTCAGCAAGTTTGAAGAATCGATCGAATTAGAACGCACTATTATCCAAAAGGTTTGTGATGCTTATGTTAACACTAACAAAGCGTTCATCAGTAGTTCTGGTACGTTAGTATACACCAAGAGGCGTGAGCTTTTCTTACCTTTTATGCAGAAAAGATATATGAATGACGAATTAACTATTTCCTACGCCTCCAAGGGAGTCAGAGCTATGGTCTTTAGACTTGCTCCTACTACCCATAGTCCAACTTCAAAGGGTTTCTCTGGGTTGCTTACTGATATTGCCAAGGCAAATGGGGCATCTTACTATCCAGATGATGGTCAAAACGTATGGCCCTCTGTTAATTCAATTGACGCTGCTCAGTATTATGTAGCGGCTATGGAAAAAGGACAAGCAGGAGTAATTTACGATGTTTGCCTGGAATTGGTGAAAATGAAAGATCTTGCTGATGCCATTGCCAAAAAGCTTGGAGTCCCTTCTGTTTCAGTTCCTGACGAACAGCTTCCAGAAAAATTGGGTCCTCTCTTTGGCAATATCGCCAGAATAGATAACCCTGTCTCTCTTGAAGAAATCAAATCCATTTTTGATTGGAATCCGACCCATAAAGGGTTAATTGAAGAATACCTCGAATATTATGATGCTTCTTCTTAATAGTTTAAATAGTTTAATATGATGTTTGTCGTATTACTATACATGTAGCGATTTTGCAGCAAGATATTGGTTTGTACACTTATAATGTTGCTTATGTAATCAATAGAGAGTAACACTTGATATCAATTTACTCCTTCTAATCTTTGGCTTTATTTGTTGTTCTCCTAAAAATGAGAAAGTCCAATTGAGTAATGGCACCGAGAGATAGTACGAAGTGTTGATGGATCTGGATTCAGAGAAACACAACTACCAAGAAGCTTGACAAGATCTGAAACTTCAACTGTTCATTTAAAACAATTGGGAGCATAATTATTGCAGGACATTCAAACATGTTACAACATTTATTCTGGCTGCAAATACTGCTGAAAGTGTTGCATTTTGCTTTTTGGTTTGTCCAAGTTAAAGGATCTGAAAAGATCGTGATTTAGTTAGATCAATTAAAATTATAGCTTTTGTGGAGGTGATTTGGTACTTTCTCCTTTCATTCGATGTATTGTTTCAAAAGAAGTAGTATGTCTCTCGAGGAGAATAAATGGTACGTTATTGTCCTCAAGGAGCGCTATCTTCTAAGCTGCCAATGAGTATCATCTTAAATAAAGCAGAATGTATGTGAGAAATAAATTAGTTAAAATCATTAAAATATATTCTTGTATATAAACCCTATAATTAGAAAAGCAGCATTGAAATAAATGAAAGCTCAAATGGAAAAATGCATCTATGGTCCCAACTCGTATGGACCACCACCGTAACGTGGAGCATATAAGATAATAGCATTAAGAAGACCAGCCATTAATCCAGCGATTGGTAAGGTTAAGATCCACCCTAAGTAACACCAGGTAACGATTCTCCAGTTAACGGATTTCAAATCTTTGTTACATAAACCAACGAAAACAATGGCACCAGTAGCACATTGAGTAGTAGACACAGGAATAGCTAATCTGGTAGCCATAACAACAGTAACGGCGGCACCCAATTCGATAGCAAATCCTCTAGATGGAGATTGTAAGATTAATTTGTTACCCAAAACTCTCACAATTCTGTAACCAAAAGTCCAAATACCAATAACTAAAGCAACCCCAGCGTAACCTAAAATCCAAGGAGGAACAGAAGCTTCTGCACCAATAGTATTGGTAGTGAAAACAAGATAAACAGTGGCTAAAGGACCAGTAGCGTTAGCAATATCATTAGCCCCGTGAGTGAAAGACATAGTACCAGCAGTCACACCTTGTAAGAAAGAATAGAAATGTTCGATTCTGTTGTCATAGTATTTAGAAGAACTATGCATTTTCTTAAGATCACCGGCTAACATATCTTTAGAGTTAACTTGATCACTAATAACATCTCTGTTGAAACCATGAGCCAAAACTTGTACAAATAAGTAGAACCATTTGCTTGGTTGTTTAAGTAAACTATACCAGAAAGTAGATGTCTTCATACCTTGTGGACAACCATCGGTGACGTAATACATGAAGGTGGATTGTTCTTTATAAGAAGCGCTACCATTAACATTATGAACTTCTTGGTTAACTTCATCATCTTTACCGTTGGTCGAGTTACCAGATGATTCACCTTTAGCTTCTTCATCCAAAATTTCTGGGTTTGCGATGACTTCGTCAACGTATCTTCTACCAGCATAATAATCAATAACTAATTCGTGACCTTCTGGCATTGGAGGGATATTGTCGGTAGATTTGAAAAATAACATTGGTCCTCTGAAAATATCATAAAACTTTAAAGTCCAATCTTGATGTACCAATTTTCTTCTGTAGTAAGGATAGAAGAATAAGCAATAGATAATACAAGCAACTGCACCAACCCCAAGGATAGATCCAGCAGTAGCACCCTCAGATAAATCATCTAATCCCAATCTTGGGGATCCCTTCCACACAATTAACATAGTCAAAATAGCAAAAGTGGCAAAAGTTAAAACTGGCCCTAATAATAAAGCATTTTTCAAAGATCTGTCGAAATTTTTGATTTCCAAAACCCCGTATTTAGAAATTAAGAAAACAATAGAAGCAATTACACCTGCTAAACATGGAGCAATAAACCAAGAGGCAATGATTTGGGCAACACCATCCCAACCCCAGGTAATAGAGTTACCACCTTTAGCAGCAATTCCGGCACCAACAACCCCACCAACAATAGAATGGGTGGTAGAAACTGGCATACCAATAGAAGTAGCAATGGTTAACCACACAGAAGAACCGACTAAAGCGCACATCATAGTCAACATCAATACAGTTGGATCATCTTCGAATAATTCAACGTCGAACATCCCCTTTCTGATGGTATCGGAAACTCTGTCCCCTACTAAACAAGCCCCTAATAATTCACAAATAGCAGCTAAGATCATAGCTTGCCAATACCTTAAGGCTCTGGAAGAAATAGAAGAAGCCCATGAGTTAGCAGCGTCATTAGCCCCAATGTTGAATGCATCCAAGAATGCAAACATCATTGCAATGGCAAAGATATAGTTAAACTGATGAACAGCGATCATCGTTGAATGTCTTTATTTAAACTGCTGAACTTTTTTAAACTGAAGCAAAAAAAAAAACTGTCAATTGGGTTATTTTCCATCTCTTATATAATAGACATTAAAAGAGAACAAATCAAACACATGGGCTGGTGTTCCAAATACACAAGAAACAAAAAGCTGCAATAGGTTAACCGTTTTAATTAACTTGGTACCAGATGCCTTATTAATTAATCTAAGGTGGTTTCTTTTTTCCATTTTCTCTTGGAGATATGCCTGAAAAACCTTCCCCAATACAGGAATGGCCCTGAACAGTAAGCAATATTCATCCTCTCGCGTATAACAAAGTGTGAAGGGGAAGGTTCCAAGAGATACTTATTGTGAATTTTCCTGTACTTGGTGGATGGCTGCAAACATTAACAATACAAAAAAACAGCCGTGCAGGGAAGTGCGACGCTGTTCCTGCATAGACCAAAGTCTTCAAAAATCGTGGGCCCGGTATTTACCACCGTTTCGCCCCAGTCTGGCTCCGCGCCGGTCCAAATGAACAGAGTTTTCATTTTTCTTGATAACCCTCGTGTGCGCTTGAGTTTCCAGTCGAGGTCTTGGCAGGCCAATACCAAGAAACTTGTGGACCCACGTGTGGTCCCTGATGCAGATAGCACGACATAATTTGACTGTTCAATACTAGGAGCAAGCCCATGACAACTAGGAACGGTCAATGGGTAGTAGGGATACAAGCTTCATCAGAGCAGGCAATAAGTGATGGGGTATAATCAGATAATCCCGGGGTTAACCTGGGAGGCTTAAAAAAATGATGCAAAATTATAGTAGCTGAAGAACCTAACCAAGGCTTAGATTAATATTGTTTGTCGTGCCCATATCGTGCATTTGGATTGTGACATTTTAGCGTTGTGACATTTTTGAATTGCGACATTTTGGGAATGGACGAGAAGGACAAACGAAGAAGAACCGTAGGAAAGGCTCGTGGGAAAGTGTCGCCATCGATCTCGCCGCATGTAATATGACGTTTTACGTCGCTTGTGTTATGATTTGATTGTACTGTCTCGTATAAGCCTTTATTTTAGGGGCCGCCTTTGTAGGACTTCCGTTTTGTGTTAATTGTGGTCGTGCGCAAATGTCTCACTGTCAACGATCCACGTGTGGTAACTGTAGATCGTGTGTCAAATGCACCAGAGCCTGAGGAGTTGCAAAAACTCAATTTCTTGCCTTATTGTGGGAATCATATAACTAAACCAAAAGAAAGCAATATAGATCAATGTGCCGTGTAAATCTCGTAAACTGTTAATTCAACCATGTGGGGGTTCGTTATGGTACATTGTGGTTTGTGGTTGGCAAGCGACAGTTTTTACATAAACCACACAGGAATACCATATTTTTCTTTGGCTTAGCCTTTTTCTTGCTGAATTCTTGTAAAGAAGCATGGGTTCAGCTCCGATTATTGACAAAGAATAGGATCTCGGGAATTTCCATCTGGTTTTTGCTAGCGATCCTACAACTATTGACATGGTCGCATGCGTGGTCGGTTGCACAGTCGCACTATATTATCTAGCGATCGCACGAACTTGCTCAGTTTCATGGCAGAGTCGCACCAACGGTTTCTTCATGCACCTCTTCGCGCAACAAATGAGCGACCACCAAATTGTTCCCCACCATATTCTCTATTATGAGAGCTTTTAAGAGATTTGCATCAACTAATCCTTACAAATTCTATGATCTTGTGTTGCAAACGCCTTCGAGGCCCCAACAGCCTATCGAGGCTATGCTTATGAAATCAAAAGATTTGAAAAAATTGAAATCCATGACTAAAACCACCTTTGAAGGCAATTATTCTTTACTGGAATCACCCTTGGAAGGGATTGAAAAGATCTTTGGGGGTAGAATTAGAGGGGATCAAAGATCCAGTTCAAGCAGATTAACCCGAGGAGAACCTCGGCAAATCGCAGGCATTTCTGTTCCTGATAGACCTCCTGAACCCGATAATTGTTGTATGAGCGGGTGTATAAATTGTGTGTGGGAATTATTTCGAGATGATTTTAAAGAATGGGATAACAAAAGACGAGAGGCTGCTCTTAAAATTAACAAAGACTCACTGTTGGCCGACTATGTTTGGCCCGCTGATTTTCATCCTCCGTTAAAGTATCTTGATGATTCTCATATTCCTAAAGATTTATTACATAAGAAGCATCAACCTGCAGGCGCCAAAGATCCTAAAACAGGGGAATCAGCTAAAGACGAAGATAGCTGGCTGAGTGTTCCTGTTGCCATCCGAGTGTTTGCAGAAGCTGAAAAGAGAATTAAGGCTAAGCGCAAACAACAATCAGCCGCTTCATAAATTCTGGTCCAATTTCTGCGTCACCTTGGTACCAAATCTTTACGTCTTCATGAACCATTCAGTCTTATTAGTTGTTTCTTATGACTTGCCTATTTATTTATTCTTGCATCTACATTCATATAGACTATATTTGTATATTCAATGGACTTATTTACTAAATTATTCATCCAAATCGATTCCTTTAGATTTGTAGAATTCTTTGGCCTCTTTGATTTGCTTCAATAACTCCTGATGCTTTTCTGGTTTATCCTTGAAGGTCAAGATTCTGTACCCTAAAGTAGACAACACATACGATCCTAATGTGACAATCCCCCAGAATGGTAAGAATGGTAAGATTTCGGAGTAGAATACTTCTGGAGAAGGAATTAATTTGGCATATAATGCAAAATATACCGCTGATATAACAAACAACGTCAATAAAGTATCGGTGGCTTTGGTCATGGTGATTAATTTACCCTCTGTTACTATTAGTTTGAGTACGTGTTTTTTCGTTTGTTAGACAGATGCTCGCTCGCGCTTTCAAACCGATTACATCGAGAAGTATATTAGAAATTGTATATACAATATAAAGTCTCACATTATAGATTCTTGCTTGATGATACTAGAAAGCTTAATCAACTTCTCAGCGGCCACAGAGTCATACTGTTTGACTTTATTTATCAACTCGTTCTCTGTAGAGTCTATGAACGCTGAATCGGTTTCCGCCTCTGCTTCCAGTTCTACTTCGGCTTCTGCCTCTGCCTCAACCTCTGCCTCGGGGTCCAGAACATCAATATGTTCTTGGTCTGAACCATCCTGATCGGCGTTTTGGTCAGAGTCTTGATCAGGGGTTTTGTAGGTCTGTGTTGTCTCTGATTCGTCTTCAACTTTTACTTTTGGGGACCTTAATAAACCAGGATCAATTACTGACTCATCTTGATCATCTCTTTCATAACTAGTAGAAAAGATCTTAGCGACCCTTGTGCCATTAATCTCTTCATCCTTAGCTAATTGATTCAACTTGTATCTTATGAGTCTTCTAATGGTTTCAATTACAGGCTTATTAATCCATCCATCTTGATAATCCAATTTATCTCTTAGTAATTCGCCTCGGTCTTTGGCCAGATTAAGGTACTCATAAATATCTTCATCTATTATATCCCCAACTTGAAAGGTCACAGTCTTGGGGACTTCTTTGCCATCGAAAATCAAATTGTACGAGACACTTAGTGCGTTCTTGTCGATTTCACTCACTCCTTCGTCGTTTTTAGCTTGAATGTCTGAAACACTTATAGTATTTGGTAAAACCCTTGATTCTCTTTTAGAGCCATTTTCATTCAGGTTCAATTTTTTGGAATGATGTATCTTGATATTCAAACTATTAATTCGGAAATATTCACTTTGATATTTCCAATAAGATGGATTTATGGTAGGGTTAACACCATATTTGACATTACAAAATCTCCATGGTCCATTTTTGTAAATGTATGTTACGTGTGGTAATGCTTGTTTCATAACACGTTTATAAGCATCGGGAATAATATCTTCGAGATGTTTTCTCAACCAAATGGGCTTAACTTCAAATACATGCCTTAGCCACCCGATACAGTAAAACAAATCATAGTTATATGAGTTAGGAGGTATTTCCGAACTTTCTACTTGGCGTTGCAATTTCTGGTGGTTCTGCACTAACATTGGATCCGGAGCTTGAGGTACTTCGAGTGATTTATTGAAATCAACCACTTGCGTATATAATTTAACATCGGCCTTCTTACTGACAACTTTCAAATCTCCACTAGCAGGATCCTTAACCGTCATGCTTATGGGGTTCTTCTCGTATTCATAATCAAAAGGAAACTTAATAGTACTAAACATAGGAGGCGGTGGTAAATGCTTATCAGAGTTTTCATAATTTGACGGGTCTTGGAAATCTTTGTTGTTTAAAAATGGAGTAGTTATCTCCCCTTGTTTATCCTTTAATTCCGGTTGTTTCCCCATAAATTCTTGATTCAATTCATCATAATTTCGAACATTCATAAGATTATTGGATTTCTGAGCAAAAGAATTATGTTTGGTATTGACTTGAAAATCAGACATGCCCTTGAAAGAATGAGTCTTATTGATGATCCCGATGGGTTTCATTCGATAAGCTCCTCCTTGTTTATCATTATGTTTTAGTAAATCCCTGATCATATATTTTTCGGGCTGTTCTTTATAATCAGATGGGAGATTCCTCTTGGGAATAGAGACTTTAAGAACAAGTCTTTCACGATTACTGGTTATGCTTTGAATAGGATGGTGAAACCTGTCATTTCTTAGCCTCAACTCTAACGGATTTTCATCTTCTGGTTTGATTCCTTGTAATGATTTGTTATTGTTGTTTGCATTTATAACTTGGAGTACTTTTTGTTTCCCACCCAACATTTCGATAGCCCTTTCATTATTCTTAACAATTAATGGTAGTTCCACCGCAGTTACATGCGGTATATCCATAGAATGTAGGCCCGCCAACTTCTTTTTTTCATTCGCTGGCATTGTCTTGTGTCTTAACGTCAAAAGGAAAAGATATATAAGATTAGTTAAATCGATATATGTTAATCTGCAGAACTGATGCGCGAATAGCTCTCAAACTGCAAAACAAAATGATGCGCTCAACCAGATCAGTAAAAATAATTGGAAAATTGGGCTCAAACTGCAAAAAAAAAAAAAAGAATGCCTTCAGCCAGATTCGAACTGACGATCTCCTCATTACTAGTGAGGTGCCTTACCAACTTGGCCATAAAGGCGTTAACTATTGATCGCAAGTGATCGCTCTTCTTTGCGATCGGTGTGCGATCGGAATTTGGTAATCGCACGAATAGTCAACACAACAAGCAAACGATGGGTTGCAAAAAAAAAAAAAGAATTCACAGTTTATCTCATCAAAGGGTTATTTTCTTTTTATTATTATTATATATATATATAGGTGACCTAGTCAGAATTGTGATATCGCCCACCAGACACGATGTATGACTACCAAATGGATAATGTAAGAATAATTTTGTATAATATTAGTGGCTCTAATAAAAAGAAGTGAATTATATAGAAAACAGTAATACTTCAAAAAATCGTAAAAAATCGAAAAACGACAATTACTTCAAAACAACAAGACCATTGATCTCCTAATGAATTAGGGTACCAGTACAATACAAAAAATCGTATAGATGGAGAAAAAATTTTATTAACAAAGAAGATTTTTGATTTAATCTCCTTATATAATATCTTTTGTTTGAAATTGCAAAATTCACGTAAAGGGATATAACACAAGAACTAGTAATATTCTATGAAATATTGCTCTAAAAATCCTGAAAAAAATATTACTGCAACACAGGCGGTGATAAAAACTCTACACTCCTCTTAGATGCTTATTTTGTTATCAAACATGTTCTTATCTGATCATATCTCCTTTAATGGACTTCACGTGAGACAGATTGACAACAGATTGGTCCGCGAATGGGCCGAAAATTCTAGATGATTCCACAATGTTCCAGTAATTACTGGAAGCGTCTGATGATCTTCGCGGTAACTGCAAAAGTGGATCAGGACACTAGTATAAATAGTATTTGTGGTTTCATCCCTCCTTCAATTAATTTTTTTCTCTTCAGCAAACAAAATGGATGAAAGTCAATTCACTGATAATGCTTTGAAGATCATTACCAATGCTACCAACTTAGCAAAGGATAATTCTCATAGTCAATTGTTACCATTGCACTTTTTGGCAGCAATGGTACCAACTGATGAGGAGAACTCCGTACCATACTTGAAAACATTAATACAAAAAGCTAGATATGAATGGGGTGACTTTGAAAGAGTGGTGAATAAACATTTAGTAAGACTCCCTAGTCAAACTCCTGCCCCTGATGATATAAGGCCAAGTTATGCTACTGGTCAAATATTACAAAATGCTACCAAAATCAAGGCTCAACAAAAGGATAACTATATTGCTCAAGATCATTTATTGTTAGCCTTATTGGAAGATAATTCTATTAAAGATATTTTCAAAGAAAGCGGGATCCAAATAGATGCTATCAAAACTCAAGCTATAGAATTAAGAGGTAGCCAACGTATTGATTCTAGACAAGCAGATTCTTCATCATCTTATGAATTCTTAGGAAAATATTGTGAAGATTTAACTGAAAAGGCCAGAGAGGGAAGAATCGACCCAGTTATAGGTAGAGAAGAAGAGATAAGGAGAGTAATTAGGGTTTTGTCTAGAAGAACCAAATCCAACTCGGTATTGATTGGAGAAGCAGGGGTTGGTAAGACTTCTATAGTTGAGGGAGTTGCACAAAGAATTATTGATGGTGATGTCCCCAATGTTTTATCTAATGCAAGGTTATTCGCTTTAGATTTGGGAGCTTTAACAGCTGGTGCCAAGTATAAAGGGGAATTTGAAGAAAGAATCAAAGGTGTATTAGGTGAAATTGAAAAATCTAACGAAATGATTATTTTATTCATCGATGAAATCCATATGTTAATGGGTGATGGGAAGCTGGACGCTGCTAACCTTTTGAAACCAATGTTAGCTAGAGGTACCTTGCATTGTATTGGTGCTACTACTTTTGCTGAATACAGAAAACATATTTCTAAGGATGGTGCCTTTGAAAGAAGATTCCAAAAGATCGATGTGCCAGCTTCCACTGTCAATGAAACCGTGGCTATCTTGAGAGGTTTACAACCAAGATATGAAATTCATCACGGGGTTCGGATTTTGGACAGTGCATTAGTAACTGCAGCTCAGTTAGCATCTAGATATTTAACTTACAGAAGCTTACCAGATTCTGCGGTTGACTTGATTGATGAAACTGCTGCTACTGTAGCCGTAGCCAGGGACTCGAAGCCGGAAGAATTGGATAATTTAGAGAGGCAATTACACTTAGTGGAAGTGGAGATTAATGCCTTGGAAAGAGATGTTGAAACTGACGAGGATTCTAAAGATCGTCTTCAAATTGCCAGAAAGAAGAAGGAAGAAATTGAAGAACAATTAGGACCATTAAGAGAAAGATTCCAACAAGAGAGAGCTGGCCATGAGCAATTGATAACTGCTAAACGTAAGTTGGATGAATTAGAAGTCAAAGCTCAAGATGCGGAAAGAAGACACGATACTGCTACTGCTGCTGATTTAAGATACTTTGCTATTCCTGATGTAGAAAAACAAATTCAAGAATTAGAAATCAAAGTTCAAGAAGAAGAGCAAAATGCTGGTCCTGATGCCTTATTGAAGAATGCTGTAGGAAGTGAACAGGTAGCTGAGACCGCTGCTAGACTAACCGGAATTCCAGTTACCAAATTAACCCAAGCAGAAAATTCCAAGTTGATTAATATGGAAAGAGAGTTAAGCTCAGCTGTGGTTGGTCAATCAGAAGCAGTTAAGTCAGTTTCCAATGCCATCAGATTGCAAAGATCTGGATTGGCAAACCCACATCAACCAGCCTCGTTTTTATTCTTAGGTTTATCTGGTTCAGGTAAAACTGAATTGGCTAAGAAAGTGGCTGGTTTCTTATTTGCCGATGAAAGAGCTATGATCAGAATTGATTGTTCCGAATTGGGTGACAAATGGTCTGCTTCTAAGTTATTAGGGGCTGCTCCTGGTTATGTGGGATATGAAGAAGGTGGTATTTTGACCGAACCTTTATTGCGTCGTCCTTATTCTGTCATATTATTTGATGAAGTTGAAAAGGCAGCACCGGAAGTATTGACCGTTTTGTTACAAATGCTTGACGAAGGTAGAGTTACCTCCTCTCAAGGTAAATTGGTCAACTGTTCCAATTGCATTGTGATTATGACATCCAATTTGGGAGCCGAGTATCTCAATGCTGCCAAAGGATCTAAAGTTGATGATACCACCAAGGAATTAATCATGACCTCCGTGAGAAGTCATTTCAGGCCAGAATTCTTGAATAGAATTTCTAGTACGGTGGTCTTTAATAGATTATCCAAAAAAGCTATCAGCAAGATTGTCAAGATCAGATTGGACGAAATTCAACAAAGATTTGCAGCCAATGGTAAACAACTATCGTTGGATATTGATGATCCAGCATTGCAGTACTTGTGCAAACACGGATATTCATCCGATCTTGGTGCTAGACCATTAAACAGATTGATTCAAAACGAAATTTTGAACAAATTGGCAGTGCTCTTATTGAAGGGACAAATTAAGGACAAAGAGACTGCTAAAATAAGATTAGGATCCAAAGGATTGGAGATCTTACCTAATCATGAAATCGAGGACATTGAAATGGCCGATGTTGAGGTCAATGACTGGCAAGATAGCGAAGATGATGATGCCGAAATAGAATCCACTCCACTCGATTAAAATCCCCACTAAATGATGTATATAGCATATAACTCCCGACAATATTTAATATATAATGACATTTATAAACAGTAATGTAGCTATTCAATTATAATCTAAATCTAAATCAAAAATGAGCGACTGTATTTAGATAGTGAGTATAGTTTGTACTAAATAGGCTCCAATGTGAGTCCCTGCCAAACATGTGTATACTTAACAAGATTGACCGAGTCAACTGTGGTTAATTCCGTCACCATAAAATCACCAACCCCACATCAACTTAAACTCCCGCAACCCAACGAGACCAGTGTCTCATACTGTCCGACACATAGCGTATCTAGAGGGATCCCGAACCAAAGTTGGCAGGCTACTGCAGCAGCCCCCTCGGAGTATTAGGAAGTACGTGGAGCGGACTATAGGTTAAACCGAATACAGCTTAAGTCCGCACCACGCAATTCTCACCCCATATTTTGATAACCCGCTCATGCAAAGCTGACAACACCGAAAAAGCACGAATGAAAAACCAGCTGATATTTTCACACCAAGCTCGTGAATAACAATGCCATAGAAATAGATGCGTGCATCGTATCCGAAATCAAGCACATGTAATTTTGGTAGCCCACTCGAACTAATTTCCGGGGTGGCATTAGGCAGTAATCAGATGCGTCGCATTTAAGACTAAAATCATATGCAACACTTCGTGGAGAGAGTTTAACGCAAAACGGAGAATAAAATCATTTGAATACATATATACATTTATTTCCCAAGCATTTTGGGGACAGATTTTAACAGATCAAGGAGCGTCCACCCCCATTTTTGAAACTTTGTGTATCTCCTAGATTATTTTACAGTCCCACCAATATGTTAGAGCTCACATTAGAAGAGAAGCATTTGGGCCCAGTTTTGGCATTGGCTGATACGTTTGTGTGTGAAGTTGACCCAGAAGAAATCAGGGATAAGTTACCTCCTGGTTTCCCTATGGACAGACTCGAGGAGTATTGTAAATTAATTCCTAGTAGAATTCCTGACTTTGTTTCCAGTCTTATCAGTGCTATTAACAATAGTGGAATTGATTCCAGTAGAAAGTTTGTCATTGTCATGTCTTTATTGAAGTCCAGAATTGCCGCTCCAATTTTAACTGGTTCCACCACTCTTGTCGAAGAGATGACGTTGGAGCAAAAACAGGATTTATTGAGGAGTTGGAGAGATTCACCTCTTGTACCAAAAAGACAGTTATATAGAAGTCTCCAGTCTTTAGTTTTGGCTACTTACCAGAGTTCCGCTGGGGAATTACATTACCAGGCTCTTGGTCATCCCTTCAAGGAAAACAGGGAGTTTTTATACGATGGGCAAACTATTGATACTTTTAGATATAAGATGATTGACAGAGTTAAGTCTGACGGGGCTGAATTATACTTACCCCACATTGATGCTTTGATTATTGGTTCTGGTGCTGGGGCTGGGGTGACCGCTCATACTTTACAAGATAAAGGTTATAACTGTTTAGTAATGGAAAAGGGGAAATATTATGCTCCACAAGAGTATGATTTCTGTGATCTCGATGGAATGAAAGCCTTATATGAAAATGAGGGGAAATTGACCACTGCAGATCAAGAGTTGTTTGTTTTGGCTGGTTCGACTTTTGGTGGTGGTACTACTGTCAATTGGTCTGCATGTATCAAAACTCCATTTAAAGTTCGTAAAGAATGGTATGATGACTATGGAGTGGACTTTGCTGCTCAAGAAGATTATGACAATTGCTTAGACTATGTTTTCAAACAAATGGGAGCCAATCATGATAATATCAATCACTCTGAATCTAATAAGGCTATTTTAGAAAGTGCTCAAACTTTAGGATATCACGCTGCTGAAGTTAATCAAAACAATGGGTCTCATAAGAATCATGATTGTGGTCTTTGTTACCTTGGTTGTAAATATGGTATCAAACAAGGCAGTCAAGCTTGTTGGTTAAGAGATGCAGAAGCCAAAGGATGTCAATTTTTGGACCAGGTGAGAGTTACTGATATCATCACTAAAGGTGGTAAAGCTGTAGGTGCCAATTGTCTTGACAAGACCACTGGATTCAGATTTAAAATTACTGGACCTAAAAAATATATTGTCAGTGCTGGTTCGTTGCAGACTCCGTTACTCTTGAAAGACTCCGGATTTAAGAACAAAAATATTGGTAATAATTTGAAGTTACACCCCGTGATGGCTTTAAGTGCTTATCTTCATGAAAGTATCAATCCTTTTGAACACCCAATCATGACAGCCGTCAGTAATCAATCTGCTGACCTTGATGGCAAAGCTCATGGACCAAGAATCGAGACCATACTTCACGCACCATTTGTTGAGGTTCCATTTCTTCCATGGAATGGTGGTAAAGAATTCAGAAAGAACATGTTGAGATACAATAACTTAGCATCTATGTTAGTTATTACCAGGGATAAAGGAAGTGGTAGAGTTTACAGTGATCCTAGAAGACCTGAAAAGTGTATTGTCGATTACTCTGTTTCTAAATATGATGTCAATGCTTTACAGGAAGGGTTTTTGACTGCGTCTGATATGTTATATATGTATGGGGCGGTTGAATTGGTTCATCCTCAAGAATGGACTCCAAGATTTGTAAGTCATAAGCCAAAGCATGAAAGATCAATAGCCGATAAAGACTACCAAGAGTGGCGTCAAAAAGTTAAGAAGATTGGTATTTGTAAGCACGGTGTTTCATTTGGTTCTGCTCATCAAATGTCTTCATGTAGAATGTCCGGGAAAGGTCCAAAATATGGAGCGGTCGATTTAAAGGGAAAACTATACGAATGCAGCAACATTCATGTTGCTGATGCCAGTGTGCTACCAACTGCTAGCGGTGCTAATCCAATGATTTCCACAATGGCCATGGCCAGACATATTGCTTTGGACGTAGTCGATGACTTGAAGGCTAAACCAAAACTTTAGATGTGGATCTTTACGCTTTTACGTATATCAAGACACTTTAGTTTTATTATATTTAGTTAATATATTCTTGTATGTTAATAATTTACTCATAATCTACTATACTTGATACTTCATACTGTTGCAACTCAAAAAATATAGGAGATTTTGCAGAGATTTATTCTCTTCATTATGAAAATGACCAGCGAACCCAATAGGCCCCTTATCACATTCAGAACAGATCAATAGCCTTTCTATATCAAACACCTGACCATCAACAGTGAAGTCTTTGTTTTCTTCAAGGGGCCGTGAAACTCCAATATTATCAAAATCCCACATGTCACCAATCTTGAAAAACTGAAGCCCTTCAGAGGTTTCAACATTAACCATTAACGGGGCATTATCAATTTCTGTTATGGACCGTTTAAGGGAGTCTGTGTAAGGAATAATCTTGGTATCACATCCTGGGATAGGGCATTTGATATGACCGGTCTTATCCTTAACTTGATCAAAATCCATTGTTGAAATGAAAAGTTTCACATTACTCGCACGCAAATATTTAGGAAGCAAAATGGTACAGAATTGCAAATCATATTTGCAACCACAGGAGAGTCATATATAGTTATGTATTCCAAAGAGATGGTCCATTTAGTCTATTACAGTTCGGCAACCTTGTTCAACGAAAAGGGTGCTGTTCCAATATATTAACAATTGATTGCAGTGCTTAGGAGGCTGCTGCTTTTTACAAGTGGTTGCGAAAAATTCTTTAGTGTGTATTAGACATATTCTTTAGTGTGTATTAGACATACTCTTTAGTGTGTATTAGACATACTCTTTAGTGTGTATTAGACATATTCTTTAGTGTGTTTTAGACATCTTGCTAATGAAAAACACCCACAAATAGTGATAATATATAAAGGTACCACTTTGCGGGCCCAAGTACTCATAATTTATACTCAGAAGGAATATCCTCCATGATCAATGATGATAAAAGAAAATACAATCCAGCAACTGCTTTAGCATTACCAGAGGAAGCGGTACCTTTCTCAACTCTCATTGCAATGCCCTGAGAAATGACACTCAATCTGGCGAACCCGAAGATATATCCCACTTTCCATTTGTCTATTGGGTTATTCGATTTATCATTTGGATCCCATTCATATCCCAATTTAGAAGAATATAATTTCAACTTTTCTTGTACTAGTTTCATCGAATCAGGATTTTCTCTTCCAATAGTGGTCTGTTGAGGTTTGAACATCACCGAATTAAGCTGATTAGGAAACTGGAAAAGCTGAAAGAAGTTACCCAAATCGAATAATGGGTGACCAAAAGTACACAATTCCCAATCAAGGACCGCTGATACTTTAGTCAAATTTTTGTCGAATAAGAAATTATCAATCTTACAGTCTCCGTGGATTAAGGTTTTCTTTGCAGGATCTTTTGGAGCCGCCTTTATAATGTAGTTAGAAATTTGTTCAAAATCAGGAATAGGCTCTACCACCTCGCTTTGTCGTTTTGAGACTGCTGTCAAAGTTTTCATTTGACGTTCAAAATACGATGCTCCTCCCGATTTCTTAGATTTGAACTGGGGAAAATGTTTTTCTGGCAACAATTCAATCAATTTATCAGCATCCAATGAGTGAATGGCAGTAATAGTGTCCATAATAGAACCCCATAACCGATCTTTAACCTCAGGAGACAACCCAACCATATCCGGATTCTTGATCAGAGTTCCATCGATAAACTCCATCATATAGAACGCATAACCAATAATCAGCTCATCTTCACACAAAAAGTAGGTGTTCGGGACTGGTACTTGTTTAACGTTATCTTGATTCAACCTATTAATCCCGTTTATAATAAAAAATTCTCTTTCAATAGCGTGTGCCAGCTTAGACACCAACTTAGCATTAGGGAATGGCTTTCTTCTAAGTACCGAAAGCTTGTTGTTCTTATCAATTATTAAGTAGGTGGGATTGGATTGTCCGAATACAAACTGTTTAATAGTTAAAGGACCTTCCCAAGTAGGAACATTAATTCCTACAGATACCGAGGAATTGGACTTTATGGCAGAGTTGTCTGTCAAAAACTTTGTCAATGAATTTGTATCAAACTCGTTCCTGATTTCCGTGACAGTCTTAGCAATTTCCAGATTCATATTGTGGAAATGTCTATGATAATCAAGTCAAGGTCTCATTAATAGTTAATCGAAGGACTTAGTCTTAAATAGTTTGCATTTGAAAAATGCGATTGACGCTTCCCCACAAAAACTGTAACAGGTGATAGAGTCAACCGTGGGAGACGGGATTTAAATATTCCGCATAATTCATAAGCCATAATGCATTAATTACCTCTCTATGTACCTATATGTCTATATACGTCATATATTTAGCGAATAGTAATTGTAGATCCCCCGTTCACAGAATTCCCCTGGCCACACACTCTCCAGATCAAAAGTATTCAAATAGTGCTTGTGCTTGCAGTAATTCAAATTCTTGAACCCTATGGAGCAGTTAATCTTTTTGCCCACATACTTTAGGAATCTAGGTTTCTTTGATTTGACTTCAATCTTCTCTCCTGTATTAATATCATAGTAAGTCAAATTCAAGTTTAGGATCTTACCAAACTGTAAAATTTGTTTATATTCTGGATCATAATCGGTTAGTCTATAAACCCAAGCTCTTCTTCCATTATTATCAAAGTATTTCCAAATTAGATCCAGCTCTAACCTAATAAATTGACCATTATTATTAGTTAGCATTTGTAGTATCTTTGTATCAAACTCAATAGACATTAAATTGGGTAAACTCATTAACTGAATAATATTGGACTTGTTAAATTTACAACCAGTCAAATCAATATTCAACAAATCGGTATTATTTACCAAAAACTCGTATAAGTTGTTGAAATCAATAGTAGAATACCCAATTGATAAGGTTTTTAATTTCTTAAACCTCATATTGATTAAATATAAAATTTTTTCATTAATAGGTAAGCCTTTTAAGTTAAGATACTCTAAATTATCGGCTTGTATATGGTTTAAAGTGAAGAATAAATAATTGGAATTTAAGGGACTTACCACATTAGAATCGATGGATAAATTGAGCCATTGTAACTGATGATTATTAACAGCCGGATGGTTAAGGAAGAAGTTTATTAAATCTCGGGTTGTTAATTTGGAGCATCTAGATAATGATAAATGGGTCAAATTGCAGGTGGTGGGTAGATTATTTAATAACACAGTGGATGTAATGGAAGTGTGAGTCAAATCCAACCTTCTCAAATTGATTAAATTGGGTAAGATGTTCTTAAATATATCAAGGGATAAATTGGAACAATCATGAAAGGAAATCTTGAATAGTTTCTTCAATGGCTTATTTATCGTTAAATTTTCAAAGGCATTTAAAAAAGATTGTGACGAAGCCCCACAGAAATCCAATGCTTGAAGATAAGGCAAGTTATTAAATAAATAATTTAATACATCCCCACTTAAATCATCTTGAATACTTTCACTGGCCAAAAATTCTATCAAATTTGGGGTTTTAGTTAGACAATTTAAAATAGTGCTAGAAGTCACCATTTGTATTTCTTGATTCATCTTTCCTGTTCTCCCTAATCCAATAGACGTGAAGGTTTCAAAATCAATGAATTGCACGAAGTTACCTAAATCGGGATTATTATTCAAATTATGCAAGAATTTTTGGAAGGATTGAGGTCTGTTGAAGTTGGCATATTTGTACAAGAACTTCAAGCATAATAAATGAAAGAAATTATTGACCACACTAAGAGTGGTGAAATTCTCTAAGATACTATTAATAGAGCTGTAATCACCATTCTCATCAAAGTATAATACTTCTACGATTTTCACCAAAATTTCCATTGGCAAATCGGTGATGCTTGTAAATTTCATTTCATTGGCCTTATGATAAATTGAAACCTTTGAAAATGCTTGATTGTAAGACTCCATCGATGTGATAGGAGACAATAGCAACGCTGGATCCTCATCAGCCATAATCGTATCGGGCTCGTTAACGCCCGTGGGAGCAGAGCCGCTTCCTTGAATCTGGTTAAGTAGTTTATCTCTATTATTAGAAGTTTGAGGAGAAAGAATAACTCCATCAAACTTCCCCGTATATGGCCCACTAAAGGCATCAGAGTCAATAAAATTAGCACTAGGGAAATCTTGGGCTTCGGGCGACTCTGGGGCCATCAGCACATCTTTATCATCGTGATGCCTTCCAGAAGTCACCGAAGAATAGAGCTTTTTGAACATATCCCTCTTCAATAACAAATTAAATGAGACGAGATTGAATGATGTGATTACAGGAATTGATGAGCTTCTCAAATGGTTCTGTACGCAGTGCGATATCTAATACCGGAACTTTAATACGGAAACAACCAGGGTACACACTGACACACACTAACACACACAAATAATCAAACGCTACTAATCAGAAGCGAACAGAAGTCGAAACCAATCAAAGGGATTATAAAGCAATAGATCAAATCGAAAAAAAAGTGAATCTCCACCTTCCGAGCATCGGAGTATACACAGTTTTTTGCAATCGAATAGTAAAAATGCCATATATAATTATGTAATCGAGCCGCAACCACAAAATCCCCCCGGTACGGAGGGCCGTTGGGTGCCAGATTTGGCCCGCGCACCCCGGATTCAATTGGAATCCCTTGCATATTGCATCAACTATTCAAAAATGTCGGGATTATCAGGAATCACCAAATCGCTGTCACAAATAAGCGATGACGATAGTGTTAGTGAGTTCGAGAGATTAGAGAATACTTTACCCGACTCATTGAAAAGATCCACCAGTTCGTTAGTGGACTTGTTGCAGAACAATGAGTCATCTCACTTGTCTCACTTGAGACACCCACGAGACCCTTTAAGACATCAATTGTATCACAAATTAAATCTTGATGATAAAGGGAGAGAATCTTCTCCAGTGCCTATTCCTAAGCCTAAGTATAATGATGATATTCACAAGCCTGCTATGAATGTGAAGCAATCTTCTACGGGAGTGTTGTGGGTTACAGAAAGAGCAAATGAATATGGATTTGGCCAATCCGATGAGGAAGATTTGAATTGGGCTAATTTAGGTCAAGGGGCCCCTGAGCATGGAGATACCATTCCAGGATCATTTAAAAGACCCACTTCTATCCCTATACCAGATAAATCTAAAGAGTATGCTCCTACTGCGGGTATTAAGCCTTTGAGAGAAGCAGTAGCTAATTATTATAACGAAGCTTATAGACAACATAAAACTTCGAAGTATACTTGGAAAAATGTGTGTATAGTGCCTGGTGGTAGAGCAGGATTGACCAGAATTGCTTCTATCATTAAAGATTGTTATTTATCTTTCTTCTTACCTGACTATACGGCTTATGCTGAAATGTTGTCATTGTTTAAGAATTTCAGTCCTATTCCAGTTCCATTGTATGAAAAAGATCATTACAATTTCCACTTAAATATGATTAAAAATGAATTGAATAGAGGAGTAAGTGCTGTTTTGACTTCAAACCCTAGAAACCCTACCGGGAAATGTTTGACTAAGTATCAGTTGCATCAACTCCATAAATTGTGCCGGGAGAAATGTTTATTGATTATGGATGAATTTTATTCTCATTATTACTATGATGATAATTGTAGTGGCTCGTCCATTAGTTCTGCTGAATTTATCGAGGACGTCAATAAAGACCCGGTATTAATATTAAATGGGTTGACCAAAAGTTTCAGACTCCCAGGATGGAGAACTTGTTGGATTTTGGGTCCAGAAGATTATATTAATGCCTTGAGTTCCGCAGGTTCTTATTTGGATGGAGGATCAAATAGCCCTTTTCAATACGCCGCCGTCGAGTTATTGAATCCTTCTAAAGTAAAACTAGAGATGAAAGCTTTACAACTCCATTTTAAAATGAAGAGAGACTACATCCTTGATCGGTTAAGTAAAATGGGATTTGAATTTAATGATTCAAATATCCCCAACTCTACGTTTTATTTATGGTTGAACCTTTCTCACTTACCAGGAAAATTATCTAATTGTTTAGGGTTCTTTCACGAATGCCTCCACGAAAAGGTAATCGTAGTGCCAGGATTTTTCTTTCTTATCAACCCCCAGAATTTATCTAATTTAGAAGACGTTATCTGGTATAATTATGTAAGAATCAGTTATGGTCCAGAGTTATCTCAATTAGTAAAAGGTATGGATGGAATTGAAAGAATTTTAAACAAATTCAGCTGTTTGCCATATTCTATAGAAGAGTAACGGAGTATAAGGGACCTCGTATTTAGTGTTTTAATATATGAATTTTTACTAATTTATTCCGTGGGTCCCATTATGCGAACTAAAAATTATATAAAAAGTCAAGGCTTCGGCCGTAAAACCACTTTTCAACTACAACCAATAATTATACTCTTTGCACTTGAGATTGCTTACCAGAAGGAGCTCGGTAGTATTGCAGTGCTACATCCACAATATCTTGATTTGTTTTATTGTACTAAGTTTTGATATTTACTGCCATGTTTCCTACCTTGAAAGAGATATTCTCGATCCATTATCAGATCACATTTTCGTTTTCCACGTTATTGTTGATTGCCTTGAGTTTTATAGGGGCAGTAGTGTTTGGGATCCGGTATAAGTACTTGACTAAGTACTCTAGCAACCCCAATTCCAACATCATCAATAATGAAGTGAAGAAAGATGAAATTGTGGACTCCATTAATAAGAAGAAACGCAAGAACTTAAGATCGAGTTCGAACTATCTTGATGAGTTCTTGAGTGCAATTAAGATCTTTGGATATCTTGAAAGGCCTGTATTTCATGAATTGACAAAAAATATGACCACTCAGAAATTAAACTGGGATGAAATCTTATATTTGGATGAAAAGTTGGGGTTCCTGATAGTTGTTGATGGATGTATGCAAGTATTTATGAAGATTGATGAAAATTATAATAATGAGAACAAGAATGTTGATGTTCTGTTGAGAGACATCCAAGAGATTGATTTTGAAAGAGATGAGATCTTGGTGATTGGCAATCAAAAGTATCAATTATTGAATGAGATAAAGAGCGGGGTTCCATTGTCGTCTTTAAATAGTACCTTGGACTTATTCAACCCGGTGGATGAGGATGCACCCAATGGCCCTATTTCTCCGGGCTCGGTTCCAATTTCTTCGTCATCATCATTGGACTTGACTGGAGGTTCACAACCTTTTACTGGAGCCAATGGTTCTCGTGAAGCAGATGCATCCCTTGCCAATAAATATGGGAACGGCGGTAATAATACCAACGTATTTAGTCCTCCTGGCCGAGCCCATGCTCATGAGAGTTTAAGTGGTCTTCCTAATAATTATCCGGAGATTATTGCTAGACCACGGCCACTGCCAAGCGGAAATAATGGGGCTACCATAGCTATTATTCCCGATCTGGCCTTTCAAAGAATCCAATACAAGTACCCTAAAGATACAGCGCAGATTGTCACCATGGTAAAGAATCGTTTGTTTAAGGTTACTATGAATACCATACATAATTATTTCGGATTAACAGATGAAATCCTTGACACCGAAGTGAAGTTAAACTCTGGCATCATTTCGAATGTTCCTAGTTATTTGCTGGAAATTTTACTCGACAAATATGCCCCCAGCGCAAAATCTAGTGTTAATGACAAGACTGTCAAAGCTACAAGTTCTAGTTTTACTGACGATACGGTAAATGCTACACCTTCTGTTTCCAGTTCCTTGAATCGAGTTGATTCAAGCAACTCGCTTGAGATGGTTTCCAGGAAAAAAACTCAATTGAATTTGAGAGGGCTTCAGCAGCCAATCAATTCCCGAGCTTCCTCTTCTAGGTTGGTTTCGTTAAGTTCCGTAAGGAAACCTAGTCACCCAGGTGATTTATTATCCTCGGTACCAATATCTAGAAAGTCTTTGGATAGCTACAACACAAGCAGCATTAACCCTAACTTTCTGAATCCTTTCTCTCCGAAGAATTCTACTGAAACCACCTTTTCTGATGAAAGAGAAGAGACCGAAGAGACTTCCTCGAGAATTGCCATTGTGGAAAATATATTCAAATTGGTCGGGGTTGGAGAGACCTCACCTATATTCAAGAAACTTGCCTCTCAACATAATGGTAGTAATCTGTTATCAACTACTTCTTCAATAGTGGGACTCTCCAATTTAATGACCTGTGACGAGCAAATCCCCGGTAGTCCCAGAGTAAACCCTATGAGTCGTGACAAAATTTATGAAAATTATACGAATAGGGCCAGATTTGATTCCTTGTCAAGTATTGGCTCTACATCTAGATCTGGTTCTACTAGTAGAGCTAACACTCCACGGATTTATAACACTGTTAATCAGTCGCAATTGAGGAACGTCAATCAGAGACTCGGCAACAATTCATCTTCTGCTGGGCAAACAGATAGCACTATTGATAGCGTGTTCGAGATGGGACTTAAGAACAAGCATACTAATCACTTTAATTTTGATGCCGTAAAGGATGATTTTGCTAAACATTTAGAAATGAAGTATTATGAACCAGGGGTAACTATCGTAAATCAGGAGGATTTCCATACCGGTATGTTCTATGTTATTCATGGATCTTTAGAAGTGGAATATACTTTCTTAGGTACTAATGCTGACCAGCGGACAATAAAGAGAAAGAGAGGTATGATCCCACAAGGGGGTATTGCTGGTTATTTATCTTGTCTCTTAGGAATTAAGTCTTTGATCAGCGTTAAAACTCCAGCGAATGGGACTGGAGTTCTTGTAGCTCACATATCAGCAAAAGATTGGGACAAACTTTTGGATAAATATTATCAGTTACAGTTACCTTTGGCCATTACATTCAAGAAATTACTCTCAAAGCAAATTTTAACCATAGATTTTGCTGTAGAATGGTGCCAGATACCTGCTGGTGAAGTTTTAGCTGCAGAAGGTGATCAAGCAAATGGGTTCCATATTATATTGAGTGGTAGATTCAGAGTCTTACAAAGCACAGGAAATAAAAATAAACTACCTATAAGCGACAGTGGCAAGTTGGAAGGTGAAGACTTCCGAGTTTTAGGAGAATATGGACACGGGGAATCTATTGGAGAAGTTGAAGTATTAACTGCGGCCAAAAGAACCACGTCTCTTATAGCTATAAGGGACTCTGAAACAGCGAGAATTCCCAGAAGTTTGATTGAGATTTTGTCTTCTCAAAATCCTTCTATTATGGTTGAGGTTTCCAGAATCGTGGCTAACAAGGTGGCAGCATCTCATATCGATGTTAGAGCTTTGGAGAATTTAACGTCACCTATAACCGCTGCCCCGACAAACAATACACCCCCCTTTGGCTCTCCAGGTTCACATATGTCCGGGAACTATAAAACTATTACTGTTTTCCCGACTGTTAGTGGCTTACCAGTCCGGGAATTCGCCTCTAAATTAATTGAATCATTGAAGATTATAGGAAGAAATGTTATTGCATTAGATCAAGCATCAATTTTGACTCATTTAGGTAGACACGCTTTCGATGATAGCTTGGCCCAATTAAAATTATCAGGATTTTTTGCTACTTTAGAAGATCAATATGAGACGGTAGTATATATTTGCGATAGTTCTTTGAAATCTAGTTGGACTTCTACCTGTATCAGTCAAGGAGATTGTGTGTTGTTATTAGCCGATGCTGAAGATTATGAGGTAGCAGTTGGAGTAGGTGAGTTTGAGAAGTTGTTGATTAAATGTAAGACTACGGTCAGAACCGACTTGTGTTTGCTACACCCAGAGAAATACGCTCCCTTTGGATCTACAAGTATCTGGTTGAATAGCAGAAGTTGGGTTCAAGGTCATCATCATATTCATATGCCAATCAATAAGATGAATGAAACCGAAGAGTTGAAAAAGCCTCACAAGTCTTTGATTGGTGATATTGCTGCAAAGATTTCTGATAGAACCAATCCTCAATTGAAACAAAGACTCGAAACCGTTAAGTCAAGGTTAGCCCTTGATAAGTTCCAGATCGGAAAGTTGAAAAATCGACATGAAAAAGAGGTAACGCCAACTGCACCTGAAAAAGATGATTTCTTAAGGTTAGCCAGATTATTATCTAATCAAGCCATTGGGGTGGTATTAGGAGGAGGAGGAGCTAGAGGTATCTCCCATCTCGGGGTATTGACAGTTCTAGAGAGGCATGGAATACCTATTGATATAATTGGAGGAACTTCAATAGGGTCATTTGTAGGTGGACTCTATGGGATTGAATATAATTCAGTATCAATTTATGGGAAGGTCAAGAAATTTTCCACACGAGTATCATCGTATTGGAGGTCTATATTAGATTTGACCATCCCTGTTACGTCATATCTAACTGGATACGAATTCAATCGAGGTATTTGGAAGGCTCTTGGGTTTTCCGAATTGGAAGATAGTTGGATTAAATTTTATTGCAATTCGACAAATATTACCAATTCTACCATGGATATCCATGAAACTGGATTTCTGTGGAGATTTATCAGAGCATCTATGTCATTAGCAGGCTTATTGCCACCAATTGCTTATAATGGATGTATGTTATTGGATGGGGGATATTTAGATAACTTGCCAGTATTAGAAATGAAAAGAAGAGGTATTAACCATATTTTTGCAGTTGACGTGGGGTCTATTGATGATAGAACCCCCATGGCTTATGGGGATACTTTGTCAGGATTATGGGTGATTTTGAATAGATGGAATCCGTTTTCCAAGCATCCTAATGTACCAAATATGATGGATCTTCAATCTAGATTGGCTTATGTTGCTAGTGTTAATGCTTTAGAGATTGCCAAAAGAACACCCGGTGTCTTGTATATGAGGCCACCAATAGATCATTATGGAACCTTGGATTTTGGCAAATTTGACGAGATTTACAGACTAGGAATTGACTACGGAGAACAAATCATCCTGCAATGGGAAAAGGAAGGGAAATTACCCAGCATTGTTGGAAAGGTCAGGTCTCAAAAACGTGGAGACAGACCCAGTTTACAGAGAAGAAATTCCTTGTAATTTCAAAACGAAATATATACACTTAATGAAAGGAATACTAAACGTTTTCGAATTGTAAATGTAGATAATTAGCTGCAAAATGTTGCAAAAGATGAGCTTCACACACAAATAGTGCACACACCAAAATGCTCGCTTTGAAGGTTGATGAGAAGAGTGAAAAATTTCTAGACAAGAGGTGCTACAAAGGATCAAGATGGAAGAAGCAGACAGAAATGTATCCCGTTTATGGAGATCTTTTAAAACCGTGAAGGAAATGGCGAGAGACAGAGTATGTATATAACTTTTTAATTTATTGTCCCGGATTAACCGAAACAAACAGTGGATTTTTGAGGGCCCTAAGGCTGGCTATAGTGTCACAAGGCAGAAACCCCCACCACGAGAGAAAGGGCCACGAAGGAAGGTCTCATTATAGAGAAAGGAGCTTATTGCGTTCCAAAGAAAGCTAGTATCCGGAATGAGGTTCGTGCGAGACGTTGACTAACAGTTTTTAGGGCTACTACATCTCTCAAGAAGAACTCGACATGTCATTAGAAGAATTCAAATCCAAGATCTGTGATAGTATGAATGTACCCCAAAGAAAATTAATGTGCTTTCAAGCTAATCCTACCGGTGAGTCATTAGAAAAATTCCCCCATTTGGGAACTTTATGGGTAGAATTCTGTGACGAAGAATCAGTGGGGATCAAAACCATGAGAAATTTCTGTATCCATATAAGTGAAAAGAACTTTTCTACAGGGATTTTCATTTATCAAAACTCCATTACCCCAAGTGCCAACAAATTGATTCCCACCGTTGCCCCTGCATCGATTGAAACCTTTCAAGAAACCGACTTGATCGTGAATATCACGCATCACGAATTAGTTCCTAAGCATCTAAAGTTATCCAAAGAAGAAAAGAAAGAATTGTTAGAAAGATATAGATTAAAAGAATCTCAGTTACCGAGGATTCAAAGAGAAGATCCTGTCGCTAGATACTTGGGTTTGAAAAGAGGTGAAGTTGTCAAAATCATCAGAAGATCAGAAACTTCTGGTCGGTATGCTTCCTACAGAATATGTTTGTAATATTTCTTAAAACAAAAAAAAAAGACAACTAAATAGAAATGTAATATAGGTTAATGTTTAATTCTTCCACATAAGATAGAATCTTGAATCCCTGTCCACCACTTAACGTCCGATAACTCAACATGCCTGGAAGGACTCACCTCTACACCTTGATTACCTAGAAAGACCGGACCAATAGTAATAATTAGACTGTCTATAAGCGACTGTGATCCGTCCTTGTACGTTAAAAGATCATTGATTACTTTGGCTCCTCCTTCTATCATCACAGACTTCAATCCCTGCTTATATAAGCAACGAGTTACTAAAGTCCAATTGTTTGAACGATCTGTCTCTTGAAATGGCAACTTGATATATTTTCCGTTTTGTTCACCCAAAACCCGTCGATCCTCAGGAGAGGGTTCTATGTCTTCCCCAATTAAGATATATGGGGCCAACCCTTGGTTTCTGTCACAGACTTGTCGAAGTTGAGATGCATGATAAAGCCATTTTCCATGAGGATCAAGAATAATTGGTCGGGGGGAGTTACCAGACTCATATCGACAATTCAACTTGGCGTCATCAGCAAGCATAGTACCAATTCCTACCAAGATAGCGTCATGTCTAGACCGCAAATAATGGGTCATGGTCTTGGTTTCAAGATGGGAGATCTTGGTCTGCACTCCAGGGCTTGAGGAGATTCTGGAGTCAATGGATTGTGCATACGTAAGGGTAACGAAAATACGGTCTAGTGGTTGTGGTAAGTAAGGATCCAAGAAAGGAACTAGGGATTGTGGAAGAGGAATTAGCGACATGGGTAGAATAATTGTGCGGTGCTTTACTAGTAGTGAGAATGTGATGAGCTTTGTACGCTTCTGGGTCTAATTGTAAGACCGTCAAAAAACGCTATTCTACAACAACTACTAGTCTACGACTCTTACTATCCTGTGATAATAATTCTACAATAATTTCTACTTCTTCTATGAATACTAAATGTTTTATTAGCTACTTTATTAGGTATTCAATTCTAGTCTATTTTATGTTCATTATTCGTTATTACAACCCTATTTGCCAAATCTCGTAGGACGGGAATGATCCAGTCGCTCAGGTGTCCCTCGTTCTGCCAACTTCTGGTGGATTTCATCACTCCCTTGAGGTAAAAATGCACCATAGTTTTTACCAGTACTTGTATTAGAAGACTTTCTGGCGTTGAATTCTTGCTGCAATTGCTCCTCAGTCATATTATTTCTTCGAAGCATGTCCGCTTGACTCTGCTCGATATCTATTAATTGTTGTCTATCTCTTAAAAATCGGTGATATTCTCTTGATTTCCAATCCAAATACTCTTGTTCTGGGTCCAAACCATCTACATCGTCTACCCCGTCGAAATCTATTTGGGGTTGGGTAGTGTCATTAGCGGTCTGCAAATTGTTAAGGATTCTTTCACTTTTATCAGGATTAGGGTTGTTGGAGTCATTGGTGGTACTAGCAGTGGACTTCTTTTTGATAAACACTGGGTTGGCTAAGATTTCCTGTGACGAAGACGAAGTATAGTCACTATCATCACTTTCACTTGAGCTCATCTCCACAAAGCCAATAGTATTTGATTCAGTACAAGCTAAGTAAGCAAAATTTAACCCCACTACACTCTATATTATCGGCTATGATGTACTACGCGTACAAGATCTTAGCCCAGGATCTCAAAACCACCTATATATTGGTCGTATTGTGCTCAACCGATTATATTATTATGCTTTCACAAGCTGTCAAATTTACGCGTCCAGGAGCGAAAATTTTCAGCAAACAAATAACAATTGTGGAGAATATCAAACACTTGTCCCCAGCGCCGTGCAAAAGTTTTGTGTATATATCTCACTGGAAAGTATTTGTTTCGACGCTCTAATGCACTTTCCAATCCCCACCATTGATACTCCTTTCGGGGTCAAGTTATTCCCTTACTTTGACGAAGCGGTAATCAAAATTACCGGTGGACAATTAGTGCCATCTAAATTTGAATGGGTTGAAGGAGAGGTCCCACTTTCCACTCTTAGTCCGGTATTAGGTGCTATTGCCACATATTATTTGGTGATTTTTGGAGGGAACTATTTATTTAAACAACTTCAGATTAAACCTTTGGTTCTTAATGGATTATTTCAACTCCATAATGTGATTTTAACCAGCTCTTCTCTTACGCTTTTGGTATTAATGGTCGAACAAATCTTTCCTATGATTGCTAGACATGGGTTATTTTATGCTATTTGTAGTCCAAAAGCTTGGACACAAGAAATGGAAGTCTTATACTATTTTAATTATATATTCAAATTTGTGGAATTTATTGATACCGTTTTTTTGGTTGTGAAGCAGAAGAGATTGACATTTTTACATACTTATCATCATGGAGCCACTGCTTTATTATGTTACACCCAATTAGTTGGGAAAACTTCCATTTCTTGGGTTCCTATTACTCTTAATTTATGGGTCCATGTGGTCATGTACTTTTATTACTTCTTAGCTGCCAGAGGTATTAGGGTCTGGTGGAAAGAATGGGTAACTAGATTTCAAATTCTTCAATTTATCTTAGATTTAGGGTTTGTTTATTTTGCTACCTACAATAAGATTGTGTTTGAAAATCTCCCTCAATATAGTTCCGTGTTACCTACTTGTGGTCCTTGTGCCGGGACTATGGGGGCTGCTTATGCTGGATGTGCGATCTTATCGTCTTACTTAGTGTTATTTATTTCGTTTTATATCGAAGTTTATAAAAAGAAGACAACGAGAAGATCCAAGAGAGTGAAATCTGTTAGTGGTGGAGTTGCTGCTCAAGTCAACGAGTATGTTCATACTTCTAACAAACAACTCAGTCCTACCCCGGTTCCTGAATCCACACCTTCAGTTCCTAAATCGGTTCGTTCTAGAAAAAAGGCCTAGACTGTAGATTAGATTGATTTTTTTAGTTCGAGAGAAGTTATAGATATGATGTGTATATTATATATATAACAATATTTATTGTAATTTAGTAACATCGTCTATAGTAGGAATACTTTCTACAGCCCCCTTTTTTTGAATTACCAAACTACTGGCTCTTGTGGCAAATTTAATGGAATCATCAATAGATGAACCTAATGCTAATTGCAGTACAACTGCTCCGAAGAAAGTATCACCTGCTCCAGTTGTATCAACCACCGATTCTACTTTAACGGACTTTTCAAAAGTCGGACCTTCACTTTTACTGGCAAACACTGCACCTGAACTTCCCATAGTAATAATTATGGTGTTAATGTTATTTTGGTTGATTAATTTGGTCATTTTGCGGGCTAAATCTTCAAATCCTTTTACTTTATCTTGGACAATGCTGGTGTTAAAATCATCGATTTCTGTGGATGACAATAAACATTTGGCAACGTCTAATGCTTCTCCTTCATTGACAATCAACAAGTCGATCTTCGATAGGATGTTGTCCTTGATAATATCAGGCCTGAAAGGTGATGGGTTATACGAAATATTAAGTTTAGGACGATTAGTCTTCAACCAGTTAATTGATTGAACCGTGTGTGGGTACTCATTCTGTAACACCACGAATCCTTCTTCATTAGAATCAGGAAAATACGTTTCATACTCTTGTTCAGTGGGTTTCAATTCTCCATTGGCACCTGCTGTAATTAAAATTCGATTCTCTCCACTTTGTTGCTCTACCAAAATCACCGCTACCCCAGAGGAAATATTATCAATAGTTCTTATGTACTTTACGTCTACACGGGCATCTACCAATGCTTGTCTCAACTCTCTTCCAAACGAATCATCTCCAACGTTTCCTACCATCTTGATATTAACATCTGAATCGGTAGGTAGTAATCTGGCTACGGCGATGGCCTCATTAAGTCCTTTACCTCCTAAGTGGTTTTCAAAAGAATTGGCCTGTGCCGTTTCTCCGCCGTCGGGCACACGGTTAGTATAAGTTACCAAGTCGTAATTCAAGGAACCAATAACAGTGATACTCTTCATTATGATATGTTTCAATATTCAACCGCAAGTAGATTTTGTGCGAAATTTATAAGTTTGCTTAGTGGAAGATAGCGAGTGAAGAATTTGATTGGAGTAATAATTATATACTTCAAGGATCTCTAGATATACTAGAAACTTAGACATTTATATGTGCCATTGATACTTACAAAGTGTATGTATTATAGATGTATTCTAGTTATATTTGAGACTAAGTCAACTTTCCTTCTCTCTTTAATCTCATCTTCTCAGCAAAAGTAAGAGGTTTATTAGGTCTAGATGCCTCAACAGGTGCAGGACTTGGAGAAGGACTGGAGGCAGCAGGGGCAGGGCGTGAAGCAGCAGGAGACGATCCGCCTCTTCTTGCAGCCAATTCCGCTTCCATGGCCTGTCTTCTTTCAGCCATAGCGGCATCTTTTTCTCTTTGAAGTCTTAATTCTTCTTTAAGTTTGGCCATTTCCGATTCGTGTTTTTGTTTCTGAGCTTGCTCTTCAGCTTCTTGTCTTTCTTGTTCCCGGATCATTTGTAATTCATGAATACGTTGTTGCTTGACTTGTTCTAACCTTTCCTTCTTTGCAGCTTCTAATTTCTGTTTGGCTTCTTTTCTGATATTTTCTAACATTTCTTTATTCTTATTATCAATCTTGGTTTTGAAACTGGTGTAGTCTGGCAAAATTCTTCCTAATCTTTGTTTCAATTCTACAGCCTTTTCATACTCAGCCTTAGCTTTAGCAATCTTGGATCTCTTGAATTCTTCATAAGCTGCCAAATCTTTTTCTTTTTGAGCGGCTGCTTCTTTCTCCAAATGCTGTAATTCATAACGTCTGAAAGCTCTTTCAGTATGATCAGTCTTCTTGGCCAATACTTTTAATTTAGCTTCAAGATCTTTCTTATCTTTATTTAATTGTTCGATTTGCATAAGACGCAATTTATCAGCATCCAAATCTTGTAAGTTATCTAAATCAAGCTTGATAATTCCCTTAGCATTGATTTCTTCGGCAATCTTTCTCTTCTCGGTTTCTCTAACTCTTTCTCTTTCCTTTTCTAATTTTTCAACTTGCTTTCTTTCTTGTTCGGCAACCAATCTTTCTTGTTCAGCTATTTGGTCAGCTGCTAATTTTTCTTGTCTTAATCTAGCAGCTTCTTCTTCTTGCTCACGCCTCTTCTTCTCAGCTAAACGTTTACGCTCTTCAAGGATAGCTGAACGCTCAGCAATTTCTTGCTGTTCTGAGACAAGGTTTCTAACAGCATTTTGTAAACTGATATCACGGGCTTTTTGAACCTTGACCTCATATTCAGGATCAATAACTCTCACCGAATCAGCCAAAGTGAAGGCCAATTTACTTAACTGAGTTCTAATCAATTCAGTAGGAGAAGTTTGTAATTTAGAACTCAAAGAGTCATTTAATGATTCTTCAAATGGATCGGCCCTGAATGAAACAACATTAGCTTCATGATCAATAGTCAAGGATAAATGACCTTCCTTAACAGCATTAACAATTAAACCTTCGACTTCTAAAGGTTCTAACTTGAATTCGGTGTTTTCAAAGATCCCTAAAGAAACCATGAAATCTAATTTGACACTTTCGTAAACTTGACTGACTTGCTGATATAATTTGATCAAAATCACTTCGGTCAAAGTAGGAATATAGTGTTTATAATCTTTATCTTGTTCAATAACCTTGAAGGCTTCAGAAACTTTTTCTTTTATCGTTAAAGGATGGAACTCCCCTTCTTCTAAAACATTGAACAAACTCTTAATAACAGGATCAACAAAAGCTAAAATACTTCTATTAACAATAGAGTTAACCAAACTTTCTCTACTTGGAACTTGAGACAAGTTCAATAAAGAAGACAAGTTAGCATTTTTGGCCTTGTGATCATCCACGACGGTTTCATTACTATTTAAAGCCTTTTGAGGGATAGATAAAGTAGACAATACCAACACAGAAGCATAATGATTCAATTCTTCATCAGTAGCATTAGGAGACTGAGAATATAAGTTGAAAAACTTATTCCAAGCAGCAGCATGGAATAAAGAGTTATCAGAAACAGCAAAGATTCTTGTCAAATTTTCATAATAATTAGCCATCATAACTGCTTTTGGAGATTTTTTAGATGCAACAATTAAAGTATGGACATCATCAACTGATCTAAAGGATTCTTGCCATAATTCTAATTTAACAGCAATATTCAACTGAGAGAATCTTTGGTCCAAATACCGTTGAACAGTCTCTGTATCAGCCAAATCAATAGCGTTTTGATTGTGAGATGGTTTACTAGATTGGGTGGTAACTGATTGCATATGGGTTCTCAATAACTCACATAATCTTCTAAATTCAGCCTTTCTGTTGAATTTAAGACAAAATTGAAATGCTTGACTAACAATAGTAGAATAAGTCACTTCTAATTTGGAGTTATTTCTCAAGATATCTAACACAGCTCTTAACGCTTCCCATAAGAATCTTAACCAGGGAGTAACTAATTCTCTTTCAGTACGGTCAGCCGAATCAGTATTAGAAACTGACGATAACAAAATACTTTCTGGCGTTTGGGCAGTCTCCAAGTCTTCATCTTCTTGATCTATTTTAATATCAGCTTTAGTTTGGGCTTCATCTAATTTGGCTTCCGCTAATTCAATAAATCTACGGCAAATCACTTGTACAGACTCTAATCCGTTGGCCAACAATTGGGTATTCTTCTTATATTGGTGTAAAGCGTCTTTGGCGATTTTTCCCTTTCTTAAATCAACTGCTAATTCTACCAATAATAACGCAATAGGTTCTAAATCTTCTACTTGTAAATAACGGATTCTTTTGGAAGTGATCAAATCATAAAGAGTTTCCAAGGCGGCGTCATGTTGCCCAACAGCAATCAAGTCTTCAGCACGCTTCAACACGTTTTCCGGACGGAAATTCTGGTTTCTATGAGGTGGTGGCATCCTTGTCTAGTGTATTAAAGATTTGGCCTTGATAGTTTTGTTGAAAATTTTTTTTTTCACTTGTCGTGTGCGCGCTTAAAAACATATTTCTGTAAGTAACATAAGATAAGATAGAGTGGAGTAAAAAGAAGTAAAACAATTGAAAGGAAGCACTTAGACCTAAGAATTAAAGATACATTTGGAACATGAAATGGATTTAGGTATCCGTGATCGAATAATTTTGATCGCTAAATATTTAATTGGACTTCTGATTACGGTAGTGGTATTTTGGCTAATGGTATTAGAGTATATAGCTGTAGTAGTAATAAGATTTTTAATGGGAAGGGTTAAATTGTTTTAATATACAAAAGTTTATTTAAAATGGAGGGAATTTCTGTTCCATTTCGGGAATGGATTTGGCCAAACTATTCTTATCGATCAACATTAAACTCAATTTAGGATCGATCCCGTACTCGGTGAAAACTCTTCTGGAATCGGTCTCTTGTGACTTATTAGTATAGTCATAGTAGCCATGATACATGGAATTTTCTTCTAATACAAGGTCTTCATAATGGAAATAATCCATTTCTACTTGAGGTTTAGTGGACCCTTTCTTCTTTTTCAGTTTTTGGTCATCATTATCATCGTCAATATTAGAAGCTATCATTTCATAAACCTTGGAAACCACCAAAAAATAATCGAATTCGTATTTTTCATGGGCATCTTCAGCTTTATTCATTTCTTCCAATAACATTTTATACATAGGTGGTACGACTTCGACTGGCATATTTATTAACCTTTCACTTATAATCAACCCCACTTTGGCTTGTTTAGAAGAATCCTTAGTGATTTTTCCGTCTTCTTTGATCAATTTTTTTAACATGATGTTGAATTCCATATCCTTGGTGGTCTTTTCTAAAAAATAATCAAGCAATGGCTTCAAAGATGGAGTGGTCTTATTTTCAGTCATGTTAATTACTGATAATAATGCAAATGGATCTCCGTCTTTACCTTCAGTTTTAATGGTTGTTCCTACACTGTTCTTCTTCAAGAACAAGTCAGTGATTCCAGAAATGTCGAATTTGATTCCATCATCTCCTAAGAGTTGTCTTAAAAAGTTCTTAGTAGCATGGAAATCGACGTCAGGATTAAGGTCAAAGAAATCGAAATCTACATTTACGGTCTCTGATTCTTCATTGCCTACTTCTAATTCTTGCTCACCTTCAGAATCAGTGGAGCTTACGTCGATGTCTGAATCCTCTTGCTCTACTCTTCTCTTACTCATGTTGTATAGCAATTTATATGGAGATAGATTGATTTTTTTTATCTCATCGCTGCTCAACGCACTTATTTGGGGACAAAAAAATTTCCATACATTGCGAATTTTTTTAATTTTTGGGCCATTAAATGGGCTGCGGTTCTCCCCCGCCATCGGTGCGGGCACGGGGCG